>OY754880.1:5027500-6277500 GCA_963576445.1 Lithosia quadra | reverse complement strand
GTTTTTCAAGGTCTTTCTATTTTTTAAGGCGGAAAGATCGGATATTATTCGTAAACCATAAGTTTAAAGGGTAGGTTAAGGAACTACAGTTAAAAATTGTACTTTGATAGCTATTTTCAATCATATTTTTAAGTAAGTAGTAGGTAGGTACCTACCTATTTTACACTAGTTTTAATCAAATTAGTAATAGCGCCAAATCGATTGCAAACGTAATTAGTAGTATATTGTAACATTTGTAACAGAAACTGTTACTAAGGCAACATGTAGGTACAATCAATAATAATTAATTAAATCAAATTGCGTAGTGAGAGTGACTGAGAATTTCCGATGATAACTCTCAGGCAAGTATGGAACTAAGTACCTACTATGAAACTACGGGTCAGTGTAAGTAAACAATAAAATAAAACCTAATGAATCACAACAAAATCGCAAAAAATTGTCTAATTTGAAATACTTCTGAATATAAAAACAAAATACTATAATCGACTGTCACCCCATTCATTGGTCAAATAAGAATTTCGTCAGGTGGCTTCCATGTTTCATGTCTCTACAATAAGTATTAAACCCGATTAAAAAAAAAATGAATTGGTCACGCTTTAACATGAGAATGACTTTATTAACTTAGGTAGGTACTGATTTAATTTTGCCAACAGAGGAATCAGGAAAATAAAATTGCGCATGCAATTTCTGTAAAATTAACATTTATTACACACGGGCGGAGGTGTTGATACCTATGCAAGCTGTAGTATAGTTAGTAGGTAGGTAGTTATAGAAGTTATTTTTTGGCACAAACAAGCGAGTATTGCATATAGATTAGTAATAATTTTTGCATTAATAAATATATTAGAGATTATCAGCAATAAATATGAGTTACTGTTTATAAGTTCCTTTATGTGAGTAGGTGATTTATAAATAACATCTAAGCTAAAAAACATTAATCGTTTTAACACTAACAATCTGCGCATCGAATATACTTACAATTTGTAACAAAACTAGTGTCGGATCCATGAAGATGTTTATAGGTCACAACATTAGGCTCTGTTATTGTACTTTTTTTTATTTTCGTGCAGAAATCCCCACCGATACCTACCCCCCTATCGGCTAAGTATCCCGAGACTTGAACTGACTAAAACTGCACGCCGCATCAAGTCTACAGATGCCAGTGTAGGTATTCTGTTAATGTACGTAATCCTTTTTGAAAAATAAGTTTTAAAAAATATACCCCAAAAACTACAATAAAATTTTGATCGATGAGGAATCTTACATGGCATGCCTATTTAAATTGAATATCTACTATGTGGCGTTACCACATTTAAAAGCTATAAGAAAATTTGGGTAATTATGATCTAGAAAATGGTATTTGAAATGCCAATAATACATTTAATTTCATTACCATATTATTTTGAATTTTATATAGGTACATAATGATTATGTATTTAGGATACTTAGTCATGTGCCCCTCATCGATCGGACTGTTGTTTTGTTACAGGCTGTATTTTTGAATCCGGTAAAAAAGAGGTTGTGTGCTTTTGTGAGCACGAGATCAGACCTAGATGAGACAGGCATCAGGCTGATTGCCTGTCTCATCTAGATGCTGATTTCAAAACACTAATTTATTTGCTAGTATTTGCTGCCTTCAATAAATAATTGTTTCCTCATTAAAAATAACAGAATCAAAATGAATGTATACCTAACCATTCTCGGCTTGGCTGGCTGGTCAGAAAACAGTTTGTGTTTACTTGGTAAGTTCAGTAATTGTTTTTAATGGAGTATTTGATGTAAAAGTAAATTTTAAGAAAGTAAATGCTAACAAGACCAAAGTTTTAGTTTTTCTGAGGCAAGAGCAAAAGGTAGATACGTAGAGGCAAGAGATTATTATTGTAAGGAGGTACGACACGACGGCGATGGTATCTTCCGTCCGAACTGAGCAGTCCGACTGGGGTAGTATCTCCACCCTACAGAAGACCGCGGCCATTCTAACCATCGTATCGTGTTCCCGGCTGTAAGTAGGGTCGCCAGAGCTCACTGGAGGGATTCTGTGCTGTCAGTGTTGTCAGCACAGATACTCTCTCGACCGGTTTATGGGGCATCTTCTACTCCTCTTCCATTCCCCCCAATCCCTCCCAACTCAACCTTCAGGGTTGGCAGTGCGAATGTGACGCCCCTGGTGTTAAACACGTCCTTAGGCCACGGTGACCACTGCCCATCAGTTTGGCCGTATGCCACCTAAGTTGTATAAAACATATTTAAATATAAATTGGCGATGTTTTTAAAAAAAGAGTTTCGTAACTAACGTATTCGTACGGCGGCGCGCGCACCGTGATAGCAACGTGGTAGCGCCCAAAGCGCGGTGCGGTCGCGCCAAAAGCGCGGCACCGTGCGGTCGCAGCATTGTTGCGGTGCGTTCGCGGTGCGCTTACTGTTCAGCGCGCCGATAATAAAGCCTACGAGAGTAAGTATAGAAACCACCTGCTTAGCTATATTTCGTAGAAATTTAACTCAAGATTTAGTTAAGAACAAGAATTTATCAATGAACAACATAATTAGATATACCTATCTCCTGTAGCCCGTAGGTAGGTACGTGGTTTAAAAAATATAAATAAATTTACTATCAGTTTACTGTGCAAAAAGTAACTGTTTTCATCAATATACGAGTATGTAAACATACGGAAATGTCGAACTTGATAAGTGAATTAATGACTTATACCTACCTATTACAACTTATTAGATGAACTTCGGAAACTACAGAATAACCAGTTTACTAACGTGATATCATTTCGACCTTTCTCGGTGTAAACAACATTCCAATATGAATCAAATAGATTGGTGAAGACATATGAAAATACTCCATGTGGTTTAATTCACTGCGCTTTATTAGCACCGTAATATTTCCATAATAAGTACATTCAACTTGACAAATAAAAAAATTCCACACATGTGAGATTATTAATCTCCGACACACTTCAGAATGTCCAGGTAACAGGTTTTTTGGGCATAATATCACCTTCACCTAACTGCGAAGTATGTGGAGTGGTAGAAGGCGTGCAACATAATTTGATGGAATGTGTTCGGAATCAACGACGGAGAGAGGATCTACTGGGGAGGAATGTAACGGCAACTGGAAGATGCAACAGGATCCTGGCGAGTCCTATGTCGGATACAGCTGAACACCTGTATACACTGTATAGTGAATATTTCAGGCTAATGTAATATAACATAGGTACTGGCTATGATGGAGCGACATAGCCGTATTGTGGCTAAGCTCTTTAAATTAAAGATTAAAAAAAAACAGTTTTTTAAAGTTTTGAATACAAGGATCACGTCGCTAACACTTACATCTTAAAAAAGACTGACTTGGTTAGTATTGCTTAACCTTTTAACGTGCTTGCAGTGAGCATAGGTACTATTGCCTATCTTGCAGTGAGCATACTATTGCCTATCCTACGATATGACTAAAGCGACCAGGTGGACATAGTAAGGTTTAGTGGGTATGCCCTTTAGGGAGAGTCTCACATAGGTCTACGGGTTTTTCCCAAACTCGGAGGCATCATGCATAAGGACGCATTCCTCCTTTAAAAAAACCTTTCATTGTGTTAACTTAACCACCTATCCACGAGCCGCACCCCCTAGTTCATTCATAAGTGTATAGATACTTCCGTCAAAAAATCCTTTTATAGATTTTTTCTTAAAGTCGTGAAACAAACGATTACAGCCAGCGGTGTTCAGAATAAACACTTAAGGCGGGGTGCATACATCGATAAATTTACTCTACGATTGGCAACAATGTCATGCTCAATCACATGTTTATACGATTTCTCGGTTTCTGTATATCCGTCGTAATATATTATTATGTACTAAAATAATCTCACGTGCCCGAGCTCTGAATTCTGAATCTTCTGACGATTCATGATTGTCAATGAATCTTTCAAAATTGGAGTTATTCATGAACTGAAATTCTATTGAAATCTGGGTTTAATGATCAATAATGTTGCATTTGGATCAAACAACAAACTTGTAATGCAAGCGTATGGTATGAGATTCATATTGGACGTAACGTAAGTACGTATCAAGGTTTATTATTGTATTTTATTTATTTACCGAGAAACTGACGCATTAATATTAATGTAAAACGTCTTTACGATTATAAAATTATAAAAGAGTCTTATGAAATTATTCAGTTACTTAGGTAACTAGTTCTGTCCACGTTGACATTTTCCGATTTCTGAAGTGGTTCCGAAAATCACCAATTTTTTACAATTTTTTTCCCTCCTAGGAAAAATTATCGAGAAAAGAAGGATGCATCTTTTTAATTTTTTTGTAATGTACACTATGCTACAACAAAAGTACTTGACTGATATCTATTTTCGCTTCATTTAATTTATTCATTTCACAAACAACAATACATTGTGTTGTCACATATTATTAATTATATATTTTACTTAATTTAATTAAGAACTTAATATTATTCAACACGTGAACTCCCACTTGTTAGTTGAATGCCACAAGATTAATGACATGAAACATTACACGGCGAAAATAGATTGACGAAACTGGAATTATCTAAGCATAATAACAACAAGCATTTGATAAAGGAAGCATATCACAACGGTAACTTGGTAGAAATGCCAGGCAGTTCAAAGGTGTTAATTGCTGTTAACATAACCCTGTTCACACTATCCTACTCCTATTCATTTAAATCTGAAAGTTTGTGAAGATGTTTGTTAAAGGTAGTTTTCATGAAGTTACCTACCTAATTGATACAAAGTATGTAACTACCCACTAATGACCAATAAAATAAATAATATTGAGAATAATAAATTGACACAAAGATTGCAAAACATACTTATTATTCTGATAACTATCAAGAACTTAATTCGTAACTGGATATTCACGAAAACTATACAAGTTTTTTTTCATTACATTTGATGGACTTTGAGAAAGTAATAAAGAGATGTTTAGAAACTGACATACTACGTGACCGCGATTGCAGATATTTTCATCAACCTTATTCGATTTTTGAATGTCGAGTCCTAGTAACACAAAAAATGCTATGAAGCTTATGACTATTATGTTAGATTCGCAACATTAGTTTAATGGTATTATCCAGGAGTGAAAGGTCAATGTCCACTGTACTGCTTTATTTTCTTTATAGGTATTATGTCGCTCCTCGTATTTTCTGCTGCCTACAACCATAGTACCTACGTTAAGATTTCGCAAAGTCGAAGTTCAACTGTGCTACTACGTTCATGTCATATGTCTCGGTATTTAGAGTAGTTTGTTTATGGTAGGGTATATCAATATTGGTGATAAGAATATTTTATTTTATACATTCTGGTATATAACGTTTGCCCTCCTTAGGATCGAGAGGAAAACCTGTGCCAGAGTAAGTATGTACCGGTACCTACCGACTTGAAGGAGGGGTTGGTTGTGAGGTAAACCTTCATAAAAAATCATAAAAAGTTGTTTAGTTCGGCTTTGCAAATATATATTAATATTTTTTTTATAATTCACAAGCTGTTCATTCGCCGTTTCACCCGCGTGGAGTTTTATTCCCGTTCCCGCTTCCCATGGGAACATAAATTCTAGGGATAAAAATTTCTAATTGGTTAATCCAGACTATAGTCTTTTCCTGTCCCAAATTTCAATCACATCTGTCAGCCGTTAGAGCGTGATTGAGTAACAGCCAAACATCTTCACAAAGTTTCACATTTATAATACACTAGCTTACCCACCCCGGCTTCACCCATGGCGTATTTCGAACCCCGATGCACCCTTTTTAACTCGCATAATATGCTCACAATTTATCAGATTTCCTACAACGTATGGGAATCTACCGGAATTGTTCACATTTATGATTATTGCTCCGCTCCCTTGGGCAGTAGCGTGATGATATTTAGCCTATGATATTCACGGATAATGTGGCTCTCTATTGGTGAAAGAATTTTTAAAATCGGTTCAGTAGATCCCGAGATTACCGCTTACAATTTAACAAATATACAAACACACAAACTTTACTTCTTTATAATATTAAGTATAGATATTAGAAGGATGGTAGGTAGTGGAATACGATAGTAAGAAGTAGGATTGGTCGAAAACGTATTCTAGTAGATACAATAAGGGCAGCAACTTTAACGTAACTTTTTTTTATTTACTCGCTCTTAATTCCAAGGCTGTGTCCTTCAAAGGAAACATAAGGAGCCTCCCCAAGCTTATTCCATTGACAGGTAAGATTTACAACACTCGGGGTTTCGTATAACTGTTTTCCTCATAACACTAAATTAGGTAGTTAGGATACATAATAATATTTCGGCTCATTGCTTTTATATCATGTGTGTATAAGTAGCGCGTAGATGTATGTTTGTGTTGTTTGTCTGTTTGGGTGAAGAATGAGGTTATTGAGCTGAATGCTCTTCGTACAAAGTTATTTTCTTCTTGAATATTATGTATTTGGTGTTGTGCAGCTTTCTTCACGTTAGTTTTATGTTTTTTAATTAGTTAGGTAGTAGTAGGTGCAATTGAGTAGGTAAACACTCACATAGTCAATCCGGATTTTACCGTTTGCACAATATTATGAACTTGTTTAGTTTTATTACGTTTTTTACTAGAAGCTACATAACGAAATGATTGAAATGGATTTTTAACTAGTAATTTTTCGTCTTGTAGATCTATACAGTACCTACATGTCTTAAAACTGCAATTAAGATGAAATGCAACAAAATTGTTGAACACGTATGTTTTGCCTTTATATTCTCTTCAATAACCAAGTGCGAATAGCGATTCCATCTAAAGCTTGCACTTGGAGCCCGAGGTTTAATCTTCTCTCCCTTTCTATAGTTTATCTTGATTTTATGGAAGCGACTGCCGTTTAACCCTCCAACCCTGAGATAAAAGCCCGCACCAGGGCCTCGTCCATCAATCTTTATTAATGAAGTTTCATACACGATGGGGTCCCTACCTCCACGGCCTCCACCTACTAGTTATTTTGACGTACTTACATCCTATTATTCCCCAGCTGTTAAAGAAAACAAACTACATAATTTCGTTTATTCAGTTAAAAAAATAGTCCACTTCAGTAATTAGGTACGTTCAATGAGAACTCATAAAGTAGTTCCGCAGTGACATTTAGTAAGATTCCTGTTCACTAAGCTTTCGCCAGCAATCGTCGCCATTCTGAAAAAATCAACATTAAGAGAGGGCGTGTGCTCGAGACAATTACCCTTATAACAATATTCTTTCGACTTTAGAAACACTTTAGTGAAATTAATTTTTGAAATTGTTTGTAATAAAAAATCAGGCGCAATGCATTTTAAAAGCTTTTTAAAAGTAAGTTCTGACACACCTACCTAACCGTTGACTCTGGTGAAGTAAATCCCGAGGTAAATTCAAACTAAAAAGGCGGCACAAAATCGAGGATTGACAATAATGGCCTTATGGTATTGCAACATAATAGGTAGTATTTTTATAGTTGATATATCGGGTCGTTCGTTAAACTTTGCAACGTTGAAACCTTCTTTTTGCGTTCCAAGAAGAAAGGTAAAATATAAAAGGTTCTTGGACTAAAAACTCCAAAATAGAATGACTTATTCTGTTCATTTGTAGCAATTAGGGTAGATTTGATAGGTGCGCTTTTAGTCAGATGGTCAATCCATTTTGTCTACAAACTTTTATTTCGCCGACGAAAAGGGTAATTTGATTCCATTTAAGAATGGGGCCAAATTGGTTCAATCATAGCTGCTAGACTATTTTATTGATTCTGTAAGCTGATGTTCGAGTAAGTTATTGATTTGACAAATTAACGTTGTTTAATAAATAATATGTATGTACGAATTTTTTTATACAACGTAGGTGGCAGACAAGCACACGGCCCACCTGATGGGAAGCGGTCACCGTGGCCTATGAACGTGTGCAACACTAAGGGTGTCACACACGCGCTGCCTACCCTGAAGGGAAATGGGGAGAGCTGGGAAGGGGTGGGGAGGCTAGGAAGGGGAGGAGGAGGAGGGGTACGGTGAGCTCTGGCTACCCTACTTACCGGCGGGAACACAACACGATGGTTATTATGGTTATTATGTAAATTACGAATTTACTAGCTGTTGCCAGAGCCTCCACCCGCACCTCCTCTCCGCTATTTCCGCGTCATGTTAGTGCTCTATATGCCTTTATACTATTCCAGAATATAATATTTTTTGCCGTTTTTGCGTGAAAGATAAAAATATGCAAACATAATTCAAAAACTTTTAAACACTTAGGTACTATAATAATTAATCCAAGATATCACTTCTATGTGTAGAGCATATCGTTTTACTCAAAAAACAAAAGTGTTTGTTCGATATCACTAGTACTGCTTACGCCATTTTCATACTAGGAGTGTTATTATAATTATCACAGAACAGAGAAAAATATAATTATAATTGAACGTCGTGCGTCCTTCTCACAACGTTCAATTACAAAATAACAACCAAAATTAAAGTATTAACTTTAATACTTTAATTTTGGTTGTTATGTCATCATATTATACCTACTTACATAAACCTAATATTGGTTCTAGTACAGTTTATCGACCTTACTAATAAAACACCATCCGTAAATATTGGCAAACCGATGGATGTCTGAGTCAGATTACTTTCGTTCCACACCTTAGTAATTAGATCGTTTTCGATCGAAAAGATTATTTCTCATTACGTTAATTAAGCACGGTTGGTACATTTACGACCGAAATCCGATAGATAACACTAATAAAACGAATTAAATGAAATAAAAAGAGTACGTTTCAATCGTTAGGGATTACTACTCTAGACTTTAGTAGGTTTGGGTTAGACATAATGAAAATTTAGATCCTTAACGACCAAATGGAATAAACATTGTTGATAATACATTTTCATTAAGCATACAACATGACGTTGAGACCGGATCGGGCACAGACTAATTTATACTTATCACATTATATAATATGAGGATGATGTCTCCGTTGGCAAATGTGATGCTTTAAAATCACGTTTAATCATTTTTTTTTCTTTTTGCTTCACCATCGTGGGGTACTAGGTGTAGGTACCTATAGTTTACAATATTCAGGTGAAGGAAAAGATTCGGTTTCCCTTCTCATGAGTATTATAAGTATAAAATATAGCCTGTATATTATGTTACTCCGGACTATAGTCAATCCCTGTACCAAATTTCAGCCAGATCCGTTCAGCCATTTTTGGGTGAAAGACTCACAAAAACTCAAAATTTGGCGTTGTTAATATTAGTAGTAAAGTAATTAGTTATGTATTAAATGTATTTATTATCTTGCATATGGCTAACGTTGTCAAGTACTCATAATAATATATTCACAATTTAATAATAAAATTCCTCAACTAAACATTCCATTGAAATATTTCAAATTTGTGTCTATTGAATATCCTAGTCTAATTATATAAGATTGTATTACAAGCTCTTTGTAGGTAATTGAATTTCGGACAATAATTTAGCACCTTGCCGGTCCCATTCGAATTAATTTTTTAGGCTTTTACTTTATAATGGAGACTGTTATTAGTCTGATTACTATTGGATACAGTCGGTAGGTACTAGAGTTTCAGAAACTCTTTTACGAATTTATTGTGCAATTTTATTAGTTTACTTATTTATATATACCTAGTATCAAGTATAATTTTATGATGCTTCGAAATTCTCTCGAACGTGAAGCAACTTGACTTTAAAAATGCTTTAACACTTTAAAGAATACCAAACCAAATTGTAGTAGAGCTAGAGCCTAGATACACAGTTTAAGTTTTGAAATTAACGATATCAATGCTATGCTATCTTAAAAGCTGAATAACTTTTGTGCAATATTTTGTCCTTTCAAATTTCATAGAAGTGCTTGTTGTTGTTAATCCCGGCGTTATCTACTTTTGAGAAGTGAACAGCACGATCTTCAAACATCGCATCGGGAGGCGGCAAAACTGATATCATGTTTGTTACCCCATAAAATTTTATGACTTTGTCGTTCTGAATGTTTTGATGCTATGTATTCTTCGCAGGATTACAATAAATATTTCTAAGTTATCTGAATTCAAATTTAATACTGTCAATGATATTGTTTATACTTATATTTACTTAGACTGAAATAAAGCTCTTACGAAAATCAACTTGAATTTCTTAAGTTGAACCCAGGATATAATGGTCTTTATTTTAAAGATGGTATACCTACCTATTATTTTCTTGTTTAACTAGCAATGAAAATTTTTTCAAAGGGTGCCCAAATTTACACAAAAGTGTATGAAACACACTGTAGTACCTACTGATTAATTATAAAAGAATTTGGAATTAAAACTGAAGAAAATAAATTGAAATTTTATAATAGGAGTAAATTGATCGCACCGGGCCGATATTTATTCATGTTATAATGAAGTCGGTACCTATTCATAAAATATAATCAACGTGGTAAAATCATAAATGTTACTTTACTGCCTTCATCACCATTATCTATCATTTCAAATCACATCATGTTACGTTCTCCCTATTTACCAAGAATGAGCAGTCAACTAAATAAACAATCGAATATCTTGGAGAACTATCGCGATATGTTTACTTAGTAACCGATTCACCCAAAACGTGCGGTTTGCGGCTGTAGGAAAATCGCCGGGATTGGTCCCTTTAAATTGGTTTATAATATCAAGATATAGTTGTAGTAGGTACTATTATTATTGACGATAGTTGAAACTCCGTCGATATCGATGAATACAAGATATAGCAACAACTCAACTTACTTGATCACAGAAGCAGAATAAAACATAAATATTTTAATTTAAATATAGTTATAATAAATGAAACAATACGCTCAATTTATGAAAAACAAAAACAGATGACAACGGTTTAACTACCGTCGCGTCGAGTGTTATAAGATTGATCCCCACATGACAATTATTCGCGATTCTGAAATAAATTGTTGTGAGTCAGACTGTCTATCTGGAATTACTAAAGAATGAGTACCTACCAGTATCATAACTTAGTAATAAAACGGTAGAATATAACTAAATGGTTAGGATTTCTTGTATTATTTTGGAGTCATATAATTAGCAAAGACTTCAGCTATCCTTCTAATAAATAGTAGCAGTAGGTACCTAAATAATATCTATCAATACAAGTTTCGTAAGCTTTCTTTCTTTCTTCTCATGGTCCACCAGCGTAGTACTCGGGTGGCCCAAGGAAATTATTTCTTTCCATTTCTGGTACAAATTTGTGATGGTTGAAAAAAAATGTAATCAAATTATTCTGAGAACGTAGTTCTTTATATTATGTCACCAAGTGCGGCTAAGAATTACGAGTATATCCCTCGCGTCGTAGTTTTGCTG
Source organism: Lithosia quadra (assembly GCA_963576445.1). Taxonomy (NCBI): domain Eukaryota; kingdom Metazoa; phylum Arthropoda; class Insecta; order Lepidoptera; family Erebidae; genus Lithosia; species Lithosia quadra. The sequence goes on along the minus strand of OY754880.1, from coordinate 6,266,167 downwards.
TCCATAAGTCCATGTAGCATTCTCTGAAAATGCTCAAATTATATCGTTAGTGGTCGCTAGTTGTTTTGTGTAATAGATAATGGTATAGAGATAGGAATAACAATAAATAACATTGTCATACAACGAGAGATAACATTTAGTTAGACAACAGGTTTAATGCTATAATTATATTATCATTATCCTCATAGCTATTTCACCCAAATGTGTTCAAAGTTTGCTCTTTGTAGCTTGGGATCCGCCCGCTTATGGCTTTGAAGTACCTAGTATGCTAGCTTTTCCAGTGACTGCTCTTATAGCAATTTAAATACGATGCAGTTCAACTCAGGGATACTGACGAAGCTATGCACCATGTATACTTCATCTGTCTCCAACCCTCGGTTGAACTGCATCGCATTTGATTGCTATAAGGGCGTCGTGATAAGGGCCCTGACCTTACAACCCTGAGACGAAAGGTTGTTTGGCAGGTGCACCGATTTGCAGGTGAGATTGACTTGGCTTTCGTAAGCTAGAGTTTGTAGGACTTTGCAGTCCCAATAACGCAAAGGTTATTTTTTATCTCATCATTGTAGACGATTCTACATTATAAAGGACCATGCAGTAACATAGTGGTAAAATGTCAAGTTTAATATCCTTAATACGCCTTTGCTTACCTCTTCGGGAATAATAAAAGCCAGTGACCTTTCGATTGTATACTACATCCTTAAGGAATCTAGTTCACAACCGACTGGTGACATTCGATATTTTGATATAATTTGAGTAACCCTTATAAGACCTCTTTCTTACAAAGTTACAAAAGGGCCACTCAACGATAAACATGAGGTCAAAAGGACAGCTGTCCGAAGTACTCGTACCTATATAACAAAAATAAATCTTTGCCATACGCGTTCTGTGCGCTTTGATAGATAGTATTTATATTCGAGAATAAGGTATATATAATTATGTATTATTAATATTAAACTATTATAAAATTGTAAATTATCTGTCTGTACATTGAAGATATTTTAATAAAAATGAACGATTCTGAACCCAAATAAGTATAGGTATTTTGTTTGGAATTCTTGTGTGTTTGTTCGCTATGGACGTAAAAACTACTGAAAGGATTTTGATGCGATGTTTACCAGAAGTCTTGGTTGGCGAAGTCTTGGTCAGACTTAAAATCTGCCATGCTTGAATCCAAAAATGTTCGTCGTTGAGTCATACGCTCATAGACGATACCTGCTTGGTGTGTATCAACCATCAATCAAACAAATAAACTATATTTGAACTAATATGGTTTAGTGATATTGTATCTCATGAAGGCGGGTGAACAATTAAATAGTAGTAGTTAACTGTGTCTTGTTAACGCGTACATGTGTGTGCGAAAGGTCACGTCACGTCAAAGGAAATTCATGTAGCAGTTAGTTGAGTTAATAGAACAATAATAGCATTGCAAGTAATTCATTTTAAAAAGCAATGTGTATATATGTTTATGTTTTACTACAATGACAGCTAAACCGCCTTCGTGAAATAGAACATCTATAATTATCAACTAATTGTTGCTTAGGAGTTTGACTATATACTCGTAATAGTTAAACTTATTATGACAAACTTCTGTAGGTAGGTACGGTCATAATGATTAGAGCATGCAATAAAATTATAAACATTTTACAATTATTATACAGAAGTTTTAGTTTGATACGTTATAGTGGTGAACATGAAACAATACTTTTTAATTGCTTTCCCTTCCCTTCCCATTCATTATGAATGAAGGTAACAAAGAGGTTTGTTAGGTAAAATGTTGTCCGTTCATAATCTACCTATATTACCTACCTATTAAAGCTAAATAACGTTTATATTAACTGTGATCTATCGAATTATTCTAGTTTCATGCAAAACCGGCTGTGATAGCTATGACCTCAGTAATTTAAAGATATAAAACGTTTAACTGTATCGAGTTAAACCAGTTGCCAGAATATGTGAGGGCCTTCATTATAAACGCACGATATTAAGCTATTAATCGTGGTTTTTATCAATATTCATAGGCGGAACTGATGCCGGCGTTTTTGATTGGTAGTAACTCATAGTTTTCAAAACGCGTGATTTCAAAGGAAAAATGGAGAAATAACCACGGTATTCTGCATGATCTGTCAAAACCTTCAGAATCACTCCTAGTTTGATTCGTTTGCAACAATATTTAGAAATTGTAATTTTATTTGCTGTCGCAAACTACGAAAACACATTTTCAAAACGTAATTTTAGTGAATCGGGCGGGATCAAGATCTAACGTACTTACTGAAGTACAAACCTACGCTAATTGATTGATTAATATAGGTTAGGCACGATAAGACTGTGATAGTTTAATTGGGGTGGAAAACATAAATACTCCTGTGGTTTTCCTTAGCGTCTACAATGTGGGGTTCTTTAAGAAGGGCATTAGAAGGTTTTTACAGGGTCGGTAGCGCGACGCACCTGGTGTTGCACAGGTCCATAGACTACGGTGACCGCTTTCCATCAGGTGGGCCGTATGCTTGTCTTTCACCGGTCCCGTTCAGCGCAGCAGACGGCTTTAGAGGATTAGTTATAGAATTTAAAAAAGCCTTTCTAAGTGGATACTTACGGTCGCGCCCATAAAAGGAAGAGTAAGTGGAGCGGCTTTTTTTTTTTTTTTTTTTTTATACCACTTTGGTGGCAGACAAGCACACGGCCCACACTGATGGAAAGCGGTTACCGTGGCCTATGGACGCGTGCAACACCAGGGGCGTCACACTCGCGCTGCCGACCCTGCAAAAACCTTCTAATGCCCTTCTTGAAGAACCCCATATTGTAGCCGCCAGGGAAAACCACTGCAGGGAGATCGTTCCACAGCCTAAGCGTGCGCGGAATGAAATTTCTTTCATACCTTACAGTACGCACTGCAGGCGGATGCAACGTGTGGGGATGAATTCCCTGCCTGTGGCGAGCGGTGCGATGATAGAAAGTGGCTGTAGGCATCATATCAAATAATTCGTTTGAACACAAACCATTATATAGGCGGTAGAAGACCCACAGCGAGGCGAAGTCTCTCCTGAGGCTGAGCGGCTCCACACCGCCTACAAGTAGGGGATCGTCGACGATCCGCACGTCTTTGAACCGACTCGAACGGGTCAAGTTGGTATGCAGGTGCCCCGGCAAAAAGGTGACAGCAGCGGCTCCGACTATGTGGAGAAGAAGAAGAAGAAAATGCATGAAATTAAATACATACGCAATTATAACTTACCTACTACATTCCACATTCAATGGGTGAAAGCCTGGAGTACAAATGAGGAATAACGATGATGATGATGAGAAGAAGATAGATAGGTAAAAGGTTATATACTTCACCTACCTACGTAGCTGACTCCAAAAATACAGGAATACCTAGTTTGGGAGTCAGGATTTATTCAATTCATCTATTAAATTACTTTTCTGTTCTGATAGCTAATAAGATATTACGAGTAATAAATTTTAGTCTCATGGTGTTAATAAATTATAATTATTTTCTCCAATCACGAGAACCGAAGTTCAAAAAAACCTTAATCGTTAAAAAGTTCAAAACATAAATGACAAATCATTATAAATTATGTAACAGTGCCACTCACAAAAAATAATATGAATTATTTATACGTTTTAATTAATCACCCAGCTTATAAGGTAGGTGTTAATTCCATGTGATTGAAGTTAAGTGACTACAGAATGAACCATAATTCGACTTCCATATTTGAAGCCACATATTTTGGCAGGTCTCTTATTGTTTGTAGTTAATTATATTTACTTGATTAGTTAATCACAAAAGTAGCTTGATACTTGATACAAATTAATATAGTTGCTACTAGTTATTACAGCGAGCGTTTCGTGGAATATGACAAGTCTTTGCCCGTGGTTCTAACCGCGTGAAATGATCACGTTCCCACGACTCACAGTTCCTTGTTCCAGTGATGTAACCGAGTGCTATTCCAGACTATGATCTATATGTGTGCACAATTCAAATTTGTGCAGATATTCTGCCTTGATTCATCATTCTCTGAACCTTTTTCCCAACTCAGTTGGGGTCGGCTTTCCAGTCTAACTGTGATGCGGCTGAACTTCGATATATTCTGCCTTGATTGTGAGTATCAAACATTCATCCGTTCAACCCTCCATATAAATTATTGCTTTTATGTTAGTAGTAAGATTACCTATACAACTATTAATGAAACAATTATGCTCTATCCAACTTATTTACCTTCGCCACCAATGTTCTGTTCAATTAGTTCGACTACGAGCCTGTGTCTGGGCTCGTGATCTAACTATTTCTGAAGTTGGTCAACCATTCCTTTATAATGTAAAGGAATGGTTGACTTAAATTTTACAATCCCATAGTCCTAATTATTGACACACTCGCGCTGCTCGACCTGCCTAAGTCATAACTTTGACTTAGGCAAACCCAGGCTTTAGTTATGAACTGTTCATAATTCCAGGAACGACAAAAAACACTATTGACGTTGGTACACGAATATACTAATAATAATCTGATATTGCACTATTGACGTACGCGAATATAATATCTAACAATAATAAGATATTGCACTATTGACGTAAGTACGTGAATCTATTTCTTCCATGTAATAGTTGACCTAATATTCACATTCACACATATTGATGTTGTCATACCTACTTAGGTAGGTATATACATGTCATTAACTACGTCATAAACTTAATAAAGTCGCAATGGACTTTATTCAATTTATGACGAAGTTTCCATTATAATAAAATAATATTAAAGTAGGTACCTACCTATTTTAATAGATTTATATAATGTAATAATAACTTTTAATGCCTAAACAATACGCCTTCATCACCTTGATACTTTCCATTAAAAGTAGGTATATAATCCTTAACTATAAACGTGTTAATAGTCGATATAAATGCAAATAAGTACCTATACCTAAACGATAACTCGCGATTCATTAATTTGCAGCGAATACATTCGGCTCCAAAACTAGATACGGTAGAATGTAACGGTTTTTTTTGCGAGAGTGAATTAATTGTCATATAAAAATAGTAATTTAACAGTGACATTTAAAGCAATTTTTACATTTTAATTTGTTATAAACAGTGTTAATATGATTAGGCAGTTATACTCTATCCAATCATTTATTTATCTTAGGACAGCGGGTTCAGAACGTAACTGTTGCATTTATCGTAAAAGTAACCTTGACAATGCTATGGCACAGAATAACTAATAGTCCATGGGGAACAAATAGACCTTTTAAGTGCTGTTTAAGTACCTAAAGTTTTCTACAGGATCTCAGTTGAGTGGCTTGAAATTTAATATATTAAATAGATAACAATATGTTTGAGTACCCACATACGTGAGTTGTAAATTCAGGTTTTATAATCTATCTTACATTGTGTGTATCCTACAACCGGTTATGCCTCTGTTCAAAAATTCACACAACCGTTCTCCGGTTAAGACGTCACAGTCAGACAGACATGAACATGACATGAACGTAAAACTTTTTTAAAACAACCTTTTTTCAAAAATCTGTTGTACCCAAAGGTTGTAGGTACCTACTAAAATGTGAATAATATTAATTTTATGCAAAGGTTGTGCTGATTGCAAAAGCTTATATAACTCTTTGGCAAACGCGGCGACGACGACGTCAGTTCGCGATTCGCGTCGGCGGCGTCGTCTGAACGCTAGTTTCCTAATGTAAAAAGGGGGTTAAAACATGACAAGTTACTGGGAATTCCAGATTCTAGACTCCTACCTAGCCCCTATCATATTAAGTGAGCTATATTTTATTTCAATAAAATGTATGATAATTTACCCCAGTTGATACAAGATATCTGAGTACTAGTGAGACGTGAGAGTAAACCGGTGTATTTATTTTGTGGTAACGCCTTTACGTGCTATTACTGCAACCTATCATTTTTTGTGAGAGTGTAATTTGCTAAATGAACAATTAGTTAATGTACTAATTCGTGAACGCTACAGATGCCATTAGATTATTATGCGGAAAGAGTCAATTAGCTGGTGAAGTGTTGGGGCTGTGAAGTAGTTAATTAAACTGAATTGAGGTCACAAATTGTTTTAATTTTAAATTCAGGATGTCATACTTATAATAGCGGAGTTGTAGGGGAATTAAAGAGATACATACGGTACAGGATGAGAGGGCTTTAAAGACATCATAAACGGAATTTTCATGCATACAAAATACTTGCACTGAGCAAGAAGCAAACCTTCAAACATAGATAGGTACTAATAATCAACCATAACACCGCGGTCAACGAACAAGAGTGTAAAATCTGCATTGTATTTTATTTTTGTAATAAAAAAATACAATTATATCTAATCTCACAGAAATAAAAATACATGGTAAATTACTAATAATTTAGCAAGAATTAGTGCCTTAAAAGATAATCTCTTAGCTGTAGATATTTGAAATGGCAGTCAAATCAAGAGTCATGTTAGCTATAATTTTTTATCAAGCTAATTATTTTAAAATCATGTTTTTATGGTCACAGTTTTTTAGGTTACCTAAGTTGGTATATGACTTTTTTATTTAAATTTTGATGGGATTTTTTATTTAATTAAATTTAAGTATATCAAAAGAGACAGATGTTATAAAAAATGCGATTTGATGGCTGAACACTTTAATAAAATAGTGATTATGTAAACCTAACAGTCTGCTTGATAATTATAATCAATTTCAATCGCTCGTACTATGATTCTAGTGCTAATATTACCTAATATCTCTTTGTAGGCCAATAATACAATGGGTTCAATATCATTAGACTATCCAGATTTGTATAGCCGTCGAAGATAATTTTAGTCAACAGTTATAAATATATCTATTACATTTACCTTACAACCTTCCTCTACTATCATTGAATTGAGTGTAGGAATTTTGGATATAACCACCCTGGCCGGCGGCAGCACAGCGGGGATCCGTGGGGATTTCCACACGAAAAAAAGGTACTCGTACCTATGTATAATTTATATCGGTTCGGTTGGCCGATTTCAAATATATGCTATCGGTTCTTGTTATACCCAATATATTGAATAATTTAATAATCATAATCAGGTGATGAAGAGGTTTTTATCTCTGGACCCATAACCACGGTTACCTTGGTATCCGTACCCGATGCCGTACGATGAGAAAAACATTTAACTTTTGTAAAGATCTGATGACAAGTTTCAGAGACAGACAACGGAACTCTTCAATAAATGCTAGCAAATAATTTGCTTTTAAACTTTACATAAATTGTTTGTAAATACCTATTTAAAAATAAAACCGGCCAAGTGCGAGTCGGACTCGCCCATGAAGGGTTCCGTAGCAGCAAGTAACATCAACAACTAACTATAAACGAGCCAATATAGGCTTGTGATAGCTAAACAAGCTAATAATGCCGGTTTAACAAGAAATATTTAAGTCAAAAACATTGTCAATTAATTGCGGTTTATGACGTATTAAAAAAACTATTTAGTAGATCTGGTTTAAACCAATTTTCGTTAGAAGTTTGCATGGTAATGTACAACTATTATTTGTTTTAGATTTAATAGGTACACAATTATTATAAAACATGACATTATTATCTTGGCAAATTACAAAAATATGTTTATTAAAATTTAAATACCATGAGAATTCAAGTAGGATTTCGATTTTGGATACATTTTGATAAGTTTCATGTGATAAGGGCGAAACACCTGTAATTTTTATATTATGTAATCGTTCCTTCGACCTTCATATATTATTCAATCATATTATTTCCTTCAGGGAATTCGGGGTCTGGAGAGCTTCTCAGCATAGGTATAATGTTCTAGAATTTCTTCTATGTATTTTCTTGTTTGAAATGAAATTAATTCGTTGTACCCAATTAGGCATAGGTACTATTTTCATGAACTGTTGCCCTACAATTTATAATCACGAATTCGACTGTACTACAATCATATCTAATACTCCTCGCCCCGACTGTGTATCTCGAAGTGGTACCTAGATATAAGGGCGCATTAATCTTAATATATATAAATCTCGTGTCACAATGTTTGTCCTCAATGGACTCCTAAACCACTTAACCGATTATAATAAAATTCGCACACCATGTGCAGTTCGATCCAACTTGAGAGATAGGATAGTTTTTGAAACGGATTTCGACATCCACGCGGGCGGAGCCGCGGGCAACAGCTAGTATATCTATATGAAGAGTCTATTAATTGCTATCACTGTTAATGTTTTAGTGGTGTGTTTATTTTAATTTATCGAAGTCATTTCAATTTTCCTCACACTTCCATTCCCGACGGGAATAAAACTAAATGTGTGTTATTGTCTGGGGTATTTTCGGAATCACAGCAATTATATTATTGGATAAATTGGGGATAATAATAGATGAAAGAATGAAATGGTATCATTCTTTTGTCATTCATTTTCCCCAATGGACATAGGCTTATTATAATATTTATATTGGCTCTATTACGACGGGCTCAGTTAAAAAAGACTCGTAACTAAACCGAAACGAAGCGATGATGGTTTGCTAGTGTTAAAAAAAAATTGAACGGATTTTATCACGATTTACTTTTTGTTACAATAAAAACTCACATGATTTTATTTATTTTGCAACGTATCTGTCACGTTTCAGGATATCGTTAATTGTTATCGCTGTTTGAGAATTCTTCAGCAATAGGTACGTTACCTGGATATGCCCAGGGCCTCGATTCTGCTAAAGACAAACCACTGTAATACCACTGACACTCAAAAAATGCTATTTAATTGTAGACTTTACCGTTGTACAGTTAAAGTCTAAAATCAAATGAAAAGAATTCATTTAACTTTTTCATTCGCTCTACAAAATATCATTTGACTTTAGACTTTAACCTGATAACAATAAAGTCTACAATTAAATGGCATTTTTTGGAGTGTCAGTGGTAAATCAGTGGTTTGTCTTTAGCAGAATCGAGGCCCAGGTGTAAAGAAAGTTTCGAAGATTCATCGATGCCGAGAACGAATTAGTTTCCGGGCCATTTCCTATTCCCTACTGATAGACTAATTTGGTGGAATCAATTTTAATAATGTAATTAAATGTACCTATCGTGTAAAATATAAAAAGGTAGGTAAGGTCAGTGCGGGGAAGTGTAGCTATGAGGCAAGTGTAACTGCCCTTTATATTACGGAAACTATTAGAGCTTTTGATGAAAGTGCCATCTGTTCTTGTGTGGAAACCAATATCTAGTTACATAATTTAAAATTAGATGGCACTGGTCAAGCATTTATGAAGTTATCGCCATTTTAAAATATGTCACATTTTGTAAGACGAAATTAGAGTTCACATCACCTATTTGAATCCATAAAAATCTTGGTATTTTGTGTAAATCAGTGTATTTGGTACTCATAAGTGGTTAATATACTAATTAAACTTATTATTACTCCTATAATATTGTCGAAATTGTTGAAAATGAGAGAATTACGTCCATTCAAAAAATCGAACCTCTAAATCAAGTGACTGGGAAAGTGTGTCTACTTTCCATGAGGCAAGTGTGTCTATATGACACACTTGCCCCAAGTCAGAGGTTAAAAACATTGAGTTTGATTTAATTAATTATATAATTTCTAAGGCAAAGTTTATAATTTTGTTTGTATAATAGTTTTTAATTTTGTTTGTAGACAGTAATCTTAATTATTTATTTCGTTAACAATTTTATATTGTATTGGATTAATTATTTCTGGAAGGTTGTAGGTACCTGTACACACTAAAAGTGTCAGTCAGTAAGCAAGGTAAAATTTTAAATATGTTGATATTTTCTGTATGATTTAGTTACTTATTAGCTTTGTTTAATTTTTATGGAAGATACTAAAATTTATTTTATTGATGAAAAATAAATTTTCTTGTAGAAACAAAAAAAATGTAGGAATAAGAAAATTTACCTTTATATTTCATTTGAATACCTACTTACCTTTCAATTAGTACCTTTTAATATTACTAACATTAATTTTACTAAACTCTAAATAAAATTGAAGATTATCCATCAGCTATGACTTTTACCTAAAAATGTTTTCTATCCCTGCCCAACATAATATGACACACTTACCTCATAAATTTTACAACCTTGAAAGATTCATACACAGTATATTACGTAATATTAACATCAATTGATTCGTTCACACGATCGAGTAGCTTAAACACTGCATTTCTAAATTATAAATAACTGTCTATTGTACACGAAAGACATAGTCACACTTGCCTCACTTTGTTGGGGAAGTGTGTCTACCATAGCACTTTACAATTAGTACTTAAAAACTAATTCCTAATGAATATTATTGACTAAAACACTTTGTTTTCAGCTAATTATGAACCATATCATGTTTTGTTTGCACCGAGATTTAGAAATTATACCTAAAAATATGTGATTTTTATGTTCAAAGTAAACTTCGCAAAAAGTATGACACACTTCCCCGTACTGACCTTAATTAAAATCCTTTTTATATTTTAGGCACGTCAACATGACTATAGGTACCTCGCCTGATGGCATATTAAAGGTAAAGTCTCAGGAAAGGGGGTCACTATAATCTACAGTCACCGATAATAGGTACCATAATGACGAATATTGTATTTGTTTCCATTTACCAACGAGTCAAGCAATAAAAGATCGACAAGATAATATGATATTAAGTTCCATCTTCAAATATTTTATCATCAAACTGATTATGTCAAAAGCATAATGTGTTTACTCAGGATTCTGAAAAATTGGAGACAGAATTCCACCAAAATGGAATTATACTTCTGTAAGTACGCAGTTTGCTTAATATTGATTTTACGTACATATTTTGCTCTTAGTGCCATCTGAGCATAAAAATAATACAATAATTTAGTTCGATGAAATTTTGGAGCAATTGGTAAGTAGGCGTGCTAACTTTTTCTAATGATCTTAGATCGAAAAAATTGTAGGATGGGATGGGGCTACCAGGGAATACTCTGACTAAGTTGTTCTCTTCTTCAGATCTAAATCATCAGAAAAATGCAGTTCTACATTGCTTTTTGGTTAAAATTATACAATTACGTTGAGGTTTCGCCTACCAAGATCTGCCTCTTGTACTTACACACTAATTGATTGACGGACAACGCTCTAGTGAAAGTCTTTTCAGATCGGATTGAGGTGGTAGATACTCCCGTGAAAGCCAACTAAAACAAATTATGGAAAACAGGAGCGGACTCCAAGCTTCAAAGTGCAAGTTATAGACGCAACGGGGATATGAACCTGCTGAAGAAGGAGGATATTTTAAATAGGTATATCATTTATTTCTTAGAATATAGGTAGTATAGTTAAGTTTTTTAAAAGTAATGGTCTCACATCTTTATTTTCTACTACGTAGGTGGCATACAAGCACACGGCAGTTCATATCGGACGGGAGATACCGTCGTGTGCTAATCTTCTTTAAATTTTATATACCTACTTAATTTTTTTAAATTTTAATTATTGTATATTCACGTACTTTACTGTGATTCTGTGTAGAAATATTAAGTTACTAACATTGTAATAAGTAATTATTATATCAAGTTATAATACTTAATTAATAACATGACATTAAAATATGTACCTACCATTATAAGTAGGTATCTACCTACTTGTTATCATTATAATACAATGTTTCAATAAGTTTTCAGTTAAAATTGTTAGAGTTAAAAATATAATTATAATAATGTTATTATTATTATTGTTAATAAAGTGCCAATAAACTAAATAATACTAGAATGTTGCACACAATGTAAACAAATATAATTTGAATAGGTAATCTTTGAATTTATTTACATACATTTTGTCCCAATCAAGTTGTCATTGACATATTCTAGAACTTATAGTTCAGGGATTCATTTACTGAGTAAAAAACATTAAGTATATTAAACAAGATTTAAATAAAAAGTTACCAAGTCATATTCTTATTTCGTCTGGTCTTCTGGGCAATTTTATGTATAATAATGTATGTATTAAAAAAATACGAAATTTGTGTGGCAAGTTCTAGGGCAAGTATCCATATCAAAACCATGAACCTGTAAAAACTATGGACGGAGCGCGTTGAAGAATGCAACTGACGATACTAGAGTCGGCCTACTTGCTTATACGTATAGTGAAAGTGAAATGGTGTAGAAACAATGAAATAGTGCAGTGACAGCATGACAAAATATCCACATTTCAATCAAATCTGAGTAACACGTTGCGAACTAAAATCCCACATGAAATAGGCGCCGTCATTTTTTTTGTGACACAATCTCGTCTTTAGCGCTTTCTGGTCCATAGGTACGTTCATATGTTATACATATAAAATGATTAGTGTATAATCTTCAATTTGTATCTACATTTATCCTTATACTCATGCAAAAATAATATTTCATCTTTTTATGAGTTCTTCTAAAATAATTATACCTAGTCAATTAAGTTCATTCGTTGAATTTAATGAGTTTAGCTTTTTTATTAAGTTATGGAGGATGTAAAATTTTGTACCTACCTGTTAAAAGGTATCTATTGGATGACTTTGGGTTTGTACTTGTGTGTAATTTTTTCGTACTAAGTATTTGTTGTTACTAAGTATGTAGTAGGTAGTACCTACCTAATATGTTAGGTAGTTATATCAGATTTCATATAATTTCAAATAAACATTTTATAATAATTTTAATGATTACGAAAATAAACAATGTATTATGTGCTTGGGTATGAAATAAACTTTAAACTACCATGATTATAACACCATCTACATCTGATCACTTTTTCCATCCAGTAGATGTCTTTAAAGGACGCAACGTAACATTCGCATCGATCTTTTGGCTGAGAGGCCTATGCGCTTGCCACACTGTTCGCGTAAGGTTGTAGAGGCCTTCGGGCCAACAACCCCAACCCACACACAAAAAATCGCATCGATCAAAGCACCGGTAATTTATGTATAAAAAAAGTGATAAAGTTGTTTTTTTGTTTTCAGGTAAAATGACGTTTGCGGTGCCTCCGTCTATGGATGAATATGAGGACTCATTCGTGTTGAATACGACCAACGTCACCGGACAGCACACTGCTTACGATGAGCAATATGCATTAGATTTATTACTACCTCTTACCATCACATACGCAGTTATCTTCGTCGCCGGCATCCTTGGCAACACTAGCACATGCGTGGTCATCGCAAGAAACCGCTCCATGCACACCGCTACTAATTTCTACCTCTTCAGTCTCGCGATATCAGATCTAATCCTTCTAGTGTGTGGCTTACCTTTTGAGGTACATCGACTATGGAACCCCATCACATACCCTTTGGGTGAAGCTCAGTGCATCGCCATCGGCTTAGCATCAGAAACTTCTGCGAACGCAACAGTGTTGACTATAACAGCCTTTACAGTTGAAAGATACATAGCAATATGTCGCCCGTTTATGTCACATACGATGTCGAAGTTATCTAGAGCAGTGCGATTTATAGTGGCTATATGGGTGTTTGCACTGGGTACGGCTATACCTCAAGCAATGCAGTTCGGAATAGTGTCGTTTGTGGAAAACGGTCAAAATGTGAGCGCGTGTACAGTGAAGGGTGTAGGAGTGCACCAAGTGTTCGTTATATCCAGTTTCGTGTTTTTCGTAGTGCCTATGTCGATGATAACCGTGTTGTACGCTTTAATAGGAGTAAAGTTACGGACTTCCCGAATACTACATCCAGTGAAAAAACTGTCAGTAGATAGTAGCGAGAGAGCCACTGGACAAATGCAGTACAGGAATTGTGCCTCACAACGAAGAGTCATCAGGATGCTTGGTAAGCGTTTTAATTAATTTCTTTGTCAATTTTTTGTACTCCTTCTTCTTATTCTTCAACCTAGCGTTAATCCCAGTCGTCCAAAGCTTTCACCTCGGAGTCTGGGGTCCGCTTTACCAGTCTTAACTGCGGATTTGGCTGGACCTCGATATTTTCCGTGAAGCGACTGCCATCTGACCTTCACAACCCAATGGTGACATTAGGCGATATCGAAGCATTGCATTCCATCGGCCAGTAATTATAGACTGCGGCTCTTATCAATTAAGCTGATATTAGACAGAGTCACATTTTGTTTTCCCGATAGAAGGCAATCTTAATTCGCAACATTGAAGTAAATTTAAACAGTAGATACATAACATAATAATACAACTTTATACCTACTTCGAAAACAAATCATTCAAATAACAAAACATGCGTATAAGTAATTAGATTTACCTGCAATGACAAACCCAATTTGTAAAATGAATTGTTAAAAATCGGTTCATAACGACGGGAATATCGCCAAAAGTAATATACTGAACACATCTGCAAACCCATTTAAAGGGTACAGGTCTGATATTATGTTGTGATATTGCGTAAACAATGTCTAGATACGTGACAACAGTAATCGCAGTTGATGGTATATTAGAGAGATTATATTGAACAGATGTTAAGTATGTTGTGTGTATCCTAAAATTATCATCAGATCTTTACGAAATCTAAATTGTTCGTTCAATAGAAAGCCACATTATCGCTGAGTGTCATAGGCTATATTATATTTTATTGGAAAACTGGTACTTACACCCGGGCGAAACCGGGTCCCGGGTCGCTTGTATGAATAAATATCCAAATTGATAACCTCCTCGTTTTGTGAACTCGATTAAAAATATGCAAAAACGTTGACGAAGAATTTATATATAAAAAATTAATAAGCATCATAATTCTCTACATTGCGGTCCTAGCCTGGGAATGAATTCAGAAGACTGATAGCATTGCCATGTTGAATTCCAATGCTAATCTCTGTAGTAATAAAAGCCAGCATTGTGTTCTCCAGGAAGTCAATCTTACTTCCTCGGTATAAGCGCAGATTTTATTGCACCCGTAGGTACTATTACTATTTATGTTTTGGTATATTTTAATAGAATGAACCTAGTTTAATACATGTACTTATGACAAATACAAGTTTTGCAGTAGTGCTTTAAAATGTATTATTATTTTTAGATTTAAGTGCAACGTAACTAAATAAATAAATAAATATTTACTTATGTACTTATTACCTTTAGAACAATCTGAAATGCAGTCAAAATTAGCATTGATATAATGGAAGATTATTTAAGCCACACATAAATGACCTAAGTGGTATTTAATATAAAACAAGCATCCTATTTTTTTAAATTGAAACCTTCTGTAGGCATAATATTAATCATGACCTCAACCTCAAACAGGGCCTCGATTCTACTAAAGGCAAACCACTGTCATGCAACTGACACTCTAAAATGCTCTTTAATTGTAGACTTTAGCGTTATACAGTTAAAGTCTAAAACCAAATGATATTTTGTAGAGCGATTGAAAAAGTTTAATGAATTCTTTCAGATGTAGGTACTTAACATCTGCTTACTAATAAATGAGGTTCTAACACAGGCTTTTCTCTAGGGGTTGAGGTGTCAGACGGCAGTTGTTCCCAAACAAACCCCTAGTTCCAAGGTTCTCCCGGATGTAACTGGGAACAACACCAAGATGATGATCATGATGCCTCATAATCATCATCACTTTTAGTTTACCTGAAGTTAAAACGTATTGGAGAAAAATACGACGTACTTACCTATATTCAAGTATAAAAGATCCAATAATCTTAAAAAGTTGTTTCTGACCTCGAAATTCCTCAACAAGACGAAATGAATTAAGTTTGAAAAGTTGCTTTAGGTAGGTACTTTTTAATACTGTGCACACAGAATTCACAATAAGTATAATTAGGCACGGGGCTATACTGGCTATGCTACACGAATATAATTATATCGTACTCCATTAAGAGCAATTAGGAGACAATACTTCTTTTAGTGGTGAATATTGTCCCGCTAAACTAAGGAATTAACCATGATTTACCTAAATGTATAACATAGATGATATTTTATTAATCAATCACTGTTTCTCTTGCATGGTCACGTAGTTACTTGGCGGAGGGGAAAACATGCCTAAGATCTTAAGAAGTGAAGGAGAAGTAGGAACCCTTTGCGTCGCGCAGTCGGGTAAAAGCTTGAAAGGGAACTTCAGACTCCAAGAAAGTCCCGGATGCAACCGACTAACGCGAAAATGATGATTACGTTATTACCTACGCTATTGCCATTTACCAATATTTCATTCATCGCTTTTTAAAAGTTTTCTAATACTTTGTAAAAGGTTCTTACGAAAGGCAAAGTAAAAAATGCGTAGAAAATTGTACAATTTCAGAACACTTAACGATTATTACAGTATTCCACGTGGGTGGACCTCCAGGCATCAATAAGTAGTGTATAAAATATTTGAAATAATGAACCATTGCATCGATAAGGGGATAACAGGAGTAAGAAAAAAGAAAGTGATTTAAAATCTCTGGCAATTTTCGCATACTGTATGAATTAAAGCACTTTACTATCCAAAAGTACTATTTTCACGGTTCAGTTCATTATCAAAATGACTCTATTATCGTCAAAAAGGGTTGTTTAATTAAGTGATTACTTTGTATTGTGTTACTGATACTGTTTGCATGATTATTCAACCTTGAGTTTAATTAAATTTTGCTTAACTAAAGCTTATCTTGGGTTACTTACTTTCAAAACTTTCAACCCTGTGAAGGCTACAGACAGTAGGTATTCAGTAAACTCAAGCTAGTTTAAGTTTGTACACATTACCCAATTGCTCATCAACATAAATAAATAATAGGCATATTTATTACGCAGCGGTATACCAACCTTAGTATCTACTATTAGTTATTCTGTACCAAAAGTAATAATGGTTTTTTTGTGTTCAGAATCGTTCAAATAACATAATCGAGGATCATTTTTAAATACAGCTCCATCAATACCACTCCTTACAATTCTATAATGGAATAGATACTCGTAGATAGATGTTTATATAGAAATACGTAGCACGCACATTCAGATGTGGAATATTACCGATACCTATTCTAGATAACATAGGCTGATATCAATTTGATTGGACCTCTTGTTGGTAAGTTAGCAACAGCTACGTAGATTTCTGAAATATATTGCATATAACTAGAATAAGCGTTTTATGGATTGTTTATCTAAAAGGCTACCATATATTTTGTAGGCGCACTTCAACCGCATGGGGTCTAACACTCTTGGCGCCACACCATTATCTTTGGGTCCCGAGCTAAACTCACTACTTAATACAGTTTAACATTTTAGGAAAATGAAGCATTCGAAAAATTAAGAATTAGTAAAATTAAGAATTTTCATAATGAAGAATTCGTCACGATAACAATTAGTCAAATTACACACGTGGAAAATTAAGAATTAGGAACCAATCGCCGACATCACGGAAAGACATTCCTTGTTTGGCAGTATATTACCACCTCTATCATGACGATTGTATCCAATGAGCTCCTTCGATAAATTCCATCCTCTCCTTTTCTTTATTTATTTTTATTTGGAATCTATTTCTGTCGTAATTTACTGAGGGTTTTTGTTCCCGACCATACTACTAAAAAGAAAAAAAGCCTCGGTAGATAATCATACCGGGGCGGATAGATGTGTTTAAAGCCTGCAATTAAAGATAGTGAATATAGTATAGGTGGCAGAAGGTATGTGGTAATTTGGGGCCCAGAAATATTCACATACATTTCGGACTTCTCTGAGTTAGCTACGAAGCGAATAGAATGTCACATTCTCACATTCTACCAGTAGAATCGCCTAGAGAATTGTCAAAAGTTCGAAATGCATGGCAATGACATTTGTTACACGTGACATGATGTCTACAAACATTGCCACTCCCATACAATTTAGAGCTTTGACAAATCGCTTCGAAGTCATTCCAATGGTAGAATGTTGCCCTGAAAACAAAATAGTACAAAAGCGTGCCCCGGGCTCCAAAGTAGGTATACCAGTAACCGTTACCTTTCTACCTCGGAGGTGGACTGACATGCTGTCTTTATACACTTCATTATAAATGTAATTGTACATTATAAAAGTAAAATACCTATGTATTTAAAAAAAAAGTATAATGTCTGTTTATCTGCATTCTTGAATCCATAATACAAGCTAGTGAAACTATGCTTACTTTAGGTCTAGACGTCTAGAGAGCGATGTGTAGAATGTAGTTGAATATTTTTTTTATATTTTAAACTAGTTCAAATAAATAAATTTCCATTAACCTATTTAACTAAACTGTCTAGTCTGCTTTCAGTATAATAAAATTTAGGGCACCCAGTTTAAATTAGGGCAATTATCAGTTCAGTTAACTTTTATTAAAAGTTTTATAATGTAACTGGCCTGCTGTGCCCGTGACTTCGTCTGCGTGGAATTCATCTGGGATTTTAATTTTAGCGTTGAACCTTATACTTTTACTAAAATAGAAGTAGCCAAAGTTACACCTTGTAACATTAGTAACGTTTGACAGAAAAAGCTATAAGTACCATTTAAGGTTTGAAGGCCTCTGGGGCGTAGCGGTAGTGCATTCGATTGCTACAACAGAGGGTATAGGTTTGATTTCCGGTCAGTGCAAATATTTATACGCATGAATATATCTATTTATTTTCTTTGTATAATATTTAAGTAATTATTTACAAAAAACGTACATAAGAATGTTTATCCGTATTCTAGAACCCATAGTAGGTACAAGCTAGGTAAACTATGCTTTATGCTTACTATGAGTCTAGATAGCGCAGTGTAGAATATCGTAAAATATTTTTTATTTATATATTTATTTAAAAAAACGCATTCACGTGGCTACGACTATTCAAACGACTGATGAAGATGTGCAATAAAATTGGACTCTTGTACTTTCTTAGGTGTGCTTCTTTGTCAAGAGCTGAAAACCCTTATACAGCTAACTTAACTTAAAATCTGTTGTAATTTAGTTTCCTTTTTCCATTTACAGACGAATGGCTACGTTGTTCTTTTGATCAAAAAGGAACAAGAAAGGAATAACAACATTTTAGGCTACTTAATTAATTTATCCTGTTCAACCAAGGGGCATGCCTTTGTCCGTACTTTAAGCATTTTTATAGAACCCTTCTACAATATTATTCTGTGTATATTATTGTGTGAGTGTACGAATTGGGTAGACTTATATTATTATTGCATGACGTTTATAATATAATTTATATAGGTACCTACATTTATTATAAATCATATTCTATTTATCTACTAATCAATGTAGTTACTGTTTGGTAAGTATGTTTATTCGACTAACCTGATTTGGCGCATAGATACATATCACGGTAATAGATGCCAGTGCATAGTGCGATTGAAATTTATTAGTCCACGCTAGTGCACCCGTGGACATACCTATGGCATATACGCTATATATTATGTCATAACATAGAGGATAACATTAAAACACTACCGCCTACCTGTAGCTTTGTACCTTTGAGGTTGAGGTCATCAACCGTAACCGAGTGGGTCATTTTATCCTTTTTTTATTATCGTGCGGAAATCCCCATGGATACCACCCCCGTCGGCCATCGGGCGTGGTTATGTCGGGATCGAACCGCACGCCGTCTCGGGCCTTAATTACCGGGGTGTAAGGTTACCCAATGGGCATATCCCTCGCACCCCAGCTGACCCCGGGCCATCTACGGTTTTAAGATGGCCCCCTCGGCCCCCCGAAAGGGGGGGTGGGGCGAGCATCACGCTACTTCGCCGACGGTAGGGTGTAAGGTGACAGGCGGCCGTCCTGCCACCCAACCGTCGTCGGTGCGCAGACAATCAGCTCGCCCCCCGCTCGCTCCCCACTGTGCCATCTCCTAGTCAGAGGGACACGTGGAGAGCCTTGGAGCAGCCCTCTAGAGGGCCACTCCCACCCCGGCCGCATTGGCCACAGGCAGCAGCGTCTCCCGTGGCGAGAGGGAGGCGCTGCTCGCCTCCGTTGCCCAGGTGCAACACGTGGAGATTCCAGCCCGCACCCTGGGTCATTTTACCCTGACCTCCATTTTGGGAAAGCATGTGGGGTATCCGGCAAATACGGCGTTCCTCCAAACCTATCTGTTTCCTTGCAAAGTCTTATGAAATTTGGACTTAGACTACTTAGTTGTTTAAATGAATGGCAACAATGTAAAAATGATTTTAGATCGGCGGATTTTCCGATCTAAAATCATTAAGAATAGTTAGCATGCGTTATTAGTCTAAGGTCAAATTTCATTGAATGAAAAAATGTAAAAATATATCAACTAGTAAAGCGACCACTAGTCGGAACAACAGGCGAGTACGAGCAAACTCCGTTGAATAGCACATACCGTTATATCAAAATAGCTATCTTTATTCGTGACTTTCATAATTATGTAAACTGAACATGTATTAGGGGATATCCCTTAATTAAGAGACCTTGCTGAGAATATTAAGAGGTTAGGTAAACAACATATTTATTTTTACGCCAAAAATCATTTAGATTTGGTTTTTACCATTTTTTATGGCTGGCTGTGTAGCAAATTTGATTCATCTTTATTTTTAGATTTTAATGGAAACTTTACTTTTAGTATCTAATAATTATCAAAACATTAATGTAACGTTAGTGTCAGTTCTGTTAAAGTAGTAGCAATGGATTTAGTGTAATTTGTTAATTAGGGTGTATAATAAAGAATATTGTATTGTATTGTATTACATTGCATTGCATTTTAATGTTTGTGGGACATACCTAGTTGGGATATAGAAAGGAGGTATGGGAAGGCGGTCACGGGACCCAAGCAAATTTTACCTGCAACGTGCAGGCTTGCCACACGGCAGTCGCTAACGGAAAAACCTGCCATGACTAATGCAAATGAGCGGTAATAATGCAAAACAACACCAATACCTATTTGACACCATTCTTGTAGATATCTTATGAGGGATAACGTGTACCTATGGTCTTGACAACGTAACGACAACGACATTGTTAGGTGGCAAACGGAGAAATAGGGTAATACGAAAATAGCCTAAGGGGTTAAACCATTGACACGCAGACAGGGTCGATAGTTCACGGCAGGCTATAAAACTCCTACGGATAAAGATTTTATTCATGACTCGTAAAAAAATCGAAATAAATACCTACTATCTATAATAATATGCTAGATATTGTGCATTTTTATTTATTTTATGTGTGCGAGTATTAATGTGATCATGATCATTGTTAAGGTACCTAACTCAAAATCTTTCAATATACCAGAGCCAATCTATAAATCAATTCTTACCTTTTTTGTACAATTAGTATGGGTGTGAAGGTATCGCAATTTAAAGTTAATATCTACCTGCCCTTTTCTCGTATAAAGATAAATTATGTTGACTAAGTAGGTACTGCCTTGTTGTAGTGGGACACGGCTAACGTTCATATAAAAAAGTAAATTTTGCATTTTTCAAAGTTAAACGGCAGAATTGGATTTTCTTTTTTTTCACAGTGAACTATATTCTACTAGTAAAATTCGATCAGTAGTAAAATACCAAATGTTTGTTCGATAAAAACTCTTTTGGTCAATTGTTCATTCGATCAGTACCTATATAGAATGGCCTAATGTTTTATCGGTCAGACGTCAAATGATCAAAAGAATTTCGCGGTCACCAGTGGTAAACCCGGACTATATACAACATGAAGTGTGCGTTCGTTGCATTTGGTCAACAACCTATGCTGAAATAGGATCGGAATTTATTCAAGCGAAAAAATGGTACAGACCTATGAAAAAAATATTTAAGATATGAAAAAAATTAAATGCGGCGGAATCCATCATCATCCATCAAACAAGTATGCATCGACACTATATACAAGTCTCCTGTAGAGTGTAGATCGAACAAGGCTACCTACAACATAAATTTTATCTTAAGTTACCTAGGATAAGTCACCGTTATAACTCTGTAAACATAAATTAATACACTCGAGAGCAATGAATCCGGGTCACTTAAAGAATCCTAAAAATCTCGGAAACTAAAAATGCTAGGTTAATGCAATAAATTGTATTTAATAGACAATGTAATACTCCTTAAATGAAGGTATTAAAACTTCTTAGTTATTGTAAAGTTATATCATAAAAAAATCAAATTTGAAAAAGGGCCACTTTCGAAGATGGAACTACGAAATTACAGCATTTGGTTTTGCTTTTGTTTGTAATCTGTCATTTATGTGGGTACATAAACCATGTTGATAGTGCTCTATATTCATTATTCAAGCTGAAATTATGTCGCTTACGCCTGAAGAATGCACCAGAATACTTACAATGCTGGAAACCGGCCGGAGTCAGCGCGATACAGCCAGGACTGTCGGTGTGTCGCTGTCAACAGTACAAAGAGTTCTCCGACGTTACGAAGAAACTGGTTCTAACCTACGCAGACCAGGAACGGGCAGAACCAGGTGTACCACAGCACGAGAAGACCGATACTTGGTGAACACCATGCTTCGAAATCGCTTTCTCACAGGAACTGAACTCACCAATCAGTTTCGACGCCTCGGAGGAAGTAACCCAAGTGCATGGACAGTAAGACGTCGGCTTGCTGAATCTAACTTAAAACCCCTTAGACCTGCAAACGGCCCTAAACTGGAGCGTGGGCATCGTATTTCGAGACTAAGATATGCCCAGAGCCACGTAAATTGGAGTATTGAAGATTGGTCAAAAGTTATGTTCTCCGACGAATCAAAATTTATGCTCTACAAGCACGATGGAAGACACAGAGTGTATCGAAGACCAGGGGAAAGATTCAAGCAAGCATGCATCGAAGAAAAAGTAGCCTACGGTGGTGGGTCTGTACTTGTGTGGGCCGGAATTTCTTCTGAAAGTCGCACAGAGCTGGTGATGTTAGAAAACGGCTCTTTAACTAGCGTAAGATATATGGAAGAAATCCTCAATGATCACGTTGGTCCATTTATGGTCAATTTAGGTGAGGATGCTATATTTATGCATGACAATGCCCGACCTCATACAGGTAGGATTGTGAATGACTACCTTCAAGAGATGAACATTACTCGTATGGAGTGGCCAGCGCGCAGCCCGGATATCAACCCGATCGAGCATGCTTGGGACGAGCTAGGCAGATGCGTAAAACAACGAAACCCTCCCCCAATCACGCTTCGTGAGCTCAAAATTGCTCTCACAGAGGAATGGGAGAATATTCCCCAAAATCGTATAAGGAACTTGGTGTACAGCATGCCAAACCGCGTAAACGCAGTAATGGAAGCACGAGGAGGCAATACGAAGTATTAAAATTCAAGAAAATCGTAATAAAGTTCAAAAATTTCATGTTTCCTATTTTTGTTTTAAGGAGAGATCAGCAGTTTTTTTCTTTATGTAATTTTGTGTTAATAAAATGTATGGTGACTCATATTTTTTTTACTTTCATTTAAGGAGTATTACATTGTCTATTAAATACAATTTATTGCATTAACCTATCATTTTTAGTTTCCGAGATTTTTAACATTCTTTAAGTGACCCGGATTCATTGCTCTCGAGTGTATTACCACCAACTTAAACAACATGGAAAATTTACATTTAAAATACCTTTTAATATCTAATTATGTTGCTCATGTTTCCTCGCCACCTTTATTATAAACGAAATAATATTTAATAACGTCGACCGTTAAACACAAACAGGTTTCCGAAACCCCGTCATCCGTTTAAGCGTAAAAGAGTAATGAGTGTTCAAAAACACTTTCACATTTATAATACAAGCGCTGTAAATGTGAACGGAAAGCGTCGTTTGAATCTAATGGCATCAAAAAGATTTATAAGATCGTTTTGTTCACCACCACACTTATAATAAAATAACTCGCCAACACTTGTTTACATAAGATCTATTGTTAGGTAACTTACTAAACAAGGAGTTTTCTTTATGATTGAAAGGTCCCGGGTTCCAAGTTCCAATCCTGGACATTACACACTACTAACAGAAACAATTCAGCTCTCATCCCCGCTACCCCTATAATAGGTTTAAACAATACTAGATAAGATAATTTATTTTTAAACTGCTCATTAATCACGATAGTGATGAGTTTATTCATTAGTCAATGTGTTTTTGTTTGTTTTTATTAGGTAATTAATCCTTGTTCAATTTTATTAAATAGGCCTGTTCAATTTGCTAAATCTTATCGTTATCGATAGTTAGACAATACTTAATAATAGAGTTTGACAATAGTCTTGTAAATCAAATTTGCCTAGGGCTTCTACAAGTTGGTATCATGTTTCCACGTACGCCTACAAAAGAACTGGGTACAGGTTGAACAGGACCCTAACACCTTCGGGGACCAAGTCATCCTCACCTGCTAGTCGGTCCACCTGCAAAACTGCGGACATGTCTCTGACGCACGCTTTGCTTACGCGGTTGGTTGGTTAGACAGTAGTGAGTAGTCTCTCTCTCTCGTAGAAACCAGTCCAAAATAAAGGTGCACGCGCTCGTACCTCAGGCTCTACAATGAAAGCTTTCGACGCAACCTGTAAATTGCTAGGAGGATGATGATATATTCTGAGAGTTATAGCACATCATAATTTACTATGAATTCTACAAGTGATGTTACCTACTGTTTCTCTGAGCGAGAAGTACTTACCTATCTCTCGCTTCTATATTCGGTTTTAACAGTACCTACTTTAGGAAAAGTACTGTTTAAGACTGCTCTCAACAACCGTATATTCTACGGTTTTTACTTACCTTGTAAATTACTTTATTACGTGTACAATGAATCACAAAAGTTCTCGAATTAAGGGCCACTAAGGCAGTACAAAATTTCGCAATAAATGTCTGTAGGTAGGCAGTTACAAAAAAGGATCCCTATCAGAGAAGAAAGGCCACTGTTGGCATAAAGTGAACTAAATTATGTAAATTTTGTAACCGTAATTATTATAAACACACTTATTAGCTTAAACTGGTCATTTAATCTCTTTAATGGTCCTTGGCTCATTCCTGGTGCAGGAATAATTAGATATTATATTGCTCTCTTACTTTATTCGTTTATTCTCAATGGTATATCAAGAGGATCCTACTAGACTACTTCCTATCCTATCCTTCCTATCCTATCCTGCTGATATTATAAATGTGAAAGTTTGTGAAGATGATGTTGATATTGGTTACTCAATCACACTCTGACATTAAATATTTGTAGGTACTTAATTAGATAAGAACCGCTCAAGCTCAACATGTATGGCTAAATTTTGGCACAGGGATAGATTATAGTCTGGAATAACACATAGGCTTTTTATGCCTGGTATAGGGTTCCCATGGGTAGTGAGACCGGGAAAAGAATTTCACGTGAACGAAGCTGCAAACAATAGCTATTTTCGTATATGTAAGACAATTTTTAGAAAATCTTTACCTCGTCAAAATTATATCATCGACAGGAGCCACCTCGAATTATTCTTAGTTTTTTTTTTATGAATACCTACCATCGCTCAATAGTGTCGGCTCGATAGACTTTATCGTTACGTTTATCGTATATGACAACAAACTTACTCTCAAGGTAAAGAAAACGATGAGTAATAGCTGTAGGAAATAGCAAATTTTTTACAAGTTATCGGTACCAGTGAATTCCCTGACACTGCTTACATAAAAATATTGTGCAATTCCTTATACAATACATATTCCAAACGAAGGTAACGATATGCTTTTTATACAGTTTTGTTAATTTTAATGATATTGTAAGACTTTTAAAATATGAAATCTGTACCGCTTAAATAATGAAATGCCATAAAATAGTAGGTACCTAAGTAGGTACTTCGTGACTGAAGCTTGTATATTTTTTGTGGAATATAAATGTAGTTATGGAGCACCTAATTTCCTGTACCTGCTGGTTAGAACATTGTGAAAATTGACATTCTGAGCACGTAGCAAGAACATTTAGATTTCCTAATACCTGTAGCTCGCAGCTGCGTTGCGTTATAAATTTCGATTTTTCATAACACAGGACCACAAATTTTTCTGCGTGAATATTTTTTTAAGATTTGATTAATAAACCAAATATTTCTGAAACGAAATTGCTACCAATAATTTTAACTTCGTGATAAGATTTCCCTTCTTATATATAAGCAGCAATTCATCTTTAGTATTATTTCATTGATCCAATATTTGATAACCTCTAATTTGTATATATTGTAGTAGAATATAATAGAGCAGTTAAATTGTGAATATATCCACTACTACACTAACTGGTTTCTATGGCTCCACCCGTTCAAAATTCCCCCAGAAACCAATTCCCGGGATAAAGTAACCTATGTTCTATGTCAGACCTCTCAATTTCTGTGCCAAAATTTCATCAATCATCCGTTTTGTGCCGAAGAGTAGCAAAAATAGGTAATATTAAGTAGAATTTACCTACTTGACAGCAAGACTTAAATATGTATTATGTGTTTAATTAGGGCAGGTACTTATTCTTAATAAACAATCCATTAATAGTTTCTAAAAGTATGATGGAAGACTGAAAATATAAACCCTAAGTGATTTTCAAAAAGCTAGTAAGGATAATAATAATATTCAATGTAAAGATTTTTCCTTTCAATGACTTTAACAGTTTTCAATAAAACATTTTGAATACATACACATCGTGGCTAACTGGTAACTTAGTAGACTATAATATTGCAAAGTTAAGTAATAGGTATGGTTTGGTTTCTTTTCCTAAGTAACATAACAAAACCTACATCTTAATTGGTAACAGTAGTAGGTATTATCATAACCGACCTCTCTATAAACTTAAATATGAACCTAGAAAAGTGTCTATATCTATCCTAACACCATTATATAGAGTGGTAGTACTGGTGGTACTTGCGGTAAATAACATGTTCAATTAAGTTTGGAAGTGATATATTTTCAGTGCAGAGATTCTTCTTGTGTTTGCAAGGTTAGCAAGTCACGATAGACAGTCTTGTGCGTTTTATACCTCAGAGTAAAATTAACTATCATCACGAATTAGTTCTGGTTACATCCAAAGCTTGTACCAACTTAAGAGCCTGAGGTCCGCTCACTTCCTCTTTATCTTAATTTGTTGTATTTGACTTTTGTAGGAGCGACTGCCGTCTGATCCTCCAAGCCCAAGAGACAGCCTGCATCAGAGTGTCGTCCTTCAATCAGCAAGTGAGCCTTGATGATGAGGTTAGCTTGAGCTTCGAAGATCTTCGTTAAGCTCCTAAAAACTGCAATAGAGAGATATGGTTCGAAAAATCTAAGTGGTATTCTGAATGTTGATGCTCATACCGCACACGCAGTAATATTTGTGGAATCTGCAATGTTCAAAATCAAGGCATTTTATAATATCCCTGTTGCTATAGATTTCTTGTTATATCAATCAATTTATCGGTTTAACACTTCTCGTTTACTTAGACTTCTGCATCTCTTGACCTACTTAGTTGAAATTATCAGAACAGCAAGCAATCCATATTGTCAGGTTAAACTCCGCTCATTAAGAGACCAGCATGATCAACTTTCTTACGTAGGTGCTTCTATGGCACAATTTAATTGCGTAAACTATAATTGTATTAACAATTTCATCGACTAATGTTTCAGGACCTAATGCTACTGTGGGTTCTAGGACCCACGTATATCATGTTGTATAAGACAATAAACATTATTATTATTAAGTTATATTCAATTAGCAACCAGGCCTCAGTTAGTGTCGGTTTAGTACGAGTATTTTTTTTACTCTTCGTAATTTACACATAATGTAAACCTATGGTCATCAGGGATAAGGTTCCTTTTGGAACTGTAAAAGACTTTTTCCAATAAGTACAGTGGTTCCAAAGATTTCTTCAAATATATAAACACACTTAAAGAATTCAACTCCTCTTTATAATATTAATAAAGATTTATCTGATGTCGTTTGGTACTAGTTTTTATAATATTATATAAATTATAAGAAAACAATATAAACATATTAATATATTCTTTTCTTATACCTAATTATATAACTAGTAACCCTAACGACATCAGTTCTATTAAATATTAACTGTCCGCAATATTGTCTAATCAACTAACTACTAAACTCAACCTACACTCGTATTATCCTAAAGCGTGTTCCTAAAGTTTCTCAGGTAACTTAGGCTCCTCTCAAAACAGGCCACGAAATTCATTTACTATTCACAGCGTAGTTAGCAATAATGTATTCTACAAGATAATCTGTACCATTTCCGAAAGAGGCGAATACTGTGCGTTGGAAATGACCACTTTCATTGAAATTAAATTATTTTGTACAATCCACCAATATCAAGTTATCGAGGCGCAAAATTGTAATTATATTAAAATTTTAAACATTAAGTGCGATGAAAATCAACGTTATATTAATTTTGAAACCAAGGAGTAAATATTGGGTGTATAAGTTACTGGTGCAAAAATGAAAGTGCGAGGGGAAAATGCCAATCAAATTACCAAACTTAAACAAAAGACGCGATATATTATTCTCTAAATAATGGTCTTTTGACTTCAGAGAGTATTTTTCTTAGAGTCTGGCTAAAAGCTTTGTTCCAAGAAGTTCTTTCCTGAAGCTTCACTACAATCTGTCCTATACTCAGTAAGTGATACTAAACCTTATAAAAAAACAAAAATTGGATCGGTAAGAAAATGTAAAGTTAAAACATATTTTTAATCCCTTAATGGTTTGATAGACAGTAGGAGTGTGTGAACATTAATATCTCTAAAAACATGCAAAGAAACAATACAATGTTACAATTTTATAAGAAACTGTAAAGCCCCTAAAGCTACGGTTAACGACTAGGTGAGTCAAGAATAGAAAACCCTCTATTCCCAACCTTAAGTACTTTTTAAAGTTTAACTCCCCTGTATTTTATAGCCTCGTTTTCCTGAGCTTTGTTTTGATATACCAAAATCAACTTTATTCTCTGATCCGCAAGATTCACTAAAAAATCTCCAGGTTAGAAATGAAATTTTGGATTTGGTATATTTTCCTCTATATTTAAATCAATAAAAGGGGTTGCATAAGGCGTGTTTTATGCCAAATTTTAACCGAAATTTTGGTAAATTCTTAAATTATATAATTAAGCATTTACCAAAATTTGCAAAGCAAATAAAGCACTGTAATTAATAATAAATAACGAAAATAGGTAGGTATATGTGCCCTTATGATTCTACACTCTACATTCTACATTCTACTACGAGAATTAACAACCAGATTACATGCATGAGTTGTGTTCGCATCTTGTTGAAGATTCCGTATTTGGAGTTTGAACGCCAAGATTCCATGATCTCAGCGTTTCAATTTCTAATATTTACGGCCGAGAATTTATATAAAATATAGGGCACTCTTAAGACAGAGCTGGTGTTCCTTCACGAAAAAAATTAGCATTGCAATTTTATTCAGGGTATTAGTAAGATTGGTAGCATACCAATCTTGTAAGTCATGATGAGTGCGATATAAGCGAATTCATGTTGCCTATTCGATTGTGGTAAAACATTTTACATTTAATGGGTAGGTATCTACTTTTATCAGTATTTGTTAATTTGAATGTAATATATCATTCAACAAGATTTAATCTTATATTTATGATCACATGCATAATGATTTCAATCATAAAATCTTTATTCGTTTAGATTAGATTAAAGTAATAAAGGTTTAATCAAATAAAGGTCAAACTTGTTGCTGCTCCTTATTTACAAGTACGAATCAAGGTTGGAGCCATTAAGAAAACAAACAACAACAAAATTCTTTGAAATCTGAGATTAAAATGACGTTGTTACAGCAGTTTTTTTTAATGGGTCACCAACCACTTTTTGCTGTCTGTATCTTTGGAATCTGAAATTTATTTATCTTTTCCTTTGAAAAATTCTGACATTTGTGCATCAACAACAATCTTTGTTAAAAAAAGCAAATCGGTTGCAAATTGCATAATTTTTTTGGTAAAGGTGGATTCCAGAGGTTAACCCTATATAGGATCAATCCCGCCTCGGTTGTAGTTAGCCATCGGTGGTAACGTCAAACGTCAACCCTGTGAGTGGAAGGCACTGTCGTGATCGTTGCCCGGGGTGCACCGCTTGGGGATTCTAGCCCATGTAACCCAGTGTACCGTGTACTTATCCATATTTTCCAATGCTATTTTATGACACTTGCTGATATTCTTTTTTTTCTACGTAGTGGCCGTGGCGCTTTCATTCTTCATTTGTTGGGCGCCTTTTCACGTGCAGAGACTCCTGGCAATATATGGAAAAAGTTTAGAACATCCCTCTGACACATTCTACATGGTAAGTGTTTACTTTCTTAATCTCTATTCTTTCTTTTACTCCAATAATAACTTACTATACCTACTTATTAGTAGGGTAGGGTAGGTTATAAAATTGTAATTCAACTAACATTTAAATATCGCAATTGCCGTAGATTGGACCTATGAGCCAGGCCAATGCCATTGCCTCACCTATCTGATCAGTTCTGGCTTCTTGAGTACTGAAATTTAGATTTATAAGTTTCGAGTCTGTGCAATCATCATCAACCTTTTTCGCAGACTGTACGTGTTCTAGCGATACGGGTATAATAAAGTATTTAAATACTGAATATACTTCAGAAACAGTGCCTTTTTAGTATTGATATACTGGTATAACATTTAGTTTTCTCACCAGAAAAACGAGTATTGTAGTTGGTAATTAATATTATGATAAAAAAATTAAAGGAATTTTATTATTCAATCGTGCTTGAACAGCTAACGAATCTGAAAGGAATTTGACATAGACATTCATTTCATCCCGGCAATTGGTTCTTGTGGGTTGGGAAAACGGGATCAGTATACCACGAGGGCAGAGCCGCAGGCAACAATTAGTATTGTGTGATAATTCTATCAATGTATTATTTTTGTGTTAAATTAACTTTTATTACGATAAAAATACAGTTCAAATTTGCCAGTGTCAATTTCAGTTTATAAGGAAATTGTCAGTTTACAAAAAATATTTGATACTATTTTCACTGGAATCAAAAAAATCTTAATCCTTATAACAAGTATTTTTATTAACAGTTAAAAATCTATATTGCTATTCATTTTTGGTGACTCAGAAACCTGTAATCAAGACGACCTTAACAAGGCCACTAATAGCGCGGTCAAGATGTCAGAATTCTACGCCCGAATAATTTGAGGAATCATTGACACGAAATAAGAAGAAGAATTGCTATTCATGGGGGATCACTCCTACAATTATATTCTATTTATTTTATACCAGGGTCCTTTAACGGAATATTAACACCGTTTGCAATAATGACAACTCCGTTAAATAGTTAATTAATGTAGAGTCAATCAGCAGGCACCTGCCAGTAGAGTTGGAGTTTTTGGTTTGCCCAATCATCTTGGTGTGTTTATATCACTTATGACTTATCGGAAGGTGGAATAGAGGTCAAACGAGAGCCTATTAATGAAAAAAGAAGCAACCAGGGACTGCAGTGTGTTATATTATTATTTTTTAAATTTGTTCATGAATTGCTTTTTTGCGCAGGTATACATCGTGCTGACATTTTTATCCGGAGTTTTGTACTTCCTGTCAACGGCAATCAATCCTTTTCTCTACAGTATCATGTCCAATAAATTCAGAAATGCCTTTAAGGTAAGTGAAAATTTCTTTATATTCTTAACAAAACTTTTCATTATTTAAGATAAGTACATGTAATCTATCTTTATAGATTGTGAGATTAAATACTGATTTCGTACTACGTAGCTATTTAGTTTACGATTGAAATGAAACTATTTTAAATCGATTTATTTGTTAAAATATTAATTTATTACTTACATTGTCCCCAATGTATCGGTTGGTTTTCAGCAGCCATGGTCAAAAGCACCCGAAACGTCGTCAACATTGCAAATAATAAATTGAAATAAATTGCGATACGACGTAAATAAAATATTTAACTGTATTTCAATTACATTCACGTTAACTTTTGACAGTATTATTTATAGGTTAAGGTTAATTCATTCATACATTCTATTAACATAAGAACAATATGAAATTTTGCAATTTTCTTTGTATTTGGTGATTTAAATCTGCTAATCTGTAATCAATGTCTTATAGTTTTGATTGTCTATGTTACCTGATGTCCCCATTATAAATATCTACGGTCAGGTTATTAAAATGGCGAAGATTTTAATGTATATTAGACCCAGCTTCATAGCAGCAGCCGTAGCGGAACTGAAAATTTGATAGGTAAGGTACCTTGATTCGTATCAGTTGTATGAATAGGGGTATAAATCTAACAATGTGTTCTAGATGCGCTGTTATAAACTTGTAGATCTCTTTGATGGAAAGTGCGGTAATCAATCATTATAGGCAACTAATTTATACGCACAAAGAGCTCGCGTCATTGGTGAATCCGTCCTTTTATGGGGGACTTGAACATGCGCGAACTTTTTGAACTTTTTTCAAGATGTTCGTCTTGAGGTAGGTACGCCATAAATGGGTGATATCAATAAGTACATGATTACAGATGTAACATAGCGCATTAACGTTGAATAATGTGTCGTTTTTCTACAGCTGTTCCGGTAAATTGCCCATAAAATTTGCGTTTTTTAAATCCGCAAGCTGAACTGCTTTACATTTTTATCTCCTACATACAGGTTTGTGTGAAGTTAAACAGCTGGTTGTGTGAAATACCGTTTATGGTTCAAGCAGCCTGAAATACGCATCTCGCTGTTAATACCTATTGTAAAAAATGCGTTTGGGTCTCTGCCAACACTGTTTTTTTTAATTCAATAAATTTTTGAAAGTGTTACGAAAATATTTTGATAAACATATTTTTATTGAAACTTTGGAACAAATAGTACCTATACAAAATACTTTACTATATCTACATATTCACGTCTAAATCCATACAGCAGGTATCCATGTACCCATTGGAAAGGGAGTACCAGATGCGAGTAAATTATACGACGTCTTTCAGAATGTAGGTACTTATAACTGCGACAAAAGCTAAGCGTCAAAAGTATATAATCATTCTTAGATTTAAAAAAAATGTTTTTGGGTAAAGTATTCTTATTAGGTATATTATGTACTGTAGGTATCTACTTTTTTAATAAAAATGACTACTTAGCGGGCTCTATAAAATATTTTTTACAATATACTGAACAATTTTAATTTAGATTTTCAAGTTTGTAATTTGCACAATCATCATCTACTTTTTCCGCTGACTGTACGTTACAATATAAAATAATTTGTCGTGAAAAAAAAAGCTTGTTGCTTGTGTGTTGTTGGTGCTTGCAATAGTGCCCAAATATCGAACACCCATAACAACACAACATTATAAATATGCCCGTCATGAAATATGAATGGATTTCAAAGATTTGAAGACGCTCAAAGTTTGTCTAATCGGTGTTCAGAAGATATATCGTTATCTGCAAAAGTATCAGTTGAAAGAAAATTTAGAACCGCCTGAATAATCCCACTTAAGTGAACATTTTCCTACTCAATTCTTGAAACGAGGAGTCCCAAAATAGATAAGAATGATCAATCGTTCACTGATTTTTTATCCAATTATTTTGGTACAGTAATGCCTTCTAAAATAATCTAAGGAAGTCGCTTATATTTATTTTGGAGCAGATAAGAAGCTTACAACTATTTTAGTTGTGAAGATTATCCTCATCCTAAAAGAATTGACAACATTATCTCATAAAAACACCTTTTTTTGTTTTTAACAAAACAAAAACACGCGGAGAATAGACGGGAGATAATACTAATGTGGGACACCATTAAGCACTACTTAGCTGTAAAAAGTCTGTAGGCAAGTTTGGAAGACAAGACATACGTTATACGCTGTAGGCTGATAGCCGTAACTTTTTAACATCACGCGTTAAAGGGATCCAAGATTAATGGTGAGTGTCTTGGAACTGAAAAGAATGAATTTGTTTTGTTACCCTATAAAATGAAATAAGATGTTCATTATATAAATTACAAATTAAATCTCTTAGAGTATTATTTTGACTTAATTTTTAACTTAATAATGGAACTCCGTTTTATATAGAACTCTTTGCTGACCCGTTAAGTATACTGTGCTACCTGATGAATTATTAAAGCAATCAAGGCATTCATTATTAATACAAAAACATTTACGATTGCATAATCTATTGAAATCGAAAGTCATGTTTGTGAAAAACCAATAAATATTTTGTGCCTATATAAATACGCAAGAAAAATAAGACGAATCGTAATTAAGGGGCTAAACATCTAATAAATGTAATAACTCACGTAAAATACCGCAGTACTATATTACGAGAAAGACTTATGAAAATAAAATAACATTGTGTTTGGATCACTTTCAAGGATTGAGGTAATCCAAGCACGCAAAATGTAATCACGCATTTAAAAGAAATAAGTATAGGCGACCCAACTTCTCAAAGAGTTCTCGGTATTTTGATATTTGTGTTTTACTTCTTTCACTTTTCGGGCACTTAAATTTTACCTTTTCAAGTGCTTTGCTTAATAAAATACTGAGAACAAAATGAATTCAATGGTTTTCAGAAACCGGTCAAAAGTAAGTAGGTACGTAAATACTTTTAACTGGAAATAAATAGAGATTTGTTTTTGGAAACTGAACAGGTTGGTTTAAAGGAGCTAACATAGCTCCTTTAAACCAACCTGTTCAGTTTCCAAAAAAATCTCTTTTAGCATTTAGGTGCTCAATTATTTCATCATCATTATCATCATCTGTGGCAAAAAAAGATTATGTATATGGAATTGATGTTAGAAATAGCAAAAAAACGGTGAAATCGGTTCTGGTAGAAAACTCAAGCAATAACACTCCTGGGGGAATCTTTAAAAATTTGGTGTATACAGTCGCAGGCCGCAACTAGTAAGTTATATACTGTACAAGCTCGTAAAATACTGAAAAAATGACATTCATATCATTTCGAATATTAGTGTTGGTCTTAGAAAAAGATGTATAGCAGGTCTAGCAAATGTTAAATACAGCAAAATGGCAGTACCTACACGAAAATGTTTAGCGCTCGGACCGTTGGTACCTTACCTACTAATCATTAAGAAATTCATTATTGTAATAAGCTTTACCATTCACCAAAACCTAATAATTATGCAAACACATACAATAACGAGTTATAGCATTCCACACTGATAATGATCCAACTCTATCTAAACAAATTTTCTCTATAGCTAACACTCGCAATTCTTTTATTACAAAACTACAATGGAAGACGAGGGGATCCCATATCAATATCCGAACCAAATTGGTTTCAAACCCCAAAATAAAACACATTGGTATAGTTTATTTACATTTGATACAGCTCCGTTATACGTACCTACCCTACGCCATGTCCCATACTCCTTTAATAAAATAGCTAAACCATGTACCGTATCTCATTACTTTGTAAATAAATATAAATGGTTCAGCCGATATAACATTCTTTTGAAAATACTCGTATTACAGTGCGTTAGTCACACAGAACTAATGACAAAGGGTTTTAAAGGGTCAATCTTGAAATTTGACGTACTCTGTTGATTAGCCTGGCACCCATTATTTTGAGATTTTTAACAAATAAGAATAAAATAATGTGTTAAATTGTGTCTAGTTTATGTGTCTATGTGTTATGTTAGTCTATAACCTGTCCCTGTACCAAATTTTAGCCAGATCCGTTCGGTCGTTAAGCCGTGATAAGTACAAACATCCAAACATCTTCACAAACTTTCATATTATTTTTATAATATTTAGAAGAATAGTAGGATGTATCTAATGTTTTATATAATAAGATTGTCCGTTAATAAGGAAAATTAAAGAAAAATAAAAATAATAGAACAAGTAGTGTCTTTCTGTACAACGGCGGCGGCGGCTGCCAGACGCTACCTACATTTTATTAGATACATCTGTTGATTTTCGGAATTCAATTTGGCTCGGTAAATATAAAGCAAACTCGGCAGATAGCGGGTACGCATTTGACACCATGAAGCTTCAAAATGATTTATATATCCTTGAGACTGGCCCTCTAAAAGTGAACTAATAGATTGCGTACTTAGTTAATTTATTGAAGTTTTTCGCATACCTAACTATGATTTAAAAAAAATAATAAAAATTCCAGCTCAGTCAAATATCAGCAAGTGATCAAAAAATGATTTGGAAATTTTTAATTTTGCATTCAGGAATTTTGTACGGGTGGTACAAACGATAGGTCTTCCACTAATAAACATGCTGTCCCATGCTCCTCCTCTTCCAGGCGATACATTTAGGCGGCGAAAATAATGAAATTAACAATAAAAAAAAAATTGTATAGAAGCAAAACAAAATTAATAATGTCCGTGACTATTAGAGTGCCTAAGATATTAATGTCAAGAAAAAACAAATAGAGTGTGATGAGATGAGAATGTGGCTTTACATTAATTAGGTACCTATCTATATTGCCTGATGTACCAACGCAGATTTTTGCTGCATTTACTAAATAGTACCTACAGAACAATCTTGACTTGACATGTGAACAAAACAGGGTACGCAAACCTCGGGGACCTCATACATTTTTATTACATTTTCAAGATATTTTTCCTACTCCGGCTTACTTAACAACCGTAAGAAATTTCGAAGTAAATTAATGGCTGGGATGAACTGAAGCGACAGTCGCGTGGCAAATTTTACGAATCAACAATGCGAATTTAGAAAAACGGACTTTCACAAAGGTCCGTCTTTCCAGCACGAAAAAATTCTTCCTCCTATTCGATCCTTTTCTCAATAGAGAGAGCTACTCTTGGCCTTGTTCTTACCTTTATGCAGGTACCTATTTATGGGATATGTTTATAACTATAGGTAACAGTATACTGGTTGCCACACCAGACATAATCGTCAGTGTTATGAAAACCCAGTATCTGCATAAAACAAAATTTTACGGCAGAGCCGAAAAATGTTTTCGTTTCTTTGATAGTGTGTCGTTTTAAAAATAATATTCATAAATTCTTGGGAGTGATGGCTAGTGCTGACATATATAGTCATAGTTTTTTTTTAGCCTGGTATGTGGTAGTTGGGCTTTAAGGTTGGGAATACAAAAACACTCGTTTTTTTTAAATATAGGTATATCAGATAGGTTTTGAAATTGGGCAGGAAATAGAATCAAGTCGAGGGTGTCAAAGCTCAATCACTATTTCAAGATCGACAGCATCTGCATCCTAGCTTGTTAATTTTCAGCGGGTTTTAGTCGATTTACGGACTAAATATTAAAAAAAAGCCACCAAACAGTGACAACTATTCGATTATTATTGCGTTCCACGAAGCCTACGGGCGTCACGCATCAGAATAACAAGATGACGACTTCATTGCTCACCCGCTGCTCGTAAATAAGCCGCTAGTTATTCCCTATGATTCTTTTGCAGACTTTTGTGGAAATATTCGGTGCGTGTGAAGTGAAAATGAAACACATAATATCTGCGTCTTCGCACGCATACATATATTTTAGATAACAGGAAAATATAATGCTGTATCTACCTATAAAAACTTCTGAACTTACTGATCTTATCACGGATTTATATTTAATGGATAAGAAGATTTAATTTCAACAAAACAAATAAGCCACTGGTGATTGTTGTAATTGGGTATAATGAAACAGGTCACCCACGGAACAATAGCGAGATGATTTCTAATTGGTCAATCTGGAGATTTAGAATTGTCGGAGTTTTTAGGGCTCCAACTATCCATAAAAACTGCTATAAATGTTCGTATGGCAATCAAGACCAACGGTATCCTTTTTTTTGCCATCCCCGTACGCCATCATTTTATCCAAATAGGACGTTAGGTTGTAGGCGCTTTCATAGTACTGACTTAATTTATTTTTGGCGCCCTCTTTATTACTGTAATTACCAACATCATTATCACAGTAATTAAGTAAAAGTGTTACCACATGCCACATTTTGACATAAATTCTTCGTTCTACGACGCATTAAACGATGTGTATAATTTATATACGTTATTCATTATAACATATTATATAATAAAGTAGACAAAAACTCCAGACTTTGTTATAAATAGACGAAGAATTTTCTTTTTATAAGGCTGAAATGTAAAACATAATTACTAATGGTGGATCCACACTTTGCTATTCACTATTCGCCTATGGGTAATGTATTCGAGGAAATTCTTATAAATGAATAAACCCTCCACATTTCGTCATAGAACAGTGATTAAGGCGAATATTCGTGCGAATAAAGCGAATATATGCGAATAAGCCCTCCCTATTTCGATTTATTCTCGTGAATAAATAACGAATAGCGAATAGTGAAATGTGAATCTGCCATAAGGTTAGACAGTAGTTCAAGTAGGTAGGTACCTACTTTCTGTTTGATCGTACCTACTAAAACCATTTCAAACGTCATCATTTCAAACGTAGTGTTCCTACATTTAAAGCTTCTCTACTATCTACGTGTAAATGAGATAAAGTACAGACAAACCCAGTAAAATTGCCCTTAACACCCAGTAAAAACCATTTTGAGTGCTATAACGCACATTGCTTTTTATTATTTAAATAAAACACTCCGTAGCGCTGAGTTTAACATTGTATTCGTAATAGGCAACCGGGAT
Organism: Lithosia quadra; assembly: GCA_963576445.1. Classification (NCBI taxonomy): domain Eukaryota; kingdom Metazoa; phylum Arthropoda; class Insecta; order Lepidoptera; family Erebidae; genus Lithosia; species Lithosia quadra. The sequence goes on along the minus strand of OY754880.1, from coordinate 6,227,798 downwards.
AGTGACAGTGAGGTGTCATTATATTGACGTTAAGCAGCAGTATGCTTTGTTTGGTATGGCCTTCTTATTTTCCTCTGTAGACGCAACGAGCTAGGGACACTTCTGGCGTCGCAAAATGGTCGCAAGCGTCGGTATGTACCTAACTGCTTATCATGCATGTCATGTACTTATTTTGTTTACTACACTACTATTATTATTTATAATTATAAGTAAATATCGACCCCTCCTTGGCTTACTCGGATGTAATTAATTTTCCTGTTATCCAAAAGTTGATTTAGGATTATTTCTATATAAGCTTTACCAACCAACCAACTTTTGGTAAACCACATCAAAATCGATTGCGTAGTTTGAAAGTGATTAGCAGGATGTACAGACAGATTGACGTCGCGTCAAATAAATTTGTATATATCTATAGGTACATATCACTATTCTGTATCATTATCTTCTTAGCGTTTTATATAAACAACATTTTTATACTATGTACATAATAATACAAATAAAGTTGCAACATAGTTTCGTTGATATCCGACATTCTTTTATTTTCAACCCGTCTATTCACTGAACTATATAAATATGAACAAAGGGAGAATACGCAACCCTCAGGGAACTCATTCATTTTTATTACATTTTCCGGGTTAAGTGTACTTAACAACCATTCGAAATACCAAACCAGATTAATATTCGAACTTAAGCTGAAACAGGCAAACAATGTTATATTAAGTAAACACTACGGAGTGTACTAAAACTAGATAAAATATTTTAAAGGCTAGTATTAAGGACGGTAATAGGGTCATCATTGTAGGTCGTCAATAAATAATGTTTTAACGCATGAAAAATAACTTAGGTTGAATTTTATTAGGAAAATAACTGCAATTAAAACAGTTACGACATTCTAAACTGTGGTATCACGTTGAACCTAGTTCAGTGGATCTTGAACTATCCACTGGTGATATCTGACTTGAATCTATCAACTATTAAGTATACCTATAAGTACAGATGGCATTGCTGGGTATTGCTTTTCTCAATTGTCAAATTAACATTCGGTTCTTCTTTTGCTATATGCAATCTTTTTCAAGTTATTACCGATCTGAAAAACATAAATAAACTAGACATTCATAGTACCTACATAGGTACTATACATGCGACCATGGACCATCTGAGGGGCTACCGTGGGGCCACATGAAATACTAATGAAATATGTAGCAGATGTGCTCCATGAAATTACTTAGGATGTCTTTCAGTATGATTTGGTTGATGAATATCCTATCCTATGTACTGTTATACCAGCCTATAATAGTATCTATTTTTTATAACACAGATTGAATAAACTATAAATGCAAATAAATGCGGTTAACAGATAAACAATTCGTTAGCTATATAAACGTTCGCACGGAAATGAAAGTAATATTTATGGAATTTAATCTGGCGCTGTTTTGTTATCATCGAATATCATGATTTGCATCGATATTCGTTTGTTTTTATCAATTCTCTTTGTTATTTACACAGTGAAGTCGTTTTGATTACAAAAAAAATTAAGAGTCAATCTCTTCATTTTTACAGCGTCCATTTTATTAGCGGGTGTTTTTACTGGGCTTCGGTTCTATGTGTTTATCTTTCGGTATGATAATATATAATTAAACATTGTGGTAATAATATTTTAGGTGCTACATAAATATTACGATTGTCTTAGTAGATTCAGAGGCTACTACGGCTACTACTTTGTAACTAGATACTTAATATTTTAAGAATTGAAAATCTATTGCTAAACTCCATCTTACGTTACGCAATTTCGCTGTAGTGTGCAGTCGCAGCTTGACAGAAGGCCTCTAGCAGCTAAAAATTGCATAATTTATGTTGAGGTTCCATTCGTTGAGGTGTTTTCTCCAGATGTTTTTACAGTTGCTGGGGTTCTGGGAATTGTCACTAAGATTTAAGAGATTATTATGGTTTTCGTAATTGCGAACTTAGGTTTTCACCGTAAAAGCTTCTGAGAACTGCTTCGTTAAGTGCGAAAATCATGCGGTGTTTTCAACATCAGATCTAAGGAGAAGGGCTCAGCAGAATCCCAACCAGATCTGGCAAGTTGTAGCTGGCGACTCACCAATAGTTGTAGTTGATAGAGGCGGCACATGATGATGAAATTTAATACTGATCGATTGACAGAAGTGGGCATTTTGGTATTCAAGTGTAATGTTTTCTCTGCTAAGGCATAGTACTAATATTTATTTTGTTCCGTAGTAAGACTTACTTAACTTGTCTCCTGTAGCCATGCAAATAAGAAGTTAATATAGGTAATGTGCATAAATAGCCGGTTTCTTGGCTTAAAAGTATTAAAACACATCTGTCATTTGGCTTAATTGGAACTAGCTTGATAAAATACAATCAATAATCATTTGAAACCAAAAATGATTAAATTTTGGTTTTAATTAAATGAATGATTTAAATAATGGTAGCATTGCCGAGTTAACTTTCAACATTGATCACGTTACTCAGAAGTTTTGACTTTTGTGGTCTTCTCTTTTAAGGAAATAAGTACCTAATTGTATAAAATTGTTGTAACCGAAGTAGAGTAATCAAATACTTAATTTATACTCTTCTACTGTTGCGTTCAAATTAAAACAAGATATCGTTAATTATTAGAAGTAAATTGTTCTTCACTTGGTTAGTTTCTTAGATTTAATTTAGACTATTCAAATAAATACTCATTTTCCTCCTACACCATTGGGAAAGAAGGGTAACTATATGGCATGTATTATCATAATTTCCCCTGCAATTAGTAAGCCAGGACTTATATACCGTTCTAAAGTGATAAAAACGCAATAACCGCGCCAGGACGTGGAGTTGCGGACAACAGCCCGAGATACCATACCATACCATATACCGTTCTAAACTGATAAAAACCTAAAGTTCAAATACCAATACTTAACGCAAAGTTTATTACGTCAATCATATTATATTCGTATTGGTTTATAGGTAATTTACGTGACATAAAGATTTTTTTTGGGTTCAATTAAATAGCATCATGGCATGGGTTAACCGTTCTCTTCTTCAAACACAATAGGTATTATAGACTCTAACTGACCTGTATATCATGTACGTGAATGGTTGCTAATTTGGCTAACGGGCTTGTTGTTTCACCCTGCTGACCTTGTTGTCTATTTTTTGGTTAGTTTCTGTAATATTTGACATCTACACGGTTTCTAAATTTACGAAAAAGTATACCTAACTGAATCTATAATTTTATGATAGATATAAGTATTAAATAACTCATTTTAATTGGAATAATTATATAAGAGCTACATTGAATTAGACAATTTTCTTTCCTCTTTTCTCTACGTTCCATCAGGCTAAAAGTCTGTTTGAAAAAAAAAAGGGTGGTCAAAATACTTGCAAAGTAAAAAGTAAGCATTACTTAAACCTTCAAGATTATTGCTTAGTCATTAAAATTTATAGACAGATTCACAAGGTAAGAAATAAAAGTAAAGTAAGATAATTGTAAGAGAGAAATGAATCTGTCAATAAAATGTTATGGCCATTCTTTTCTAATTGCAAATAATTACAATAAAATGATAGTCAGATATCAAAATCGAACTTGCAAGAAAGCCTCGTGAAACTATGTAAGCACAGCAATAAATAGTAGGCTATAATCGCTGCCTAGTCTGCCTACTTTAGGGTAAAAGTCGCGTGTATATAAAATGCTAATGACAAATCATACAAATCTTTATTGAATAAATAAGACATTTTCATACAATTTGCGATGAAACCATATTTTTCTATACGGATTTGTAGCCACCTCTGTCTCTGTCCCAAGAACTTTTTTAAGAATTGTTCTCTTGCAGAAAGACAATAAAATCACTCATTATGGTACAGGGTTTCAAAGAAAGTGAACAGACTCATAGAGAGCATACCGTGTTGTTAATATTAAACTGAAAATGGAAATAGAATGGAATTTAATCAGGCATACCTATGCATAGCGAACAGCGTTGGTCTTTAACTATCGTAATGTTTTCCTGCTTTTGCTGATAGCTTTTACAATATGCCCTCTCTGAAAGATAAATTCTAAACACGGCTGCCAAAACATCTTAAGTCAATTTTGTACGGTTTACCCGATGGCAAAAAATTGCCATCGTGTTGTGTTCCCGCCGTAAGTAGGGTAGCCAAAGCTCACTGTATCCCTTCTCTCCTTCCCCTTCCTAGCCTCCCCACCCCTTCCCAGCTCTTCCCCTTTCCCTTCAGGGTAGGTAGCGCGTGTGTGACATCCTTAGTGTTGCACACGTTCATAGGCCAAGGTGACCGCTTCCCATCAGGTGGGCCGTGAGCTTGTCTGCCACCTACGTAGTATAAAAAAAAATTGCAAGTGTAGGAGGTCTAAATCATCCAGAAAAAGCTTCTTGTACCATAATATGAGCTCGATACCTAGTTCTATTATACCTTAGTGAAACGTTTTCTTTTAACTTTTTATCTGCTCTTGGAAGTTTAGTTCTCCATAAATTTCTTACAGATTCTACTTAATGCTACTTTAGTAATATAGACATCAATGCTTATTATAATAAAATTACTGTACTGGCAGTGACTTCAGATGTTCAGAAGGTCAGGCCTTCATTTCGGTTATTGATTTTGAGATTCCCACAATGTTACCGGATTGGTACTTAGATACCTAAATGTTTGTGTGAACCTAGTGCTACGGAATAACATGTTCTCCAATCGTTTTAAAGGAAAATGTATTTCACCCAGTAATTAAAAATTATAAGTATAGCTGCTGTTCAAATGAAGTGTTCGTTTATTTCTAAATATTTTCACATAATATATTTAGAACAGTATATTGTTTTATGATTTCAAGTTGCGCAGTGAACTTCTTATATTTTAATTGGAATATCCTTGGACTCGGTTTCCTTCACTGTATATTTCAAACTTCCAATTCTATTTCCTGGAAGGTCTGCCTTTACTAGATAGATACAGTAGATACATACAGTTGCCAACTTTATGTAGATTATCATAACGGCACGTTTAATATTCCTAATAGAATTTAAAGATAAAAATAATTATAGAAACTGCTCTTGGGAAATAAATGAAATCTGTAACCAACATTGCAGAGAACGATTCAAGTTCTAGAACGAGAATGATCTTTAGTTTTTATGTTCAGCAGGTTTGGTTGTAATAGGCAAAGATATTAAATAATAGTTCAAGCTTTGAAATGTAAGATACTATTATTTTTTATCCGCATTATATTTTGTAGGTCACGTTCTCGTTAATCCTTCCAATCAAGTTATCTCGCTAATAAAAAGAATTTAACAGAATGATTTCGAATGACAACTCTATTACTTTGTGATATTGATACAGAATACATTAACGTTGATTTGTCTTATAATACCTACCCGTAGATCATATTTTAATAACTGCTGTAAATATAACGCTCCGTCAAAATAAGGTTATGTTCTCAGAATAACACGCATTTTTAGACAGGTTTATTTTTTATTGTAAGTATGTATTCGACAAATTATTTTATCGGTATGTTTGTTGTGATAAATCATTATTAGGTAGGTACTTTGTATAAAAAGCAGAGCATAAGACAGTGATATCATTGAGATAATCAGGATTATTAAATGATTCAGATCGCAATCGATGAGATAACGTACAATAAATTCGAATTAAAAATTAAAACCGTCAAGCCTGTTAAATGATGATGTGACGTAAGAATTTCCGTGTGCACTGTAATAATATATTTAATACTTTGGAGGGTTAAACCCAGAAACGTAAAATAACACGAAGTAACACCATTTGTAACATTAATAAGAAAGTCGTCAACAAAGGCTTATGAATTCATAAGCAAGATAATATACAATGATGTTTTTATCTCATTCTCGACTTACATTATTACCTTATCTCATGGCGAGATTTCATCCATATTTGTCTGAAAAGAAATACAGATGATAATGAGGTCGTATCTATGGCTAAATATTATAATAAGATAATATTATTATGATTACGCTACAATTGATGATAAAAACTTATGATTAACTTATTATTACATGTGCCAACACATCATGTGCCATCAAAAGATACTTAAAGTAGGTAATACTTAGTAGTAATGGGCAATTAATAATTAACAAAGTTTGATAAACATTTTGCTTTATTGCGAGACTAAGAATCTTTATTTATGTTAAATACTATTAAACGATATCTGAAGGTATTCTTATTAATGTAATTATTTCGAAATAAACTAAATTTGAGTATAAAAATAATAGACTGAACGTTGTTTGACTCTTCCTAAAAACCTACTAATAACCGCTTAAAACTTAAGGTATACTCTTGTGTTTTGTTCTAATTGAATTTCAGATATTTCTTAGCAAGAAAATGTTAGTTGTGTAACAGGTCTCAAGGGGCTTTGTGCAGTCAAAGCTTGCTCGCCCAATTCCAAGAGAATTTTATATAAACGTTCTACAGTAACTTTCGACCTTCTCTTGGAATCTATTCAGAGACGATAGCATCGAAATTGTAACAAACTTCCCCTGAGCTCTGGCTTCCGATTTCCGTAACTAAGTAATTCGGTGGTCAAAGTTTACAAAAACATACTTAATTAAACACACGAAGGTTTTGCTGATGTTACAAGTGAAAAAATAAATGAAACCTTTGTTTTGATATAAAACGCAACCTGTATTAAGTGCTACAACTGTAATTTGTGATTCTATTTATTAGAGAAGGATGGTGAATGTGAATATTATGTTGCTTGTAGCTGGCGATACGACTAGATCGGGATATTGCATGCCTGTAGTAAGTATCTTTCGGGTAATCGTGGATTCTCTGCGTTATTATTAAAATTCTTTCACATAGTTGAAATACCACGTATTATGTATTGTGTAAAAAGTGAAGCGGGCTGCAAGTATTGTAATAATAAATGAAGTTTTGTCAGTGGAGGCGAAAAATAAGTGCAAGCAATTTATACCAGTCACTGTGACTGATAACAAATGAAATTGAAAAATAATGCAATTTATTTAAATGTTTTATAGTTCTTATTGGCAACATAGGGCAGTAGGTATTATGTAGACATACTATTTTTTTTTTAATTTTTCTGTCGACAAAATGAGTTAGGAACATTTTAACTGTACTAAGAGGGCTTTTTTTTAATTCCGCACGGCTATCCTAATGTACCTACGTATATAGAAGTATTTGGATCCAAATACCTTCCATTGAATCTACTATTAGATATACTAAATTGTCGAACCAATATCAATCAAATTGATGTTGACACTTTCTGTCCGTCCGTATCCGTTAACGAATTCATCATTTTTCTTGTAGCTTTTCATGTGTCTTTCTGCTCTATTTCCCTCTAGTATGATCCGCAGTCTTTCAATAATATAACATTCTGTCATTTTTCATAATAATATTGTTTAACAACTCTTAGATGAATAAAACTAGTTAGGTAAGTACCCAATATAATCCTACCAATTTTTATAATACCTAATGTAAGTTTCTGAAGATGTTTGAACAATTGTTACTCAATCATGCTCTACCCGGAACGGATCTGGCTGAAATTAGTGAAATTTGGTACAGAGATAGATCGAGTATAGGTACTCTGGAATAACATAAATAGGCTTTTTATCACTGGTATAGTTTACAATGAGTTGCGATGCCGGGATCAGAATGATGCCATTTACGAATTTATAAGTATTGTGGATGTTACGAATGTTCCTTACTTACTTTCTTGTACCCGTGGTTCATCTAAGTATTGTAATGATTATTACGCATCAGCCTAATGGCTGCTAGTGTGTTCAACATAAATAATAATAATAATAATAATAATAAATATTATTATTAATGGCATATAAATCTTCAACTTGATACGATTTCTTCAAGGATTAAATATTATTATTTTTGGTTTACAGATGACATTGGCTACATGGTGCGGGCGTGGTGGTCCTCGTATGGGGCGGACCTATAGCGCGCTTCTAGCGTCACAGCGCCAACGAGCTGGGGTTGGCATTGCAGAACGTGCGAGGACTCGGCGCCTGCGCCGGCTGTCCACCGCCACTACACAACTGTACGACGCGCCTCCTAGAGCGCAGGTGAGGTCAGAAAACAATCACATACTAAATGGTAACCATGGGTTATGGTAGCTAACGCTTTAATAACTTATAGGTACATTTAATAGCCATCGCAAAATAATTCAAAATATTTAATCGTAGACTTTATACCTATTGAGTATAGGTATGTACCTATATATACCTGGATATACCTACATAAATATAATTAAATACAGCCTTTTTCACAGCGCTCTCTTGAGCCGAAAAGTAAACATAGCTTAACCAGCTCGTAGGTATTATGGGTTCTACAATGCAGGTGTAAATAATACTTATATTTTTTTTGTAAATACATAGTTACATAATTATACATAGAAACGCCCAAACCAGTGTAATATTCATACACACAAATATTTGCGAGCATTGCACCCGCGACCTCTGACTTAGCAGCTCTACCGCTACGTCACAGAGGTTGTCGACATACTTCTTAAATAATACTATAGCTTAGGTAATCGCAATCGGTGGTACAGCGCCATAATTAAGTAGGTATATACTTTACAGAGCTTGCATACCTATGTACCTATCGCGCATGCCGATTAAGGTAGCAATAGACTGGTAAATAATCTGTAATTGCCGCTCGAACTTTAGTATGCCAGCGAGAAAAGCCTGCTAATATTAAGAATAACTTAATAATTTTTATAGGCAGGTAAAATATCAATAAGTTTTTTGTCGTCTGGCACTTTCCTTTCAATGTCTCCGTCAATAACTCAGCACGAATTTCAAACTTTCGACATGAGAAGTTGAAATTGAGGATATATTTATCCTAGTGATATTATAAATGTTTGAGAGGATGAATGGATATGTACCTATGTAAGTGTGTGTGTGTATTTGGTGTGTGTAGGTGTTTGTTACTTTTGCATGCGATAACATAGAAATAGATATGAATAGGAATAAGTAGGATATGTTTTAGCCTGGAAATAAGTCAACGCCACGGCCAAAAGTGTTACTTAACATTAATATAATGTGTAAGATATAGGTAGTTGTCATCTATAATAGACGTAGGCATTTGACACACAAATTACGTAAATCACATGTTTACCTCATAAAATTAACCCAATTTGGGGTCAAATTTCAATGTCAAATATATTTTATTGCTTTTATTGAAGGTGTCTGAGATATTTATAGCATAGGTACTAGTGGGGTCGTTTAATGAGCAAAGAAGAAACCTAATACCCATAAAAACATGGACATGGACTTGACGATAACACAGAACTGAAATCACTTTCTTTAACTTCATTTTCACTACTATCAGCATTTGCCAAATCAGTTAAATCCGGTATAATAATGTCTAATGTTTACATAATTTCTTGACAAAATGTTCTTTTTTTTGGCGGGCTTACATAAAACTTTAATGACAGTAGAGAAAGCGCCTGAAGTATGTAAGGACAGAAGCAGATGGCGAGCTTTGTCTCTGTCTTCTCCGAAAGGACAAAACGAGCATAATATTATGTATATATTTATTTTTAAAAATTTAGCTATAGCTGAAACTGATATTCATTATATATAGAGAATCGGGTAAAATAAAGGACTTTTTAATATATTCATAATAGGTAGTTCATTGTTAACTTCTGTGTAAGCTCAAAGGGATTTCCTCAAGTGACTAAAGTCTGATAATGGGTTTATGTATATTTTCATCAGTGAAAGTAACCAAACTGGGTTATCAAATCAAATTAAACTGGGTTATCACGTTTTACTCAATTAAATTCTTTGAGTTAAATGTGATAACAAAGTTATTAAATTTATGGTAATGGTTGGCTAAATTGTGAGCACGCGGTCGTGGGTCGGTCACCGTAGAGGCTTCGAACACACTGATTTTAATAATGTAGACCGGCAGATGATGACATAAATTTCAGGTCAATTATTCTAATAGTCTTAGGACGAAACTCTCCAAATGGATTCTTTTGCGGTTGCGACGCCAAAACTACCGCTATGACCATCTTTATCCTTTTCGTTCTTTATCATTATGTACTTACACAAATTTCCTGGTCATAGACAGTTGAGAAATCTTATTTCTCAACTGTCTATGACCAGGAAATTTGTGTCATCATCTTCCGGTCTAAAGTCAAACCCAGTAAATGTGTCGCAGGTTAGTATCGGTATTTCGAATTTTAGAAGTACTTCTTAAAACTTACTCCCAGTTCGAATTTTCCCAAGAATTAGAATAAGTACCTTGTAATCTGACAAATTGCAGGTCAAAGTTATCGGATTATATAGTACCTACTGCCAAAAACCGAAAAGCACCGATTACCTCCCAAAGTCCAGAATGTGTTGAGAAAAAGAGTACATTGTAATACAACAAATTATATCTTAACAGACAAGATTCTATCTGAATGGTATGGGTATGTCGGATTTTATGGGGGGATTACACCACAGGTCGGATAACTGGGGACTGGCACTGTGATTGCATATTATACCTAATATATTACAACATGTATTTGCTTGGTGTTCAATCGAAACTCCAACACTAGATATAGGTACACAGATATAATACGAGTACAAGTCTGTTGTGAGTGCAGCGGTGCAATCAATTTCAAAGACCACTAATCTCCCAGAGATGTATTGTGTACCGGGATTGCATTAGCTTTGCACAAAGGAAAGTTTTTACAAGAAAACCCTTTTTTAATCTCATACGTGATAAGGAAACGTTGTGATATCGTAGAAAATGTAGTACCTAATCAAAATAGTAAAAGATATGCTTAGATGGTTTGAAGAGACTATGGATGATAGAAGGTTGACGAAATAAATTCATGAAGGGGAGTGGGCAATCCAGTAACAGTCGACCTGGGTATCTATACGTATAAGTACAGTCAATCAGTGGAGGGCATTCTAAAAAAGGCCACGTTAAAAATCACCGCGAGCATGTATGAAAACAATTTTGAAACATAGGTCTCTAGCCATTTTTGATGTTGGTTGTGCTAGGATGGCTAGGTTGGTATTCTTTATTCCGTGGTTAGGATGCTTTTAATAATACCTGTAAGTAGGTACACAATGTTTCTTCAATAAATACAACTAACCAAAATTAATAGTAGGTAATACCTCCAAACCCAAAAAAAAAAACTAAATTACTTGTTAGGAAAAGGTAGTGTAATGGCCAGCTTCAAACCCCTTTTCACCTATAGCCATTTCCGTTTGGGTTTGGGTACTAAAACAACATGTTTTGATGGAGTACCCAAACTCATTTTGTACTACTCTACACAAAGTAAAGTTTGAAATTTCAGATTTTCTCATAATATAATCGGAAACTGATGTAGACTTCTACTTGTCTATTTATTTCAATAAACGTTGAGTATTTTGTAGCTTGTCGCCATTGATTGTCGCAAATCAAACAGGCTTATTTTGTTTCAAATTTCCTGCCACAAGCTTGTTGATATCGAATTTGGAAGAACATTATTAAATTGTCTGTTTTGAGTTGAGGTTGCTTTGAGAAATGTCAAGACTTCGGCTTATGAATCCTGTGTTTGATTTTGACAGACAAAAAAATGGTTCTAATACCATGAGATTAAATGTCTATTTTTACACGAGCGCGTCAGCAACAGAGAGCACTGACGGAGGTGGTATCTGTCATGAAGTAAGACGAACTGTAGTGAAATTTTTACCGAAAAAATACCGATGCTTCATGGGCAGGACATCGTGTGTCAGCCTTATTTGTAATTTCTTGGTTAATAATTATATTAAAATATCATTTCTTATCCAATATAATTTTCAAACAGGACGGGTTGACTCCTAAAAATAAAAGCGTTTAAAAACAATATTACGTCAACGTCTTTAAATTATGTCCAGGCGGTGAGAGAGTAATACTAAACTGGAATTTATTACGGTTCCGTCTGAAATATAACCCTCCTATGAATTGCTTATGCTAGGCGGTATTACAAGCCAATATATTAAAAAAAACCGCTCAGATTTTCGTTTTGTTCAACATAATTCACATACAAATGCAAACTTAGAACATGAATAGGTACCAAAATAGTATTGTTGTTGTGGACAAAAATTAAAAAATATAAATTCGCGCAGCGGCGCGCGGCGACACGAACAAATTTAATATTTCGAGTGAACAACAGTGTAGCTTTTTTTGTCGCATTCTGCTAAAGTCTTAGTCGGTTCAAACAGTTACTTAACGATCATCATTATCCTAGCGATGATCTAAGTAGGTAGTATTTAAGGCTATTTCCTTGGAACCCAAGGTTCGACTTGTATTTTATGTTGATGTTGATATTTGATGTCACCTGTGGGAGCGGCTGTTGCCGTTTTAAACGAAAGAATCTACTGCATCTTCTGAATGTACCTACCTACTACCTAACTAGATATAATATTATAATACGATTCTATCGAACATTATATATTGCAAGTACTTACCTAGCCCACATTTAGAAAAAAACAATCTACTTGTTATAGCTACCCTGTAGAGATAATTATGAATACTTTTCACATAGTTGCTTCAAACCATGAAGCTATAGATAAACATGGAGGCCTCACTTCCAATACCTACTTGATGCTCAGTCTGTATTTACTATCTTGCTCTCTGTGGGCCGACTTCTCTTTCTAAGTATGATAACCTTCTAAGCAAGAAATCACCATTTAAACAAGTTTAAACACTTACGCGTGGAATTTTATATCACATCCTTGACGCCACGTAATACCGCAACCATGCACTATACAATTTTGCACCATTTTTTGAGTTTATACTTATAATTAACTTTAAATATGTTAAAAACCAAAACCGCCATATTGTTTATTGATAGTTGACATGTAGTACCAATGTTGCCACATTACGTACTGAATCCATAGACAATGGGAATTTAATTCACTGATTTCCTGATTCAACAACCCAATCATGCATAATAAATGGCATATAATTTTTCAATTTCCACATTAATAATCGTAGTCGAACTATAGAGTTATTTATAAATCATTTTACTTGCATTTTTGGTTAGTATGGTCTATTTCTATAATTTACTAGGAGATACTAATAAGAAGATAGCAAAATTGTACAAATACACGAAAGAGAAGTCGGCCCACAGAGAGTGAGATACAGACATGTAGGTATTTGGATCAAGCTGTTCTTCCCGGTTTGGCCTCCATGTTTATCTATAGCTTCATGCTTCAAACGTGGCCTTTGAGCGCTGAAATGACAAGGTTATTTATTAAAAGACGTTCAAAGTGTTTATATTTAAAATACAGTTTTGTAATGGTTTCTGGTCTAAATCATTACACAAGCCATCATACTAATTGCTTCAAAGTTTTATTGAATATAGTTTTATATTCATTGTTATCTTAATGTCACTGAACCTTGTACATTTTTACCTAATGTAGGGGATTTTTTACTCATAAGCCTTTATAACTGTGAATAATTATTGAGTACCGACAATCAACTTCAATCAAGTAACAGTTACGTTGTTATTTTAAATTATAATGTAGGTACTTACCTACTTCACTCTCCAAACCTAGATCTTAATAAATTAACATTGAATGTATTAATATGCGCAATCTTGCGAATATTATAATGCTTTCTTCTTATATTAACAACAATCTACCTTCCTTACGTTAGTAAAATTGCCAAACAATACTTTGAACACTGTTTGTTTCCACAAAAACAAATCTTACAACGGCAACACGTTCTTCAATAATAAATCCTCATAAAAAGCGATAATAAACCATAAAACCTTGAATATTTTTGCATGGTACCAAAAAAATTGTTTGTTTTCCTCGTTATTGCATTTAGAATAATTGGCATATTATAGGACAATAGAACATTCTCATAAGATCTCTTTGTTCATCTATTATTTTCACTTTGATTCATTTAACATTATGTAAGTACCAACTCTAGGTACTAAAACTAAACACACACACAAGTATGAAGTTACTTAAACAACTTATGTCAATGAACTGTTGTAATTTATTTTTATATGTTACTAAATTATTTTATTTTCTGTATTCATTTTACATCTTGTATTTTTAAATACACTTCAAAAAATCAATCCGGTGCTTAAGATTTCATTTCGAGGAGTACTGTCTTCTTCATTAAACCCTTGACCCAACTACCTAACACGAACCTCTTAAGGTGTAGTTTGAGGCACTTGGTAAAAAAAAAACGTATGGTACAATTTGATGGCACAAATTTGCCTCAAATTGGGCCGGGTAGGTATCACCGTGCACCTTGCGAAAAACCCTCCATAGTAATCCAACCTCGGTTGGGTTGTGTTCAGGGTTGTGAAGGTGCATAGCCGGGCTTGAGGTGATGGTTGTCACAGCACTTGTGGGACCAGTGGGTATTGGCGTGGTCTAAACCAATATCTGCGCTTTGTGACACGGTGCTGCAACAACAATCACCCCTTCTTTCATGAGGCCGTCAAGTTAAGGACCACCATTATGTCACTGACCATGTGTAATGGGGACCCCCTTCCTGAGACTACCTTTAGCTTACCATCAGGTGAGGTAAAGTCATATTGACGTGACCAATATAAAAAAATTAATCCATGAACTATTATCATTATTTCCACTTGACATTTATTTTGTTTGAATATGAGTTTTAGTTCTTGCGTTAGTTACCTATATTAAACAAGTTTCGAGAGTAAGGAACTTGTTATAAGGAAGAAGATTATTAATTTCAAGTTATATTACAAGTTTAAATATTCGGGTTAAATCACGATGTTCGTATTTTGTGGTTCGACATTTGAGAGTTACCTACACCATAAATTATTTAAGTTCGTTCTCTTAAGTTCACTAATAGTGTAACAATTCTTAATGACTTTGCGTAAATGTTTCTCTGTCATGGCCAATGTGTATGGCAGAGGGTAGAAGGTTCGATCTGGACGATTATACGAATATCGTATAAATGTGAACAAACACATTAAACTAAGCTGGCCTGGCACTTTAATAATGCCAAGTCCGTATTTTAATCTACACCCTCATTTATGTGACTGTGTTTGGAACAAGTCAATTTCAGTAAAAGTTTGAAAATGAATATAATATCGTAGTGTCATTTCAGTTCAAATGGTAGATTATATAAATAAAAATGCAATTCATCACACAGTAACATCGAGAGATAAACACTCAATATTTTAATCTGTATGTACTTTGGGCAAAGAAACAATATCACATTTTGTAATGTGAACGGTTCCTTAAAAATTAGGAAAATCTTTCATTTGAATGCAAATATAAATTTCGAAAGAAATATAACTATCATTAGACCTATTCTTTTATAAGGTTGTGAATCAGTAAAGCCGCATAAGCAACTTATTTATTTCTATGATGAATATTCTGTGGTGGATGTACGGAGTCACGCGAAAGGATCACGTGATATCACAGAAAAACTGCAAGAGTTTGTGGGTAACTAATGTCTGGTCATGCAGCTTTACTGGTGGAGAAGCTAAACCCAAAAATACTGGTAGGTATGACGTTGCAAAAGATGAGATACCTGCCAAGGGTCTCGGTGCCAGTATAACCGAAGACCTGACAGTGGCGTAGACGTAGGAAAGCCGACCCCGGGCTTCAAAGATAAAGTCTCGGATGCAACCAGGTACATAAGTGAATTAATGGATGTCAAAAATTTCTAAAGAAGTGTTGTTTTGTATGCATGCCAGTCATACAGACAAGTCTAGATTCGTTTTATTAGATTGAAATAAATGTGTTTGCTAAATGTGGTTAGGAAACCTAATGTGTTATGGTTAATCAGATAAACACACATTGTGATGAAATAATTATGAAAAAAGAAAGGCCAACGAAAATGCGTTTGTTCATAAAGAAATAACATTAGGGTCAGAGTCAGACCGATATTATCGTCAATGTGGCTAATGTCCTTTAAGGATTAGGCGTGTCGCATTGGGTATTTACGACAAGATGTGTGACCCTGGAGATCGTAAAGGTGATAATATAAGCGATTGAGGGGTTGTAGTACATAACATTTTGTAGGTTTTACTCACATATAACAGTAAAAACCTACATTAGATACTATTATAATAAGTAGTTACTATAATATTAAACTAGTAATTTAAATGAGCATCTGAATCTAAAATAGGTATAGGTACATATATGCGACAATTTAGGAAATAAGTATCTACTAAGTTTAGGTTTTTTAGCGTCTTCCATTATTTTTTTAACGGAACTTGTAAACAAGTAGGTATGTTAAAGTGTGTCAACATGTTCATAAAAAAAATGAATGATGTTTATTATGTTCTGTTTTGAGTTAACCTCAAAGTTTTATTTTAAAACCATGTTTATATCAACTATGTCATTGTAAATCAATTCGACGCACCGAGTTCGCATATAATAAAATTATTATCTATCATTTAGTGCCACGAAGAGCAAGTTTGTCGGGCATTCTGAAAATTTATGTCTTTATATAATGTTGATGATAATTTTATGCTCTTCTTTTTCTACTTTACCGTAGTATGTTAGCCACTCGCGGATTGCGTAGCGAACCCTCTATTCTGCTGTGAGTACTCCCAGGTGAAGGCCCCATGAAGATGATGATGATTATAAGTCAATCGTGCTGCCATCCATATTGAAAAAAAATACATCATACTCCAACAGCTTTTGGACAGTATTATCTGTTGAAGGTATTACATAAAATACCACCTATAATATGAAAGTCAATTAGACTCTGGCAGGATGCATTCAAGGTAGAAAGTGTACCCATTTGCAAGACATGCACAATTGAATTATTTTAATTTATGACCGTCAAATAAATACCATATTGTACAAACTATGTCAGTTGTAGACTAACGTTTGATAAATAATAGAACAAGATGTTTTACTACGAGTATTCGTAAAATGTGCGCACGTAGAGATTCTAATCGTTACAATTTAAGGTTTTATTTGTTTTATCTGTTTTTGAACTAGGTATATGCTGTAATTTGACTAACAAGAACTTATTGTTTGTTTATGTAGTCTTACAACGGGCGTGACCTACCGACAGTCAATGAGTCGCCCAGCGGAAACGGACACTGGCGGCGTGCCTGGCGACTTCGCATCAATGAGCCCTCCGACTCTGTCGAGTCCCCTCGCAGTATCTCCAACTCCAGCTTACGTGAAGTCGACGACGAACTCACCGGCGAAGAGCTAGCCACCTACATGTACCAAGTGAACTGTAACATTGGTGGACTTACCTGAGACACGTCTGTGTAATCTAAAGTGATGAGATGACAGCTCTTCGTAGAGCTCAAACTTCAAGTGACGAGTGTCGATGGCCTAACAGTAAAACGTATTTTATAGCATTTTCTTAATATTCAAAAATATTGTTATTACAGTTAAAATTTTGTTCGAATTCCAAATATTAATGAACACTTATGAACTCAGAAAGTTTATAGTGCCAATATGTGTAGCAGAAACATGAGTAGTGAAGTGCCGAAAAATTGACCATAAAAATTTATGTAACGGACGGAGCCGCCATAAACTTGTGGATCAATTACGGATCTAAACCTAAATTAATAATAGCTGTAGCCGCGACACCGTCGTCCGTGTGAACTTGTATTTGTTGTTAGTGTTTAGTACGTTGTGCTGCATAAGCAATACAATGTATTTCGAAGCATCAATGAAGTTATGCCTCCGTGGACGGTTAGGCCTAATAGAAAAATGTTTTGATTATAAAAATCAACATAACATAACATAAACTCACGCCTATATCCCCGAAAGAGTGGGCAGAGGTGCTAGCACCCACATTTCGCCAGTTTATGTTTAGGTCCCAATGTAATAGGTGGCGAGCCTATTGCCATTAACCGGGCATAGCAAATAAAAGTAAAAGCCTACATATATATTTATTTTATTTCTCTAAGTTTTATATTAACTTTGAATTTATTAATTTGGAACAAAGTAGTTTGGAACTTAATATTAATAGGAAATCAAATAAGTAAATGAACATTGTAGTTGATTAATATTTTATAAGTAATATTGTTTATGGTGATTGTAATAATAAAAAAAACAGTAACTAGGATAAGAGTACCTGTAGGCAATATACCGTCGGTTAGAATACCCGCATGGGGATTGTCGATATCACTATTTTTGTGAAGAGAATTTTCGTAGAAGCCAATCAACGATCGCCAACACAAATACTAGGGTCTGGCTTATGAGATTTTCGACACAAAGACGAGTGAAGAATCAAGAATCGACCGATATGACATACTACGGTTATGGGGCAAAACGGTAGGCCGCGAGATTAAGTTCATGCCCAGCTTTGAAGCCCGGTATCTGTACCCGATGCCACATAGAAAAATGGGCGCTGTCTTTGTACGTATGTACGATTGATTGTAATATATGTATATAAAACAATTATATGTCTGTTAAAAATAAAGAAAACAATAATAACATCTAGCTAGACCTAAACTGTACTTACAGTATTCAGGTAAAAAATTCATACTAAGGTCCATATTCTAGAACGATACTCACTACTCAGTCTTCTCTTCTTGACTTGAAACTAGTTTTCTACACTTACACTACATAAATAATCTGTACTTAAAACTAGTCACAAAACGAGATTCATGACTTTGATGTTTATAGAGTAAGGGCCGAAGAGTAAACAAATCAAAGTCGAAGTCAAATTGATCTTTATAAACTTTTGTTCTAGTTACACATTAGGCGAAGACTGATACATTGCCTAGTAATGAAAAGAATTCGTAAATATTACAACTTGTAAGTACAATTTATGTACCTAAGAGATGTGTGAGTTGGGGTATACCGAGCCTATTTCTAATTACTCGTAATGATGAAAATTTCTATAGTACCTATTTCGACTGTTTTTTTCTTAAGCAACTATTTAAACCGATTGCCAATTAATGTAAATTGAATGAGTAAAAGGTATGAATTGTTTTGTTTGCAATCCGTGGATACTGACATTAGCGCAATTTTATCGGCATAGCTACATACTAAAGAATTCCTCAGCCACAAAGGTATATTATACATAATTTTAGTTTTTTTAAGAGCGAGCTGGGAAAAACGATCGTTTACGCTGGATAAATGACAAGATATTGGTGACGAATGTTTTAAAAGTTAATTGTTATAATACTTATATTATAAGTATATGACCATATAGATTGTAATGCGCGGTTCTACAAATGGCATGAATGAATATCGAGACAAGTAACCAAAAATTAAATGCGAAAAATGTTAAGACTGTCAAAATAACTTTAGACTGTCAACCACGTAATTGAAACCATTCAATTTACTCATATAAAACGTCTTCGCTATGCTATTACATACATAATAATAATTATTTGGAATTGTATATGAATCGATTGTAAATAAAGTAGATAAAGAAATAAAGGTCTCATAAGATTTATTTTCGTCAATTTAACGATGTGTTTTGTGATCATTCGCAGTATACATATTTTTATATTATGCGATGTCGTAAATTGTTATAGCGCATAGCAAGCTTTTGGCTGTGGGTTGAGTAGATATTGTAGGAAATAAGGAATAGTATGTCGCAAATCATTTTAAGATGTTAGATGTTATTCATGTATTGTTTTGCCATTGTAATAACTCATGTGATGTTTTAATTAGGTACGAATTTAAGTTGTTTGATAGGTAGGTATATTGGAAAGAAACTTTCTTTTTTTTACTTTATTATGAAGTATACTGCCAAATGTTGTATTATGCCAATACTGACTGAAAAATATCTCCGCAAATTGTATGAAGTCGTCTCATATCGAGGTTCATGAATGAACATCTTCCTAAAATACGGGCCAAATCTTTTTGTACCTAATTTGAGTTTACAGAATAGTTTCTAACAGCATACCTACTAGAAAGTCTTTGGTATTCAAGGTTAGTATGCTTGCAATCGTTATACACACATTTGAGGCTGATAATGAAATGAACTCGGTGTCAAGTCACTTGTTTAGTTGTTAAAATTGTACGTAGACGTAAACGAAGAACGTAATCGATTGGCGCGCGTGAAAAACTTAATGACAGTTGAAGAGGTTGTGAGCTGTGTGAGGACAGAACGAAATGCTTTGATTTATTCTGTAGGGAAAAAGGTGTGATTATGCGTATGTAATGGCGCAATTACATTCGGTTGTTAGCTCGTATTCAATTGCCTGTGGAATAAGTATAAGTGTAAATGAACGGAGTTGACTACGCTTGTATTCCAACAATTTTGGTTGCCTGAAAATGGTAAACGTGAGTAAAATAACGAAAATAATGCGCGTGTGCCCGGATCGAGTAACGTCTTTCGGGCACCCGATTTCGGGCTAAGGACCAAGTATAGTTGCGCCATGAAAGATGTTGATGAGTATGTCTCTGTATACCGAACCTTTTTTTTTTTCGTGCGAATAACCGCACCTGCAGCCAGCGGGTCTTCACGCACCGGGGTGTATGATGATTCAAACGACATTTCCCTCGTACCCTTTTTTTTTTTTTATCGTGCGGAAATCCCCATGGATACCACCCCCGTCGGCCATCGGGGGTGGTTATGTCGGGATCGAACCGACTAAAACCGCACGCCGTCTCGGGCCTTAGTAACCGGGGTGTAAGGTTACCCAATGGGCATATTCCTCGCACCCCAGCTGACCCCGGGCCATCTACGGTTTTAAGATGGCCCCCTCCATCCCCATCCCCCGAAAGGGGGGGTGGGGCGAGCATCGCGCCACTTCGCCGACGGTGGGGTGTAGGGTGACAGGAGGCCGTCCTGTCACACAACCGTCGGCGCGCAGACAATCAGCTCGCCCCCCGCTCGCTCCCCACTGTGCCATCTGCTAGTCAGAGGGACACGTGGAGAGCCTCGGAGTAGCCCTCTAGAGGGCCACTCCCACCCCGGCCGGATTGGCCGCAGGCAGCAGCGTCTCCCGTGGCGAGTGGGAGGCGCTGCTCGCCTCCGTTGCCCAGGTGCACCACGTGGAGGTTCCGGCCCGCACCCTCCCTCGTACCCTGGTACATACTGAGCCTAAAACATAATGTTCTAAGATGCCTTGTATATTCCTGATTTGGCCTAAAATTAACAAATTACACTGATTATTATTCATGCAACGAATGTTTTTAAAGTAGCGGTATCTAAACTTTTAATTTAGGCTGTAGGTACACCAGAGTCCTGTATAACTCCGTACGCAAGCATGTCAAATTGTTTAATGTAATCATTGTTAATATTAAATGTGGTTAAAATGTTGTTGTAAACTATCATAATCTATTTTGATTATTATAATGTCACTGAATAAAATGGAAAGTGTCGGGGAGACGTGTTGTTTTCTTTTTCTCACTTTAAGGGGTTAAATAATCAATCAATCAAAATGTTTTAAGGTAGGTTTCAAGAAGATTCAAGAACCAACCTTGATAGGTAAGTGTGAATGTGGGTGGAAATATTATTCCCCCCCCCCCCCCCGGCCAGCGGGGCAGGTTATGTCGTACCGACTAAAACCGCACGCCGTCTAGGGTTTTCTGACGCCAGGTTGTAGGTGAGCATTTCCCTTGCTCCCAGGCACCCAGACTTGAACTAGGCCATTTCCAGATTCGAGATGGCCCCCTCGGGTTTGGGAACCACGGGGTTCCCGTCATGCCCCCGGATAAGGGGGGGGGGGGGGGTGTCACGCCGGCGATGTTTAATTGTTGGCGGTTTTCTGTTCCTAAGTGTTGGCATTCCTGCTGAGGGAGGCTGATGGATGACGGATATATTTGTTTACCCCATAACTTTATTAAATTACTTATATTACGCTATAATTATACCTCTAATCAAAAACTTGCGGTAAAACTGTAGTCACATCGCTATCTGTCTTGATATCACAAATAAACGTCAGTCAATTAGAACCTAGTGTAAGGGCTAACATTTGACTTCATCTCTATTATTCACTGTCCATGACTAGACTATGTCAGTAAAACATTACCTACCTATCAAATAACGCATATGTACTAAATTTTAACAAATGGAGCCATCAAAAAAATTGGCATGTAGGTATGTGACATTATCAAAGAAAATCAAATTAGAGTTGTTTTTAGCGATATATTTATTCCATAAGATACCTACTTACAAAGGTAAATGTTTGTAATCAGAATGTTGCGTTCAATCTAATCGCCTGGAGCGACAGAAGAAAACAATTTCCGGTAATATGCTTACCTATTTTAATAAATATAAACAAAATACGTAAGTAACATATTTTTGTGCTTATATTATTCCAATTTACATATATTACCTATTGTCAAAGTTTTGTAAAATGATAGAGGCAGATACGAGTCTGGCACATAATAATGGTAACTCAAAAGGAGGCTTACCTCTTTGAAATCGCAATGGTACAGTCGCCATTAGATATATTGTAGCAGACAAGGTGACCAATAAATACCTACTTCTGAAGAATTTAAAATGTCAATAACTTCCATTCACTACAAGTTAGGTAGGTACCATTAATATCTACCTCGTTAATATCTGAGCTGATGCTTGTCAATAATTTCTATACCTTGTCTGCTACAAAATATCTAATGGTGACTGTACATTACCTACACATCAAAAACGTTTTAATGTGAAATGACGCTACAAAGAGTCAATGTTGCTTCTACTGTAAAATAGTTATTAGATCCATCCATATAAAACGCTTTAAACGTCCTGAATGTCTGACTGACTAACTGACTGAGGGATAACGCACAGCCTAAACCATTGATCGTAGGGACCTGAAACTTGGAGGTTATATTCTTTGTATGACGTTGGCATCCGATAAGAAAAGGGGTGTAAAAAAAGTTAGGTTATTTATTATAACAACGTAATCTTTGAGGTTAATATTTCAATTGCTTTGAAGATGAACTCTGTGTGCGACATGCCTAAAATAGAACTTTACCACATGAATAATTTAAATGTTTCAAATATTTGGCTATACATATATATATGAAACTGTCATCTCTAAGCAGTAGCATTGAAGTTGAAAGTATAATTTGATCTAAAAAAAAATTAAAAAAAAAATCTAATATTTTAATTCTGTTGGTATTACAATTTTTTTTTTACCACGTAGGTGGTAGTATGATAAGTAGGTATAGTATTTCCCGTCTTAATTTCACCTTTCTTTAGTTCAGTAATGAACACTTCATTTTCCAACATGCACAACTTTTCTCATATCAACAAACTTCGAAAGAAAACACAAGTTTTGTTGATAATATGATAACATTTTCTTATGGCAAGTTCATAAGCTGCTAGAACGATAGTGAAGTATTTTTCATTATAATTCCAATATATGAACCATTTTATAATAAGGTTAATAAAGATTGGTTTGACTAGGATAAGTAGAATATAAGTACCGCTTCATCCCCTATGGGCATCGTATTAAGCGCTTGAGGGATTGCTGTTCTCTGATTTCAAGCTATGCATAGTACCTACCTATAAGTAGCGTTGCGTACAATATCCTAGTAGAAATTATATAGGGTCATTTCGCCTGTTCGCGTCCACTTAGCGCAGTTGGCAAGTTTGACGGAGAAAATAAAAATGTACCAGTACTAATTTCAATTAAAAGTTTATTTAATCTGTTCATAATATTAGTCTAGTTTAAGGTAACCTTTAGTTTTATTCGAAATATCTTGTAGTTTTTTTTCTAAAAATACAAACTTCAGAAATAGGCGATTTACCCAGTTCGCGTCCATAAAATCCAATTTGCGTCCACCTGCTGGACCAGTTTGCGTCCACTGGAAATTTGAATTTTTCACAGGAAATTTGAATTTTTCACTGGAAATTCACATTTGAAAATGTTAAGAAGCCATTTAACAACCTTGTTTTTTACCATCTACTCCTATTTTTCACGCGGAAATCTCTACGGTTACCACCCACCAGTGGGGGCGTTATGTTGGAATCGAACTGATTAAAACCGTACGCCATCTCGGGTTTTCTAACGCCAGGGTGTCGCCACCGCCACCTCAGCCTGCTTCTGCTAGGTTGACAGGTGGCTCCACGCGTCATCCCCAACCCTGCACTCATGGAGGACAAAGTTCGTTGAACGACCTCTGACGCCTGAGTCGCCTGCGCCTGTTGTGGTCGCCTCTCCCAGACCTTTTCCGTCGCCTCCTTCTCGAGCATGACTTACTCGCAAAGTGAGGCAGCGGCATCGCCCGCCCGCTCTGCAGCATCGCTGTGAGTCAGACTCTCAGTGAGAGGACTCGCACTTCGAGGGCCACCACGAGGGCTCGCCTCGACACCTCCTACGCCCTGCATTCTGCCAGTGTGTGCATCCCTAAGTTCTAACTTGCATCACAGTGATGACATTCAGCCGTTGGCAGGAGCCAACGGCTTCCTGATCAGACACAAGTGATCCCCGAAGTATGTGTTCATGGAGATCACCTGCGTCAGGTGTAACGAGAGGCTCCCGTATGGGCTCTCTAGCCAGTCCTTATGATGGTCACCTACTAAACCTAGCGCAGGTTCTGTGCCCGGTTTCTTTACTCCATCTGGTCTGCGCCCACTGATTTTGTCTTGTCCATATTGTCGTTTTGGGAATAGCATATTTGTCTTACCGATTTCTGCTTCTCTCGAATTTCACTCAATGCTTTCCTTAAATCGTCTTCTGTGTATGTTCTTTATCCTTCTTTCTTATATTAGCAGTAGGAAATTAATTTTAATAATGGACGCGATTTGTTCTTGTCATTATTCCCTGCAGGTATAGTTTGCGTCCATTGCGGACGCAATCTGGAAGTTCTATAAATTCAGTGTAGTAATTCGCGTCCACCTTATTTTAATTGGTAATTATAAAAAAAAATTGCAAATTCATAATGAATATAATTCCTTTTATCATTATCGACGTCTAGAAACAGCTATGTATTCAAAATACACATAAAACAATAAAAGACTTGCCTTCAAACGCACCGCTGTCCACTACCTTTTTTCTTAAAATTTCGCGGATTCGCGCTCTCTCGTTGAACAGCCGTCACTAACTATTTTTTTACACAGGATTGGTTGGGCGCACAGAACTTTTACCTATGCGTACGTGGCTCTTATACAATGAGGTATTGTTGGTAATGACTTTTCGACTAATTGATGTGTTAGTATACTTAATTTCGAGAGTTTTCAAAGAGAGGTCCGTAAAATGGACGCGAATAGGGCGATGGACGCGAACAGGCGAACTTACCCTATGTATTTGTTTAAAAAAACTGTAGTAGAATGCATAACATACTCGTAGGTATTATAAAAATAGATTGGTTCCTTCTCATAGCAAGGAGTGTTAACCGTATTCGAATAACATTCAAATATAAATCTAAATGTAAATGCCAACGATGTGAATACCATTCCAGTAAATAGACACTTACGCCAAATATGGAATGGGAAGGGACAAGCAGGCACTATGTTTAGTTTCCAGAAAAGGGAAAAAATATAATATTGTTAGCGACAGATAAATATATTATAAGGATATGGTATTATTATTAAACGTGTAGGTAATAATGGTGAACGGTTAAAAAATAAATATCGTAACCTACTGTACATCGGTTTTTGAGCTTGGTAGATATTTAGTAGCTCGTTAAGGGAGTTGAATAAATAATCCTGAGATTATGCCTAAGTATAATGTGGGTTGAGAACATTGTAATGTATGAGGCTCTACCAAGATCAACAGGGCCAATCTAACCTAGAAGTCTGTACATCCGCTGATTTTTGGATGAAGCTCTGAGGGTCAATTCTCGTAGATATATTCAAAATTCAGTTCCGATCTCATTTCTATCTCGTAAATATCAGAAAGTATTCTGGTAACCAAGTTAACATGCAATATTATAACGTGGCTATGACTGAATCGTGACCGGAAGCTGAAGAAAAAAGGGTAAGTATCTACCTACCTACCTACCTAAGGTCTTCTGTTAAACTCAAAAAAAGCAATAGGTATTCATTAACTGCTTAGACTTTGTAATATAACTGTAATGCGAATGAAACTTAATTCCGATTCGTATTCTCTTTCTTTAAGTATGCGTCAAGTTTGACATTTGTGAGAGTGAGATGAAATCGGAACCCAATTTTGAATATAATTTATTACGAGAATAAAATTGAACTTCTGATGCAGGGGTGCAGGCTTTCCTGTCGGGTTTGGGAGGTCATACAGTAGTTACTCGTGCGGACCCCAGAGTCCGTGGAGAAAGCTTCGGATGCAAACGGAGCAAAGCAAACAGAGCTAAGATAATAAATGAATGTGGATTAGGAACGTATGAAATTATCCAATAGTTTTTTTTATTCGAAACCGATTGACCCAGTTGAGAGGTTTCGGGTTTGAATCCTGACCGACCCACTCTTGTCTTACTTATAAGCAATTTAGTTAAGCTGGTGTGTTTGAGGGGAATACTAGTAATTTCGGTTTTGAATATCTTTAAAAACACTAGTAAATTGTAGCACTTTGTTTATTTGGGCACAAGTCGGATTTACTTATTGCGAATTCCTGGAAGTATTTGGGGTAGAAGGTTATTAAGACTATTTACAAACATCAAAGAATTAATAACATTAAACATCATTCGACAAAACTAATTACACCTTTACAGCTTAGGGGTTTCGGAAATTCGTGACACAGATTGTACGAAATATTTCAACTACCACCTGTACGAAATATTCTCAATTATCCCTCAAACATTTTAATACATAATTATCACATCATAGCTAATTTCATCTTATCTTAAATCCCAATGATTTTGACGATTCGGTAGTTTAAATCTAACGTATATACCTACCTAATACCTACAGTACAAATGGT
The DNA here is from genome assembly GCA_963576445.1 of Lithosia quadra. Taxonomy (NCBI): domain Eukaryota; kingdom Metazoa; phylum Arthropoda; class Insecta; order Lepidoptera; family Erebidae; genus Lithosia; species Lithosia quadra. Next base: position 6,201,115 of record OY754880.1, on the reverse strand, counting down.
ACTTATTTCATTTGAGACAAATATGTGCCAGGACGTGACTTGATTACTATCCTATAGTATAGTATAACTATAGTGACAATACTTAAGACAGCTTTCCTTTGGTATGATCGATATTCATGCTGCTATCCGAGTTGACAATTTCGTCCATATACACGATTACTCTTATTAAATTTCTAAATAAGTGTAACCAAACAAATCATCGAATAGCTGGAGACCTACAATGCCGACTCTTATCAAAATACATGTTTTTCTTATACATTCACCTGCAAGATAATACTAAGTAAATAAGTAGTATGAATAAAGTCGACACCCTGTACATAGTTACTCTTTTCTCTTAATGTAAATAATTTATTTTGTAATTACCTAAGATAATTTAATAAGTGTTTTCAATAAATTACTCATTCCAAGTAAATAAGACAATAATGCCATCACCAATGTGAAAAAGAATGGACAAAATTGATCAATATCCAGTATTGTATCCAGTCCATGTGGCCAAGAAAAGAACATCACTGTACAAAGTAGGTTGTACTTATGTATCGATCTGACACTTAAACTCAATCTTAGACTACCTACACTCGTTTATTGAATCCAGATAATTTTGCATGTAAAGTGATTTACGAGCTCCATAGGCATTGGCATGCGTTTTTATTAGGCTGATATCGATTACCGTTTATCACCGATAGCAACATCCCGGACGCAGATAAAACGCTACCATATTCTCTGTAGGCGTTATAAATGAAAATCAAGAACATTAGACATTTCCTTGTAATAATATCCTTGATGAAAATATTCAGAAGTTCAACCATTTCTGTCTATATTATTCAAAAGAATTTATGAAATCTACAGAAAGTTCATTAAGTCATTCTATTCAACCGATTTGCTAGATTTATTTTAAAATGGAGGTAATTATCTAATAAATAGATTCACAGATTAGTGTAAATACATTTTATTTATATTCTATTAGTTAGGGATAATTTAACATCCACCTTTCATTGTTACCTATCGATTTATAGTCGCACAAGAATATGTGATATAAATTTTCGTAGTTTTTCTTTCTCTATTTATCTTCAGTCCTAATTGAGGTAGGTAGGTATCTACTTTCTTGTAACTCTCAACTATTCACGCAGCGTACGACAGAGAAGCTCTTAAACTGCATGATGTTTACAAATTTATTTGACGAATAGCTTCACAACTCTAGCTACTATAAAATAAATGTCCTTTATGCACAAGGTGACATTTGTCTATTGCTTCTCATTGTAACAAACGTCGTGCAGCATGAAAAGCACGAAACAAGTCTAACTCCAGATCAAATGCTGATCAAAATGCACAAGGAGATAGATAAAAGAAAATGAAGCTAGATCGTAATAGTTTGATATTCGAGATACCTAACAAGAATCAATCGAATCTACTGAATATTATTCAGATGATCGCTTCGTTGTACAAATGAACTACGTGCTCATTCGACCGGCAAAGGGAACGATAGCAGCCGGGACAACTCTTGAACATATTAACTCTGAAGAAGTTTGCGTAAACAAAGAATATTCAAAGTAACTAAATATTTTATCAGTACGAGTATTAGTTTATCCAGAAGAACGTAAATGGAAGCTCTGTATTGCGTATGTTTAACTAGAGGAAAACGGTTTTTATAAATCATCGTGAAATAATTTTATGGAGGTAGGTAAAATAAAATTGTACTTTTGGGAACTTTTTTATATATTGGTCGTTATTTTGTACACTTACATGATACATTAGACATAAAGGTAAAACCAATAAGACATCTCAGCCAAAATATATTATTTCTATCTATGTTCGTTAAATAACTGAAGGTCCTATACGTAATACCTTAAAACCATGCAATGGATATGTCGCAGGCAATTTGAATGATTTGTCCGTTTATAAACGGACGTAGTTCTGCAAACTAGAACCAACCCACACTTTGGGTGAAATTGAGTTATATATGTAGGTAGGCTAAAAAAGGTGTTTGGCACCTTCTCAGAAAAAATTCTGGCCAAAATACCTAGTCCCAAAGCCAAAAAAATGAAGCCGCTTAGGGTACCAACCCGAGTTTCAGAAATTATTATAGTTAAACAGACCTATGTGGCATGGTACATATAAACATTTACCATTTGTATTACGCATAATAGAACCATGCCACATAGTACTCACCATTTGACCATTTTTTCATAACCATGTGGCTTAGTTCTATTTTGCTTATTAAACTAATTGACTTATAGATGATGATTAGTTCCATATTGTTTTTTAATTTTTAATTTATATAAGAAAGGCTAATGTTTGACCACTATCTCACCTGATGGTAAGTGACGATGTGGTCTAAGATGAATCACGCTTACCTAAAAGGAACCTTTTCACTCATAGCTTGAATTTTCCTAGGTTATAACTTTCCGGAAATACAGACTCAGGCAGGGTATTCCACTCCTTAGTAATTGTACGCATGATAAATGTATTGGCAAAGCATTTCGTGCGTATGAGTGGAATATCGACCATATAGCGGTGTCACGTCGCGGTTCGTCTGATCGTTCGTTGATGGAAAGGACTTGGAGCTATCAGGTCGAGTAATTTCAGTGTGCACTCTCCGAAATGCATCCGATAGAACCTTGCGTCGATGCACAAGGCTCAGGAGCCTTTTCTCGACTAGTGCATCGTCGTTGATGAGCCTCTTGGCCCGTCTCTCAAGTCAAGGTGGTATTTAGTTGAGCCATCACACAGATAGGAGCAGTACTCCATACAGGATCGAACCTGCGCTTGGTACAAATTAAGCAGTTGCTCCAGTGTGAAGTATTGTCGCACCTTAGACAAGATGCCCAGCTGTTTTGCGGTCATCTAAGCTTTAGCCTCGATGCAGACCCAAAGTTAAGCGTGAATGTGAAGGGTACGCCAAGAAGCTCGAGGCGGTCAGTTATCGGCACGAGTGCATTTCGGAAAGAGGGATTTGGCTGGAATGGGCATCGCTTGGCAGAGAAAAGACACGCCTGGGTCTTAACAGCATTGAACCTAACCAAGTTAACTTCACCCCAGTCGGAAACCGCCTTCAAGGACAGGTTCAAGCGCCCAACCATAGTCTCTCCAAGAGACCGGGTCTCTGCCACGCTGGCTGTTTCTGCAATCCAGACGCGAAGAAAAAGAGAAGCAAATAAATTTGCCCTCTCGTCTGCAGAGTGGGCCAATTTATTTGCTTGGCTATTTTTGGCCAGCGTCCCGTCAGGCTTCTGCAGTGGAGGCAGTGAGGGGTAGTAAAAGTTGGACTCAACCGACTTTGCTAGGGCCCAAAACGCCTTATTGCTAGGTATGATGCAAGTTTGTTTCCAATATGGTCAAAGCGGGCCTTTTGCAAAGTCTTTTTGCAGGACTTGGCAGCCCTGTTGTAGGCTGTCTTCATCAGAGAGACATCCCCCACCTTACGATTACGAGCATCGATCTAGGTCAAGTAAGCCACGTGCTTAAGGGCTTCAGCTCGGCCACATTCGGCACTAAACCATGGTCGAGCTACGCCAGACATGTCTACGTCAGAAAATGGAATGTAGTATTCCATTCCCTGTTGCAAGACTTCCACCATGGCGTCCGCGCAGACGGATCGATCAGTGGAAGTAAAGCATGTAGGCTGCTATGGATAGGATGCGAAGAAGGTTCACATCTCATACTGTAATGGCCAAACTGCCAGCTATGTAAACCATTTTTGGTTTACCTACATAAAATTCCTGGTAATTACTTGTTTAATATGAACAATTTAAATTGTATTGGTATTACACATATGTAAAATGTTTCAATTGCATTAAAAATATGATTATAATACAAATTATATCTTACAATAATTTTTGTCTATGAATTTGCTAACCAGAACTAACCCACAAATCGTTAATTTTGCCATGGGAACCATCTGGTTTTTTGATCAAAAAACTAAACTAATGTGTCCTAAAATTGAATTATCTAGCTATCCTATATTCGGGCCAATATAGTTCTTTAACTTTGTTAAGTTATTCACCTCATAAAACGTACCAATTTTTTTCTACACACTTTTGAAACAAAAACTCAATTATCTCGAAAGTGATGTGTTGTGGGTTAGTTCTAGTTTGCAGAACTACGTCCAAACGTCTTCGGCAGTTTATAAACGTGGAGCGTTATACAAATTGCTGAAGGCAAGTTGTAAAGTTGTTCATTTCTTGCTTAATCTGCGTTACATTTTCAATTTATTTTGATCCGGCACTCCGCCACGTTTACTGTTACGTACACGAGAGGAGGAGGATGGAGGTGGAGGACTGTTTTGGTGGACAGCGCCACGCGTGGTTAAATACTCGTAAAGACCTAGCTCGTGAAAAATGCCAGTGCAAATCATAAACTGCGCTCCTAATGAGATAAAACATTTTATAAAAAGACGACAATTTAGAACTTGCCTTCGGCAATTTGTAGGGTTTAGTTTTTCACACGAGCTAGTTTATTTATAGAGCTAGAAGCCTAGAAGGGTAGCAACTTTTATATTCCAAGCGAAGTTTACTTTTAATATTTTTATCCTCTTTCTTTTACGAAGGCTTAAATAGTGACAGTATAGTCTTATGTGAATACATAGGCGCCTTGTTCGCGTTAAGCACAAGCTCGCTATTGTTCTAACGTGTTACGGGATAATAGGCACTAGGTACTTATCTTGTTTACATAATAATATAAGCTTATAACTATTATTAACAAAGGGGCTTTTCACTGTAATATTGTTTACTTCAAATTCTTGTCATAGGTACGAATAATAATGGTGATCTTACTATTATAAATTCAAAATTTGAAGGATGGAAATTGGGGAAGAGCGGCCAAATGGAACTGAATTAATGGTATGTAAATGATGCATAGATTTAAATAACCTGTTGTATATATTACGTAAGTAAAAGTACTAGCTGATGTCCGCGGCTCCGCCCGCGTTTACAACGAAAATGGTTTTTTGTTTACATCTTCGGTTCTACTTAACTGATTGCTCCAACCAGAGCTTACTGGAGGAATTCTGTGCTGTAAGCAGGGAGACCAAAATCTCCTGCGTCATCAGCACAGAATTTCGCGAGTGTGACGCCACACCAGGGGCGTCACACTCGCGTTGCTGACCCTGGAGAGGGGGTTGGGGGAAATGGGAGAGGGTTGGGATAGGTTAGGTTAGTAGTTAAAAGAAATTCTGTGCTGATGACGCAGGAGATTTTGGTCTCCCTGCTTACAGCACAGAATTCCTCCAGTAAGCTCTGGTTGGAGCAATCAGTTAAGTAGAACCGAAGATGTAAACAAAAAACCATTTTCGTTGTAAACGCGGGCGGAGCCGCGGACATCAGCTAGTACTTTTACTTACGTAATATATACAACAGGTTATTTAAATCTATGCATCATTTACATACCATTAATTCAGTTCCATTTGGCCGCTCTTCCCCAATTTCCATCTTTCAAATTTTGAATTTATAATAGTAAGATCACCATTATTATTCGTACCTATGACAAGAATTTGAAGTAAACAATATTACAGTGAAAAGCCCCTTTGTTAATAATAGTTATAAGCTTATATTATTATGTAAACAAGATAAGTACCTAGTGCCTATTATCCCGTAACACGTTAGAACAATAGCGAGCTTGTGCTTAACGCGAACAAGGCGCCTATGTATTCACATAAGACTATACTGTCACTATTTAAGCCTTCGTAAAAGAAAGAGGATAAAAATATTAAAAGTAAACTTCGCTTGGAATATAAAAGTTGCTACCCTTCTAGGCTTCTAGCTCTATAAATAAACTAGCTCGTGTGAAAAACTAAACCCTACAAATTGCCGAAGGCAAGTTCTAAATTGTCGTCTTTTTATAAAATGTTTTATCTCATTAGGAGCGCAGTTTATGATTTGCACTGGCATTTTTCACGAGCTAGGTCTTTACGAGTATTTAACCACGCGTGGCGCTGTCCACCAAAACAGTCCTCCTCCTCCATCCTCCTCCTCTCGTGTACGTAACAGTAAACGTGGCGGAGTGCCGGATCAAAATAAATTGAAAATGTAACGCAGATTAAGCAAGAAATGAACAACTTTACAACTTGCCTTCAGCAATTTGTATAACGCTCCACGTTTATAAACTGCCGAAGACGTTTATAAACGGACAAATCATTCAAATTGCCTGCGACATATCCATTGCATGGTTTTAAGGTATTACGTATAGGACCTTCAGTTATTTAACGAACATAGATAGAAATAATATATTTTGGCTGAGATGTCTTATTGGTTTTACCTTTATGTCTAACTAGCTTCCGCCCGCGGCTTCGCCCGCGTGGAGGTCGGTATCGCCACCAAGTCTATTTTAATAAAACAACTTGCCACTCCACTCACTACTCCACTCTCCACTCTACTCTTCACTCCACTGGTCTCCAAACGTCTAATTAAAACCTTTCTAATAAAAAAAAACCCCATTAAAAGCCGATAATCGCGATGGACGTAAAAACTACTTAACGTATTTCGATGAGGTTTTTTTATTAGAAAGGTCTTGCTTAGACTTAAAATTTACTAATGTTTGGTTGTAATTGGCTAAGTAGACCACACCAAAAAATGATGACCTACCTTAAAACAACGCACGGGCGGAGTCGCGGGTATCAGCTTGTATAAAAATAGCCTTTTTTCCGTGCGGAAATCCTTATGTATACCTACCCTGCGGCCAGCGGGACAGGTTATTTCGAACTCTTACTGACTAAAACCGCACGCCGTCTATGGTCTTCTGACGCCAGGATGTAAGGGGGCCAACGCTCTGGCGCAACTGTTACCCAATATGAGGGGGCCGGATGACTCCTGCAGGAGGCTCTACGCGGGAATCATGCGGTCCATGGCCCTGTACGGGTACCCGATCTGGGCGGAGGCCCTGAATAGCCGTAACAGGTGTACACTGGGAGCGCCGCAGTGCGTTATGCCTATATTAGTGGCGAAAGGAGATGCGGGAGCGGGGACTGGACCCGGAGCCTCGAGTAATCGAGGCGATCCACGCCCAGCTCCACCGGGATACCGTGGTGGAGTGAAAGGACCGACTTGGGCAAACGCGAGCCTATCGACTATAAAAAAAAACCAAGCGTGGGGCACGCAGTTATAGCGGCGGTAAGATCCGTCATGGCCTCTCGGGGGCCTCTCCAGCCAGTCCAGACAGACCCTCCTGGCAGCCCTCGGGGTGGGAGTCCTCACACTGCCAGTGTTGAACGCAGCGATGGTGCAGAGTGCGGACGCGTGGTCACCCGCCGCCTCCTTCTGCGAGCAAGTGATCCTCGAGAAGGAGGCGGTGCAAGGTCTAACGACCTCCGGAGCCGCCTGTCACCCTAGCAGAAGCAGGCCGAGGCGGCGGCGCGCGAAAGCGCGCCCACCCTATTCCGGGGGCATGAAGGGAACACCGTGGTTGCCTAACCCGAGGGGGCCATTTCAAATCCGGAGATGGCCCGGGTCAAGTTAGGGTGCGAGGGAAATGCTCTATGGGCAATCTTACACCCTGGCGTCAGAAGACCCTAGACGGTGTGCGGTTTTAGTCGGTAAGAGTTCGACATAACCTGCCCCGCTGGACGCGGGGTGGGTATCCATGAGATTTCCGCACAGAAAAAAAAGGTGTAAGGGGGCCTATAGAGCATTTCCCTCGCACCCCGGCTTTGTATAAAAAGTAGCCTATATGGTGTCCTGTAAGTGATGGTAGCTGAATGGATAAGGTCGCGGCCTCTATTCAGAAGTATCGAGTTCGAATCCGGCCGGATAGTACCAATGTGAATTTCACTTTGTGGAATTTATATGTGCTAATCAAATGATTTACCATCTGCTGACGGTGACGGAAAAACATCGTGAGGAAACCCACATGTCCTAGAAGAAATTCTAAGGACATGTCCGATCCACCAAACTCCATTTTGTGTGTGGATTAAGGTCTAAACCCTCTCAGGTCTCTCGTTAGAGGAGAGGAGACCCGTGCCCAGCAGTGGGACATAAATGTGTTGATATTATTATGTTGTCCAGAAATATGAACTATAAATCGTACTAAGTTTGATCAAAATCCCTCCAGTAGTTTTTTATCCATGCGTGCAAATACAGATAGACAGACATACAGAAAGACAAAAAAATTACTGATTGCATTTTACCATTGGTATTGATCACCAATCATCCCCGAATAGTTATTTTGTACCTAAATATTTCAATGTACAGAATTTACCTCTCTACAGTTTTATTGACATAACCTACGACAAACTTATTATTTGCGGTTGGTACAGTAATCGGGTCTACGGATCGAACCGCAAAATTAAGTTTGTTTTTTATTGTATATATTATCGGTCAAATTAATGATGGTGTGAAGCTAGCTTATAGCATGGTTAACATAATAACAACATTCAAATATGCGTCTTTAGATTACACGTTGTTACAGAATGCGTTGAAGATATAAAGGTTCACTGCTCGTTCCCCGTAGGTGTTAGCGTGATAATAAGTAGCCTATGTGTTGACCCGACTTCTTAATAATATTCTTGCCAAATTTGATGTAAATCCATGCAGTACTTTTTGAGTTTATCCCGGACATACATACAGACAAACAGACAAACAGACAAAAATTCTAAAAACTATATTTTTGGCTTCGGTATCGATTGTAGATCACACCCCAAGTATTCTTTTAAAAAAATATTCAATGTACAGTTTTAACTTTCCTACCATTTTATTATATGTATAGATGTATCATGTAAGTGTACAAAATAACGACCAATATATAAAAAAGTTCCCAAAAGTACAATTTTATTTTACCTACCTCCATAAAATTATTTCACGATGATTTATAAAAACCGTTTTCCTCTAGTTAAACATACGCAATACAGAGCTTCCATTTACGTTCTTCTGGATAAACTAATACTCGTACTGATAAAATATTTAGTTACTTTGAATATTCTTTGTTTACGCAAACTTCTTCAGAGTTAATATGTTCAAGAGTTGTCCCGGCTGCTATCGTTCCCTTTGCCGGTCGAATGAGCACGTAGTTCATTTGTACAACGAAGCGATCATCTGAATAATATTCAGTAGATTCGATTGATTCTTGTTAGGTATCTCGAATATCAAACTATTACGATCTAGCTTCATTTTCTTTTATCTATCTCCTTGTGCATTTTGATCAGCATTTGATCTGGAGTTAGACTTGTTTCGTGCTTTTCATGCTGCACGACGTTTGTTACAATGAGAAGCAATAGACAAATGTCACCTTGTGCATAAAGGACATTTATTTTATAGTAGCTAGAGTTGTGAAGCTATTCGTCAAATAAATTTGTAAACATCATGCAGTTTAAGAGCTTCTCTGTCGTACGCTGCGTGAATAGTTGAGAGTTACAAGAAAGTAGATACCTACCTACCTCAATTAGGACTGAAGATAAATAGAGAAAGAAAAACTACGAAAATTTATATCACATATTCTTGTGCGACTATAAATCGATAGGTAACAATGAAAGGTGGATGTTAAATTATCCCTAACTAATAGAATATAAATAAAATGTATTTACACTAATCTGTGAATCTATTTATTAGATAATTACCTCCATTTTAAAATAAATCTAGCAAATCGGTTGAATAGAATGACTTAATGAACTTTCTGTAGATTTCATAAATTCTTTTGAATAATATAGACAGAAATGGTTGAACTTCTGAATATTTTCATCAAGGATATTATTACAAGGAAATGTCTAATGTTCTTGATTTTCATTTATAACGCCTACAGAGAATATGGTAGCGTTTTATCTGCGTCCGGGATGTTGCTATCGGTGATAAACGGTAATCGATATCAGCCTAATAAAAACGCATGCCAATGCCTATGGAGCTCGTAAATCACTTTACATGCAAAATTATCTGGATTCAATAAACGAGTGTAGGTAGTCTAAGATTGAGTTTAAGTGTCAGATCGATACATAAGTACAACCTACTTTGTACAGTGATGTTCTTTTCTTGGCCACATGGACTGGATACAATACTGGATATTGATCAATTTTGTCCATTCTTTTTCACATTGGTGATGGCATTATTGTCTTATTTACTTGGAATGAGTAATTTATTGAAAACACTTATTAAATTATCTTAGGTAATTACAAAATAAATTATTTACATTAAGAGAAAAGAGTAACTATGTACAGGGTGTCGACTTTATTCATACTACTTATTTACTTAGTATTATCTTGCAGGTGAATGTATAAGAAAAACATGTATTTTGATAAGAGTCGGCATTGTAGGTCTCCAGCTATTCGATGATTTGTTTGGTTACACTTATTTAGAAATTTAATAAGAGTAATCGTGTATATGGACGAAATTGTCAACTCGGATAGCAGCATGAATATCGATCATACCAAAGGAAAGCTGTCTTAAGTATTGTCACTATAGTTATACTATACTATAGGATAGTAATCAAGTCACGTCCTGGCACATATTTGTCTCAAATGAAATAAGTACCATTTGTACTGTAGGTATTAGGTAGGTATATACGTTAGATTTAAACTACCGAATCGTCAAAATCATTGGGATTTAAGATAAGATGAAATTAGCTATGATGTGATAATTATGTATTAAAATGTTTGAGGGATAATTGAGAATATTTCGTACAGGTGGTAGTTGAAATATTTCGTACAATCTGTGTCACGAATTTCCGAAACCCCTAAGCTGTAAAGGTGTAATTAGTTTTGTCGAATGATGTTTAATGTTATTAATTCTTTGATGTTTGTAAATAGTCTTAATAACCTTCTACCCCAAATACTTCCAGGAATTCGCAATAAGTAAATCCGACTTGTGCCCAAATAAACAAAGTGCTACAATTTACTAGTGTTTTTAAAGATATTCAAAACCGAAATTACTAGTATTCCCCTCAAACACACCAGCTTAACTAAATTGCTTATAAGTAAGACAAGAGTGGGTCGGTCAGGATTCAAACCCGAAACCTCTCAACTGGGTCAATCAATTACACACTGGGTCAGACAATTTAGAACTTGCCTTCGGCAATTTGTAGGGTTTAGTTTTTCACACGAGCTAGTTTATTTATAGAGCTAGAAGCCTAGAAGGGTAGCAACTTTTATATTCCAAGCGAAGTTTACTTTTAATATTTTTATCCTCTTTCTTTTACGAAGGCTTAAATAGTGACAGTATAGTCTTATGTGAATACATAGGCGCCTTGTTCGCGTTAAGCACAAGCTCGCTATTGTTCTAACGTGTTACGGGATAATAGGCACTAGGTACTTATCTTGTTTACATAATAATATAAGCTTATAACTATTATTAACAAAGGGGCTTTTCACTGTAATATTGTTTACTTCAAATTCTTGTCATAGGTACGAATAATAATGGTGATCTTACTATTATAAATTCAAAATTTGAAAGATGGAAATTGGGGAAGAGCGGCCAAATGGAACTGAATTAATGGTATGTAAATGATGCATAGATTTAAATAACCTGTTGTATATATTACGTAAGTAAAAGTACTAGCTGATGTCCGCGGCTCCGCCCGCGTTTACAACGAAAATGGTTTTTTGTTTACATCTTCGGTTCTACTTAACTGATTGCTCCAACCAGAGCTTACTGGAGGAATTCTGTGCTGTAAGCAGGGAGACCAAAATCTCCTGCGTCATCAGCACAGAATTTCTTTTAACTACTAACCTAACCTATCCCAACCCTCTCCCATTTCCCCCAACCCCCTCTCCAGGGTCAGCAACGCGAGTGTGACGCCCCTGGTGTGGCACACGTCCATAGGCCACGGTGACCGTATGTCATCAGGTGGGCCGTGTGCTTGTCTACCACCAAAGTTGTAAAAAAAAATTGTGCATACGGCAGATATCAAGTCGAAGTCGACGCCAAAGTCAAAAATCATTTATTCTGTATAGACCGTAGACAGAGAAGGTACGGTATAGACCATTAGGTAAATGGCACTTCCAAAACGTCAAAATTGAAAATACTATGTAATACTAAGTCTGGCTTAAACCTTATTAATAGTAATAGTAAACCGCATCCGTTCTGTAGTTTTAACGTTCATCACGAATAAGCAGACAAGAATTTAAATATTTTTTTTGTGTTCAGAATTTTCATTTAACACTACCCAAGTTTTTTTTAAATAAGTAGGTACCTACCTATCTCCATTATACAGGCACATGTAATTTTCATACATTAGTATAGATTAACCTCGTGACCACAAATTTACATGAATCTTATCACTTTAATATCATTGATATATTGTTTTATTGATACGAGCAACAAGCATGTTACTTAATATTTCTTTAATTTTCAGTTCAAGACAATAACATCCATATAATATAAGTAGAGGTAGGTATACATATCAAATCAATACCTATTGCCCTTGGACACGGCATCACGCCTGAACTGCTCAGGTCGCTCAACGACCTCCGTCCTCCATGAGCGTGGCAGGTAAGGTCACCTGTCACCTCAGCAGAAGCAGGCCGGGTAGGCGGGGGGAGTGATCCCCTCCCCCTTTTCGGGACAGGCTGGGGACACCGTGGTTTCCATACCCGAGGGGCCGTCTGAAACCGTAGATGGCCCAGGGTCAATCGGGGTACGAGGGAAATGCCATGGCCACCTTATACCCCGGCGCACACTGTAATCTTATCTTTAATCTTGTCAATCAATTGAGGTACCTACCTAATACTCGTAGACTATAGTTTATTAAGTACTTTGTTGCAAACCGAACAGGTCAATAATTAGCTGAATTTGGATTTTTTGTGTTTTTCGATTTTCATTTTTTTTCGCCAAAAGTGCGGCTTTTTGTACATACCTACTTCAAATCTCACTTAAGCATAGTTTAACTAGCTTGTGTTACGGGTTCTAGAAAGCGAATAAATATACTTATACATATAATATGTGCTTTTTTTGTAAATACATACATATTATACATAGAAACACCCAGAACAATGCAAATAGATAGTTATATTCATGTATAAAAATATAAATACACTGAGCGGGAATCAAACCTACGAATACCAGAGAATATTATGTTATTTTAATACCCAACTGTGCCAGCGAGGGTAATGTGTTTCGCGCGTATCTATGTATGTATGTATGTAAGTGGTTTTCTTTGTTCCCCTCTGGAGGTCTAACGGCTCGATGGATTTTGATAAATGAGGTCTCAAATGAAAGGTATGCATCTCCCGAGTGTCATTAGTGTCATAGGGTACATGAAATGTGAACAAAACCATAGTTTTGATTTCTGATGCTAAAATGTGTTGTCAAAAATTTTTTTTACTCAAGCTCATCGAGTAGCTTATCAAAATGAACGAAATTAGAAGGAGATTTCAAAAATATAATGGTTATATATCGTAACTACAAAGTATACAATAAAAAAAATGATTTTAAAAAAAACCCGACTGATGTTGAAAAGCCTGAATACTAGGCAGTACGGTACCCATTAATTTTCTTTCGGTTTATGATTTCCGAATGGATACCGCCTGCTATTAAACTTGTTTCAAGCTTTTCAATAGCAGTCAGATTTTTTTATTATTTTTTAACGTAACAAACAGACACTCCCATCATTTGTTTTATTTCTATTTTACATTTCCAAATCAATACCACTTTAAAATTAACAATGTATGTTTTATTATTATATATACATGCGTAATTTGCAGGTATTTCGTGTTCTCTCGGTAAGTACTTAATCAAAGTCGATACAGCACGTAGTTGTGTGGTGTGAAAATATTTCTTTTTTTCAGGATAAACTTAAACATAATGAAGGAAGTAACGTCATCAAATGAAAACCGAAAATATGTTATAATATGGAGAGGTGTCTTTATTTTAAGTTTTATACACTTAACCGGTGTTTATGGCTTTTACCTTTTTTGCACTAAAGCGATGTGGTTGACAATTTTCTACAGTACGTACCTACTATTAAATAATGTGTAACGTATTTTAATAAAACGGTGGGCAATTTTTAGAGGAGCACTCGGGGCTATGTGGAATTTTCAAAAATGTCAAAAAATCGGCTCAGATCTACCGGACGGATTCTGTCTAGTTCTCTTTGGAGCCACAAAGGGATAATAAATAGAGTGACGGATCACCATCCGCTAGTGTCCTGTACGCACTTTTCGACAGGGGGGAGGGGCTTGTTTTTTTTTAAATTTAATGCATGGAAAACTTACAGCTAAGAACATCAGTGAAAGAGAGGAGTTTGTTACGTATGTGGCTTATCGAGGCTTTTATGGTGTTGACTGTCATCTGATCTCCTTAACGTTGAGACGAAAGCCTGCGACGGAGACTCGTCCGTTATTCAACCGGTATACCAGCTGTCAGGTGAGGTTGGCCCAAAAATCTTGGTAGGTCACAAAGTGTGAACTTTTTTTTATACTACGTAGGTAGGCAGACAAGCACACGGCCCACCTGATGGGAAGCGGTCACCGTGGCCTATGGACGTGTACAACACTAAGGGTGACACACACGCGCTGCCTACCCTGAAGGGAAGGGGAAGGGCTAGGTAGAGGTGGGAGGCTAGGAAGAGGAACTGAGTTAAGTTGATGATACAGTAAGTCATCATTCATCATTCTCTGAACCTTTTTCCCAACTCAGTTGGGGTCGGCTTTCCAGTCTAACTGTGATGCGGCTGAACTTCGATATTTGCCGTGGAGCGACTGCCATCTGACCTCCACAACCAATGGTCATTATGACCAATGGCGATATCGAAGTTCCAAGTTAGACTGATTGGACTTTTGAGGGCTCCAACTACCCGTAACGACTGCCATAGATGTTTGTATGTCAACCGGGACCGACGGCTTAACGTGCTCTCCGAGGCACTAATGAACCTGCGACAAATACACACATAACTTCGAAAAGCATCGAAAAGTCATTGGTGTGTGCCATGGTGAACCTGGGATCGAACCTGAGACCTCGTCTCAGCAGTCCATTACCCAAACCACTAGGCTACCGCGGTTTTTTGATGATACAGTAAGTATGTTGATTAATCAATCCTTGAATTACGCAAATGATTTTTCTTATTTACAGCTTGTTGTTTTATCTACATATCACTTTTGGGTATGGGGGCAGGAGCACACAGACTGTGGTCGCACAAAGCATACAAAGCAAGGTTACCATTACGGATTTTGCTGATTTTCTTTAACACCTTTTCAGGACAAGTGAGTTAAACCTTTATGATAATATAAATATTCAAGAAGAAATAATAGAAGTCTAGGAGCTCTTGTCCATTTATTTATCTAGCTAATTTTCCATGAATAACTTTATTTTGACGAGCCCAATTTTTTCCTTACGAAAATTCTCGATTAAGTAAAGTAGCAAGGGTGAAATATGTTTGTTTGAT
Source organism: Lithosia quadra (assembly GCA_963576445.1). Taxonomy (NCBI): domain Eukaryota; kingdom Metazoa; phylum Arthropoda; class Insecta; order Lepidoptera; family Erebidae; genus Lithosia; species Lithosia quadra. Next base: position 6,185,827 of record OY754880.1, on the reverse strand, counting down.
GATTGTCAAAAATTATTTCCACTATTGATAGCACTTGGTAGAACTGTAGAAAAAGAAACTTACTAAATTGTGACCGTGATAAAAAAAAATATAAACTCTGTTAGCTACTATAAGTCGAGAATTATTGTTTTGCTTAGTTCGTACAAAGCTTTATAGTTTGCTAATTAGTATTCAATCCATCTCCCAATGTACGTCATATCACCCGATCCATCACCTTGCACATACAGTCTAGTTATCCCTTTTTCAGATCGGCCGTCCATCTTACTGGGGAATGTCCTACCTTCCATTTACCAATTCTATGTCTATCCCAGTTGCATTCTAATCCTTCTGTCTGGAACGCATAGTCTGCTCTCCTACTAATCCTTTTCACAATTGGTTTGGTCGACTGGCCACAAATGTTTGTAGGGCATCCTTGACCCGTCTATTGTCATCAAACTTAATAATATGATTTTCAATGAATATAATTAGAATTGTTTGTAGAATTAAAACTTATACCTACCTAAAGTTTATTTTTTTAATTCAGTTTGCAGTCTCAGATTGGGTGCGGTTCCATCGTATGCATCACAAATATGTCGATACAGACGCCGATCCACATAATGTGAAACGTGGATTCTTCTTTGCTCATGTAGGATGGTTAATGGTTAGAGGACATTCAGATATCAAAGCCAAAATCCATACCATAGACTTGAGTGATATTTCAAATGATCCAATTTTGTGTTTCCAGAAAAGGTAAATAAAACTTATATAATCTTCAGAATTGGCACAGTTTAAACCGCGATTTAGAATAGTGATATGAATGTAACCGTAAGCCACATACACTACGAAATCTAAACTTACTTAACTTAATTTACTTATCCAAGCTAATTAAACTAATTTAGACATGAAATAAAACGTGTGCTTCAATGCTCAACAAACAGCCACATCACTAATTGTTCAGCGTTTTTATTTTGTTTGCAGGGACAATAATAATTTTGATGTAATTCGTTTTACTTTTGAATGTAATGTTATTGTGTTGTTTATTTTTTTTCGATATAATGAAGATAATTATGAAGGATGTGTAGGAACCTAATTGGTCCATTTTCTGTTGGTTAAATCAAATGGTGCTTAATTTGCGTTAGATTTGCCGGCAGGTTCGTTTTAACACCTTGTTGTTTAAAAATCTGGTCAACTACCATCAGAGTGTTTTATTTAACTGTGCTGAGTACTCTATGAAATTAAGCCGTAGAACGTCCTTATTATCAATCTTTATTAAAGTTATAAGCGGGATATAAACTGAATCGATATTTTTTTTTCAGGTATTTCAAGATACTTGCACCATTAGCAAGTATCGTTTTGCCAACTTATATTGCCACCCTTTGGGGAGAATCTTTATGGAATGGCTTCTTTGTTTGTGCCATGTTCAGACATGTTTACACATTGCACGGCACTTGGCTTATAAACTCCGTAGCCCACATGTGGGGTATGAGACCATACGACAAAAATATTAAACCTGTAGAGAACAAATTTGTTTCCTTTGCCACGTTTGGAGAGGGATTTCATAATTATCATCACAGTTTTCCTAATGACTACAAAGCAGCTGAACTTGGTGCATATAGCTTGAATTTGACGAAGCTATTTATAGATGTCATGGCGGCAATAGGATGGGCTTATGACCTAAAGACTGTTCCAGCTGACATAGTCCAGAGACGCGTTATGAGAACCGGTGATGGAAGCTACAGTTTAAAGACGGATTCTAATCTATGAACCTGAATGGTACCTTGCGAACATCGGGCACGTAGAACAAATGACTATACCGAGCAAGAAATGCAACAAATAGGTATATAAGGCACGTGGAAGTTACATTCAGTACTCGTAGAATAAATACTGATAAAATTGATGATGTATTCAAAAATAATTAATGTCAGAACAATGATTTGACATTGACTGGCTTGGATGCTCCTTTGATGATTATGTAAAATACTCCAGAATATTCAATACTAAATGAAATAATAAAATGTAGTAGGATACAAGGCCCGAGAGTATCATAACTTCCTATGATAAAAAAAGAGACCCTTAAGCCTCGTAACGATTATATATAAAGTACATTATCATTAATAAATAAAAAAATAATTGGTATTGAAGCTTCACTATCCTACTTCCTAAGTACTAATATTACAGATATGAAATTTTGTGAAGATGTATGAATGTTTGGAAGTTTGTGTCAAACGGCTGACGAAGATTCGTTCTGTCGTTCGATCTATTCATCTATCTATTCGTTTTGATTCGATCTATAAATAAATAAATGAATATTCAACGACATTCTACACATCGCTCCCTAGACCCAAAGTAAGCTTAGTTTAACTAGCTTGTTTTATGGGTTCTAGAATGCTGACAAACATACCTACTTATATACTTTTTTTTGTAAATACATACTTGTTATACATAGAGACACTCAGACCAATGCAAATACACAAATTCATACATACAAATATTTGCACTGAGCGGGAATTGAACCCGCGCCTCCTGCGTAGCAGTCGCATGCACTACCGCTACGCCACAGAGGCCGTCGTTTATATCACTCGTTCATAAGATGGGGGTGTATTATGTTTGTTGCACTTTGTACCTCCCCAGAATTTTTTTCTTATCTATTTAATATGGTACAATCATCAATGTTTGGGAGCAATGAACTAAGGTAAGTAGGTTCCTTAGTAATATAAACGTCAATTTCCGACTATTTCCTACTATATTGTACTATATTCTGCTATATCCTACTATACTCTACTATATCTTAATATATTTTACTATATCCTATTAGAAATGACGAAGATTCATCTAAGTAGTATGTAGGTACAAAATTATGTTCGAACTCTCTGGCATAGTACCCACTATGCTAATATCTGGAGCCATAATATATTCTGATACATAATCTAAATGCAATATGTCTGCGGAGAGTATGTACAATATAACATTCCCTGTGTAGAGAGTGATCTGAACTAGACGATCGTGACTGTACATGTGATTAACGAATCACTATCAACCATTTTGACTGTCTATTTATTATTCAATTTGATGATTGGTATATGTACATATATCTACTCTTTGTTTATATAATTAACTAGCTGACTCATAGCGTTATCTTCGAAAATGATAAACTGTCATAAAAACTTACAACTCCTAATTATTGAACCTTTTTAAGCTTTTTTGCGACAAAAAGTAGTCTAAGTATATTCTTTGCTAAGCTTCAGTTCATCTCTGTACTTACTAAATTTCATTTGCATCGGTTCACGTGAAAGTGTAACAGACAAACAGATAGAGTTACTTTCAATTTTATAATGGTCCTTTATGGTGAGTACCTATCAGATTTTTGTATCGCCACCAAAGCGGCATCATTCGAATACATGTATTTTTCGTTCATCCCGGTGTTTTTGTTGAAATTTCAATGATTAATGGCTCAAATAAATAGTTAGTGGAAGAGGAGTAAGCTGTTATTTTCCCGTCGCTTATACTTTATACTGCCATATTAAAAAAGATGACGTATGGTTCTATCATCATGTTTCTTTTTTGAATTTGGTGGCCGATTCCCGTCATAGGGCCTCCCCTCCATTAATGTAGAAGGGCAATGATTTCCTAATGGTACTATCACATAGCTAACTCTATAAGTAGTAGGTATAAAAGTTATGAAATTTTTTTTTTGAATCCAAGTTTCATAAATATAATAATATACTCCGGTCTGATTAAGGAACATTATAGTTTCCGACGAAAACATTGTCAGTAGTTTTCGTCACGTTTTGTGTCTGTCAGGAATAAGTAAAAGACGAGATGAAAATAAATCTAGAGTTCAAATATTAAAATATAATTAGATATAATGTTTTTTATCTTATGAAGTTGTTATTGTTAACGTTGTTTCTTGTGTGATGCTTCCCTTCTTTTCATTACGATGTAATGTGCGACCGCCCTTCAGAAGGATCTGAAACTAAACCAAAATAGTATTTATATCAGAGTAAAACATAATTTAGACCCTTAATTTATTTGTTTCAACTAAACTAACTCAAATTAGTTTCTTTTTAAGTATTTTTTTTTATATAAAGCTTCATAATGCCTGAATGTTAGATTTTTTGTATTTCACTCTACTAATCTTCACAAGTAATGTTTCTCTTTAAAGCGGCTTAACTACGAGTATACCATGAGCCACGCAGCACTCATGTTTATGTTCAACGATAGCCATAAATTCTTAGAATCGAACTTACACAATGAGGGTGGAACTTCGTCTTGAAATGCAATCTAAGTAATTACCTATCTACCTATATTAAGTTTAACTTAGTTGTTGATTAAGACCACAAAAAAATCCTCTATCCTCGTCAAATTATTTAGTAATTTATTTGTATCTCATAAATAAAGAGATTTATTCGATTCCAATGAACTCTTTATCGTGTTTTGATTCATACCGTCGAAACTTCATCACCGACTGCTAAGCTAGTATCCCCAGAAAGCTAGTAGCTTTGCTACGTTGTCATATATTTTTTGTGATGTGTGATGTGATAACCCTATCCTAAACATCGTTTAAAATCAAGCTGAAGTACTTAGTTACCTATATTTTTATTTATGTTCAGTCAAGTTTCTAAAGTTATAATATGCCGTCATTCGTTGCTCCATTAATAAACCCTAAGGACATCACGCACCAATAAAAAATATTTGAGTTTTTCGTAATGTTTTAAAAATGCCTTATAGTAATTTATATGCGATGCAGGGAGAGAGATGGAACTATGCACCGATAGTTCCATCTCTCCTACTGCGTTGAACGGCATCGCATTTGACTTGCTGCAAGAGTGTCATGGTAAGGCATCAGTACACAACTAGGGAAACACTTACTTTGAAAGCTTCGCAGAATTTTCGTGACATCAAACTATAGAGAATTGGATTTACTGCTGTTGCCAAGTAGCCGTTGTAGCATAAGAAGTTAACTATCTTCCACATCTGGAAAAAGTTGAACAAGACACATCACTGCTTTGTTACAAAAATCTTAAGAAATCCTAGAAATCTTAAGTAGACCTTTCTAATAAAAAATCACATCAAAATCTGTTCACTAGTATTTTTAAAGCTACTCAACGGAAAATTTCAATGCACATAGTGTAGCCATGGTACCTAATAAGTATAATATACCTAGATATACTTATATGTATGCGCAAAGCGTCCGAGTTAGAATCCCAATCGAGACTCCATAAAAACTTGGATGGATGGATGGATGGATGGAATACAAAAATTAGTCGGCATTAGCAGCTAACCGAATTCACTAGAATAATTTTAATATGTAGACTATAACATCAGTATTCCATCATTTCTACATTATGTGAAGTCAAAGTCCAAATTACTTAGCGGTTATAAAATGTTCGTAATCTGATCATTTGACAAGAATATAATGGCGTTATGAATTAATTTACAGTTTTGTCTTAAGGAATTACATATGCAAAGCAATATAAACTTTATATACTTACTTGTAACAGTATAGAGTATTATTTTAAGCAAATTTTCAGTTTTAATACAACATACCTATTAAACTTACGAGGTTGGACTGACACAGCCATTCTCAGTACAACTAGAGTTACTATAATCGAAATACTTGTTTAGGAAACAAATCCTACTAATTATAAATGCGAAAGTTTATAAAGATGTTTGGATGTTTGTTACTTAAAACCTCTCTAAGCGGCTGAACGCATTTGGCTGAAATACCTACATAGGTACAGCACATAAGTAGACCATTCCCTGAGTGACCTTATGTGTTAATATAGGACGAAAAAAATTAAAAAACTACACTTCGTTGACTGAACCGGTAATATCATCCACTTAGTTCTTGATTAATATGTCCAAAAAAACAATAAGCATATAATAAGTATAATTTCTATGAAATCTGTTGTAGCGAGAAGAAATACTCGAGTAAAACTCAAGAGAAATATACTTACCGTTTGATTATCTTCATAGTTGAAATTAGGATATATTATCATCACGCGTAGGACGCAATATGGCGACCAGAAGAAAACAAACGACGTGGCTACAGCAGCTGGAAATAATTTAACCGAATGTTATACAACAGATTCCAATGACAATTTGTCAATTGTGGGTTTGAAGGTCTCAGTTAAATTAAGTTTGGTATATTTTTTAAACATAAAACTAAAGAGCGAATTACAAATTCTATTGGAAATGTATAAGGTGTGTCATCTTTGTGTCTTCGAGATGAGGCTCGATAAATCGTAGTATAGAAATGTGTACCTACTTACCCAACATTTTAACTGCCTTGTCCCGATTTTGCCGGGCGTTTAATGGGCTACTACGCATTTTACTATGTGTCGAATGTAATTCCATAACTATGAGCACGTATAATACAATTATTAGCATCATTGGTATAATGCAGATTACTATCAACTCAATACCCATTACAATACTGGGAACATCCGATAGTGTATAATAACAGAACACGTATTTTTTCCTTTCTAATAGGTTTATATAAAATATATCAGGCAAACAAAACGTTAACGATACCACCCATATAACGCCCACGATTTTAAAAACACGAGAGTTGCGTAGTAATTTTTGTCTTAGAAAAGGTCTCGTTACTACAATATAACGTTCAACAGTAAAAGCTGTGATTATGAGGACGTTGCAGTTGCAAAAGAAATCCAAAAGTATGAAATGGAGTCGACATCCGAGGCCACCTAAGGGGTAAAAATCTGGCATCCAAATGATGTAAAGGTCAATAGGTATGAAAAGAGAAATCATTAGATCTGTAATTGCAAGGTTAGCAAGGTAACAATTAGTAGGAGTTCTCATGCTACGATCCTTAGCGATTACAGTGCATGTGCATACATTACCGATAAGGCTCAGTACCATTGAAATACATAATAGAATACTTAGAACTATCTTAACTGCGTATGTTGTACTGTCTACTATATTTCCCTCATCGACATCATAGAATGCAATACCAAATGGTCCAAACAAATGATATGAACTATTTTCGTTACTCTCGTTTTGTCTTAGAAGTAGCACTGTCATATTGTCAAAAAAACAATGTTAAAAATTTTGGTAGTAATAAAAATCACACATTAAAATTAGCAGATCAATATAACTATCGAGGAAAAGCGATGACGCTTTGAGCAGCGTTACGAAGGGACTGATAAGAAAAAATTCGCTGAGCCTTGACACACCCTTATACAGTGTGATGTAAAAATATTTTTTTCACGATACAGTTTTTTTATAAATGTTAAACCAGTTTCTTAATTTGCCTCACTCTTTCTGATAGCACGATGGGTGAAGATAAAAAATGGCAACCGTTTCAGATGCTAAAAAGATGCTCTTCAGTTTGACGACCTCGACAAATGCCTTTCACGTCCAATTCGTAAAAGTTCTCATAGTGAGTAATGCATTTCAGGATCCAGTCAACACACATCCAGTCACATTTATTGCTAGAATAGGCAACTTCGCGTATTACCGTTAAGTATAAATCTATACTGGTTCACATGGTGCATGCTGTTCATTGGGTACCATTCCTATCCAAAGGAGGTACAATACATCTAAGTACTTGTGAGAATATCTTCTAGGACACTATGGTAGCGGATATCACTTGATATCTCCAAATTTCGTTTTCAGACAGCAAGAAATAAATACAATTTAGGAAATTGTATTTATTTCTTGCTGTCTGAAAACGTTAAGTTTAATTGATGCAGTGTTCTCTGATGGATTTTTTAATTCTGATATATTCTTGAAAGCTCGCTGGTTTCGAGTGTTTTTGACCTGTCCTTTTTTCAGTAAGTACCCCATTAATTTGATCAGCGTTTGTTCTGTGAGGTGGACCTATTTCATCTATAGATTTACATCTATAGATAAAATTATATCACCTTATAAAATATTACTCTTTCGTAGAGCAGCCTGTATATAGAGTAATTGAGTTGATCTAAACAAGCTAACAAATTGACAGCAACCATAGAGTGCACGCGGACGGTCACCCCTAATTGAAATTACAGCCTACTTTCGATATACATAGCATATACCATGCATATACAGAAAATAACTTAATGGTTTTTTGGTTGAAGCTTGGAATATTATAATTGTGTACATAATTATGTAGGTAGTTGAGGAAGAATATGTGGAGAATATAATGAATGAATAACAGAGAAATCTACAGAGAAATCAACATGAGTTGTAATATTGATTTAAGTATGTAAATTAGATATTATTTATTAGATAGAGTTGCAAACAATTAGTTAGCCATAGCAATGTTGTTCAGTTCTTGATTACACTCTTCTTGCTTTATACAATACATGAGGTATTATTTTAAATTATGTGTACAACGGAAAAAAATTCTTAGCACTAAAATACTTTTTATTACTATTAATACTTAAGAATAATAAATAATTTCAGTTATTTTTTTATAGTCGCTGGCTGTACGTAGTATTGTATAGTTATAATATTCTAAGTTATACCTGACTTCAATAAAGTAAAAATACTATTCGGTCAGGTCCACGCTTCGTCATTTGGTTGGGTTCGGCTGAAATCGTCACTTTTCTGAATAATCGTGAACCGTGCCGGAGCAGTTGAACCCAATAAGTTGACTCGACGAAAAAATAAGGTTTTCTTGTTCATCGTGAAATGAGACAAAATACTTATTATACTATTTTTTTATCACTACGATACGATAATATTTTCAGTACATACAAAAAGACAGGGAAATTATAACATTGAAGTCAATGAAGAAATAAACCATCCAATGCATGGATTTCCGTTTACTTAATTTGGACGTTTATTAATGAGATCTGGTCCTTATAATTGACCCTAGCGATTGACGCCATAAAAGTACAGAATGTTATTTTTTTAATTTTAGCTGGGTCGATTACCGAGTGTTGCAAGCGGATTTTCGAAAATCTTTGAATAGGTACAGACTAAGTTATTTAATTTATAATCTAAAAGAAGTTTTGTTTCAGTTAAATTGTCGATTTACATTATTTAACATAGATACTTCCTCTTCATGTATCATCGTTGTGGAATACCCTCTATTATAATGTACAATGTACTGTAGTCAAGTTGATCTACATCTCATTATATATATCTGACTAAATAGCTAATGTGTAAAATGTAAATGTAAAATAGACGTTAAGATAGATACAGTCATATAAACTTAATATACTGATGTAGATCGGGCAGCTAATAATTTTGTACTCTACGTAATGTATCTAATGTAACTTACCAGAATGAAAATAAATATATATTTTTTTTAAATACTTACTTAGGTACCTATATCAAATAATTAATTTTATTAGACGCTCGGGAGTCAAAGCCTATAAAATTGATCTTATTAAGTATTAAAGTAGGTATGCCATAAAATGCTGCAGCATTTTATGGCATAAAGAGTACCTAAATATTATTAAATCATTAATATCATTTTATTGTATTTAATTATAATTGCTGCGGTAGGTACTGCTGCCGGCACTGTGTGTAGCAGCCTTAACAATTAAATATCGTTATATAGTTTAGAATTTATTTGTTAATGTGGGTACATTTTTTTTCACCTCATCTGAAGTAAGACAAAGAGGAAACCTCGGGATTGAGGGTATCCAAATAATACTACAATGGTGGCTCTGAGTTTGACGGACTCATTAGATGCATCTCGCCCCGTTTAAAAGAACTCGGAATTGGTGAAGCAATACATTTTTCGTATTAAAGCTCATTATCACATTCACATCATGAGTCTCCCCCTCGTCAATCATACGAAAGTAAATGTAGACTAGCACCTACCCAGACGTCTTAGCGTTTAGCATATTTAACCACCAGATATGCTACTTGCTAAATGCACCATCTCTCTCCCTGAGTTGAACTACATCGCATTTGAATTGTTTTGTTATTAAGAGCTCACGAGTTCTTAATAACAATTAAGGCACCAGTGGAGCAAATTAACGCTCAAGTCCCTCAATTGTCTTTCACAACACCCTCGATAACACTGGGGTGTTGGGTACTAACCTATCGCTTTGGCTAATTTTCTGTAATTTTTAAGGATAATTTATAGGAAAAGGTGCATAGTGTAATGAAAGTATAATATTATTTTATTTTTTATTTTTTTCCCTTAACCTTATAATGGATTGAATGGATGGATACACTAGGTTGCAATAGATACATTACATGCAAATATTAAATGTTAAAGGCTTGAAACTACTGACAATGCTAGTTTTAAATAAATAAATGATAAAGTATTATCACAATTCTATCACTCATATAGTGGATCAATATGTGTATTGTATTTACACCTTTTAATCTAAATCTTTGAAAAATTATAATGGATAAATGTTATTATTCAGTCTTCTCCGAGATGTTGCCTGTTGTAGTCTTTTCTTCAAAGTGTACTTCTTCATTATCCTGGCCCCATACAGAATGGCTGCCATCACCCGTTCTCTTCACACGCTTTTGTATCACGTCGTTTGATACAGTCTTTAGGTCATACGCCCAACCAATTTTAGCCATGAAATCAATAAACATCTTTGTGGTATTTAAAGAATAGCCTCCGAGTTCAGCTGTTTTATAATCCCAGGGGAAGGTATGATGGTAGTTGTGGAACCCTTCTCCAAGTACAAGAAGAGATACGGATTTGGCTTCCACGGGGTTAATGTTTTTGTCATAAGGCTTGATTCCCCATAAGTGGGCAGCAGAGTTGACGAGCCAAGTAACGTTGAGAACCCATACAAAGCGGAATATTGCACATACAAAGTACCCATTCCAAAGAGTTTCACCCCATAGAGTTGGGATGAGACTAGGTAGAATGAAACATGTAAGGGGCATAAGAATCAGGTAATGTCTGAAAAAGAAGAAAACTGTATGATAACACAAGAAAAATTATAATCACACAAGTAAATAACCATATGAAAATAAGTGGTATTCGTTACAGGGAGAGTTAACCTTAAAAAGTGTAGGTCTGGCCGGAAAATTTTGAAGTTCGGCCGTTCGAAGATAAAATAAGTGCCGACTCCAACCCCATCGCACCTCTAAAAACATTTATATATAGGGTATATAAACAAAACAAGCCAAATATTTCTATCCATTTAAATAGGATAATCTCTGGAATGGTAAGGCCAATTTTGACGGGAGATAACTAACATTTTAAGGGGTGACTAGGCTACTTTATTTTGAAAAAATGAAGGGTTCTACCAAAAAAAGTGGCCCTAATCTGTTGGCAGTATGAATTATATAAAATACTTACTTCTTTTGGAAACGAAGAATGGGATCATTTTTAAGATCGTTCATATCAATAGTGTGGCCTTTAGCCCTTATCTCAGGGTGTTTTCGTACAAGAAGCCAGCCTATGTGAGAGAAGAAGAAGCCACGAGTTGCATTGTGAGGATCGGCATCAGTCTCTGAGTACTTGTGATGCATGCGATGATCTCTAGCCCAGTCGATAACGGCGTCCTGGAATTATAGAATTCAGTATAAAGAAATGTAAAAATGTTTATTTACAATTGGTTAAGTAGAACTGGAGATATGATTAAAAATAGAACTATCAAGATTGTTCTCTGTTGATCAGAGTCACTTCTGTTTCGGCAGCACATTAGCTAGAAGCAGCCACGAAACTCAAAGGAAGGTAGAGAGAAATCGTCGTTGATCTCCATCTGACCTCTAAAGTCCGAGAGGAAATGTATGAACAGGTATACCAGCTTGGCCCCCTATGAGTTACTGTTACCCCCGACTTCACCGGCGTGAATTCTGATCCCGTTTCTGCAAATCATGGGATCCTATTTCCGGGAAAAAGGGCTTATGCGTTGATCCAGACTATAATCTATTCTTGTACCAAACAGCCAGTTCCTTTAAGCCGTTAGAGCGTGAAACTTTCACATTTATAATATTAGTAGGACAGGATTAATATATATTTCATCATATTATATTATTATTTTTGCATAGTTCACTGCACAAAGTATCATCAATCACGTTGACGGGCCGTTTATGTTAATTACATGTTAAAGGTTAATTATGATAGTACAATAAATTACGCGTGGCTATCACATGTTCACTTTAATATGTCCACTATCACAATGTCGACAGATAAGAAATCATTTGTTTTTAATTTACGAATTTTTGTTTACATGATAAGTAAGAGAAAAAAATCACGTAAGTTCACCAGGTGGGTCATTAAAGAATTGTAATTTAAACAATAAAATATTATTTTTGATGGAAATTTTACGGTAATTTATTAAGACTATTTTATAACTGATGCAAATAAATTATTACAAAAAACAACTAACTTTTGCCCGTATTTGCGTGTTTAATTCCAGACTGTAATCTAACTCTATACCAAATTTCATCTAGATCCATTTAGTTCTTTTTGCGTGAAAGAGTAAGAAATATCCATACATATATGAAGCCAAACTCATGAACTTACACGTTCATAATATTAATGGGAAGGATGAGTGTATGTGGCCCGTCCAAGATCTTCGGGATCCAAGTCGTAAACAGTTGTTGCCGGACGAGATTCAGATGATGGGGGGAAGAAATTTGTAATCGCTTCAAGGTAAGAGAGTGGAGCCCATACTTCAAGCTTTGGATGCAAACGGATGACGTCAAGGAAAACTTACCTGAAATGCCAACGTATTGAAGATACACAGCATGATTCGTAGCGGTAGGCGGGCCTTATATGATTTGTGGGCCCATAACCTATGAGCTCCCGCCGTGATGCCGAGGCCCGAGCAAATGTATAGAACAAATGCTGTAAATAAAATATATTGCTGTTATTTTAATAAATGAAAACCTAATCTAATGATATTCGAAGTTGAACATACATTACATCGAACCTAGATTACATCTATATAATATTATTTCTTATACGATATATTACAAAACTGTAAATTAGTTATTTATATCTGTACATTGGAGATAATAAAAATAAACCTGGGTTACGTTATTCGAAACGATTCTGAAACCAATTTTTTTCGGTAATCTTGTCTGTTTGTCCATCGCTAATAACCTTTATATCCAGAACTACTGATCGGATTTGATACGGTTTTTCTGATAGAGAGGTCTTGATTTGACTTGAAGTCTTGATTGTTATTGGCTAAGTTGAACCGGAGATTTAGCAAAAACCCATAACTTCCAAGCGAGTGAAACCGCAACCAATACATTACAATAATTATTTGTCCTAACTGATATCAACGTAGCGCCTAAGCCACTAAAGCTACAAACTAATTTTTGTAGCATTTAACCCCTTTTATGTTATGTACATTTTATTAAGCCCCTTATTTTCAAAGAGGCACGAAATTAATTAAACATTAAGGTACACATTTCGCTGTATTTCAACACTTTATTCTAGAAAGGTAAATTAGGGGTTAAAAGTTTACATGAAAAATTTGTCACTTTTAAAAGTAGAAGCATGAAATTCAATATCAACGGTGATGAAATTTCCTGTAGGTGTTTCAGTAGATCACTGGAAATATACTCCCGGTGGTGAGTAATACGTTGATAAAATTATCTCAAACTATTTCTCACAACAAAAGATTAAGCCAATTAAGGTCAATTGAACATAAATATGAGGCAAAATTTCTCTGAAGACATTTAGTACCCTCATTGGAAAATTCTCTTCTAATGAAGACTGATGAAGTTGTTCGCAACTTATATTTTGCTGTGGACTGAAATATATCGGTGCAACTCGATATACTCAAATTTCGACACCTGCCTTTACATCTATGTTATCAGACCAGCTGAGTTCCTTACCAGGCCTGCAGTATTTGTCGTAAGTTTAGTATAAAACGCTACTGTTTATAGGTATTTCATAATAATGGTAACCTATAAACTGAGCTAGACTTAGCTTATCTTGGCTCACATTGGCGTTTGGTTTCAGAGGATTACCAAATAATCAACGGCACGAGACATATTGTTGTGTACTTCAAGGCCAAATTTAATTACTTCCTATTCTAGTATTAATATTATCTACATGTTTTGTCAATCGTCATCTATTATTGATTAAGATAAGGGACTTGTTTGTACATGGGTATAACCCGTCGTCTATAAACTAGTACTCTATGGTCAATACGTTCCGAAGTTGCAAACGCAGCCACAAGTCTTGATGCCCTGTATTCTGTCAAGACGGCAATGACTCATATTTCGTATCTCGTATCTCTCAGATGCTCAGCGTATCTCTCAGATTGGCACAGGGCACTGCCACGAGTGGCGGGTGGGACTGCCGGTCTCAAAGACATCTAACCGGCCGAGGCGTAACCCTATCCAGCAACGGACAGGTACATAAAAGTTCCGGAGGCATGGCGGGTACACCGGGTACACCCATTTTGGAAATGCCTCTCCCGCCTGCTAAACACTGGATGAGCTACTGATAGCTGGTACTGGACACACCATACTGGTTCAACATACCGGACTCAAAAACTATAAGCGGAACACGTGTTCTAAAGTGCACACTCTTGGCGCAACTGGAAAAACGCTATGAGGATGATGATGACAAATTATTTATACAAAGCAAACAGATCTTTGAATACCAGACGATTTGATATAGTAGCTAAATCAGTAATTGAAGGTACACAATATAACACCGGTGTATGCAGCGCCTGGTTCCTATTCTACCACTTAGTCGCCGTAGCAATATGACATACGGTTGATTAACATATTGTGTTGGATTCTACAGAACGCAATCTTTCAATTATCCAATTTTGGTACAGGTACAAAACAAACACACAATTTGGAATAGTACTTACCTAGACTCTTATAATACAATGTGCTCGATTGAAGGCAACGGGCCAACTCCGTATATTGTGTCTTCTTCTATTTTCAAGCCAATGATTTTATGATAGAGCTAATTTTTAACTAGTTCATAGGTACCTAGGGACTGTCGATTTCATTTGTAACAATCACAAAATTTTTGACAAATAGCAAATACCTATTTTTACAATCCAAAATTTTGTGTTTCTATTAATAAAATTAGGTATGTTATTAGTGTCATACTTAAATTTGGACGCAGAAATCCTTGCTAAATCTTTCACTAAAGTTTGAAAAAAATACAAATACTACGTACCAAATAGGTTAGTGAACCACATAGCTTGGAAAAGGAACAGGTAAGCTCCATAAACTGCTCCTGTATGTAGCATGGCAAATAATATAACATTCCTCCAAACGATTCTCAATTTTCGTTTCTCTGCTGAAGGGGGGACGATTGCTGGGGGAGCGTCTACATCTTCATTTGCTGCGTCCCCTTCATACAACGCCCACGATCCTTTTGTCTGCCCTTGAGGAGGCATTTTAACTAAAATAAAAACAAGTTAATTAAATAATTAGTTAAGTCAACTTATTTCTAATTAGGATTACCATTAATCTATATATCTTTGTAAGCTTCGGTAGGTACTGTGTATAAAGTTTAATAAAATCGTTTGATCCTCTAAAATGTGCGTTTTGGTGAGTGAAAAATCAAAACGAACGAAGCAAGTAGTTACCAATCCAAGTATAAGTCAAAAATCAAGCAAAATTTAATTTATAGGTGTACCTACTCCACTAGTAGGTACCACTCCACCTCCACTCTATAGCTGACATAACACTAATAAAAGGACTGATTAACCAACAACAACCAATGTTGTTGTTGGTTGATTGACGCTAGAGAAAATGGTCAAGATTTTATAGCCCCTACCTATAATTTGCTTACTAAGTGTTTGATATTCCTTTATTCAGAAATGGGCATACATAATATATTACCTACTCCCAAGATTTTTTAAGAAATATTTACATAAAGAACTATATATTATATTAAAAGAACATTGTGCAGCGGAATAGAATGTAACGGAAATAAATACATTTGGCGACCTATGGCTGAAATGTCATCTACCTGCCCTTATCCCAATTATTTGAGGTCGGTGCAACATGTCATTCTCCTCCATACACTCCTGTCAGATGTCATCCCCTTAGTCATATCCTCTTTCACGCATTCTATCCATCTTTGAAATACATTAATGTTAAAACTTTGATAAAAGTGCACCTGTATCCAATCTACTACGATAAGATTATAATCTTCTTAAAACAGTAAAACATAATGCTATACGAGGCATAATGCTATATTAGATTTGTTTTTGTTTTTCAGAGAGATTAGGTACTAGTAACCGATTTAATCGAGTCTTATCTAAGAAATACGAAACAATATTACCAGGATAAATACAGTGAGTTAAGGTGATTAACCACATCAATGAGAGTTACGGTGAAGGTTTATTTTCGTGGCATTACTTAAGGGTAGCTGGTTATTCTATTATTATGATTTCCCATTACTCTATGTATACCCAATGAAATAGTGTGGGGCAATAGGAAACCATAAAAGATACAAGAAAACTGTCTTGGCAATTAGATCTTTTCAACATGCTTTTTATTAACTTGTGTTTATGTTAGTATGTAATAGAATGAATAAAAAACATTGTGCCGGATTTATTTGCGATTTTGTACATTAATTTAAGGATGTGGGGACAGCATCACTCTGTGAGTGGGAGGCGCTTTCTGTCGTCTCTATTGGCCCGGGTGCACTGCACGTAAGTAACAGACCATGCACCAGTTACAAAAAAGACCTGACACACAACATAGTTCGTATGATTTCGAATTTCATCATACTGCTCCTATTAAAAAAAACTTAGGACTTATTAAACCCCTTTACCCTACAAACATCATTGGGTATCTTCTGCGTATGATTGTTTATCGTAAAGACCCTTATTACAATAAAGACCCTTATTAAACACAAAATTTACATATAACATTAATTGTCTTTCATAATTCAATGGATTGATAATAATAATTCAAGAATTAATTAGATAAAGTTGAAACTACGTGCTTCAGCCAACGAGTAACATCATCTCGATATTTGCTATATTACTTATTAGCGAAGATGTTCTAGTTAAGTATACCGGTCCCAAGCCATCACAATAGGTAGGTAGGTAAATATTTACATAATGTGGCTTTAATAAAGGCATAAAAAATGAAGGAATGATTTTTCACACATTAATTGAATATTTGAAGTTTCATAAGTATAAAAAATCCCATGTTTTTCTAATTACTCACACGATAATCCTGTACGGTATGTACCTAATTTTTTTTAAATATTGATCACTTCAATATGCCTTCACCGCACCTAATGGTGAGCTAAAGTAAAGTCTCAGGAAAACATACACATTGAAATGTAAAAAGAAATTACGAATTTCACCTGCAAATAAACGAGTTTTACCCGAACAATCCGAACATACTTAATATAAAAATTAACATCGAATGGATAACCTCCTCCTTTTTTACCCGACTGCGCAACGCAAAGGAGTGGTAATGTGTTTAACAGCCTATGTATGTATGTTTGTATGTTCCTTTGAAGCACTATACAGACCAAACGCCTGGGCCGATTTTCATGATTCACACGTTAATCGATTCCTCTTAGCCCGGCGAGTGTCACTAAAGACATGACGTCAGTGAAAATTCAATATGGCGACTACTGGCCGCCATATTGTGAAAATTAAAAAAATGAAAGTCAGCAAAGTATGTCAAGTGGGGTATCGTTGAATAGGTATTTAAAAATCATTTTTAGTTTCCTTTCAACATTTTTCGATTCCATTGACCATTTAGGATCTATAGCGATTTAAAGTTGTGTAACAACAATTCATAGGTTTTTATTAGACAGTAGAAATTCCAATCGGGTAAATAGCTGGCTAGGACACCTATAACTAAAAAGTATAAAATAAAAAAATATAATTTAGAAATTAAAAAACCCGACTGCGTAAAAAACTAAAAAGAAAAAAAACAAGCACTCAGGGCCTCGATTCTGCTAAAGATAAACCACTATAATACCACTGACACTCTAAAAATGCCATTTAATTGTAGACTTTACCTTTATACAGTTAAAGTCTAAAATCAAATGAAAAGAATTCATTTAACTTTTTCATTCGCTCTACAAAATATCATTTGACTTTAGACTTTAACTGTATTAAGGTAAAGTCTACAATTAAATGGCAGTTTTTGGAGTGTCAGTGGTAAACCAGTGGTTTGTCTTTAGCAAAATCGAGGCCCAGATGTCCGGTGGTCTAGAAACATAACAACTTAACAGTCGGGATCCTTTGATAAATAAGATTGGCTGTTGAATAATGGATCCCGACTGTTAAGTTGTTATGTTTCTAGACCACCATCTGAGTGCTTGTTTTTTTTCTTTTTAGTTTTTTACGCAGTCGGGTTTTTTAATTTCTAAATTATATTTTTTTTAAAGTGGGTAAAAATATGTAAATACCTACTATCATTGACACGTGACATAATATATTCGCGTGTGTAAAAATACATCATTTATTTATCATTACGATCCGGAAAAAAACAATAAAATTGACGCTATTTGAAGCTATTTGCCAGTTTAAAAGTGAATGATTTCTGTTATAAACGTTTACTAAGTAGATCTGTAATAGGTTCTGGGCTAAGATCTGCCTCGTGCTGGATAATATTCCATAAAGGCTTTGCGTCATCAATGATTCGCGTCAATGCTTTGCGTCATTTGTTTCTCTGCCCGTCCCTCTGATAAGCAGAGAGGGCATAATATGGGTTATTTCGACGAGGTGAATACTAATCCGTAGCCCTAACTAGCAGCTGACTAGAACGACGGCCTTTTTAGGCTACGAGCAATGAAATCACTGTACGTAAATGGTAATAACTAGTTGTGGCCCACGACTCCGTCCGTGACATACTTCACCCCCTTGATACCCATTTATCCCAGTGTATGTCCGAGTATTCGACAATAATAATGTTGTGTGTAAAATTTGTCTGATTTCTTGACATCTGATTGCCTACTGCTCCGCTCTCCTGGGTAGTAACGTAATAATAATAGAATGTATTAAAAAAAGTATATTAAGTAAGTAAGTTTATCCGCATTTATATAGATCGCGGTGTAGAATGTCGTAGAATATTAATTTATCTTTTATAGTTAAACGAATCTGAAACATTAAAATATTTTTTTGAATTCTTGTTTGTATATCTGTTTGTTCGTGATTGATGCAAAAACCACTGGACGAATTTTCATGCGTATTTTTTATCAGACAGGTCTTTGTTGGAATTAAAATATGTTATGCCAAATGTCTGATTGCAATTAGTTCTACTGAATTAGTTCTACTAAACCGACGAAGACGTCTGCGCGGGCGGAGTCGCGGGCATCAGCTATTTAAAAATTATTAAAAATGACGTTGAATTAATGTCTGGCGGTAATAATATAATGTTACATGAATTATTTCGTTTCTTACGTTTTGATTTTCTTATTACAAACTTGTTTTCTAAAATTTTTTGTACCTACTAAATCGTACGGTTCGTCCACTAGAAATATAACTTAGGGTGGTTTTATCGTCACGCCGCTAGACGCGCTGTTGAGCAGCGCGCTGTTAACAGCGCGCGTTTGAACAGCGGTGCACTATAAAACGAGATTAGTAGCACGCGTTCCGCTGCTGTGGGACAGTCGTGTACAATATTATGAAGGTTTATGCGAGTCAAGTACTGGCTATTTACTTATTATGGAAAAGAAGGCAACGGCGAAAAAGAGTAGTTGATCCTTATAACGAAACGCTATAAGGTTACTGAAAGGCGAACACATAACGTCTTTCTCCGATTTACGAGAAAATAGTAATAAATTTTATAATTTTTTTCGCCTATCAACAAGCAGTTTGCATCCTTATTTTTGTATAATTCATCGGCCGGGTCCCATAAACACCTTCTGGTTCGAACTTCCTCGATTACCCGTCCCGTATCGATGTTATTAATTTCTCAACTGTACCTACGGCGCGTCTCAACAGCGTCACACTAAAACGCACACTGGCCGTAGAAGCGAATGAGCAGCGCGCGTTTGGACAGCGCTGTCGAACATCGCGCGTTTATTAAACGGCGCTGCCCAAGCGCGCGACACAAAAACGCAACATCTACTCCCATATATATCTGAACGCGCGCGCTCCAACGGCGCTGCCGAAACGCGTAACGATAAAACCAGCCTTAAATTATCAAAATTACAATGTATATAGGCAAAAATAAAAATACATTTTAAAAAACCTGTTGAAAAAGAATATACAATATTTAAGTCCAATGAAATTGCTGATAGTTTTTTTTTGTATTATTAAGCATGAGGAATGAAATATTATTTTAATTAAAATACGTAAGTATAATAAAATATTGTACGATATTTTTATATTACAGAGTAGATACTATCTAGCTAGTTGTCATTATGGGCTCTAGAATACCTATGGGTGAATATTTTTTCAATACGTATAAGTATACTCGTATACCTACCTATTACTAGCTGTTGCTGGTGGTTCTGTCCATGTGGGTGGAGGGGGATGAAAAAAACCTACAACTACAAATTATCTCAGACCTACCTAATATACACAAAATATTTCATAAGAATCAGCCGTTTCGGAGGCGTTCGATAACAAACACTATTACTATACGAGATTTTGATATACTAAATAAACATAAACACCCAGACCAATGCAAATATTAATATATTTGCAGCGGGAGTCAAACCCTTGACCTCAGACTCACTCCACGAGGTCGTAAGTCGTAATTCTGATAACGTGCTCTGAAACCCGAAAATATTGAATAACATACTCCAAAATTTATCACAGCGTGTACCACAAACAGCAATATATTTCTTATTAATTAGTCCATAGCATTGTCCAGGAGTGCTATCCACTGCGGGACATAGTTCTCATCCAATGCACAAGATCCGCCAACTTTCGCATTCAGACTGTCCCAGCTACATTTTAAGGTTTAGTTACCGATTTAATTTAGGGACAGGCGAGAATGTTGGCATTCATGGCGTTCATTCTAATCTGCCTTTCCTCGCAAAACCTTATTAGTTTTTCCCCACTTCAGATTCTCCAAGGCACCTATATCCAGTGTGTCTAACCCCTTAGTCTCAAATCTTATCAAGCCGGTTTTTGACTAAAGGATGTACTTAATATTACATCTACATCTTGCGATAGCTGTTCACACTGTAAGATAAAATATTTTGGAACAGTTCAACATCGATCACCCTAGGGGACTCGGCGTACCTAGCGTAACGCGCGTCTAGATGCCATCCATGCATCCGGATATCAAGGGTCGGTTTAGGTTTAACGACATGACACTTTGTATGGCTACTTAACAATTACATCCTTTAATCGGCATGTATGATATCCCCGAGATTGGAGTAGCCATTCTACTTCACTTCATAGAAAAGGCTTCATAAGGCCGACCTAGGTGTACCTACATAATATATTTTAATCAGATCCAGGACGTTTTGGAGAAAGGCCAAGTCAAGAGTATCCGCAACCGGCGTGCGTGTGTGAAAACAGTTATGAAAGTTGAAGAAGCGAAAGGAGTAGGTATGCCAAAGTCGTAGCAAGTGGAAAGATGTTGTCTCTACCTACCCCAATGGGAAAAAGGCGTGATCTGTATGTATGTATGTATGTATGTTCATAAAAAATATTGAAGGATAACAAAAAAGTTGATAATATTATGATTATGACTTGTCGTGATTGCAGGTGGTTATCACAATGTTGTAACTGTCACGAGGAATGTAATGATGATAGATGGAAATATAAATGATAATAAACAAATAATCTGACGCAATATAGTTGTACAGCCGTTTCTTGACTATTAAGCAGGCAATTTTTTTACAAATTTACGTCGATGTTCAGTCGGGTCCCGAGTGAAAAAGTGTGTGGATATTCTACAAATGTAATAAATGTGAAAGTTTGGTTGTTTGTTAAGTAATTTGTGGTTTGGGGTTAATTGGTAACCGAGTGGATTAATACAGCGAGGCCCCTCCGTGCTTGTGTGAGAACGTTAGGCCCTAATTCCCGGTTGCCATAGGAACAGTCGTAACGAGTAATTGGAAACCTCAAAGTCCAACAACTGGTCTAATTACAGACTTCGATATCGCCAATGGGTTGTGGACGTGGTTGTGGAAGTCAAATGGCAGTTGCTTCACGAAAAATATCGAAGTATGGCCGCTCCGTTGTTAGACTGAAAACCGACCCCAATTGAGTTGGGAAAAGGCTCGGAGGATGAGGATGAAGTTGTTTGTCGCGTCAGACAAGACTTGTTTCCAGTTTCTGCAGAGCTTCCTCTCTATTGGAAAAAGGTATTCAGATACCTTTTAAGAGTAGTTAAAATCAAATCTATACCTACTTGAAACCTTTTAGTGGAACATGCGGTTTAACTACTCTATAAAGGCATAAAGATAAAGAGTGGGTATTTGGACCCCAAATTCAAAAATACCTACACACTATGGACGCAACTGAAGCAAGCCACTATGCTATGTTGATACAAGTACCAATTATACTATTAGCCTATTGCAGTCCACTACTGGTAATATCTCCCAAAGTGCACCATAAAATTATGTCCCGAATCTGTACCAGCTACTTTTTCAGGTCGTGAGTTTATCTGTCTTGGGCATCCCACCCTTGTTTGTAGGTAGGCGCTAAAGACATTGGCCTATGGAAGAGATTTTTGCGAATGTTTGTTGTTATTTGATATGATAATATGTTGAGATTCGATTATGTGATATTATGTGTAAAGTAAACAAATACAATCTGTAATCCTCAAGAACGTGCGATAATTGTTTAAAGATTGCATACCCGGGTTTTCCTAATCTCTCGTTTTGATGATTACCTAGCCGATTTAATCATTCTAAATAATTTTTTGTAGCGTTGCTTGGAGTTAGAACTTGACGTAGGACTACCGGGACCTATCGCGAGAAGTTTTTTTTAAATGTGATAGGAAATACCATAAGTAAATCAAAATTAATTAAAGCAAGTTGTAAATTAAAATAATAATTTATTTATTTCACACAAAACTTCAAAAGTGGGTTAAGTTAAAGTAAAATGTATTAAACTGAAAACACAATATCCATGAAACGGGTTCCAACGAGTAAGTGAAATTACTCGTGGTTACCCTTTTTTATTGTGCGGAAATCCCCATGGATACCACCCTTGTCAGCCATCGGGGCGGTTATGTTGGGATCGAACCAACTAAAACGCACGCCGTCTTGGGTCTTAATTACTGGGGTGTAAGGTTGCCTAATAGGCATATCCCTCGCATTCTAGCTGACCCTGGGCCATCTACGGTTTTAAGATGGCCCCCACCCGCCCTAGGTGGGGCGAGCATCGCACCACTTCGCTGACGGTGGGATGTAGGGTGACAGGCGGCCGTCCTGTCACCCAACCGTCGGCGCGCGGCGAATCTGCTCGCCCCCAGCCCGCTCCCCACTGTACCCTCTGCTAGTCAGAGGGACACGAGGAGTGCCACACTACCACCCTAGCCGGATTTGCCGCTGGTAGCAGCGTCCCCTGTGGCGAGTAGGAGGCTCTACTCGCCTCCGTTGCCCGTGTCCACCGCGTGGAGGTCCACCACTACTCGTGGTTACTCTGGGGTGAAAAAAACAGGGTAACCACGAGTCCGAACCTAAATCATACTGTAGATGATTGGCATACAAAAGAAAAGAGAAACTTAACATTTAGTTGCTGGATAAAATGAAAGCTCGCTCTAATAAACCGGGTTCACAAAAACAATCTAAGTAACAAATACCTATATAGTTATAAATCGTTACTTGTTTGCTTCACTAAAGTCACATAAAAGTCAGGTGTTGTGGTCGCAACAGTTATAGCCGCAATCTATTAAAATTGGCAATTCTATTAACACTGAATACGACTAGCGCTATCTTCACATGTAACTACGCGGTAGGTACGAATTTGACTGCGGTGACATATTATGCGCGGGAGTGGCGTGATGTCTGTGTGATGCGATCACAATCAGCCGATTACGAGATAGATGCTGCTTTGTATACATACAATGAAAGGGGTGATAGTTCACGAGCTCCGCACGATACAGCTGAATTCATTATATGAATAACAAAACCTTATCAAAACGACTTTACTGCGACCGACACGTTACCTATCAATTTATTAATTAGGTAGTTAATTTGAAAGTATTTTCTAACGCCTTTAATTAAAATATCATTATCTATGCTCGCAGTTTATATTTATTGACCAATTAATTGTGTTTATGAGTACGTATTTTGACATAATTATTTTTCGTTTATTAAACTATTAACTGAGTCCGCGACCTCGATAGGCTTTAATTATTTTGCGCAGTGCCTATTTTATATACTTACCTAATAAAAGTAACCTAAGTTACACCTCATATTCTTATCCATCTGCTAGCTCAAAAATCAAAATCGGTCAGTCATTACGAAGATTATTATCTATTCGAAGAGACAGAAAGATAGGTAGAGACACGGACCATTTAAAAAAAAGTAATTTTACGTAGGTACCTAGGTATTATGTTACCGGTCTATAATCTATAATCACATTTAGTGATACGCTGTTATTTTGACACCTCCAATTTTATTTATTTGTATAAATATAAAATTAATTTATTGATTTTAATACATCATACATATAATAAAATGATAGGAAAGTCAAAACTGTACATTGAATATTTTTTGAAAAGAATACTTGGTGTGATGTACAATCGATATCGAAGCCAAAAATATAGATTTTAGAATTTTTGTCAGTTTGTCTGTATGTCCGGGATAAACTCAAAAAGTACTGCATGGATTTACTTCAAATTTGGAACGAATATTATTAAGAAGTAGGGTCAACACATTTATGCTACATATTATCACGCTTTCACCTACGGGGAACGAGCAGTGAACTTTTATTTCTTCACAAATTCTGTAACAACGTGTAATCTAACGACTCATATTTGAATGTTGTTAGGTATTATGTTAAAACTATGCTATAAGCTAGCTTCACACTATAAGTAAACTTGGTGGGGATTCCGATTTCCACGCGGGCTAAGCCGCGGGCGGAAGCTACTGTGCGATTCAAGTAAGAAGATAATCGCGTTTGCGACAACTTCATTCCGTACTCATCAAAATTGTACAGCTAGCAACAAAATTTTCACGGCGCGTCGGTTAGGTTCATAACTGTAATGGTAACAACAACTTAATTTTTATTTTCTTTTCCTAAATACATAACATATTTTCTTAGTAATAGTTTATAATAATAGTTTATAATTGATTGGTGTCATAGTGTGCCGCTAGCTACGCTTCCAAAGCCATTGATATAATATTTCCGATTTTTCTCCATTTTGTTACGTCCTTGTTGACTTTTGTTGTTACATCGTGTTTGTTATAGACTTTTGTTATTGTTTTGATAAGTTTATTTGCTTAAAATGAGTAGGGAAGGCACAGTGGTACATTCACAAGCACGTGAAATTGTTCGTGCGCCTTCGATAACAGTGCAAACGATAAAATAAGCGGCATCGAAGTGTTACCGCCCGATTAAAAATAAATAAATATAAAAAAGAACCGATAGGTAGTTTATTTCGTAATTATCATTGTATGTACTTATCTCAGATGGAATAGTGATGTAAAAAAATGTATTTGCTGACCTTACTTTATGCAATGAAGTAAGCAACGGGAATCAAAATGTCATATGACAGTTATCAACTTACGTGAATCGCATAGTAGTAATGAACATAAAAAGTATTTAATCCTACTATCGTACTTCCTACTTACTAATATGGCCTTACTGCTAGTACCTACTGCCTTGTAACGCGATTTAAATTATTATTGAGTTTATTAAACTTTATAGTCATATAAATTCTATTTTTAAATATTACATAGGTATAAAAAATATAATTATTATTAATATAAAAAATGTGAAATTTTGTGAAGATATTTGTATGTTTGAAGGTTTGTTACGGCATCGGCATCACGCTCGCACTCTTACGGGGACGGATCCCACTAAAAACATAGGTACCTACCTACCTGTTAAAAAGGGGGCCAAGTTCCTATCAGCTAAAAGTTTGCCTAAAGAAGGATTGAAATCCAATCCGATGCCAAGTTTAGATAGATGCACTTTAAAATCGATCATAATCATCTAAATTTCTTCTAAATTTGAATTTCAATACCTTTTTGCCGTGCGCTTAGATCGGGCGGGCGAAGCCCCGGTTAACAGCTAGTAATGTAATTAAAAAGATATATGTAACATTATAAATATGTAAGTAATAATTATTATTTTGCATTAGTTGTTAACTTTAAAGGTCATAATTAATATTCCAACATGAACTTACATTCAATTATTTATTATAATTGTTTCACGTAGGTAATTAATAAAATTAAAGCAGTGATAAAATTTTCAGGTTTAAATAGTGTTAAACAATTAGTTTAAAAAATATAGAGCACAATAATTTATGTATTGCTATTCTTCAATTACCTACATAGTGTTTAGTGCACAATAGAATTTGAAATTATAACATAGTTCTAAGTAACCTCACGATCAAAGATTCGATAGGTAGGTACAACTGGGTACAACAGATAGGAAGGCAAGACGATGCGGTAAATATCTAATATTGAAATTATGAATATGTCCACTAGTTTGAACATTATGTAGAAAATTAACATACCTTAACTTTTTTAACAACTAACCCGATTCTGGCATCGCATCCAAATCTCTTACGATCGCACGCAATATTTCATAAAATCAAGTTAAGTCAATCAATAGTTATGTTATGGTTGTTATGATACTAACGAATTTTTTCCTAGCAGTTTGTATTATTGTCATAATATATATTATGGCGTTTGTATGTTTTATTATAGTTAACTATGGCAGCGATGGCTATTGAACATACGTACTAGGTATTCGTATTTATTTAATTATAACAAATCTTATGAAATTTAAGCGTTTGTATCTTATAAAATTTTAGCGTTTATATATTTAAATTAAAATTATTTAACTGCACGCATTGTGAGGAAGTTCCTCTCCCTGGAGGCCTAACCACCGGTGGCTTGGTCTCTGTACTCGATGCCAGTGGAGCCCTATTTTTATATTGTGAAATATAATTTTTGTATTTAACAATTGAATTTAAAAATATACGTTACAAACATTATATGTTAAGTACCTACATACTTAATGTATTTTATAAAAGAAAAATAATACTTACATGTTAATTTCTTGATAAAATATTTCAATGTCACTTGTTATTCCAAAAGTCTGATGTCAATTGTAATAGAAGCACGGGAGGAGACTGTCTACTGAATGTCCTGACGAGCGATTATATATAGGTAAATGTGATTTTTGCTTTGATAAGTTAAGATCGCGGGCATGTCAGCGCGCGCGCTACGTCTCGTACTGAATTCATGTTTGGACTATAATAGGTCAAAATATATATATACTTACTTATCAATTTTCACTAACGACGCGTCTTTCCAAATTGTGCAATATCATTTTCCATAATGCAGTTACAGGGTGCCTAGATACAGAAACAGGTTTCCTGTATAGGTGGGCGGGCCGATACCAATCGGTGCAGTTATTAATTTCTACGTTATCTAATGCCACTATAATGGACTCACTTGTAAAGAAACAGGTCTGAAATTGATAGATGATAAAATAAAAATAAAATGCAAATTTTCCTGGATTCACCTGTTTGCAAGGTAATGCTGCACCGATCGGTATCGACCTTTGTCTGTAAGTACCGGAATTTATCAGAGAGTGGTAACGAAGTATAGATTGTTCCACTGGTACAAGGTACCGCTTAGTGCAAATATTTGCATAAATAGACGGTTTCAACTTTTTTTGACTAGACGTATCTCCGTTTCTACTCAAATGATTGTGTTGTGATCAAACATACCTAAGATTTCCAAAACCTTTGAACCAAAAAAAAACTGCATTTAAATCCTTTCAGTAGTTGTTGTGTTGCGTCCATCGCGAACAAAATACATAAGAATTCCAAAAAAAATGTGTTCAGAATTTTATTGCACATGTAATTTAACATAACCCAAGTTTTTTAATACCTCCAATGTACAAAAAAGGTATTTTCCAATTTTATAATATGTAGTACCTAGGTACCTATAGATAGATAGATATAATAGGTATCTACTTACCTATGTTTATAACAATGCATTGGTCTCTGTGTTTTTATTTTGTATCATATCTGATAAAAATACGTAGGTAATTGTGTTGTGGTAGAATCTGGATTTGTTGGTTTTATTAACCCCCGACGGAAACCCGAACGGGGTGTTATAAGTTTGACGTGTGTGTGTGTGTGTGTGTGTGTGTGTGTGTGTGTGTGTGTTTGTAAGTCTGTCTGTGGCATCGTAGCTCCCAAACGGATGAACCGATTTTGATTCTGTTTCTTTTGTTTGAAAGATGGGTTGGGGGAGAGTGTTCTTAGCTATGTTTTATAAAAATTGGTTAAGTCATTTCAAAGATATGAGGGGTGAAAGTGGTGATGAAAAATTGAATGTGTTCAAATATACTCGTGTTGGGTATCAAATAAAAGGTCATAACTTATACATTACGATACCGCAAGTTTTATGAAAATTGGTTTAGCCATTCGAAAGATATGAGGAGTGGAATGTATTTCTAATTACCACACTCCGCGCAATTCGCATTAGCTCTGAATAATTGTTAATAGACTATACTATACGAATGAATTAGCTATTATACTTAAGTTAGCCCTATAAAAAGCATGAAATAAAAAAATTAAATTAAAAATTTAAAAAACCCCCGACTCACAAAAAAGAACAATAAAAAACCTGTAAAAAGTAAAAAAATAACTACATATTTTTAACTAAGTACTTAACAGTTTGTCTCGTCGGGGGGACCACAAAACATCTACAGTTAGGATCTTACGAGACAGACGTACGATTAGGTTATGATTAAGTGAGTGGTCCCCGACGAGACAAACTGTTACTTTGTTAAAAATATGTAGTTATTTTTTTACTTTTTACAGGCTTTTTTAACCCCCGACGGAAACCCGAACGGGGTGTTATAAGTTTGACGTGTGTGTGTGTGTGTGTGTGTGTGTGTGTGTGTGTGTGTGTGTGTGTTTGTAAGTCTGTCTGTGGCACCGTAGCTCCCAAACGGATGAACCGATTTTGATTCTGTTTCTTTTGTTTGAAAGATGGGTTAGGGGAGAGTGTTCTTAGCTATGTTTTATAAAAATCGGTTAAGCCATTTCAAAGATATGAGGGGTGAAAGTGGTGGTGGAACATATACCCGTGTTTGGTATCAAATGAAAGGTCATAACTTATACATTACGATACCGTAAGTTTTATGAAAATCGGTTTAGCCATTCGAAAGATATGAGGAGTGGAATGTATTTATAATTCTGTAACCACACACCGCGCAATTCGCATTAGCTCTGAATAATTGTTGTTAGACTATACGAATGTTGATATTAAATAATGAATTAGCTTTTATACTTAAGTTACCCCTATAAAAAGCATGAAATAAAAAAATTATATTTAAAATTTAAAAAACCCCCGACTCACAAAAAATAACAATAAAAAACCTGTAAAAAGTAAAAAATTGGTTGCCTGTAAAGTCGGTATACGGGCGAAAGTTTTACGTGACAACGACTTTGAGTTGTCTGTCTCTCTCGCTCTTAGGCGGGCTAACCATGCCCGAGTGGAAGGGACGCGTGCCTCTCACTCGCTCTCATTGTGAGCGCATAACGTGAGCGGAGCGTAACGCAGTTTCTTGAAGTGTCACCCGGCAAACCAATTTATAAGACGTTGTCACGTCAAAAAATAACTATTATATTATGACCTATCTACCCTAAGTATTGAACCTTTATTATTATTATAGGTAGCTATATTATTTACGTGTTCATATTTTTAACTAACAGTTTGTCTCGTCGGGGGGCCGCTCTAGATCTTGCGAGACAAATCGTTGCACCGATTAGGTTATGATAAGGTGAGCGGTCCCCGACGAGACAAACTGTTAGTTAAAAATATGAACACGTAAATAATATAGCTACCTATATACGTCATAATATAATAGTTATTTTTTTACTTTTTACAGGTTTTTTATTGTTATTTTTTGTGAGTCGGGGGTTTTTTAAATTTTTAATTATGTCTGTTTACAGGGTGTCGGAAATATTTAGGTAGGTATTGATGTTTTCTATTGATTACTTTTAGAATTTGACGTGTGACGTGACACCCCTGGAGTTACACAAGTCCATAAGCCGTGGTACCTAACTGCTTCCTATCCAGTGGCCGCCGGGGACTTGTCCTGCCTCCTATGTGATATATAAAAAAGTAGAAGTCTGACTTCTTATCGTTAGAAGGAGGTGTAGATATACAATGTGGCCTCATGACAAGACTATTGCACCTTTTGTATATTTTAACGATAAATTCAATAGGTGTACACCTCAGACTAGAAGAATAAGATAGACGGAGTGTTTCTAACAAACATGTGAAGCCAAACACTTTTCAATGTGTGCGTGTGACCTCGGATCTCCGTGTACCGATACCACTAACAGCGTGTGCGTACGGTTGCCAGCAAAAGAAAAATCTCCCAAAAAATCTCTATATAATGGACATAATTATGTAAAATTAATATTAGTTATAGCAAAGACGATAAGATAACTATAGACTGACAATCCCTTGGAAAAATTCGTACGCCGCTAATTCCGGCTATATCTAGATGGCGTTGCTGAATAGCCGGAAGAGTATTGCTTTAACAGTTCACATGATTTGATTCTGTTCCCCTCATCTCACATAGTATTGTCGTATTTTTTTTTACTTAAATATCACTTTCCTACGTTTGTTTTTATTATTTTTTGTTGACATGGGTTACGTGCTATTGTTACCTACCTATTTCTAAGAGGTGGCATGACAATCGATTCAACACACAATCTTAAATCTTATCGTCTTTGGTTAATAGCAAATGTTATCTGTAATTATTATATATCATTTAGACAAATGATTATCATAATGAGTGCCTAAAATAGGGAAGAGTTAACATGAATGAAAACGTGATAAACAATGAGTAAACACAATTTAATTAGGTACTAAACTTTCAAAAAAATTCTGATTCGGAAAATTTCGGAACGTCGTGTGGTTTTAGTCGGTTCGTATAAGGAACCATCACATCGCTCGCTACAGATAAGGAATTCATCCTCATACGAACCGACTAAAACCGTACGCCATTTCGGGTTTGGTTGCAACGCATGCGTGCGGTTTTAGTCGGATCGTGAGAGGAAGAATTCCCTATCATGTCGAGCGCTGTGATGGTTCCTTATACGAACCGACTAAAACCACACGCCTTTCCGGGTCTGTTTGCAACGTATGCGTGCGGTTGTAATCGGTTCGTATGAGTATCAGTTTCCTGTCTGTGGCGATGATGGTTACTCATACGAACCGACTGAAACCGCACGCATATGGTGCAACTAGACCCAGAACGGCGTGCGGTTTTAGTCGGTTCGTATGAGGATGAATTCCCTATCTGTGACGAGCGGTGTGATGGTTACTCATACGAACCGACTGAAACCGCACGCATATGGTGCAACTAGACCCAGAACGACGTGCGGTTTTAATCGGTTCGTATGAAGATGAATTACCTATCTGTGACCAGCGGTGTGATGGTTACTCATACGAACCGACTGAAACCGCACGCATATGGTGCAACTAGACCCAGAACGACGTGCGGTTTTAATCGGTTCGTATGAGGATGAATTCCCTGTCTGTGGCTAGCAGCGGTGTGATGGTTCCTCATACGATCCGACTAAAACCGCATGTCGTTCCAAGTCTGGCTGCAATGTATGCTTGCGGTTTTAGTCGGTTCGTAGACAGGGAATTTCCAGCAGTCAATCCCAAGATTCAGAAAAATCCAAGCCACATTTTAAGTAGATCCAGGACACATATGTGATCGACAGTTCGGGACTAACGCAAG
The DNA here is from genome assembly GCA_963576445.1 of Lithosia quadra. Lineage (NCBI taxonomy): Eukaryota > Metazoa > Arthropoda > Insecta > Lepidoptera > Erebidae > Lithosia > Lithosia quadra. Next base: position 6,154,127 of record OY754880.1, on the reverse strand, counting down.
AATGATGATGATGATGATTGGAAACATCAAGCTTGTCAACATTCATGACACTGATTTTTTTTACTCAGTACTTTATAAATTCCCATAAATACGGCAATATATTTTGTGGAAAAGATAAAAAATATATGGCAACACTGTAGAACATGGCGGCGGTTTTGTGTTCCTAGTTTGTGTATCTAAAATATTTAGAAAAATGTTATGAAATCTATTAAGAAATAGTTACTTATTTATGAAACGATAATCCAGCAGTCTTCCTATGAATTATTGAAGTGTTTTTACACCTTTTCATCACACAATACGCCATTATTTATAATATTCTGTTCAACCGTTATCGCACGTGCGCACACACGCGCTGCTCACAAGGAGTAGCGAGCGAAAGAATATGAATTGCTATTTAGTATTCTTTTTCGCGCGTTCACTAGCCAGTACTGATCGCTCCGTCTATTTTATTCTTCTAGTCTGAGGTGTACACTTGTTACGACTTTAGATAAGTATGCAAATCACATTAAAAAGTGATTGAAAGATAAAACCAATTCTATAATACTGAAACATAGAGTTCCGATAATGATAAAAAAATAGTTAGTCGTCCGGCCCGGCCCGGCCACGGTCGTTTATTGCCTGTGTTACTAGTGTTAAGTACTACCAATCCTACTACTTACTAGCATCCTACTACCATAGTTGAAAGTTATATATATGAACGGCAACAAAAGTAGGTACCTATAGTTACTACTTAACTACTACTACCAAAATAACAAAAACAAGATAATTTATACGAATTTGTATTTGAAACAAATAATGATGTAACAATTTGAGGTCATTTGGCTATGTATTATCCAATTACAAGACGTATAATATTCAGGTAGAACAGACAGGTCGCAATTTTTAAAAAAGGTGGTATGGCTATGTCAGGAATACCTACGGCCGGTAGGTATTCCTGACACAGCCATACCACTTTTTTTTTAAATTTGCATGTCTTTTTACCCGATTGTCAAGAAGGGTTATGTTTTTCGCGCGTATCTTATATGTATGTATGTATGTATGTTTGTAATATTCTTTATTACCTACCTCATATCTTCAAAACCACAGGACGGATTTCTTTAATTGACATACCGTTATATTTGTCTCGGTAACCCAAGTTTTCTTAGATAGGTGACGCGAAAAAAAAACCAACATGGCCGCCGTATTACGCTATAGTTTAAAGGGGAAAAAATCAAAATAAACTGTATATTATTGCAATATGGATATCAAATTAAAGGGTTTGTCACGAGGATTTCAAAGAGGTACTTATATCATGACCAAGTTACTTACCTACAACTTAAAAAAATGAAATTTTCATCTAGGTATTCAAGTTACACGCGAATTGAGGTTTGTGATCTTAGTGATAAAATATAGTTAAGTACACGAAAACTAAAAAGCATAAAATAAAAAAAATATAATTTAAAAAATCAAAAAAAAACTTAAAAGAAAAGAACAAGCACTTAGATGTACTGTGGTCTAGAAACATAAGAACTTAACAGTTGGAATCCATGGCAAACTTAGATTGGCTGTCGAATAATTCGGTCGGGGGGGGGGAGATGAACGGTTTCTTCCCCCCCCCCCACTCACGATCGGCAGCGCGAGTGTGACCCGCGCCGCTAGTGTTGCACACGTCCTTTATTAACACTGATAAATCTTCAGATTGCCTCAAACACCTACCCATAAATGTTAAAAATAAAATAAACTCTTCTACAAGAATTAGTTATGATAATATTCAATTCACATAGTTCAAAGTGCCGGGTATGCTTTAGACCAAAACTATAGTAATATAACGACTGTTATCATTCTATGCCAAAGCTCCTAGCGTACGATGTACATACCTATATTATTCTTTGAGCTATGGATAGACAATATTCAACGACATTCTACACAGCGCTCTCTAGACCTAAAGTAAGCATAAATTAATTAACTAGCTTGTGTTATGGGTTCTAGAATGCGGATGAACATACTTACTTTTTTGTAAATACATACATATTATACATAGAAATACCCGAGCAATGCAAATAGACATATTCATGCATACAAATATTTGCACTGAGCGCCGGGCATCGAATCCGCGCCCCCTGTCGTAGCAGTCGATTACACTAGCATGCAAGCATGGCATTTCACTGAGTATCAATTTTGATATCGCCAAATCTTTAGATAGTCTGGCAAAATTTGATCCTTTTTATTAATTTTGATTTTATCACCATCATCATTTTGATAGCAATTGCGCAGTTGCGTCCTAAGTTCGCACTTTTGAGCCCGAGGTTCGCCTTGAGCGACTGCCGTCTGACCGTTCGACCTTATAGGTGCTATCATTGTAGGTAAGTATATACCTAATCTGGTAGGCAAATTATACACGAAACACATTAAGTATACCTAGGTATAGCTTAGAAATATATTTGTTTGAAAATATACTTGCAGGTCAGATTCAGGGGTTATCAATTTGGCTATGAACCATATAAAACGTGGTAAACGTGATGATCAGTTACTGATCCAAGTTTAACTGTTAACGTGACTAAACCCGCGTGTATACGGCATGTACCACTTAACATTATTGATTCATATTGACCAATATTTTGTTGGTGCGGAAACCCGCATCGACATCACCCTGGTTGGCCATCGAGGGTTGTTTTGTCGAACTCGAACCGACTAGTCTTCAGACGTAGGAGTGTAAGATGACCTAAGAGGTGTTTCCATCGCTCCCCAGCTGACCCAGGGCCAATCTCCGGCTTCAAGATGGCCCCCTCCGGTTTGAGAACTACAGTGTCCCGGTTTTGCCCCCAGAAAAAAGGACGGGGGGACGAGCATCACGCCACTGCGCCGTGTTGGCTGGTAGGGTGACTGAGAGCCAACCCTCCCCCCGCCTGCTCCCCACACTGTACACTTTGCTAGACATGGGGGGCCTCCGAGCAGGGCCTCTAGAGGGCCACTCCCGCCTCATACGTAGTACCTTAGTAACTAGTACATTTTTTTCTCTTGCAGAACCCACTTATACCCACGAATACCTACCACCCCAAGGGAGCCCTAACACAAGGGAATTCAGGTTGTAACCTAAATATTAACCTAATCAGGTAAAGGTAAAGACGTAAGGAAAAAAAAATAAAAAACTTTATTCTAGGAACACGCACAAGGACAAAAACAGCTTAGGTACCTAACCTACATCCAACTTAATTCTAAAACATAATATGCACCTTGTGCATCCCTGAATGTGGTCGCCACCTCAGCATAATTACTACCCATACCGTCAAGTATTGGCAGTGGTGGTTTCCAGGTGGCGCCACTACGGAGACGTCACGAATCCGCGTACCATGTTTACAACAAATATTTTACCCACCTCAAGCTACGCTGGCAGTACGGCTACGAGGTGCAATTTGTGTCATCATCTCCCGGGTCTTACCAGTCGTTTATAAATAATGTAACCAGTAAATTATTAGGTATACTATACAATACCTACTACCAATTCAGTCAGCCGCACTGAATACTAAACAGAATAATAAAATTGTAAGTGATGACTTAAATTATTAATTTATGAGTGTAACAAAATAATATACGCACATTATTTACTCATACTTAGTTTTTCATTAGTAACATTCGTCCTTAGACATTATCCTAATGTTTCTTGTATCTACTATTTTGGAAACTGTACAAAATTATTAATTTGGTGCCATTTTTGTGCAAATTAATAATTTTGCTATTCAAGTACACATAGCGCCCTCAAGGCAACGGAACCTGAACTAACTAAAAACCTGTGACGGCTATACTAACGGCGCAACAGTAACTACTGTCGTAACAGTTTCTTGCTTTACCGCTAGATGTATCCGGTAGTACTGTGTAGTAGATAAGTACTACCCAGTATGAACCAGTACTACCGGACTGGACTCACTGGACCCTGACTTAGCGCGAGAACAAGTTCAATTAATTCGAAAGAAAACCCTATTATGCAGCGCCGCCTACCGGGTCCAATTGTAAATTAATTACTTACTTCATACTTCAAAGTAGATACAGAACTTTTCATATTAATTTGGCCCCATAAATCCACACACCGTGCATAATTGATGTTTTTTAATAGCTGGCAGGCAAGCGCCGTGAACCGGTGAAGCGGTCACCACCATGACCTAATAGTCATGTGCAACATCGGGCGTCACATACGCGCTGCCAATCCATTAAGATATTTTTAAAGAACTTCATATTCTAGACGCTAGGGAAAACCACAGTAGGGAGATCATTCCACGGCTTAAGTATGTAGGTACCTAATAGGCATAATTAAAGTTAATCTATGATAATTAATCAAAGATCTGTGCATTTAGCTTTTATTGCCAGTGGTCCTAAATGAATGAGGTAGGTATGCAATATACAACAATAATTATAAATCATTACATTTTACTCTACAGCGCTTTTCGATTGTTTAAGATCCAAATTTATATCTTGCTCCTCCCTACTGCCAAACTGCGTGTGTACCGTCACCAGTTCTCTTTACACGTTTCTCTATTATCTCTTTAGATACAGTCCTTAAGTCGTATGCCCAACCGATTTTAGCCATGAGATCAATAAACAATCGAGACGTATTAAAAGCATAACCACCTAGCTCGGCAGCTTTATAGTCCCAAGGGAAAGTATGATGATAATTATGGAATCCCTCTCCGGTTGCTAAGATCGACACCAGCTTAGTTTCCACGGGAAGAATGTTCTTATCATACGGTTTCGTGCCCCACATGTGGGCAACCGAGTTTATTGAAAATATTGCGTGTAATGCGAATGTATGACGTAACACAGCGGCTATGAAAAATGCTGTCCATATTTCTTCACCCCACAATGTAGGAACATATGTCGGAATAATATAGCATAATAATATAACTAATACGGGGTAGTATCTGAAACAAAAATAAATTAATTAGTGAGTAGGAATATAATATAACTTAATTATAACACGTACAACAGCTGGGTGTGTTTGAAGGCAAATCAAAGGAGGAGAAGAAATGAGCCGACTTCGAGGTGAAAACGTTGGAAGTAACCAGGAACAACATTGAATGATGGTGACGACAAATGTATCATACTGTTATATGAGTAAAGATCTGAAACAGCGTGTCAGTGTAAGTCTGCATTTAATCTTCCTATTGTTAGATTCAACACAAACAAGGATATTTATAATGTTCTTGGATTCAGCAGATCAATAGATTTTTTTTAGAAAACATTTAAAAATCTTCAAATAAGTGTTGTGACCTCGTTCAAACACAAGAGTGATACTCGCTGCCTACCATGACCGGCTGAAGACGGCGTTTGGCTTCCCGCTCCAACGCCTGCTACGAGGACGTAGCGCCACCCTGCGTCCTGCCTACGAGATTCGCTACTTGGAAAAAGACGTACAGTACCTATCCCATTATGATCTTAATGGCGGGATAGTGTAGTAACCTTCACCACATAAACGGGGTCCTTTTATAGGGTAACCAAGATCCCAGCGTAGAGCTTCAAAGGGAGTATGATTTTAAATTTTAATTGTGGTTTTAGAAAACAGAATTAATTTCATCTAATAAACAATAACATGAAATTAATTCTGCATAAATAATAAATTATTATTATTCGTTGTAAGAAAATTTGTTTATATTTATGGCAGGTACTTACTTTTTTTGAAAGCAAACTACTTTATCACCTTCAATATCGCTTACATCAATTTCTTTAGCCTTGGCCGTAACCTCGGGATGTTCTTTTAATAGCACCCAGCCAATGTGTGAGTAGAAAAATCCTCGCGAAGCGTTGTGAGGATCAGCGTCAGTGTCACAATACTTGTGATGAATACGATGAAACAGTACCCACTGGTATATTGAAACCTTAAAATATACATCAAGTTTATGAATGTCAGTAATATATCCTGTAAGGAGAAATAAAAAAATGGACTTATATAGCATATTTTACTAGCAGACAAGCGTACGGCCACCTGATACCCACTCGCGCTATCGATTCAAATACATTCTAATAGTTATAGAAGAACCGCTACATATATTGTAGTTTCTTAGGAAAACCATAGCAGGGAGATCATTCCGCAGCCCAAGCGTGTGCGGAATGAAGTGCCTCCCGTATAGGTTTGTGAGCCATATATAGTTCGCTTTCGTTCAGAACGGAAACGAACCGAGCATACTTTGTAAATAATTTTATTTTCGGTTAGCTGGCGGTCATCAGAAAATTATTTATCACGTCTGTATACCGAAATAATTGCATATCTAATCTCCGTAATCCAATTATATATTCAGATCAGAGAAATAGACGTATTGCATTAAGATTTTTTTAACAAAGTAAGTACCTACCTATACGTCATATGGTGCAACCAATTCCATCTAGACCCAAGCGGCTCGACACCTCTTCTTCCAAGACTTGGAATATAATTGTACCTTCTTACATGTCTCGTTTTCGTATCTACAATCTCATATCCTATAAGCGGGGCTTGGCAAATCATCTGACAACGTCGTCAAATTGAGAGTCATCATTGCAGCATTATTTATAACTGCAATGGTGACCATCAGCCCTGTACGTATGGTTCTGGGTAAGGACAGGATGAAATAATTGGAAGAGCTTCTATATTATGAAACATTCGTCTCATCATAGTTGCCAATAAGAGGTGCACTAGTGCATAACCTCATACATATATTATACATACATATAAATCACTTAATAATAAAGTCATCCTTAAGTAAAATTTAAGTAGACTTACCTCATAAGATATGGTGTAAAATACTAGCAGAATGATTTTCAGAGGTAGCTTCGCTTTGTATGCTTTGTGTGACCACAGTCGGTGAGCACCAGCTGTTACACCCACCGCAGACATTAAGTAGAGCATGTAAGCTGTAATATATAATACAATTTTAAACTTAAAATAATAAATTATGTGTTAGTAGGTAGGTATTTAAGGTGGGTAGGTACGTATAATATTGTTCAAGTATATACTCATCAGTTCACCTAATATATACTGGTATTGACGCAAATAAATTAGGAACTGTGGGCCTACCTATCTATAGCATTCATCATGGACTATAGCATTTATCCTTCATGCTTGGACGGATTTGCTAGGCACTGACTTTAATACTGGAAATGTGCATTTTTATCTTTTGAATTAATAAAAATTATATAGGTACGTAATTTATAAATTTGTAAGTAATTTATTTTATTTTCCACTTTTCAATAATTTCTTGTTTTTGAATTCGGTTTAATTTTATTTTTTGTTGAAAACTATATTTAAAACTATACATTTTAGCAATTACGCCAATCTGTTGCTCCAATAAAATTGCAGCCAACTTTTTACCGATCTAACGTGTGGAAGCTCCTAATGGGTTTCCACACGTTAAACCTCACCAGGGCCTGTGAAGAAGTTAGGTATGTCTTTTACCAGGGTGCCCTGGTATATCCTATAAGAAGGAACTTCCCAGGAACCCCGGGAGAATTTGACTACCAGGTTGTCTCGCGGTACAAATACGAGGCAACTCCCTTCCATTTAGAAAAGTGCGCGCGGAGCACATCTCACCTCCGTCTCAAGTCTGGTTTTGCTAGAGCGACAGGCAGCTATTATCTCTTCCGGCTTGCGCTCATAGAGGCCGGAGATCATTCAATGCTCTCTGTCTTCTACGAGACGAGTACTGGTTCTCTCACGTTCCTTTTCAGCTACCTCCTTTGTATACATCACTTCCTCGGAAAACAAGGCGGCTGAATCCCACGCGTTCTCGCTCCGAACCATAGTCGAAAACCATAGTCAAGCGAGAGGCATCCCACACCGATTGCTGTCACGAGGTCGTGTAGTTGAGACGATCATGCTGGGCACTCCACTAGTGTGTAGAGCGCGGTGTCCTCGTGACAATGCCTGCAGGGATGGCGAACTGCGAACGGACGTTGACTGCCGACTCATACCGAAGCATCCGTGGCTAGTAAGTAGGTACCTGTGACAACCGGTAGGAGACGCTGTCATGTATTGTCTCCCCTTGAGCCCATGACGAGCTACCGCTACTATTGTGGCGTGCCCTAGATAAATTGAAAACCTAATAAATTACAAGAAAACGCTTACCAAACACAATCGTCTGCCATTTCGCTTCTGTAAATATTAAATAAATTCCATAAATGGATCCTATGTGTATCGACGTCACCACCATTATTGTGTGCCACGCCAGGTCGGCCAGGCGCCATTTTCTAGAGTCTATCGTAATTTGCTTATTATTTTCCGTAAAACTATTTAAGTCAGACGTCATGCTTATTATTGAAGTTTTACTACCAAAATAATTGCTGCAAAAAAAAAAAAGAAATCATTATCTGTGAATTATCAAATCTAATGTACCTAGGTAGCGAAAAATATTCGGCTTAGACTGGCCGTAGACACCTACGTAAATCAAAATCTAATAAGTTTATTTATTTAATTATGTCAGAAAGTAGTACTTATGAACATTAACAACAAGAATAATGGTACCCACAAAGAAAGGGTACCCATATCTTCATAAGTAGCGTATCGATATGAAAAAATCTGCAAAACTTTAATAACAATAAATAGAGAAGTAGGTAGGTAAGTACATAGTTATTGTTCTTTACTGTCGGATTCGCAAAAGGCAAAGCCTCTGAGAAATGAATCTAGCAATAAAAAATTATGGCCACATAGACCAGTGGATATTTTAGTGGCTGTTAACGAATTGCTTTGTTAATATATTGATTTATACCCAAGTAGTTTCACAATGTTGTAGTAGGTATGTTATTAAAATTGACATCAATCGGGTAAACAGGGCCCTACCGATCTCCTTCAGGCTATTGCCACCTGCTAAACAACAGCGGACATCATTCTGGTGGCTTCGGGGTAAAACGGGGCGTTTCTGGTTGCTACTGGAAAAGCCAACATATGTACTTCAAAAAAGCGGTCCTCGGGTTTCGAATTACAAACTTTGGATGCAACTGGTCAATAAAAATGTGTATGATTGCTACCTAGTCATACATAACATTAATATAATATCCGAGGGGATATTTGCACCTAGGTACCTGTTAGCTATAACTCAGCAGTGTATAAAAAAGTTTGCCTACAAAACTAAATAAAGAATTCACTTACCTTTGATTTCATTAACAAAAAAAAAACGATCTAAAATATATGGTTTTACACCTAGGTACACTGAAAGGGCAGCAAAGTTACTTACGTCTGTTATGTGAGTACCTACCTATGTTAGCTATTATGAAGTTAAGCGTCGATAAACGATCGTAATGAGTTAATAATGTTAACCCTTTATCACCAAACATTTATATAACCTCGTCTGCGTTGTATGACTAACATTGTAGCATAAAACTGGTTTGTGTCTGTAAATTGGAGACATTTAAAAATATAGGTACCTACCTACCTACTCGGGTTATATATTTTTTGAAAGTCTTGTCTGTTTAAGTATCACATTTGTTCACGATGAACGCAAAAACTACTGAATGAATTTTGATGCGATTTTTCTATTAAAAAGGTCTTGGTCAGACTTAAAATTTTATGTTACAACCCACTAAAACAAGCTCCCTAACATAATCAAGTAACCTTAAAAACTACTGTAAAAATCTTGTACTGCTGTAGAGAGGTCTATTCTGTACATTGAATATATTTACAAAATAATTATTGGGACATGATTGGTGATCGATCAATCAATCAATTAGCCTATTGCAGTCCACTGCTGGAAATAGGCCTCTCCCAATGTACGCCATAGCACCTGATCCTCCGCCTTACGCATCCAGTCTATCCCACCTGCCTTTTTCAGGTCGTCTGTCCATCGTGCTGGGTGTATCCTACTTTCCATTTGCCAATTCGCGCTCTCCACTCTAGAATTCGTTTGCTCCACTGGTCATCAGTCTTTCGGCAGATGTGATCAGCCCATTGCCACTTCAGTTGCTATGCAGCTATGTCGGTGACTTTGGTTCTTTGTCGTGTGACCTCATTTCGAATTTTATCCATCTAATCATCCATCAAATGGTGATCGATACTAATCCTAAAAGTGCAATCAGTAATTTATTTGTATTTCTGTCTAGGTCTCTGTCTGTCTGTCTGTCTGTCTGTCTGTGCACGCATAGATCAGGGGCCTTACTCTGAAAATCGAACATGTACGTTTCGGATCGAACGAAAACGGACCATTTGTCAAACAACGACAGCGAAAACGTCAAATGTATTTTGGGAGTAGGAGGTGTACCGGTGTACTGATAACGGTCGATGTCAAATGAATAAAACGGGCGGTAAATAAAAGTAACAGAGCGCTGACTATTCGCTTTATATTTGCAATCATAGGTATATCAAAAATGGCTGGCTAATGGCTGGCATTGGCTCCATGTGACACATCTCTTTCCATAAGGCATAAACATATATGGCTGGCTGACATACTGGCTGGCTGGCGGATCAAGAAGGTCACATGGCGGCTTTGGCTTTGGCTTTGGCTATGGCTGGCTAATACGTAGGCTTACGTTACGTCCGTTACAGTCGGCCACGAAGACGGATTCGAAATCCGAAACGAAACACTTTCGGGGTAGCTAAATGGTCAAAACTTCAACGGAAACGAATATTTTCGTGTGTCGGAGTAAGGTCCCAGGTCCTGACTCAATGGATATGGAACTACCCTTGAAGTAATCCCATTCCAATACAAAAGAATCATCAAAATCGGTTGGCGTGATATTGACTTATTCGTCCATAAGACTTAAGTATGTGATTTTCTCATGGATGACATAGTCAGAACTGGACCAAATTAAAATTGGACTATCTGGAGAGCCTGGTGCTCTCCAAATAAAAAGAATAACGTAACTCGGATCATAAATCTCAGAGTTATCACTATACATACATAAAAAAAAAAAAATACTGATCGAATTGAGAACCTCCTCCTTTTTGAACTCGGTTAAAAATAGCAGGCGCTTGTACCTGAAGCCTGAACAGACACGTTGATATTTTGATGATAATGATAGCAACCCATTAATGTCCCACTGCTGGGCACGGGTCTCCTCTCCTCTAACGAGAGAGCTGAGAGGGTTTAGACCCTAATCCACACACTCTGGCCTAATGCGGGTTGGTGGATCGGACAATACCATGTCCCCAGAATTTCTTCTAGGATATGTGGGTTTCCTCACGATGTTTTTCCTTCACCGTCAGCAGATGGTAAATCATTATGATTAGCACAATATAAATTCCACTAAGTGAAATTCACATTGGTACTGTCCGGCCGGATTTTAAGTCAATACATCTGAGAAGAGGCCGTGTCCTTATCCATTCAGCTATCATCGCCTTGTTGTCTGTCTGTCTGTTTGTTTGTCCGATATTTTGATTAGTAGAATATTTGTAACTATTACTTTAAAACATAATATATAAATTACTATTATAGAATGGTTAAGTAGCTGTGTCTGACATTGATGATATTTAAAAAAAAATTGGGCTATGTTAAATGATCGATTCTGAACACAAAAATATTTTATTTAGAAATCTTGTCTGTTTCTTTGTCTGTATGTGCGCGATGGATACAAAAAGTACTGTGCGGATATTAATGCGGTTTTTTTTTCGTTTGAAAGGCCTTGGTCGGACTTAAAATCTTACGTATTTTTGATCAGAACCGGTTAAGTAGAACCGGAGATACCTAGAGCCGAAAAACGCGAAAACCGATGTCCACGCAGAAGAACCGCAGGCAAAGGCTAGTTGTACAGATATGAAGACTGTTAGTGCGTAAATAAATTAAACAATTGATAATTGAATTAGGTATTTATTTTTCATAATACAAAGGTGAAACGAAGAAAGATGTAAGTAGATTGAGAGGGTTTGACGAAAGTGACCGCGCCGCCAAAACCCTTCGTGTCAAATTACTTGCGACAAGCTGGCCTCCGTCGAATCATATTATTCTAACCGTATTTACAATATTACGGTGACACATAGGTATACATAATAATTCTCTTTGTCATTTATTAAAAATAAAAAAAATATAATTCTTACAAAAAAAAACCGCCTTCAACGAACCAAATTGAAATGGGAACACACAGAAAGTTCAGCTATCCAACAAAAAAGAATCATCAAAATCGGTTCACCCAGTAGAAAGTTCTGAGGTAACATAAACATTTAAAAAAATCAGAACCTCCTCCTTTTTTGAAGTGGGTTAAAACATAACCAAGTGCTCACCGTTTGTGCGAACATTAGCTTTATACGGTTTATATAATGAATACTACCTGCCTGCAATATAAACTACCTAATAATACCTACAAAATTAAAATTATTTACACAAATCAACATAATTGCTCAACTCCTGTAATTGGACGCAAATATCAATACACACGCAATAAAAAACGTTGTGTGCGTCGTAAATATTAATAGTTGCGTGGCACAATATCCTTTTAACCGACTTCAAAAAAGGAGGAGTTTCTCAATTCGACTGTCAGGTATTTTTTATTGTTACCGCAGAACTTTCGACTGGGTGAACCAATTTTGATAATTCTTTTTATTTGATAGCTGGCACTTCCCATGTGGTCCCGTTTTAATTTGGTCCGTTGAAGTCGGTTTTTTTATTAAGAATTGTCCAATAAAGCAATGTATTTTGAACGAAGTCGTGATACTTAAAGTGATAATAGGTTGGCTATAATAAGGTAGGTACATAAGTAGTAGGTATGTAAATAACTGGGCTACCCAGTCATTTTAGACATGTATAACCCCAATCTGCGGGAAAATTCTAAGTGAGCTTTATTTTTGTACCTATACACCTTTATTAAGGCGTAGTAGGTACCTACCTACCTAAAAAATCAAAAAACCCGACTGATTTGAATGTATGCATGTATTTTTACATCAATAGCCAAGTTCCAGGTGAAATTGGCCATTGATCTGTCATTTTGCGAAGGTTTTACTGGAATGAGCAGTTGAAGATAACGGAAAGCCACGACGCCTCTGTCTGAATAGGTACCTACTAGGAAATCATAGAGTGCTTACGGAGGATGTATTTTAAAATGTATAATTGTTTAACCTAACATTCACATTATAAAATTGATCTAGGGTAGTCACCCCACTAGTAAATCGGATGTGTGCCATCACCAGTTCTCTTCACTCGCTGTTCTATCATTTCTGCAGATACAGTCCTCAAGTCGTATGCCCAACCAATTTTTGCCATAATATCGATAAATAACCGACTCATATTAAAGAAATAACCGCCCAGCTCAGCAGTTTTGTAGTCCCAGGGAAAAGTATGATGATAATTGTGAAATCCTTCTCCGCCAGCTACGAGTGACACAGACCACAATTCACCAGGTTGGATCTTATTGTCATACGGTTTAGAACCCCACATGTGTGCGGCAGAATTTATTAGGAAAATTACATGTAGCGTAATTGTGAGTCGTAAGATTGCAGCAATGTAAAAAGCTGTCCATTTTTCTTCACCCCATAATATTGGTATGTAAGTTGGAGCAACAAAACATAGCAAAGCAACAAATAAATAGTAGTACCTGCAACAAAAGAGATAACAAAATTGTACCGTAAAAATTGTACCGTATTTCGAGCAAATAAATTATCATTCATTCATTCATTAATTTAACAAGAATTCTCTAGAGAATGACACCAGAAGTATCAATTAACGTAAGGGACATTTTGGCCAAAATGAGTTATATATACCATTCGATTCAGAATTTCGCGCTCTATCGTTTGGTATATTTAAAATTTCTCTATCGTTAAAAAAATGTCCCTTACAGTACACGTTTTTGGAGGTCTAAACTGAGTTTTTAATAAAAAATTTGAATTAACGGACGTGAATATTTTTACGTGTTAGAAAAATAACGTAAATAGTTCTGAAATACATTTCCCACAACCAATCAGTCCCTTACGTTAAACTGCAGCTTAGTTCAGTTTTCACATCATGTCCTTTACGGTGCACAAATTATTCTTCGACACAAAAACTTCGCTATAATTTGTCCCTTACCGTAATAGACAACACCACTTTTCAAGTAACGGGTTTCCGACGTTTGGGCGAAATGCACTACCGCCGCGGCCCAAAGGGTGACTGATAATCACCGCATCCTCGTAGTGTAGTCAGTCGTCCGACTAACACTCCTGGAGCCCAGGTAGCAGTGGTGCTTCCGCTGTCTGCAACCGGGTCACATCTGGGTAAAGTACACTTTGGGCATCGACCGCAGTGCACTCTGCTTCAAATTCGGTCAGCCTGGTCACAAGGCATCCTCGTGCGCGGCCAAACCCAAATGCCCGCTCTGTGCCGCTTCGGGCAAGGTGTCTGATCACCGACTGGGCAGCAAAGATTGCGCAGCGGGTGATCAGAAAAAAGAGGGCAAGTGGTCCCAGGGATGGAAGGTGGCGAAGAGTGGCCCCGCAGTGCCCTCGCAGCCGGCCGCTCCCACCTAGTCTGAGGAGGCGATGGATATCATCCAGTCATAAATGGCCAGTATCTCCTTCCTACAGGCGAATATCAACCATTGCATTGCCGCTCAGGATAACCTGATGCAGTGCATGGTGCAGTGTCAGGCGTCGGTTACGGTGATCTCCGAGCTGTACTACGTTCGTCCCCGCGACGACTGGTCGAGTGACCGGGACGACCTAGTTGCGATCGTTACGCAACCGCACATCCCCGGCTCCGTTGCCTTCGACAAAGTGTTGAGAGGCTGGGGATGTGTGGTAGTTACGTAAGGTGCCATCGCAGTCATCGGGGTGTACTGCCCTCCCAGCAGGAGCAATGCTGGAAGAGTGGGCCGTATACACTGACGTGGTGCTCCTCAACAGGGAGTCAAAGTCAAAGTTAACAATCGGGAGCTGGCTATCGAGGCGGCCATCGTGGAATGGTGGACTGATGCACCACCCATCTGGACGTGGATGCAAATTCGAAGCGACTCACGAAGTCGCTGACTCGCGTCTGTGACGCATCGATGAATAGGGAGGTCATGAGCCAAAAGCTCAAACCGTGGGCGCTCCCTCTCACCAGGTCCCACAAGGAAGTGATCGGCACCCTGTTCTCAACACGATACGAATGGGTCCCTCCGATCATGTCGTCTCGCACCCAGGAGCCAACCGTGGTGGGCGTAGTCCCTTCCGTATCCGAGGCTGAACTGGCGGAGAGAGAAGAAACGTAGTGGTTTGACGCTCGCTCCTCGCAAGCCCAGAGCGCTAGGGCGGCGGCCTACAGAGTACGCATGGCCATGGATGGAGGATGTACGATCCGACAACCAACTAAATGGCCTCGCGACGTGCTATCCCGCAGGTGTTCGCCAGGATGGCACAGAAACGGTACGGAGGGAGCCTGCCCAATCCCCGAAAGTCAGACCACGCCGCCGGGCAAAAAACGCTGGCCAGATTGCAGTGAGCATACTATTGTCTAACCTGCGATCTGACTAAAGTGACGATGTGGACATGGTGAGGTTTAGTGGGTATGCCCTTTAGGGAGAGTCCCACATAGGTCTACGGGTTTTTCCCAAACTCGGAGGCATTATGCATAAGTAGGTATTCCTCACTTAAAAAAACCAATGTTCCCGTCACATTCATAAGACCCTTCCTCAGACTCAGGTAAATTTTTAAAAGAAGTCTTAGTCAATTATGACATAATAATTCCACTAGTCAAAATTTTCTTCAAAATCGCCGAAATAAATCAGAAGGTAAAGTTAGTATAAATATATTCATCACTCATGGACTTAATATTAAGGACATAAGGTCCAAATTTACAATGACACTTGTTCTTAATAGTTTATCATACATCATATTTCATTCAAGTGATGATTATTTATGTCCTTTACAGTAGATTTGTGTTGTAGTTTCCTATTAAACTTGGTGCTTACTATAATTTGGAATAGTTTACATTGAAAAATTCAGTGCCGTAAAGGACAACTAAGCAACTTTTTTTAATGTAAGGGACATGCTATTTTCTAAACGCGTAAGTTTACATAAATCTTTTGTTTATAGTTATAAAGAAGAGAAAATTCTAAGAAACTTTGCCTTAGACACCTTTGAGATCAAGGTAAATGACAAAAAGTTACAGACAAATTTGTAAAAAAAAAATGTTTTTTTGGCTCTCCTGAAAAGTCGTGTTTTGTCCCTTACGTTAATTGATACTTCTGGTGTATTGTGGACAGTTACGATATTTCTAGGTACACTACTTGCTTAGTAAAAAACTATATATTATACAGCTTGTCTATAAAGTCATGAAAAGAATGTTTGAGGAACTAACATTAAACATGTGAGTGGCAACACCAAACATAAGTACCTACCTACGTCAGTTGTCAATGCTATCGTCGAATTATAGTTTTCTTCTCTTATTTTTAATTGTTTTCATTAAACTGCAATACATTGAGACCAAACTACGCATAAAAGGTTGAGAAATGGGTAAAGGAAACCAGAGTGGTGCGTGGGAAGTGATTTTTAAAGATTTCCAGCGATGAATCACGGTTTACTAAGCTGGACAATTTTATGGGATTTGGAGGACGTTAATGGGCGAACAGCATCTTTGATGGGTATGTAATCTTGTTATAATTTGTTTTGAATCTGTCTGAACTTACAAATCTACTGAATTTACGATTTGAAGGCAAAAAAGGCATTGTTTACATTGCATATTTTTAGGTTAGAAAAACATTGAACATTTAGGTCATTTTTATAGTGCGATCAAAAACACATGAAAGGTCGGCCGAAGAAAGAAATGGATAACTTTAATATTTGTGGTGACAGTGGTGACTGTACTGCTGAAAGTGGCGACGAAACGCATTTCAATATTTAATATTTAAAATGTAAAATCCGGAGTGATTATTCTTTGTAACTGATTGAATTTAATAAATGATTAAGTTTGAGTTTGAACTAACTTTATTCTGGATCTAGTTCAATAACTTTATTCTAGATCTGGGTCAAAACTTTATACTGCACCTGGTTTAATAAATAAAACAGAAACAATTTATTAACTCATACTCGGAACGAACTTCTAGTATCAAGATCATTTTAGTCGCACTATATAGGGTTGCTACATGAATTCAGCAGCGCGCCCTCATTTAATTTCACGACTTTATAGACAAACTGTACCTACTTACGTTAAAGGAAACCGACTTGCAAAACTAAAAGATATTAAATAACTTTGATATGTATTAAATAAAATACTATTATTTGTATGTGCTACCTATTGATAGGTTTGAAGTCGTTCGGTGAAAAAAAGCCCTACCGATCGAATTGAGAACCTCCTCCTTTTGGAAGTCGGTTAAAAGGCGTAATTACCTAATACTTACTAGTTTGCCGTGCAGTTATTTGACATTTCACGAGTACCTGCATGTATCACACCTAGATAAAAACTCTACATTCCATTTCATGATTATTTTTGGCTTTAAATGCACAAACATAATTATCTACGTCCGTCGTGTACAAAAATACCTGTATTTTTGTACACTTCAAAGCCAAAAACAATCAAACAAAATTTTGAGTTTGTGGCAAGTTATATTTTTTTTATACCTACCTACTTACCTTTTTTGAAAGCATAATAATTTATCATTCTGAATATCGCTCAAATCAATATCCTTTCCTTTAGCTGTTATGTCAGGGTGTTTCTTCATTAATAACCAGCCAATGTGGGAGAAGAAAAAGCCTCGCGTTGAGTTGTGAGGGTCAGCATCAGTATCAGCATACTTGTGATGAACACGATGGTCCCGCACCCACTGGAACACGGAACCCTAAAAATATACAAAATAAACATAACACTAAATTATTCTAAAACTGTATTGTATTACAACGCTTTTGTTAACTTTTCTGCCCTACTAAGCACAAAAGCGGTATCTCAAAAAAAGTCAAAAATTTGATTTTTATGGCATCGGATAGCTTAGAAAAATACGCATCTATTGAACTAAGCCTCATAGCGATATGTCACTTAAAAGGTATAAAAAAATCGTTTTGAAATATTTCTCTATCTCAGTTTTACCTTAAATTTCTAAGGCTATTAGAGGTATATCAATAATACGTAGGCAACTCGCCGTATATTGAAATACCGCCAAATCTTTCAAAAAACAGGAGCGGCGTGTTCTAAGCCAATAAGCGGTGTAATGACTTACCGCTACAACGCTTAGTTATTTAATACTGACTTGATCCATAAATTATGAGATACGACTGTAGCCGCTAGTCAAATTGGTCTTTAAGGTGTATCCCATATGGTCGAATTTTCTTCTTCATCTTCATCTTGCAATGATTTTTCCCTACCTTGGCTAATATTCGTGTCATTACTTGTTTATAGGTAAATTTGTTGTTGTAAACAAGTGGAAATGTTATAATTACTGTTTTACATAATTGAAAATACTGTGATTTCTTGACTACTTGATTTCGAAGTCTTCAAGTCACGAGTGATTAGTATCCTTCTAGGCAATTTGATTCCTCGTAGACTACATCGTCACTTACCACCAGGTGATATTGAGGTTAAACGTAGGCCTATCATGGATGAAAAAAAATCTTGACTCAACTGCACTGTTTGCTAAGTAATGTGTTTTTGAAGATGAGTAAGGTCACACGAGTTATATCTTCAGTAGTCAAAGAGTAGGTATACAAAGATACTTGGCAAATGGCAACCTTATTTATTAGAAATACAGCGATAGTAACAGTTAGCTAGCTTCAATTGGAATTTGAAGCTTCTAATCATCTTTAGGTTTTTTACCTAGGTTAAATTTTGCCAGGATTACTTTCAAATTTGTGATATTATAAATTATTTTCTATTCAAATATTCTACAATCCAAAGGCGTACAAAACATCATAATCTCAAATTTGTTCCTGGTTGCTTTCGTCCGCATACTTCTCGTCTTTGGCTTTTATGACTTTTATGGGAGTGACTGCCGTCTGACATTAAAGACCCGAGAGAATCCGTCTTAGGTATTTCTACAAACAAAATAGATAATATTTTGAAATCTTTCGAAAATATTATACCACAAAATGGAATGTCCTTTTGGAGAGAACTCTCCACTTTTAACTGCTTAGAATTCATAGAACACATCGCTTTTTTTAATATTTTTTTTTACAATTATAAATTTCAATAATAAAAGACTTTATAAGTGCACTTTGATTAGTTTTTTTGTACATATAAATACGTATTTTATTTGACTGAAAATCAATATCCTTTTGTATAGAAGAATGTTAGGCGGAATGCTAACCAAAAGGCGGCAACTCAAATTTTAAGTTTGTAATTACTAAGCGGTGTAGCAGTAACTCACGATTATGGCATTTCCATGCATATTTTACATATTTTAACTATTGTAATAGAAAATATACCTAATATTATACATACATTACATATAATAACCAAAAATAACAATCGATAAATTAACAAAAAACCTAATTTTACAAAACATCAATTATCTCGAAACTAGCTTTCATTGAGATACCGCTTTTGTGATTAGTGGGGCAGTTTTGTGACTGATGATAGGATGCGACTAGTCATGACTCACACAAACTTAAGGGAGAACTATTTATTTATAAATATTTGCTATCGTGGAACAAATTTGCACAGGTACAGCTTGTTACACTTACTTGATAAGACATAGTGTAAAACACTAGAAGAATAATCTTTAGGGGTAGTTTTGCTTTATATGCTTTATGCGACCACAGTCTGTGTACACCGGCTGTAAGACCTATCGTCCCCATCACGTACAGCGCGTAAGCTGCAACAAATTTAAATATAGGTAAGTAGGTACATCGTACTAAGATAGAATATTAATAATTACTACTTCTATTATGAAATATATTGAAATCAACCATTTGCTCTTAAATCCTTTTTCAGAATATTATTATTTTTTGATAAATTGCATCATTCTATAAACACAAATATATATAATAATAAATGAATCCTTTATTTGCTCAAAGTTATCTATATATCTAGCTCAAAGTCAATTAGATAGATATCATACTACGAATTACAATTCTGGATTAAAATTTAATAGCTTAAAATTTAAAATTTTGACATTGTTAAATAAAAATGATGAAAGTACCTACATAATTAAAATTAAAAAGGTAAACTAAAAATTAAGAACTTTAAATTCAAATTATAAATTAAAATCAATAATCGAAGGTTTGACATTAAAATTACAATTAAGAACTCGCAATTTCTAGCATGTGAAACTGCGAGATCAATATGCTGCCTCCAACTTAGCTTTTCATCCAGCACACTGACCTGTTATTACATGTCAGTGATATGTCAGTGATCCAGCACTATACCTACCGAGATATTTAACTTCAGTAGATTTAGCAAGTGTCAGGCATGTGCATTGTTAGTTACCATCTGCGTTTGTTAGGTTACATAGGTACCTACATGTAGGAGTTATTCCTAGTAGACAGTTATAAGGTCTGTGTATGTATGTGCCCCTTTTTTATCGTGCGGCAATCCCCGCCATTATCGCAATTTAAGCTAAGTTAAGTAGTTTCACGTCAGTAGTGTAATGGCCAAGGTTCTAACCCAGAATCTTTCAATCGTGAGACATGATTGCTGAAAAGTAAATAGCAGTAAAGCAGGCACATATAAAAATGCTTACCAAACAGACAAGTCTGCCATTTAGCTTTTGTAAATGCTAAATAAATACCATAAACCGCGCCAATGTGTAGTAACGTGAAAAATGTTATAGTGAATGGAACCGGTCGCCACCTCCTTAAGTCTGCTGAAGACTTCTTATTGTTTTCGATTAACAAATTACTATGTTCATGCATTGTGTTAATGATAGTGATATAATACTGAAAAAAAAATTAGGTAATCCCTCATCACTTTATATTGTATAGCAGCCCGCCCACGATTCCACTCCTGTGTACTCATATGGGTTTTTTTTTAATTCAAGCCATTGTTATTTACACAAAACGAGTATAATACTCGTAATGTAATGTATTGCCAATGTCCATAATGTCTTTCACATATTATTACCTACTAATATTATGAAAGTTAAAGTTTGTGGGCACGTTTGGATGTTTGTTACTCAATCACCCTTTAACAGCTGAACGAATCTGGCTAAAATTTGGTACAGGATAGATTACTTGTTTTATCATTACCTACTTCATTTTATCACTGGAAAAGTTTCCCATAGCAAAAGGGAACGGGAGCACAATTTAACGCGGGCGAAGCCGCGAACGACAGCTGCAGCAGCTAGTGGTTAAATATTTTTTCCAAAAAGTGCAATGGTGCCGAATATTATCTCAAACACAAACAATCTCACTCACTTCAGCCTTTTTCTTTATATGTAATATTAGTATCTATGAAACGCAAGCTTTGGTTTTTTTTGTCCATTCAAGAATGAAAATAATTGAATACCTAATGAGTAGTTTAACTTAGCATGCATTACTTACATTTGATTTGGCTATTCTTTCATTGAACTTTTTTTATTTTGTCAATACAATGATAACAATTTGAGTTTCTATACGGATGAAACGTCTAACGCTTCCCTTACATTAAATAGTTATTAAACATAGGTATAATGACTTTTGTGCATTTATTTTTCTACAATTTAACAGTAATTCGACAATTAGCCCATCGTCACCAACATAGTTCAAAATTGTGACATATACTATACTGACTGACTGATAGCTCACTATAATCCAAGTACCTACATAAAACCTACTTCCTACTTGCTAAGTGTCGTGGTTCTTGTAACCTGTAGCGATCCCCGGGTTCCTTGTACTTATGATTTTGAGGTTAAACTAAAATTAGAACCACCCCTACCTATTCCCCTATCAAATTGTTCATTAACATAAACAGCATGGCTTTAATCAAACTAGGTCTATTATATAGAAATATGGTTGAATATCACAATAAGTCACTGATACAATTGAAGAGGAGGATATGGTTTGTCACAAGATATTACTCGAAAAGTTGTATCCACAAGCCTGCATACCTGGGTCCAACTCGTTGTGGTTATAAACCTATTTAAATTGTTACACTCACTGCCTACTTTTATGGTAGGACACAAGGGCTTTAAATTCGAATCATGCACAGTTCTGGTGTTCCCCAGGGCTCCAATTTGTGTCCAGGTTATTCAATTTATTCGATCCCCCCAAGCAATAACGATATGATGTTCTTAGAGAAGGGAATTAGAAAGTTTTACAGGGCCCGCAGTGCAAGTATGACGCCCTGGTATTGCACACGTCCATAATTATATTTGTATTATCTATGCGTCCATAGTTCACGGAATCGTTTCCCATGAGCACATGGCCTATGTGTTGTTCTGCCAATAATAAGTACCTAATCAAATTTTACTGGAGAAAAGATTACCGATTTATGAGTGGGACTATTGAAGTCATTGATAGACTGAAATCTATCTATGCTATCTTTTATTAAAATAGGTAATATCAGTGACTTTAACAGCAAATTCCTTTTAATAAAAAACAAATAATGCCAAAAAATCGAACATAAAATATTGCAGTAATACCTACTTACGAGATTATTGCAGTAAATTTACCAAATAAAATATTTCGTAAGGTTATATACTCGTAATGGACTTCTACAGCGTTATTTTTATTATAACGTGTTTTTATGGAGTTTTATGATGGTAATATCAAATAATTTTAGAAACAGTATTGATAAAATAATATTAGTTAGGTATTGCAAGAAAATTTTGATAACAAATGTTACTGTTACCACTACGATTTTTTTAGGAAGTATTTTAATGTAAGGTTTATAGTAAGTAGGTTAGAATCGACCTGACTTACGGGCAATCGCTAACTGCGAAGTTGTCCAGAGTTATATCTACCTGGGATCCACCATTACAAATACTAAAAGTTGTGAGGAAGAGATTGCAAGGCGATGGGGAAGAAGGGAAGACGAAGAAAGGAGAGATCAGCGCATAACTGATAAAAAACCCCCGACTCACAAAAAAGAACAACAAAAAACCTGTAAAAAGTAAAAAAATAACTGTGTATTATACCTTAAGTATTGAACCTTTATTATTATTATTATAGGTAACTATATTATTTACGTATTCATTTTTTAACTAACAGTTTGTCTCGTCGGGAACCGCTCAGCTAAATCGTGACCTAATCGTTACGTCGTAGATGTTTTGCGCATACCTACTCGTTGAATATTTTTGAAGTTCCGTGATATGCTCAATTATTTAGGTATACTCGTAGAGCGGTCCCCCCGACGAGACAAACTGTTAGTTTAATTACAACTAATTAAATGCGTTTCATTAGGGAACCCTACATATTGCCCGAAACTTCACTCCGCAAGCATACGTAGAAATTTTATAGTCTTCAGTCATTTGATGATGTTTTAATAGGTACATTTTGTACCTGTTTTATTTATAGCATTTATTTAATGACATATTATCTGTTAAATAGTTTCCTGTAATATCATTTACTAGCTGTTGGCCCAGCCTTCACTCACGTGGAATTCTGACCCTGTTCCAGAAACTTATAGGAACCTACTCCAGGGATAAAAAGTAGCCTATGTGTTTTTCTAGATTTTATTAGGTATATCCCCATACCAAATTTCAGCCAGATCCATTCACCCGTTAGAGCATGATTGCGCAACGAACACCCAAATATCTTCACAAACTTTCGTATTTCAAATATTAATTAGTAGGATAACCTTCCTAAATAATGGGCTATCCAACCCAAAAATATTTTTTTAATTTGATCCAGTAGTTCGTAAGATTAAGATATTCAAACAAACTCTTCAGTCTTGTAACTACGATATAGATTTATAAATATAGATATAGATACAGTATATAAAAATAGCAGCTATAACTACCTATTCATTGTGTCTCTTTAATTATATCGCATATCGGTACTATAAACTGATATGTACATACCTACTTTACGTTTTCTTTTACAACCTCATTTACCTGGCCTTATTTTATTCAAAGACTATTAAATAAACTATCAAGATAGGTACTAGAGGTAAGAACAAGGAAATTCCTTATGTTCTTGGTACTAGATATTGACTTTACAGATACAATGTAGCGAATGAAATAAAAAAGTGTGAATGATAATAATTATTAACATCACGAAAGTAGAGTGAAAGTAGTTGAGAGGCGACCTTTGGTATTGCGCAGTAGGTATGTGTGGAGTAAAGCTGGCTGATGATGGGAAGAAGAATAAAGATATAAAGGAGAGGTATATGGCTTGAAAATAAATAAGAATTGCAAACGGCTTAGGATACATATGTACTGAACAAATCCTAACTGAGCACCAATTATTTATGGCATATGTAACGTTACGTTCACACGGAGACTCGCCGGGACTTGGATTGGATCACATGCGTGCTAAATGGTCTCACTACCATGGATTCTTAAGATCGTGCGAAGTAGAGAAGGAAAAGCAGGGGGCTCCAAGGCAAAATAATAATAATAAAAACGTTTATTGCATCAAGGTAAGTAGGTATGCATTATAGGATTGCTCTTGATTAAACAGCATCTTGGTTAGCTCAATATCCACATTAGAGCCCTGACTCTTGAGCTAAATTAAAAACTGTATTACAGGACTCAGTGGCCTCCCTGAGTTGACATAAAATAATTAACATGTAAACCTGCATGCAGAGATGTATATTTTTATATACTTAGCACATTTTCAACAAGTTCAAAATGTACATCATGCCAATGTGTATAACAAAGTTTTTAATTATGATGGTTATGGTGTGTAGGAGACACTGCAAGAGTGTGCTTTTATTGCAGTTTTTTGCTGATTCGTTTTAACAAAATGTGAACTGGAGGTATGTCGTCTTAGTAAAGTTTAGGGTTAGTAAGTTGTTCTCAAGCCAGTCGATAACCGTACGATGATCCATCTCCGCACTCTGCCGCACCTCATTACAAGATCCATGAAATATCAAGAACAGGCTTGGAGCGAGACTGCTTCCTTGCGGAACGCCAAAAGTAATTGCTGTGTCACCGCTGAGAACATTTCCAATTTTTACCCTTTGTATGCGGTCATTAAGGAAATCCCTGAATAAACTAAGAGCCGTATCCCGTATTCCAATAATGCTCTACCTTTTCCACAAGTGTGGGAATACAGACGGTGTCAAACGCTTTGGCTAGATCGAGAAAAATACCTAAACATTCCTGTTTAGCATCTGTTTTAACAGTTACATAATCGATTAACGGCGTCTTCGGTGCTTTTGTCCGATCTGAAAATAATCTGAGCATCTGATAGCACATTGTTGTGATCAAGATAGGTAGTTCATAAGTTGTTTATTCATTACTTTTTCTAGGATTTTTGATAGTGTGGGCGGAAGAGAAATTGGTTTATAATTTGTACCCTTGTGAACAGGCATGCCGATAGATTTTTTAAATGAAGCACTGAAGTAGAAATAGCATTTCCCAACAGTTATACACACAGATATTGCATTCGTGTGGTATGAGAGTTATGCAAATAATCCAATGTTATATTTTTTGTAATGCTATGTGATGTTTTATATTCTTTGTGGTTGCTGGTTATTCAATATAAGTAGGTACAGTTGTAAGTTTAAATGTTTTATTATATGTAATATAATATATGTAATACTCCTTATGTGATGTAGTAGGTAGTTATTCGTTGTGGTATATTATGTGGCTTGAATGTGGTGTGTATTTGTGAGAATTCGTGGTTACCTGTGTTGTGTGCATTCTTGTGTTTTTAGAAAGCTGTCTAGATAGACACCTCTCTAAAAACAAATGTGTGATGTATATAGTTGTAGGCACCTGTGTATGTTTATAATAATTTGTGTAGGTACGTAAAGATAAATAGAATAAATAATACAAAATTGTAAAATTAACACAAATTAATAAATATTTGGAGATAATACTATTTGAATTAGTGTAGCACTTTGTGTGTCTACGCAATATTGCTATTAGCTTTATAGTTGGCTCTTCTATAGAGAATACATTTTTTTAAATAGCGCGGTTTAGAATTGTTTAGAATGTAATAGGTTCCTGAACCTCGCGGTTCCGATTAAAAGCGCGGGGTAGGTACCTAGTGTCAGTAGTAGTATCAGGGGGTGTATTGGTACCTCGGATACAATCAACAAATACGATTGAACTGATCGCCAATATGGCTATGCATTGAAAAAAAAGAATAAAATTGTGACTATTTAATTTTTAGGTTTAAATAAAAAGAAAAAGTAAAACTTTGTACAGAAAATTACATTCAAACAATTGAACACAAACTTAATTATTAAGTATTCAAATGTTTATATTTTTTTATTCCAGAATGATATTTATTTAGGTTCCCCTATAAATCACAACTAATGTTAAAGTCAGCTCACTATCTGCTGCACAACTGACTTAATAAATAGGTACCTCAATCTTGCACTTCTTTGCTTACTTAATTATTGTTAACTTTCTATACTCTGACGGAAAATCTTGGTCATCCCATCCCCACACAGGGTGGGTTCCATCACCAGTTCTCTTCGCACGTTTCTCTATCATTTCTTCTGACGCCTCTTTTAGATTATACGCCCAACCAAGATTCCTCATGCTCTCAATAAAGAACTTTGTCCAGTTCAAAGAGTAACCACCAAGTTCAGCGGTTCTGTAGTCCCACGGGAACGTGTGATGATAATTGTGAAAACCTTCTCCAACTGCTAATATTGATACAAGTTTTGTTTCTACTGGCCGTATGTCTTTGTCGTATGGTTTAGTGCCCCACATGTGCGCAGCCGAATTCACTAACCAGGTAACATGTAACGTGACAGTGTATCGCAAGATTACGGTAACGTAAAAAGCTACCCATGGATTCTCTCCCCAAAGCGTGGGTATGTACGTTGGCCATACAAAACATATTAGAACTATGAGATATAGGTAGTACCTGAAACATAAACAATATTGCATTTCCCAGTAAATAACTATTATTATATAGGTACCTAATAGTACAGCAGGCCTACTTCCCAACTCAGTTAGGGCCGGTTTTTCAGTGCAACCACGAAGCGGCTGAGCAATGGTATTGTTCGTGAAGCGACTCCCATCTGATTTCCATAATCCATTGGCAATATCTAAGTTCTGTAGTAAGACCCGTTGTATGACAGCAGGCCTACCATAAACTCTTATTATATAATTTTAGTCAAGAATTAAATATTGAATGAATTGAATGAATGAAAAAAATTGAAAGAAGAATTAAATAGTCACCATTTCATACCATGCTTAAAGTTTCATGGTACAAATAGAAAATCTGCCAAGTTATTTGTCAAATTGAGCTACTCTGCACTCGGCATTCGTTCAAAAAGTTCATGATAGGCCATCTGGTGAATTATAACATTACATTAGACTCTTTAAATAATAACTTACTTATGTTGAAACCGTAGTAGAGGATCAGCTTTAAGATCACTCACGTCAATTGTCTGTCCTTTTTTTTTAATTTCTAGATTTTTCTTGACCATTAGCCAGCCCATGTGTGAGAAGAAAAAGCCTCTCTCAGCGTTATGCGGGTCGGCATCACTGTCGCAATATTTGTGGTGCATGCGATGATCGCGGACCCACTCTATCACTGAATTCTATAATGGAAAGAATAGTTTAGGTAAAATGGAGTGTGATACGTGACTTGGAAAAGTGTAACACTGAAGATCACGTCCCCATAAGTTTATGAATTCGAAACATATAGGCTCATCATTCACTCAATGACCTCCGGCCTCCATGAGTGCAGGCCTGGGGGTGAGGGGTGGAGCTGCCCGTCACCCTAGCAGAAGCAGGTCGAGGAGGCGCGGCGCGCGGTGCGATAAAAAAGCGCACCGTGTTTCCCAAGCCCGAGGGGGACATCTCGCGGCCGGGTCAGCCGGGGTTCGAGGGAAATGCCTTTTGGGCCACCTTACACCCCGGCACTAGAAGACCCAAGACGGCGTGCGTTTTGGTGGGCTCAAGTCCCCGATGGTAATATGGATGGTATCTATGGAGATTTCTGCACGAAAAAAAAGGAGAGCCTCATCACTCGCTAGAAATCACGTGAAAAAAGACATCATGGCTAGCAGGTTTCGGGAAACACAGAAGAATGCAGCACGGGACTCGCATCATACAAAAATGTCAAAATCGTTTCACTCTTCTGCCGTGGATGGGTATTGGTTGTAACAACCAAAGAAGGACATTAGAAGGTTTCGACAGGGTCGGCAGCGTGAGTATGACTCCCTTGGTGTTTGCATTCGCCCATAGACTACGGTAACCGCTTCTCATCAGGTGGGCTGAGTGCTTGTCTGCCACCTAATTGGTCTAGTTCTTCTTATTTTTTCTTTGAGGTTTTTTGAAGCTTTTACCTGAAAAGCCATAGTGAAAAACCAAAGGAGTATGACACGAAGAGGTAGTTTTGCTTCATACGACTTGTGTGCCCACAGTCTATGTGCACCTGCTGTTACGCTCATAGCTGTTATTACGTATAGCGCATAGGCTGAAAAATAAATAATAGTCACTATTACTTAATTAGATACTTGCTATAAACGTATTTCCAGATCCAAGGGGCTATCGGTTATACGAGGAAGTGCAATGAAGTGATAGCGGTGAAGGAGAGATGGCGCTCGTGCTTCTATGAACCGCTGAACAAGATAATGATGATTGTATGACAAGATTATATACAATTCGGATTAACTAAGGAACTTATGGAAGTTCGCGAGTGGCGCCGATTAAAAAAAGTAACAAAGTTACAAAAAAGCGGCTGTGACGTACGGACGGACAGAAAGACAAGACATGACAAATCCAGGATTCCATTTTTTGCAATTTGGCTACGGAACCCTAAAACACTGGTTTGTATTGGTACGGACATGTACCAAATGCGTAGGAATGAAAGTGATTTTGTGCAAGAAATATTAAGTGTGGAAGTAGACGGTTACAAGGGGAGACGAACGTCCAAGAGATGAACTGTGCCTAAGATAACATGACCTGAACTGGACAAGGGAACGTTGAGTTGACCTCAAGCACAAATGAACACTAGGAATAGTTAAGAGCTTTGTTGTGCCTGCCCAAATAATTATGAAAAAAGGTCAGGAAGATGATGTTGTATAAAATTGTATTCAGTATTAATGTACGTTATTTCTTCTTTTAGCTTTAGCCTAAGTATACAATCTATTGATTTGCACTTGCTCATCATTATGGCAAATTGAGCTAGGTACTCACAGACATCAAAGATTCAAGCTAACAAAAATTAGCTATTTATTAAAAGTCATTTGCTCGTTATTTACGGAGCTTAACGATTGAAGACCATGTCAAGAGTACCCGCTACCGGCGTGCATGTATGAAAACAATTATAAAAGATGAAGAACCGAAAGGAGTATGCTGCCAAGATCGTAGCAAGTAGAAAGACGTTGTCTCTGCCTGCCTCAATGGGAAAAGGCGTGATTTGTAGGTATATTTGTATGACACCAGACAAAGATCAACCTGTGAGTGTGTAAAGAATTACCTAAGACGCAAGTAGACCACAACGCTTTCGTGACAAACAAGTAGGCTCCATACCCAGCCCCAATATGTAAAAGGGCAAACAGAGTTACATTTCTCCATACTATAATCAACTTTCTTGAATTAATAACTGGCCCTGCATTAGTTTTATCAATAGGTGATTTGATATTCATCTTTCACAACTTGATGTATCTACTTTTCCTACTTTGAATTGGTTGTAGGCGATGGATGTCGCTGGGTTCAATAAATATAGAAATGAAACTCGTAGATTTTTGTCACTGTCGAGGGTCGCAATAGGCTGTGTTCACGTCGGGCTGGTTCGTAATAGACTAAGATCCCACTGCAGAATCATGCATGCATCAAATATATGGTAAAAAACAAATTTTATGCATATTTATGATTAGGAGAACATATATATACTAGGTTGCCTATCAAAATGTGGTCGCTAATATGTTTAATTCAATTATTGCTAATTCATTTTTCGGAAAAAAAATCCATCACATGGTTTTTAAATAAAATATCATCCATATCACGGCAATAGGTACACAGGACTCTGAAAAATCACGGTTGCCGTTGCGCACTTCGCCGTACCTCTTGGCAGCCAATACATTTATACGGTCATAACGGACATTTATTATTTTTATATCAAATGAAAGCTAATTTTTTTCTGTTTACTTCAGCACGAATATTATTATAAGTCGGGTCAACATTATAGGCTACATATTATCAAGCTATCACCTACGGGGAACGAGCAGTGAACATTTATTTCTTCAACGCATTCTGTAACAACGTGTAATCTAAGGACGCATATTTGAATGTTGTTACTATGTTAATCATGCTATAAATAAACATGGTAAATCACCAACAAATTCCACTTAGTGAACTGAAAGTGAAATTCACATTGCTACTGTCCGGCCGGATTCGAACTCGATACCTCTGAGTAAGAGTTTATCGTGATGAAGTTCCTTCAGATTCCACCCCCGTCAGTCATCAGGAGTGGTTAAGTTTGACTCGAACCTGATAAAAACCGCACGCCCGTCTAGAGTCTTCTGACGCCAGGGCGTAAGATAGCCTATATAATAGAGCATTTCCCTCGCACCCCGGCTTTGTATAAAAAGTAGCCTATGTTGTCCTGTAAGCGATGGTAGCTAAATGGGTAAGGACGCGGACTCTTACTCAGAGGTATCGAGTTCGAATCCGGCCGAACAGTGGCAATGTGAATTTCACTTTCAGTTCACTAAGTGGAATTTGTTGGTGATTTACCATGTTTATTTATAGCATGATTAACATAGTAACAACATTCAAATATGCGTCCTTAGATTACACGTTGTTACAGAATGCGTTGAAGAAATAAATGTTCACTGCTCGTTCCCCGTAGGTGATAGCGTGATAATATGTAGCCTATAATGTTGACCCGACTTTATTCGTGCTGAAGTAAACAGAAAAAAATTAGCTTTCATTTGATATAAAAATAATAAATGTCCGTTATGACCGTATAAATGTATCAAAATCATACCTGTTTACACCTGGCTGCGAAGAGGTACGGCGAAGTGCGCAACGGCAACCGTGATTTTTCAGAGTCCTTATGTGTATTGCCGTGACGTGGATGATATTTTATTTAAAAACCATGTGATGGATTTTTTTTCCGAAAAATGAATTAGCAATAATTGAATTAAACATATTAGCGGCCACATTTTGATAGGCAACCTAGTATATAGGTATATGTTCTCCTAATCATAAAAATATGCGTAAAATTTGTTTTTTACCATATATTCGATGCATGCATGATTCTGCAGTGGGCTCTCGTACTATAAGCAACTGCCATGCCGGCGGCTGCCAACTGCTTCTCTCGAAGGCGCAAGCACACATCCACGCGGTTCCACAGTGCGTTTATTTACTTACACATAGATAGTCAAAGTCAAAAAATGATTATACGAATACGACCATAGGAAAAGTAAGTATTATTATAAATTATTAAGTAGGTTAGTATTTATCTACGAATAGGTTGCTAACATAACGGCAACCAAGTACACGATGCCACCTAATGGTAAGTGAGTGGTCGTCGTAGTGTATCGACGCTTGTAGGTTATACGGCCCTATTCGCATCGTCTACATTTTTACTGACAAAATACCTACTACCCTAATTAATTTTAAAAAATGTACACATGCATATTTATATTTCTGTCCTATCTATGTATATCTAATAAAAGTAAATAAAATTGAAGTATCAGTTTGTAGTCTAGTTATTGTAGTAACATGTTTAAATAATATAGATAGATATGAGTGTATTGTACTATACATATGATAAAACCTTGATAAAACCCAATTTTTAAATGTACCTATTGTCTACCTTTCTATCTTTCTGTCTGTTTGAATCTTGGTTTGAATGAGGTGAACTCTGGGATCAATTTTGACGGGACTTTTTGGTAGGTACCTATTATAACATACCTAAGGCTACATTTATTTTAGAAAAAGAATTAGTGTTTCGTGCTAAAAAAATATAAATCCACGCGGGCGAAGTTGCGGGCACAGTTAGTGCTATTATATTTATAAATTAGTTGTGTACGTAGGTACGTAGGTAACTATTTGAAAAATACTTGGATTACGTATTATGTAAAATACTGGCACCTATGATACAATATTTAAATTACATTAGTGCCAACGTTTCATACTATTTAGGTATACAATAATAATCATTATACCTATACTACGGGAGGTAGCGTTAATTTTTTTTGGCAAGCGACAGCGAGTTGATATTCTCCACGATAATAGATCTTTATTGATACATACCAGAATTGACCGTCAGAACCCGCACCCGCGGAGGAGTCGAAGGTGACACCATGGTAAAGTTGTCAAAAAAAATTACGCTCCGAGCAATCATTAGCCACGTGAAACTTTATATGGTGATTCCTGAGGTCATTTTCAACTGAGAAATAACCGTCAGATGTGGTGTAGAGTAATGGTTATTGGTCAGTCGCGTATATATTAGACCAGTGCCGATAGTCTTTGAGACAAAATAAATTTATAGTAGGATGAAACCTGTTGGAAAAGGATCAGAATATAACAAAAATGAAAGGAAAAATAAATTACGGGTGATCTGAGGTCGGGAAGTGGGGAGGGGTGTGAGTTTTAAGGGTAAAAACGGTTTATCTCGATTTCCGGCAAAACTATAAGTCCTATGGAAAAAAGTTAAATGACAAAGTTGTAGGTAATAAAGAGACCTACAACTTTTCATTTACACTTTTTTCACATAACCTCAAAATGTATGTGAAAAATTCAAATAATCAAGTTTTTGGTTTTTTATTTTTATCTTAAGCAAAACAAATTTGTTTTCCACGAAATTTGGTGAAAACTTAGCTTTTTATGTCCTACAGACACTGTATTTTTTTTTATTTGAAATACTCTTTTTTTCAGCTTATTTTGACTAAATATCGAAAAACCACCCTAATTTTCAATCGAAAATTCTCACGTCAAAATATCAGCTTTTTAAAAAAAGTCAAAAAATTTTATGTTCTTTGAAATCTCTTCTTTCTGATGATGTAAAAATATATATACATTGCTATGGTAAATTTTCTCAGAAAATGCAAAGAAGAAAAACTCGAATTCGAAATTAATATTTTTGTATTTAGTCATTTCCTGAGAAAATTTACCATAGCAATGTATATATATTTTTACATCATCAGAAAGAAGAGATTTCAAAGAACATAAAATTTTTTGACTTTTTTTAAAAAGCTGATATTTTGACGTGAGAATTTTCGATTGAAAATTAGGGTGGTTTTTCGATATTTAGTCAAAATAAGCTGAAAAAAAGAGTATTTCAAATCAAAAAAAATACAGTGTCTGTAGGACATAAAAAGCTAAGTTTTCACCAAATTTCGTGGAAAACAAATTTGTTTTGCTTAAGATAAAAATAAAAAACCAAAAACTTGATTATTTGAATTTTTCACATACATTTTGAGGTTATGTGAAAAAAGTGTAAATGAAAAGTTGTAGGTCTCTTTATTACCTACAACTTTGTCATTTAACTTTTTTCCATAGGACTTATAGTTTTGCCGGAAATCGAGATAAACCGTTTTTACCCTTAAAACTCACACCCCTCCCCACTTCCCGACCTCAGATCACCCGTAATTTATTTTTCCTTTCATTTTTGTTATATTCTGATCCTTTTCCAACAGGTTTCATCCTACTATAAATTTATTTTGTCTCAAAGACTATCGGCACTGGTCTAATATATACGCGACTGACCAATAACCATTACTCTACACCACATCTGACGGTTATTTCTCAGTTGAAAATGACCTCAGGAATCACCATATAAAGTTTCACGTGGCTAATGATTGCTCGGAGCGTAATTTTTTTTGACAACTTTACCATGGTGTCACCTTCGACTCGACCGCTACCAGACCGGTTGACGGCCAACTCTGTTATGTATTAATAAAGCTCTATTATCGTGGAGAATATCAACTGGCTATCGATTGCTTGTTAGAATTAACGCTACCTCCCGTACTACTATTACCTACCTGTTTCTTTTTCTTTGCTCTATATTTAAAAAACATCCTATAATATTAAAAAGTGTCCAATTCTTTGTCTACGGTCCGGCCCCACTCTAGAGAGATGCCTGACGAGGCGCTTCGTTAAAACTCCTAATCGAGCAATAGGTACTTGTAAGGGCGGGTATGTAGGCGGAACGCGAGTCCACCGGAAACCGGGAGGAAAGAGATATCTTCGCGGGTGGAACTGCGGGTATCAGCTAGTAGGTAATTATAATAAATTGCGTTGATCAATTCAGTCGATCATATTAAATTAAAGTAAGTATAAACGTTTAATTGTTTATACTTCATCTATATATCGTCTATATTCGTCGTTTAATGCTAATAAATGCTTTACAATATAATTTACATTATGCAAACACACTTAGGTAGGTACATAAAGGATCATCGAAAGGGTCAGACACGAACATGGTTCACTTTGAATAATATTTAGATTAATTTATCTAGGTACCTATACTAGGTATTATGAAATTTTGAAAACTTATAGGTCATGTACGTACCTACGTATTCAATTAACGATTTTGAACAAAAAAAAATTTTTTATGTAATTGTGCTTTTATTTTTACTACGGTGCGGTAAAAATTTTACTGCGGTGCGGAGGCGGTGCGGGGAGAGAAGAACGCGTGACACGCTTGGACCAATCACATACCAATGCAAAAAGTGTTAAAAACCATTAGATACTATTTTGCAAAATAATGAGTCTGATTGCTTAAACTTTTAACTAAGTTTTAAATGCAAAATCTATTGATTTTTAAATGTCGAAGTCCTTGATAATTAATCCAAATAATGAGTCTGATTATTTAAATTGTTTCACATTTAGTTTATTTTAAGTTAAATCACAATAATGATTAATTTTTTTCATTACATATGTTTGTATTACTCTGCCCAAACATTATGTATAATGCCCGGTCGAAGTGATTACCTATTTGAATAATTATTATTAAATTGCACTCTCATATTGGGCATTTTTCATAAGGACCGGGCAGTATGTATAATGCTCAATTTATCATTTGGTCCATAGCATATTATAATCTTCTTGGAACTTATAATAACTAGGTATGCTGTTAATCTGGCGTGCGGAAATCCTCATGGATACCCACCCCGCGGCCAGCGGGACAGGTTATGTCGGACTCTTAGCGACTAAAACCGCACGCCGTCTAGGGTCTTCTGACACCAGGGTGTAAGGTGGCCCATAGAGCATTTCCCTCGTACCCCGGTGTGATCCGGGCCATCTCTGGATTCTAGAAGGCCCCTCGGGTTTGGCAACCACGGCCACGGTGTTCCCGTCATGCCCCCAGACTAGGCGGGAGCGCGCTGTCTCGCGCCGTCACCCCGGCCTGCTTCTGCTAGGGTGACAGGCGACTCCACCCGTCACCCCCAAGCCTCCGCTTATGGAGGACGGAGGTCGTTGGGCCTCCGACGCCTGCGGCGTCTGTCCCCGTCGCCGTCCGGGAGAGCTCTATGCGGCCTCTCCCGAACCCTTTCCGCCGCCTCCTTCGCGAACATCACTTGCACGCAGAAGGAGGCGGCGGCCGACTCCACGTCCACACTCTGCACCATCGCTGCGTTCAACACCGGCAGTGTGAGGACTCCCACCCCAAGGGCACCTCCCACGCCGGGCACTAGGCCAGCGTGTGCAGCCCTGAGTCCTCGCCCGCATCGCAGTGATGGCACTCAGGCGTCGGCTCCTCTGATCCGGATCCGAAGCACCCCTTACCAGTGATCACCTGCGTCAGCCGGTACGAGAGGCCCCGTGAGGCCCCTCCAGCTAGTCCTCCATGACGGGTCTTACCGCCGCTATAGCGGCGTGCCCCGCGCTTGGTTACCCAAGTCAGTCTTTCCACTCCACCACGATTTCTCGAGTTGTAAATCTGGCCTCACTTGTGGCTTGCTCTTATATCTGTGGAAGTGTTATACAAGAGGGGAAGAGTGAGCCATGATAGTGCATGATATTCTGATGGCGTAGATTATTACCAAACACATATGTAATTTATCATAATAGCTTTATTGCATGTCTTTTACAGAGAAAAAACAATGACACAATTGACACATCATTTTCATATAAAGAACTTAGTTAATAAGTGACCATTGACAGTGCGGTGGCCAGTACTCACACTCCTCTTCACGGCACTATCGTGGTCATCAGTAGAGACCTAGGTTATTTCTTAACTTAACCAATCGAGGACTAGCTAGGGCCTTGGTTAGTATATCCGCATCCATCTCCTCTGTCCGCAGATATTTCACATCTATAGTCCCGTCTCTGATGCAGTTTCTTATAAAATGCATCTTTAGGTCAATATGCTTTGATTTCGAAGTCACCATAGAATTTTTACTGAGTTTTAGGGCTGCTTGGTTATCATTCAAAATTACTACATGTTCGTAGTTAGCCCCTAAATCTTCAAAAAGATTCTTCAGATGAATTGCTTCCTTCGCGGCTTCAGTCAATGCAACATATTCCGCTTCTGCTGTCGATAGAGCAATGCATTTTTGTTTCTTCGACATCCAACTTATGGCTGTTCCTGCGTATTTAAAACAATAGCCCGAAAAAGATTTTCGGTCGAGCTTACATGCGCCCCAGTCTGCATCTGCCATGCCATACATATCTTGTCCGGACTTACTGAATGTTAAGCCGACGCTCTCAGTCCCTTTCAGATAACGAAGTACTCTTTTAGCACACTTAAAATGCTCTTCGTTGTAACAGTCATTGAACTGTGAGAGGTAGCTTATCGCAAACATGATGTCCGGTCGCGTTGCTACTGCCAGATACATTAACGTACCTATTAAATTTTTATAAGGAAGGTCATGTGTCTCCTCCTTTCCACATTTTTCTAATTTGAGACCTGGCTCCATGGGAGTAGACACAGGCTTGCAGTCCTCCATCCGGAACTTTTTCAGAGTATCTTCAATGAGTCTCTGTTGGTTAATTTTTATTTCACCTTCTTTGTATTGTATGTCTATACCCACTAGCCGTTTTGGCTGTCCTAGGTCTTTCAGTTCAAACTTCAAACTTAGTAAGTCTTTGACTTCTTTTAATTTACTTGGACACGAGTAGGCAATTAAGAAATCATCGACGTAAATTACGATTATGACTTTTACTCCTCTTTTTTCTAGTAAGTACACGCAAGGGTCGGCTTCAGATGCTTTAAACCCAAATTTTTTTAATTCCATGTCGAGTTTCTTGTACCACTGCCTCCCGGCCTGCTTGAGTCCATAGAGTGCTTTTATAAGACAACAAACCTTTTCTTTTGGTATGTTTTTTATATCTTTCAGCATATCTGCTGCCTTGTTGTATATAGTTAAATCCTCTTTTGTGCTTTCTTCGACCAAAATTTCTGTTAAGTATTCTTCCAAATAGTCAGGGTATTTCATTATTATCTTTTCTTCTAGTTCACCATTCAGGTAAGCGGTTGTTACATCCATTTGGTTCAATTTTAATCCTTCTTCCATGGCGATACCTAAAACGGATCTGACCGAGCTTAGTTTTGCGACGGGAGCGTAAGTTTCATTGTAGTCAATACCAGGTCTCTGTGTGAAACCCCGTGCTACGAGCCTGGCTTTTCTGATGATGGCATCACCTGGTCCAATTTTATTTCTTAACACCATTTTATGGTCTACAACTTTCATATTTTTGGATTTCCTTTCAATTTTCCAGGTACCATTTTTGATATGAGCTTTTATTTCGGCTTTTATAGCATCGTGCCAATACTCATCGTCCACATTCTGATCAGACATATAGGATATTTCCGAAATTAAGTGACTTTCTGCATTCTCGTTAAACACAAAATCCTTGGTCCACGCTGGCGGACGCCTTTCTCTTTGGGGCCTCCCGTTCTCAGGTGTTTCTACAATTTCAGATGCGTCATCAAAAGATTCTATTTCGTCGTCCGAAACAACATCGTCACAACGTGTTGTAGTTGCTAAGTCGTCTTCAAGATTGTCGGTTTTATTTATAGTATTTTTATTTCTTGTCTCTGTGATATCTATCTCTATTTGCTGTCTGTTTTGCTTCTTTTCCTTTCCTTTTTCAGATTTATTCGTTTGATGTTCCTCATTAGTCATCAGATCCTCATAGTTCGTATCAGGTCTATTTTCAAAATACATTTTTTCTATGACCTTGATATCCCTGCTTATCACTATGTCATCGTCTTCTGGTATGTAAATTCTGTAACCCTTT
Organism: Lithosia quadra; assembly: GCA_963576445.1. Taxonomy (NCBI): domain Eukaryota; kingdom Metazoa; phylum Arthropoda; class Insecta; order Lepidoptera; family Erebidae; genus Lithosia; species Lithosia quadra. The sequence continues at coordinate 6,116,135 of OY754880.1, read as the reverse complement.
GAAGTCATTGAGTATCCTATGAATACACCTTCTTTCGTTTTTTGTGTCAGTTTTCCTCGTCTATTTTTCTTTAAGACAAAGGTTTTTCTGCCAAAAACATGAAGATGATTTCCAGATGGTGTTCGACCCAACCATTTCGTGAATGGTATATTACCATTTAATGCTTTCGCAGGACTACGATTTATGAGGTAATTAGCTGTAGATATTGCTTCTGCCCATAGCTTTTTGGGTGCGTTTGCTTCGATTAACAAACATCTGGCTTTGTCCAACAAAGATCTGTTTTTTCTTTCGCTTATCCCGTTTTGTTGTGGGGTATAAAACGTAGTTAGCCTTCTTTGGATGCCATGCAATTTTATAAAATCGTCAAACTCCTTGTTGCAATATTCAGTGCCGTTATCTGATTGTAGGTATTTTATCTTCTTGTTGTGAAACGTCTCGACTTCATTTTTATACATTTTAAAAATGTTGAGTACGTCACTCTTCTTCTTCATGAAGTATACGTGACAATATCGAGTAAAATCGTCTATAAATGTGACATAATATCTTGAGCCTGCCAGTGACTCACATTCGAAAGGTCCACATACGTCGCTATGAATTATTTCTAGCTGTTCCGTTGTGTAGAGATTATCATGTCTTGTGAAGGGTAATCTTGACAGCTTGCCTTTGATGCAGGTTTCACATGTCTGGAACTTTTCATCGGTCATGCTCAGTCCATACATTAGGTTGTTTGTTGCCATCTTCTTCAGATCCCTTTCATTTATGTGGCCAAGTTTACGATGCCATTCCATGATGTCGTAATTTTGTCCTTTTGGTGTGTAGTTCGCAGTTTCATTTTGTTTTTCAAATTCTAGGTAGTATAAATCATTATTTTTCTTTGCTGTTAGTTCTATATGGCCATCGTCTCCTATTATGTATGCTCGATCTTTTTCAAATACAACTTTATTTCCATGTTCTGTTATTTTGCTTACCGACATTAAATTTATTGTTAAGTCTGGCACAAACAATGTCTCATTCAAATTATACTGGACACCTTTTTTCAAAACAGGTACTCTTCCTTTACCTTGTATTTGAGTCGTGTGCATATTCGAAGCCAATTTCAATACTCCTGCTTCCATCATCATACTATCAAATGATCTTTTATCACCGCACATGTGTGATGAGCAACCACTGTCCAGGCACCACACATTTTTATTTAATATCTCTTCACCTGTATTTAAACATACATTGAACATTTTATGAGGTATTTTGCCAGTATATTTCGGTTTGTGGTCCTTTTTACCCCAACATGCCTCAGTGGTGTGGCCTTTCTTTTTACATTTTTGACAAAACTTATATTTCTTGCTGTATAAAGCTTCTCCTTTACTAGTGCTTTGATTCTTACGTGCATCACTCTCCTACCAATATATAATGTAATATATATTATAGTACTCACATATTCAAGTAGGTCTTCTATAGGTATAGACACTACTATGACATGTTTCTCAATCTCTGCAATATTTTTCACTCTTTTTCTTTCTGACAAGTTTGAAAGATTAGGTATTACTCTATTACGTCACAACACGTCAATCAAGATCGTATCAAAACGTATCAAAATGATATTTTTTTAACATCCCGTAATATCCAAAATATTTTTGGCAAAATGTAACAAACACATTATTCATCAAATGCAAAAACGAGCCATTAAAATGTAAGCAAATATATATTATAATCATAGCTCATAATGATTACTAGATAATTATTTCTTTAAATGTTGATCATATAAGGGTTTGTGTTATATGCCAATATTCAACGCCACATAAAAATATTAATAAATAAGTAAATGACGACATTCTACACAGCGCTCTCTAGACCTTCCTGGGTCAGCCGGGGTGTAGACCTCTTCAGATCTGGTCAGCATGTGGCATAGTTGGTTTAAGTCTGTCATAACCGCCCCGCTGGCTGCGGGGGTGGTAACCGTGAGGATTTCCGCACGATAAAAAAGAAAGTATTTTAGAACTAACACAATAGTATGTTACATATTTCATTCTCAAAATCTACATTGCCATGATGCCTGTACACTTAGCATCATTAATCTTTTTGAACATTCCATCAACTAAGATACTGTATTAATCATAGGTTATGGCAGTTGTGAAGTAAATAGCTGTGGTGATCAATGTCTGCGTACCGCTGAAGGTGCATTGTAACAAGCTACCTATGCTAATGGAATTAAAAGCAGATGACGCGACGGAGTTTTTGTTTTTGGAGTTTGTTGCCACCAAAAGCAGAAAAAAGGTACAAGAAGAAGTTTAGACGTTCGTGGCGACATATAGAAAAGGCCACTCAGCGTAGAGCCAAACGATTGTCGGGCATATGGAGACGTTTCATTCGCCGTCAAAGATCCTGCTGCTTATTCGGATTTTTCTATGAATGAAAATGTTACCTTCAACAATCAATTGTCGAAGTAATTCCATTGGACAGGGTAGACAAAAATAACATTTCATTATATTAGAACATAATTAAGATAAACATTATTAAGAGATTTGTTAAAGTACGATGTTATTGTTACAAATTAGCTGTAGGTACATTATGTATTTTTCATAAATACTTACCTACTTATATTATTGAAGCTATATCATTTCTATCCTATTAGTTAACTTTCTTGTGAGAGTGAAGACTTGTCTAAATATAACTAAATAATTATTTGCTTGCTAGCGATACATGGTAAGAACTCCACCCTTTCCATGTATAGATACCAAACAACTTGAAAATTTATAGAACTGCAACTGACAAGTACAAAATTATTATGAGTCTAAGGAAACTGAATTTTACTCGGAGCTAATGAATCATCATCCTTGCGTTAATCTGGGCTACATCCAAAGCTCACTTGAAGCTTAGGGTGACTTATATTATCTTGACTTTTACTGACTAAGTACCTTCTGATCTATCACCTATGTATCGTCTCATCTGCCTGTGGATTATTTTTAAGTACCTACCTATGTATCAAATATCTCCTTTCGGGATTTCGAATCATTCGGAACTATTAATTCAAGTAATTAATTCCATAATTATACGTATTATATATTATTAGGAACAAAAAATATAGACAAAAAGTTATTATGAAGTTGAGTATTACCTACCCGTAATAGAATAATTATACTTTGGGTAATAATTCCCATAAGTAATAATGAATTTACAGCTGAATTATTCTTTTTAATTACTTAAGACGCTGTAACTAAGACGTCATTCGGGCAAGGCAGACAATTTCTAAACCCAACTATGATCCTGAAATCATGAGAGAGTTTACTATCAACTTGAAACTTTACCAGGATTTATTTTCTTCTTCGATATTAGGACGATTTAGTTCTAGTACTAACATATAACCTTAGAAACTTTGGGTTTGGGTAAAACGTAACTGTAGTAAGTATAGGAGGAGATTCAATATTCATTAAATGTAGAGCAACAAAGATGGCAGGATTTGTGGAATCTTGTAAGTGGAATACGCAAGCTGTACACGCAGTTGTTGCATATACGAGTATGATGTTAGACTTGCGTAAGAAGAATCACGGGTTAAAATACTGGCGGTAGGCACAGGCTATTACACTAGGTACCGTCGTAAAACCATTTCTAAGTACAAGTAATATTGGTATTCTTAAAAATGGGGTATGAACTACTTTTTAGTCCGTGCAGTATTCGCAGATATTTAGTACCTATAAGGTACCTACATACATAGGTTTTAGAATTTTCAAATATTGTATTTCAGTCAAGTTTGACTGCAACATTAAGTAGTAAATCACCGCTTTTAGGTATGTACAAATTACAGGTAGTTAATAAGTTTATACTTATTTGCCCTGAATCATTTCTCCACCTTTGCTGTTATCATGCGTAACATGTGGTCGAATAAAGTACTTTCATTGGTAAACCAATACACTTATTGAAAATAATACATTTACGCTTATAAAGTTCTGAATTAGATTCCTTTAAAGTTGCAGATAAAAGTTCCAATGAAGCACTCAAATCGGAAGAAATCATCTATACGTGAAACAACTACCCTTGTGAAGCTTATTAACGGTTTCAACCAAAACATTGGCCTGCCATCATCTACGATGTCCAACAACATCTGCCGACCTTTTAGTGTTGCAGTAACATTTTTCTTAACCGCTTATATTTTCCAAGTAATCGGCCTATACGAAGCAAAAGACAACCCTGAACAGCTCTTAGAATGTTTCAGCATTCTCGCTTTCAGTAGCATGGGAATACTAAAACTAATTTCGTTGTATTATAACCATAATCGTTGGCAATTCATCCTCCAACAAATGGCTAATTTGGAAAACGAACACTTAAATAATCCTAACACTTCTGATTTAGATTATCAATCCGAGGATGAAGACACAATTGACTTCTCTAAATTCATAAATAACTATACAGAAAGATTTAAGACCACTTCAAGCATACTGAACAAAATGTATGACTTTACGGTCGTTATTTTTGCACTGTCACCGTTCTTGGAGTATTTATTTTGTAAATTGCTTGCTTTAGAATGTTTAGGGTATCCACATATACTGCCCGGATGGCATCCTCTTGATGATTTTGGTATTTTTGGCTATATGGGAACCGTTTTATGTGAATTCGTAGCTGCTATATATTGTGTTTTGGTTCATATCTCATTTGATCTGACGTCATTTGGGATCATGATATTTGTGTGTGGACAGTTTTCTCTACTTCACGATTACAGTTCACGTATTGGGGGTAAAGGAAAAGTTTGTAATATTACAAAGAAAAGAGATGATCGAGCTCGTTTTATGATTAAGCATTGCCATCGAATACATTTGATTCTTGCTAAGTATGTTTTCCTATTATTCGTGTTTTTAAACCGATGATTTGAAAGATATAATAAATCTTAATTTTACAGTACAATCACTGAACTTGACAAATTACTGAAATATATACTTGGAGTATATTTTTTAGTTTCTACATTAACTCTGTGTTTTGTAGCACTACAGTTGAAATCGGTTAGTAATATTTTAGTTACTTCACCTAACTAGGTACCTACTTATTTGAAACAAAATACTTGACCGCTAGCTTTTGCTAGCTAGTGTGGCAATTACTCGTACGACTGTACCTTTTTTATCGTGCGGAAATTCCCATGGATACCACCCCTGTCGGCCATCGGGGGTTGTTATGTCGAGATCGAACCGGCTAATACCGCACGCCGTCTCGGGCCTTAATACCCGGGGTGTAAGGATACCCAAAAAGGATATCCCTCGCACCCCAGCTTGCTGGCCCCGGGTCTTCTACGGCCCCCTTGACACCCCGGAAAGTTGGTGCGAGCATCACGCCACTTCGCCGACGTGACGGTAGGGTGTAGGGTGGCCGTCCTGTCACCCAACCGTCGTCGGCGAGCAGACAATCAGCTCGGCCCCCGCTCGCTCCCCACTGTGCCCTCTGCTAGTCAGAGGGACACGTGGAGAGCCTTGGAGCAGCCCTCTAGAGGGCCACTCCCACCCCGGCCGGATTGCCCGCAGGCAGCAGCGTCTCCCGTGGCGAGTGGGAGGCGCTGCTCGCCTCCGTTGCCCGGGTGCACCACGTGGAGCTTCCAGCCCACACCCAGTACGACTGTACCTACTACTGACTGACCTACGTAGTGTACCTACTACCTCCATACCTCTATTTTTACTTTTCAGTGTAGGTACTTAGGTGTATCTTGGTAAGGTAGGTAACGAAGTTATGTAGTGATCCATAATATTGACAAAATGCAGAATATTTTGTGAGGCATTTCTGACAATAATGTTCTATTTTACTCACCTGTCTTTTTACTAGACCCTAATGTTAAGTTTAGGTAGGTATGTATCTAATAAAAGTTCCAAGATGAATGAATATTTTGGTTTTTAAGGAAAATATGCGCATCATACAATTGGTATCGTTATTCCAGTACATGTGCGCTACTCTTACACAACTCTTCCTATTTTGTTGGTATGGAGATGCAGTTTTGAATGGGGTACGTACCTATACTTATATTTTTATTCAGTAAGGTAGGTAATTATTTTACTACTTACATAGGTATTATTCAACTGTGATATCAGTCTCTGTTGGATAGGTCAAGTTTTTTCTACCCACTTACAACTAATATTTTACCTACCTACATTAAAAATATCGATAAAGTTACCTACCTACGTTAAAAATATTGTCAATCGATAGCCTTGTATAGAGGATGTGATTTTATAGTCTTATTTTCAGAGTGCCTATTGTGAGTTTTGGGTTTCCCGTTTCACGCTCACTCGTGAGTGTGTAAAACGCAAATTAGTATGGGATTGGATTAGCGCCACCTGGTGGCAAACGTGAAAATAATTTTTCATCCAATACAAAAATTACAAGTCACGAGTGAGCGTGAAACGACAAACGCAAAAACTCGCACTTGGCACTCGGAATACCTAAGTTTGTATTTTATTTATTGAAAAAAAAAATTAACATACCTGGTTTTAAGCTAGACTCCACGCATATGATTGCCTACATACCTAATTACGTAAGGTTTTATCAGGTTTTATTATTAAAGCTTCTTAAGTACCTAAACATAGGTAGGTAGGCTGTAGGTAGGTATCAACGTCTCATACTATACTTATGGCTCATATAATTACAGAGTTCTATCAGCATGGGCCAGGGTCCATTTGGAGCTGCGTATTGGTGCCTCAGCCCTTGCATACGTCGTGATCTGTGCATCCTTGGTACAGGAATGATGCGCACACGACATCTACGCGCAGGTTTTTTCAATCGTCTTGACCTGCCTTCGTTTGTTCAGGTAGGTATCTAATCCTCCGCACGAAAAAAGGTAGGTAGGTATCTAATCCCACCCTCATTCCCACTATTGTAACTCCTGTAGGTACCTATAGGTACCTACCAGGATCAACAGTATAGTAGTGACCTTCGAACACACCGAGTAATGACACTAGGGAAGTCCCAGGGCACGTTAAACTGTCTTGGTACCCGCATCGAAATTAATCAAACATAAATATAAAAATCTCAAAATCATCATCTACTAAATACGTTATTTTATACAAATTAAAATAATTTTATTGGATTTATCGCTATATAGGTATTTTGTTATTTTTGTCTACAGATAGTCCGCGCCGCTTATAGCTACTACGCAGTACTGGGCAAAAAGAACTAATGTTTCAACCATGCCACTGAGCCAGCACTAATCACACCGAGTTGATACCTACGCTAAAGAATAGGTTTCACTGAAGAAATCAGTAAGTATAGATAATATTATTCACTGATAAAGTACTTAAATACCTATTAGTTTTTTTTACTACCCTACCAATTTTTTTTATAGACACGATAGACCCACATTTGACCACTATCTCACCTGATGGTAAGTGACGATGTGGTCGACGATGGAGCACGCTTGCCTAGAGGTAACCTGTTCAATATAGACTTAAAGACACCAGGTTATAGCTCTCCGGAAACAGATTCAGGCAGGGCATTCCACTCCTTAGCTGTACGCATAATGAACGTATTGCTGAAGCGATTCGTGCGTATTAGCCGAATGTCCACCATATAACGATGGCGCATCGCCGTACGTCTGGTCGTTCGGTGATGAAAAGGGCTTGGAGGAATCAGGTTATGCAATCCCAGAGCACATTCCCCGAAGTGCAACTATTGGTGCTTACAATAACTTCATGTCAGAAGAACGTCGCGTCGCCCTGTATTGTCTGCCTACATTAAATTATTTCGATGACCTTCATATTCCAATACGACTGAATCTAATATTATTCGAATCGAAAACCACTGAACTGAAGTTGAGACCTATGATTGGTTTATACCCTGGCATGTTGGACATTTAACGGGCGTTTATACAATCTGCCCAAAGTACCTACCACAAAAGTATTGAAAGGACAAAAGGAAAGGAACTAAAGTTGATAAATGAAATTCTACAGTGTACATTATACATCATTTATTTCGAATTTTAAAATTTGAAGTGATGTAACACAGCATAGGTATTTCAAATACTTACCACTTCTACTGTGAATTATGAGAATATCACTGATGATGATAAAATCTTACTAGAGTAAGTATTCAAGTCAAATTTTCAATGTGCGGTATTTACTATAGTAGAGTCAATTTAATAGGCCACATTTGACAATTCATCAAAATTCAACATCGCAACCTTGTAACGGTGCGCCGCGGTGGGCATCAAATTATATATTTTTCGTTTTGTTAGAACTGCACAATTGCTTAACTTTTTTCAATTACTATTACATATTTATTGTAATACCTAATGACAGATACAAGTAATTTTACGTTTTGCTTTCACCAATAAACCATTCTAAACATAATAAACAATTTCTGATCTAAAGAACTGAACGTTATTACCTTGTCATAACAATGTTGTGTCAGTTAATCCTTTTTCTTTTTAAACACTAAGCATGTTACTCTAAAAATCGAAAGCTGATAAGTAGAATCGAATGAAATGATTACTTGTGAAGAAATATCATCATAAAATTAATAACCACGTTGTGACAAAAAATTTACTGATTGCATTTTTCGCATTAGTATCGATCACCAATCATCCCCCAATAGTTATTTTGTAAATATATTCAATGAACAGAATTGACCTCTCTACAGTTTTATTATAAGTATAGATCATGTACTTGTCTTATTTTGCTCCTTAAATTTACGAAAGAAAAAATAATAATGAGACAGGGATTCACCTCAGGATTTTAAAAATTCACATTATCTTTCAAGTCCGTGTCGATTCATTCGTTTTAATCGACCTTTTTTAACAGGTCACCTCATTATGAATATAAAACTGACAAACGTCAAATGTGACCTATTAAATTGACTCAACTATAATTGCATTATTTTAGTAAATACCATACATTACTACTGTGCCTTGATTCTGTTAAAGCAAGTCACTGCCACAGACACTTTAAAAAAGACTTTATTATTATGATTTTAAAATTTAAAATTAAATTATATTTTGTTTTGAATAAAAAAGTGTAATAAACCCTTTTCATTTGATTTTAGACTTTAACTGTATACGGGTATAGTCTCCAATTAAATGGCATTTCATTAATGTCAGTGGCATGACAGTGGCTTGCTTTAACTACAACAGAATCCAATGGGTACATCGATTCCTATACAGAATTCATACATTACACAATTCTTAAATAAGTACTTTAATTGAAAAATATAAGTAGATACGCGTGTATCATTGTCATAAGTCTTAAAATTATCGATCTAATACATTGTTTACATTACAGACATAAATATCGAACGTTACACGATTCTTCGTTAATTTAATTGAAAATGATTCTCATTATAATTGTCATAAGTGTCATAACACACATTATTACCGACCTAATACACTGTTTCCATTACAGACAGATAACATCAAGCGTTACATGATTCTCCACTAATTTTATTGAAAAAGACATTTATGTAAATACTCGTACATAAATTGTAACTGAATGATACGACTTAATAATATTTAATATCGACGGTCCCTTAGTACAATCACCTAAGTGGTAGATACGTGATTTGCAGATTTTGTTAACATTACCTTCAGGAACCTTCAGGACCAACCCTAAACTATCGTTTGTTTAAAAAAATAGTCTAAGTCAAGAAACTGAGCTTATAGACCGTAAAAGTCAGTAGGTATTACTTCAACTACTTTCTTTAGGAATAATTCCAATGTATAACAAAATAAGTCATAAATAATACACTTACTTCTGTTTGATTTTCTTCTTTTTTATAAAATATATCACATTACCTGTGCGTATAACTACCTACCTAAATTTTATAAAACTTTCATACAAAATTTCATGACCTACAAGTGTTTTGTAATATTCTATTTATAGTATTAAATAGAATATTATAAAACACTTGTTCAAAACTTTAAAATACTCTCCTGTACAAATCAATTATTTTGTAATTAAGGATTTTTACGTAGGGACCTCGATATTACTTTAAAACTTATAAATGAATACTTGTAGCGAATGTTACAATATTGTTTGAAAATTAAGAAACTGGTAATGTTTTGTTCCAAGAATATTTAAGCTCTATGATTGGCTTGCAACCAAGTGGCGACTCCAGGTAGACAGTATGTGGCCCATCGGATATTGTTGCGTACGTGCTCAAGGGCGCGCTGGCGAGCGCCTTCGCCGGCACCTGCTTCCGGATATTGAGCGAAGAATAGCTCCATCTATTTGTTGCAAACAATACAATAAAATATTAATATAAGATGTAGGTAACATTTATAAACGATAGTGTTTTGGATCGCGATCCAGAAGGAGAGGGATGGAGCTCTGAATCGTGGCCCAAAATACCATTGTTTTTAGCACGTCATGGTAGGCCTTCTGGACTCCGCTTCTATTATTGCTTAGAGTGGTAAGAATAGGTAAACGCTACTTTTGAGCTATCTTTACACGGGCTTAATGTTTTGATTTGAAAAAATTTAACAGCCTCAGCATAACATCCGTAGACGTATAGCTTCCTTTCTCTTGACCAATGAAAACGCAAAAAAGTTGTCACGTGATCAAAACCGGTATCAATGGTTCAAGAGAAAGGAAAGGATAGGTCTACCGTACGCTACAGATCCGGCACAATTAGACAGATCTTTAGAATCTGACAGACCGTCTGACAGTCCGACAGACCACCATATTACCAGTGTGAAAAAAATTACGTCTTACCTCTTTATACTTGAGTTCAGAATTGAAAGTGCTTGTAATACTAGGTATCAGGTTGCCCAAGTATCGGCTGTTCAACGAGAACTTGTCAACGAGCTGCGGCCACCGCGACCTGACGTCATCCCATATAAGGGCGGTGCCTGAAGGGTTCGCGCTTATTTGCATAAGCACGTTCAAGTAGTCCTGACTTCGGATGTTCGTCTCATTCCAAGCTAGGAGCAAATACCTAGAATATGACGAAATTGTTTGATGAGCATGAGTTGCGACGTAGTCCATTGTTTATAGTAATCGGCAGAATTAAAGTTCGTGAAAAAATAATAAAATATTCGCTCATGTTTACTAACTGTCCAATCAAAAAACTAGTTGATAAACTAATGATGTGAGCGCTTTGAGTCTGTGATTAGTTTAAAATAGACAGATGATTGATTGATTGGCGCACATCCACCTTCGCGCTCCTCACTTCTCACCAAAGAGAACTTTTTCCGCGCGGAAATCCTCATGGGAATCCCCCAACCCCTCTCCCGCCATGGCCAGCGGGGCAGGTTATGTCGGACTCTTACCGACTAAAACAGCATGCTGTCTAGTGTCTTCTGACGCCAGGGTGAAAAGTGGTCAATAGAGCATTTCCCTCGCATCACCAGAGACTTACAAACATGTTCTGCTGCGCAGCTAGAGTACCTATATTGTCACGCAGTTTGCCGATAACTATACTGCTACCTATCTGATTTAAAATTCAATACAATGGAAGTCTCCAAAGCCACTGGAATTTAGTGGTAAATATTATAATCAATAGGTCAATGAACTATAACTTTTAATGAAGAAATTATGAAACAAAGTAAAAATAGCTAAGAAATTAACCATCCATTTTATAACGTTTGTTTTTTCGTTATGCAAAATAATAAAGTCAACGATTAAATTAACTTAACACGTAGTAATTTATTGGTCACCTTGGCTTTTGAACCTTTTATAATGTGAATGTGAAAATACATTGTAAATATTTTAGTGTTAAGCTACTTTTTATTGTTAACTGTGTAATCATGATAGTTTACGTCATCCAAGTACTCACACAGCCCTGGATTTTTTTTTAATTCAATGGACTTACTTCCTAAGTATTGCAGTATCTCGAGGAGCTGCTAAAGCTTTACGGAGAATCAATTTCTCCTGTACATCATCCTCTTTCAGATATATTTGGAACAGGAGATCCCAGTTCGCTATTGTACTTGATTGCATACCTATAAAATAAACAAATTCCGTGAGTGCACCACGCCTGTAGGTACAAAGAGTAGTGGCCACCATTCCAGATGCCACTTTGAAGGTCTGGATCTAAAGGATCCAAAATTGTAGGAAAAAGGGAACACGAGTAAAGTAATCTAGTTTTTCACCGTGAAGGGAATAAGGCTGCGTTTCCTCTGACGCGGAGCGGGGCGGAGAGAAGCTACTAGCGGTGCACGAATATCAATTTGACCTTAAGGGTGACATTTAAGTCCACGTAAGTAGTGTACGTGTAGTTCGGAATAGGAAGGGGGTTAGGTTAGTTCAGGTTATAAAAACAATGTTATATTGTTCATGATTTTTTTTTATATACTACGTAGGTGGCAGACAAGCACACGGCCACCTGATGGAAAGCGGTCACCGTGGCTGTGGAAGTGTGCAACACTTAGGGTGTCACACACGCACTGCCTACCCTGAGGGTACCTGAGGTTCCGGACCATGCACCCAAATGGGTAAAAAACCTAGCAAGAAAATATTAATTACCATAAAAATATACGATTTCTCTAAGATCTTGATGAATGGTCACCTCTTCGGGAGTGTCTTTTTTCTTGAGCCAATTTAGGAACATACTCTTAACTCTGTCCTGCGCATCTAGCAATTGGCAACGCGCTGCCAATCCTAATATCTTTGTGCGGAGTAAACTGTGAACAAAATTTAAGAATAAAATACCAGGTGTCCCACGGCGCGCGGCGATGCCACATGGAGGGTAAGTACCTTAAAATTAGATAATATGGACAGTCTATTTTACTAAAAGAAAACCTAATTTGGATTTAATACAATTAAACTGCATTCAAAGATATTCAAAAATTGCAACACTCTGTATTCGAAACGGCTAAAATGGGAAAAAATAACATCCTGTACTGTACTAAAGGCAACTATAAAATCAAATCTGACAAACATAATAAAAAATAAATAAGGGAAATCCATTTTCTGTTGATAATAATATTATGAATCCATGTTTTGCAAATCAAACTGCATAGTACGCGGACATTATTATTGGTAAAAGAATATTGCCTGCCTACCTTTCCATAACGGGTAGATTCTGTGCATCCCAATTCTGCTTCACATAAATCGGCCGAATTAATCGTTGAAAGTATTTCTGTCAAAAAAAATTTTTCTTTGCATTATTTAATTAAAAACATGCGTCAGAGCGATGCGTCAGAGTCATGACAAACACGTTTTTAAATAATGAACGTACGAATACAATATTTAAGAATATAATATATTTACATTTATTCTATTTATTTCAATTGTATTACGCTAGCCGTGCTCCGCGGCTTCGTCAGTGGCATACTTCGATCCCTTGTGACATCCATTTAATCCATACAATACATGCCCGTAATCGTGTTGTGATCCTGCCGCCGTAAGTAGGCTAGCCAGAGCTCACTGTAGGTACCCCTCCTCCTCCCACCCCTTCCTAGCCTCCCCACCCCTTCCCTTCAGGGTAGGCAGCGCGTGTGTTGGACACGTTAATAAGCCACGGTGATCGCTTCCCATCAGGTTGGCCGTGTGCTTGTCTACCACCTACGTAGTATAAAAAAAAAACTTACCTGTAAGTTGTCATACGCCAAAGAATTATGGAGTCTGTTCTTCAAACTATTATAGACTGATGCGGCTGTGTCCCAGGGGATTAGGTCGTTCTCAACTAATAGATAGCTGGTAAGACTTAGAGCTAAGTGATATGGCACCAATCGTGATTCCGCGCAGGCAAATATATCGTCAATCAGTTGGGCCCGGTCTGACGTCGTTAGCTGAAAAATAAAATTAATGTTTATTTAAATAATTTCGCTGTGCGAAAGAGAAAATTCTGTAAAAAAATAGATGCAAGCCAATCTAAGCCGATGTTGCATTCTTCTTTCCGGCTTGCCCATTCCAAAGCCGGTTAGTACCTGATTAGATTTCGACTTGAGCTGTTCAATCAAAGTCTGCCACATCGGTAAAGTGTAGTTCACTCTGTAGTATCCTACTTGGTTGTTATTAATCTTGAGCCAATTTTCACCGTCCTTCAATTTTACTTTAACTGAAAGAGAAATTACATAACTATAGAAAAAATCAGTGTCGTGGCTATATTACGAAGCACTAACCATAATTGATAAATCACCCGAAGCATTCAAGCCATTGTCAAGATTTGCGCTAAATTATCGATTTACTTTTTACAAAGCTGGCCTAATATTCAATCCAATTTAGTCGGACTAAAATCTAATAAGGCTAAAATATAATGAGTAGGCAAACAACACAAGTTAGATAATGGCAATTGGTCTTACTTTTATCAGCAGTATCGGACAGCCATAAGATGTTCTCATGCGGCCCATTCACGGTCTTATATGTAATCGGCACAAACCATCGGTAGCTGAAATGACGTAAGAAAATTTATAACTGCAATATTTAATTCAGTACATAACTAATTGAATATTGCAGTTTTCATATTTTCATTTTTTAGCAAAGTAGTTTATATCTTTATTAATAAAAATGCTGCTTTACAGCATAATGTTCTAACAAAATACTTTAGTGTTAAAAATGATAGGTATATTATAAGATTTTTAATTTTAAAATCTGTGCAATAGTCATCTACTTTTGATGCTGACTGTACATACATGCAGGGTAAGTAGGTACATAATTACCCACACATTAAAAACATAATTTATGAAATCAATCAGGTTAACAATTAATTTTAATTTTAAACACCAGAGTATACAGAGTTGTGAAACATTTATAGTTACATAAATAAGTTATAAGTTAAAATTTTAAAATTATTTTCCATATAATCCTAAATCCCTTTTGAACTTACTTGTATTTACTATCATTTGGATACACAGCATCAGGATCATACAAAAATCGTGTCTGTGACAAGAAGTAGGAGTTGGGTTCATCGCCTGGTTTAACCATCAATATAGGATAACCCATCTGTCGTGTCCACGTATCCATTATGTGTCTGAAAAATATGATTTTATGTTGTACTCCATTTCTTTATAATATTACTAGCTTTTACCTGCAACTTCACCCATATGGATAGAACGAAAATAATGCTAATATTTTTTTTTTAAACTATGGTCCGTAAAATATAGGATGATCAGCAGTTATCACTAGTGCTGTGGCGTTTACGATGTATTCCTTATTTTTTATCGTTAAAATCAAACAACAATTATTGTCTATTGACTGTTTTCATTATTCGAAAGGAGTACACCCAAAGTCATTTTTACAATCATCATTTAAGTATCGTAATATGATCTTGTAAGTGACATATTTCCATAAAAATGATTTTCATGTCACCTCTGAGGTGTAAATTTTTATGATCACCTGAATAATGAAAAAAAAAATTGTAACCATGACGCCCCTTTAAAGTTACTTCGTCATTTTGTAGCGATCTGTCACAGAGATCATACTATATTTTATGAACTATAATTAAATTGTAAATATTATTAATTTATGGAAATACGTACGTTACACTCAAATCCGGATGATCTATTTTAAAATACTCTTCCAAACATGCCAGCAAGTCTTGCGTGATGGTGTTGCCATACTTATACTTTTTTAAATAATCCGACACCCCACGGCGGAAATTTTCTGGCCCTATGAATCCTTCCAACATCCTCAAAATGGATGCACCCTGAAACAACACACAAAAAAAATTAGTGAAACTAATGTTAACCAACATTTTCACGTGAAAAAAATGGGAAGTTACTCAATATTATAGGAAGAAAGAAACACTTGTATGGGTATGTAACGCATTTCCGTTTTATTATCAAGCTGTTTGTTTAAGTGAACGCGCTAATCTTAGGAACCACTGGGTCGAATAGAAAAATTATTTTTAATTGAAATGAAAAGTAGATTAGTTGTGTCTGTAGGTACCTATATCAGAAATTAAAAAAAAATTACGACCGACGAAGAAAAAATAATTTTGACCTCCGCGCGCTATCTAGTGACTATAAGATATAGTTAGATAAAAATTATTAGTAACTGACCTTATTATATGAGATTGTATCAAATATGGCTGTAATTTGGTCTGGAGTGGACACATTTTGCACGATAGGATGGCTTGAAAGTCTGGCGTCAGTCACTAAGACTGGATGTAAAGTTTTCGTCAAGAAATGGTCCAACTAAAATAAAAACCAGCTATTAGTATATAATTCGTAACGAAGATTAAGGGTCTGTGCTGCGTCGTGCGTATGCACGCAGGTGGACGCCCGCTTTACACGATTTTGTGCAAATTATCCGCACGAAATTACTTGGTATTATTTGCATGATATTGCTTGATATTATTTGCACGAAACAGGCACTTGCATGCGTGCAGATGCCCGACGCAGTGTAGGCCCTAATATCACAGTAAGTAGTTAAAAATTGATACTTCACTATTTTCCAAGTAGGTTCAATGTTATCCAATGCTTTTACTTGCATGTAAGAAGCAAATCCTTCGTTTAGCCAAACGTCATCCCACCATTTCATAGTTACTAAAATAATTAGACATATAATGTTAGAGTATTTGTTAGGGACAGAATTTGTTAACAGGTCAAGAGTATATTAGTCCAACGACGCGGTCAGAAATAAAAGAAGCTGATAGATTAGGTTAGAAGGCTAAGAGGGCATAGTGTAGAGAAGTTTACGTATAGCGCATACGCATTGCATCTAGCTAGAATGATAGCTTGCCACAATCAGTGTGACATAATATTACGCCTACCTACTAATAGGTTGCGGCCAGGAAAACAAACTATAAGTAAGTAACTGTGTAGTGTATATTCAGGTAGGCCAGTTGGTCATAGTGCACTCCCTGTGAGGGACTGGTCACGGGTTCGAGTCCTGTCCTGGATGTTCACTTTTCCAAACTAAATCTATAGGAAGCAATTAGTATGCTAGTATTAATTGCTTGAAATTGCATTGAAGAGAAAATAAAATAGTGCCAGAACTCACCCAAATTTCCAAACCACATGTGAGCCAACTCATGTGCAATAGTGTTGGCTACACTAATCCTGTTTGAGGCTGAGGATTTTTCTCCGTCAATAAGAAATGACGTTTCCCTGTAAGTGATCAGGCCCCAATGTTCAGTCGCACCAGAAACATAATCAGGGATTGCTATCATGTCTGAAATATTATTGTGTATCCAGTTTTATTTATTTGTTTATTCAAATGTATCTGATAATAAAAAGGAATAACCACAGAATTCCAGGAGATGGCTTAAGGTGACAAGGTAGGCAAAAGAGGAGATAGCAAGACACATTTAATGACCATGGACCAGAGTGGCTTAGGTCAACCCGTAAGCCTGAATGAGTGCCCAGTCAAGAGTACATACATACACTCACGCCTCAGGCAGAGCCAACAGCCACCATCTGCTTCTCTTTGGAGTGTCCTCTAAGAAAGTAAATATTTATGGGGCTCTTCCAGGATTCAAATGAGGAACCCTTGTAAAAATTCAGTCAAGAGGATGAATGCGGTCGACAGGACAATTCTCCAAATGCAACATTGCAATAATGAGCACATAAATATGAAAATATATTTTTATTTCTCTGTCAATTCAAAAATAGTTTAATAAAAACAAGTATGTATTTCTCTAATAGTTAATGATGTTTATAAATAAATGAAGCATTTACCCAATTTAGGGAGAGGGAATGGCACCTCGTAATATCTTATGTAAAATTCTGTTGCCCTTTTCCCAATATCTTGAGCAAAATCAATTTTATCCAGTTCATGTTTCTGAGCAAATGACCTTAGTATAAAATTAGATCCATAGTTCCCAGAATCTATTTCGGTCGCTTTCTTATCAAAGTCACATACAACAAAGCAGGCTAAATAAGTTGACATTGGTACGCTGGTGGCAAATGTCACTACATCCATATTGTGTTCTTCATTATGAGTTGTTTCAATTTCCTAGTAAAAAAACCATTATAAAAACAAGTTAAATGCATTTTGAAACGGAACACAGAACAAGGCTCCGTTCCCTCCCTCATATAAAGGATATATGAAATGCAGTATACTACCACTTGACATTGATATGAAATGAGAGAATAATCATTCCAATATTATGCAATAGGTACTTTCATGCTGCGAAAATTAAAATTTATTTACTTATTTAGTTATACTTGATGATATTTGTTCAGAATATGAAATTGTTTCAAGCTTCAATTTGTTCCACTTAATAGATTAAGTGATTGGCTTGCACCAATATTTCCACAAGGCTGTTCTCAATTACACATAGCCCTTCAGCTGTTATAAAGAACGTGCTGAACTATTGAAATGCCAGATTAGTGAGACTTTACTGTAATACTGTGACGGTCTCAGTGGCATAGCGGTAGTGCTTTGACTGCTATTATGGGGGTGCAGGTTTGATTCCCGCCCAGTGCAAATATTTGTATGCATGAATATGTCTATTTGCATTGGTCTGGGTGTTTCTATGTATAATATGTATGCATTTACGAAAACAATGTAAAAAGTATGTTTATCCGCAAACTAGAACCCATAACACAAGCTACTTAAACTATGCTTACTTTGGGTATAGTCAGCAATTTGTAGAATGTTGTAGAATAGAATATTTTTAGTAATAAAATGAAAACAAAACACTTACATTCATGTTAGACAGTGCTATATATGTGGGAGGCTTCCACAATTGAATGTCATATGTCGCCTTGAAATCTGGTTCATCAAAACATGGATAAGCCTGACGGGCATATGTAGGTTGAAATTTGCTAGCAACCATTGACCTGAAAGTAAAGTATATCCATATGTTGTATATAAAAAGTATATAATAATTGCAACACCAGGGGTCTCAGGAATCATTAAGACCTATGGAGCCATGCCAACCTCCGGCACACCTATTGATTGTAACTGAGTTGGCCCAACATAACCACCACCCAAGCAATCATAACCATCAAATATTAAAGCAATTCAATTTTCTTTGTTCACTGATAACATAACTAACTTCCTTAAATTGCTGACCATTTAAATTAAAACCAAATAATAGTTATAGAAGCAACAGGTGATCTCACTTTATGATAATGTTTAAATTTGAAACATTTACCTGCCATCAAACAGACGGGAGGCATAAAATCCAACAATTTTATTCTTTAGCTCTCCTGTGTAGCTTATGTGGATTTTATAATTGCCTGAACTGAGAGAACTTTCAAAGTATATGAAGAGCTGTTCCAGTTGCTTCACCTCCAAAAATTTCGATACAACCACTGAATCTTCATTTCTATAGACTTTTATGTCGGCTATATTCAGAAAGTTTGAATGCAAATTGATATAATTTCTGTCTTGTTTGACATTCACTTCAATTTGTACATTGCCGTGAAATGTCCCGTTTGCTATATCAGGGCGCAGCTCGAGTTTATAATTTACGGGACGGATGAGGGGAGAGAGTCTATCCGACAATTTCACGTTGATACGCATATTTTCCATACTATTATGACCACTGCTGAAGTGAAACCGGCTTTTTCTTACAGCATTATTAGTACATTTCAATAATTCACGATAAATTATACACACAGGCATAAAAAATGAGGATACGTTTACTTAAAAATTAAAAACGCAGTGTCAATTAATTATGCGCTTGATGTAATTTGACGATACAGGCGCGAGTAGATTGCAATGTACAATGGAATGCAATGCAAAGCAAGAAAAGAAAATACACCATGAAACCGTATGAAACTGATGAACTGTTTGGTTTAAGTCATGTCACCAATGTCACCACTAGTGGTGGCATTACCAGTTATATTTCAATATTTCGTTGGCCTGTTACGTTGTTGGAAGATAACCGTTGTTGTAAACAGTTCTTAAATTATTACTGTTATTTTTTATTTTCTACTTTTTATAGTCTCTATGGTCATGTTGTCTATGACAACATGGCCATAGATAGTTTTCCTTAACGACTTTTTTTCCATTGGCAATGTTGCTGACCTGTTAGGTTGGTAATGGTAATGTTGATAACGGAAAAAAATGTAACGACTAGTGTATTTTTGAGAATACTATTTATTTTCGTATTGGTAATCGATAAGATGATACAATGAGAATTATTGAACAATCCTAATGTACTTGGCAGCTGTTCTCACTTCATCCATATTGTATTTTTTTTCTATATTTTGAAGTCCCATAATATCAAAAGTATATATTTTGAATTTAAAGTGGTTCTGAGATTATTTACGTCATTAGAAAGATTAGGGCCTAAAAATTATACCTTTGAAATATAGCACCTAAAAGATTTTTAAATAAATTCAGCTTATTATATAATAAGTATCATTATACTTAATATTATAACTTCCTTGGACGTACTGAATAAATATTGAATATTAAAAAAGAAATTTATAATTTAATTGAAAAATATTGGGTTATGAAAATGGGTTCAAATTAGTTTTACAAATTAGTAATTAAACCTATGAAACGTATTTTTCATAAATATATTATTAATTAGTATTAAAAAAAACTATATCAGCATTATTACTTTAAAAGACAAAAATTAAATTACCACCACAGCCATTTTTCCTTCTATCACAAGATAAGCTTTATTATAAATTAATAAAACGCGAATGACGTGTAGAGATAATTTCTAAACTAAACGTATTATTTTGGCACTTTCCTTCCTATACATTAGGTAGAAATCAGTTCATGGTTATTTGTCCTTGAAAATTTGACAGTTTCAATTATATTACCAATTTATTGTTCGTTTTTCGTTTTTCGTTTTTCGTTTTTCGTTTTTCGTTTTCGTTTTCGTTTTATTAGCCTAAAGCTGTCACATCAGTCACATAATGTTGTGCATAGACAATTTTTTATTTTCTACTTTTTAAAGTCTCTATGGTCATGTTGTCTATGACAACATGGCCATCTATGGTCAGCCATTACTGAGAAAACAATAAATATTTCGACTTTTACTGTCGAAATATTTATCATTCGTTGCTATTGTGATTCCCATTATACGATAAAATTATTTTAATGGATATGCAGGTGGTTTAAATTAATATAGTAATATTTAATTAAGTCTAAATGTTACAATTATTCTAAAATGTACTCTATTTGATTTGAAACACTGACCTGTAATAATAATCACTAGACTGGCTATTATATAGAAAATAACAGATATGAAGAGAAGGGCAGTGGTGTTTCTTGTCACAAGTAAGTAAATATAAGAATTTAACACTCAAACACTTTACTATGATAAGCGAATACCCTTCGAGTTAGGGGATTTTAATAATATTTTCATAACCAATAATGTCTAATAGGGATGTCAAAATGTATATCGGTAATTTTCTATCCAGTGCCAAAATTCGTAGGTATACTTTTAAACACAAAAGGCTTGGTATTATGTACTACAAATAATTTTATGAACATATTAAAATGGTATATATCATTAATAAATACTTCAAATTGAAGTACCTAGGTAGTTGAAACAGTGATATTTGAAAAAGTTTCATCGATACCAAGACAGGTTGCCAAAATAGCGATTTTCAATGAGGCACACTGTAGTGGGACTGATCGCCAGTCCAGAGTACTTATACAGGTCAGTGATTTGAAACTACAATAGAATAGACTATAGACGTACTCAAGAACTTTATGGTCCAGATAAACGCCGCGCAAACTCGCTATATACAGATGGTACAGAGCGCGCGACGTTTTTAATTTCAAGAATTGGGCATCTTCACGGACGGCTCGGCTCGCGTAGGATCATGCTACCCAGCGTCGTTTAAACGAGCAGGCTTGTCCGGTTTCCAGATTCGGATTCCAGATCAGAAACGTTATGAATTCAGATTCGATAACCTGAATTTCATGAATGAAATTTATTTTCATACAAAATGTCCAACGAGGCGACACGTCATTCATAGGCGTTATAGACATATATTATACTAGATATATATCAACTTAATATTGTTAGAACTATAAAATAAAATAAAAAATATTGTTAGAAAATTATAATTATCATTATAAATGAAACATAATTTTGTATTATTCCATAATCATCACTACTATCATCAATTATATTTAGATCAGATTAAATAATTATACCTTTGCAATATAGCACCTAAAAGATTATTTAAATAAATTCTTATTATTATAACTTCCTTGGACGTACTGAATAAATATTGAATTTTAAAAAAGAAATTTATAATTTAATCGAAAAAATACTGGGATATGAAAATGAGTTCAAATTAGTATAAAACGTATTTTCCATATATAAATATATATATTCTAATTAGTATTAAAACAAAAAACTATCTCAGTATTATTACTTCAAAAGACAAAAATTAAATTACCACCACAGCCATTTTTCCTTCTATCACAAGATAAGCTTTATTATATAAATTAATAAACCTGAATAATACGTTTAGAAATTATCTCTACACATCTTAGAGATAATTTCTAAACGTATTATTTTGACAGTTTAAATAATAATAATGAATAATACAACACTTTCCTTCCTATACATTATTAGGTAGAAATCAGTTTTTGTTATTTGTCCTTTTGTCCTTGAAAAATTGACAGTTTCAATTACCGTTTATCGTTTTTCGTTTTCGTTATTACTGTTATTAGCCTAAAGTACGTAATATTGACAGCGTTGATGACATTTGACAAATCTGACAATGACTGAAGAATAGTGAAGAAAGTTACTTTTTTTTTCCTCCGTTGTTTGATAACAGGTTATTTTGCTCGGCCATAATGCATTAGTAAGTTATTTTTTAATATCGCGTTATTTAAACAGTTATCTAATATATTTGCCACTACTAGTCACCACACCATTGTACAAGCTGTCACTATGACAGTACTGACTTGTATTGTACGAATGTTGTGAAAATGATAAAAATGAGTTACGTGAAATGAAACGCACGTATTAGAAAACGAATAATTTAATAAAATTTTATTCATTTAAGAACGTTCAAGATCTATTTATTTTATTATTTATAATTTTATACTGATCTAATAGCTAATAATAAAAAAATGAAAATTTGTTGTGTCGCTCTCTACATTGGAGATTCCTAGGTCCATGATTGGAGATATTAAATAAAAATATATACAAGTGAACAATATCTACTGAACAATAAAATATTTTTTTGGAATAGAAAGAACTAATAAAGGTAGTCGGTACCTACCTACTCTAAGAACAAGGAAATTTCTAATGTTCTTGGTGCCTACATACTGAATGGATTTTGATGAAGTTTTTTTTTCTGGGTCTTGATCAAAATTAAAATCTGCTGTAGGTATGTTTGTTTGTAATAATTGGTTATGTAGAACCGGAGATATTATAATTATGATCATACAACAATAATGAAATTGTCCACAGCACGGGTGGAGTCGCAACATCAGCACTAGTGTGTCATGAAGACATCGTAGGACGAGTCAGTGGTAAGTTTCACGTGCAGTATGTTATTGTTCTACTTTATCTACGTATTACCTATCTATTATAATCGTTGCCTAATACCTAATACCTAACTGCTTGCCCAATTGAGGTATGTTAATTATATAATACCTATGCTGTATATACTATCTACCTACATGCTCTCTACCCATGACTCTTACTGACTACCTACCGTATTCACAATCTTATCCCGACATTTTGTAGAGCGGAGCCATGAAGCTAGAGCGGAGCGTAATCTGTACCTATACCTACCTAGTAGGTACATATGCTGCCGTCATGCGGAAAAAGGGCGCTTCTACATAAAGTTGAAAACGGAGAAAAAAAATATTTTGTGATTTTGAAACGAAAAACGTTGCTGCTTTGTAGAAAATAGGTATTTTAATAAGTTTGCAATTTGGAAACTTGTATACTAAGGTAGGCTATCAGGACATATTAATTAAATTAAATTTTATAAATATCATATATTAAAAAAACGCGATTTTCCTTTTCTTTTTGGTAAAAAAAATCCTGACAAATCCGCAATACTTCATTGAAAAGACGTTTCTGGCTAGATACCGACTTTTCAACGTAGTAATTTTGTGAACGCTTTTTCATCAAATTAAAATGTGATTCGGGCTAAATAAAAAAGGGCGTATTTAGCCATTTACTACTTTTTTACTAAGTATTGCGACACCAATTTTAAGATAATGTTTCTATAAACGCCCTCTTTTTTTGTTATTAATGAGCAATCTTTTAAGTTTAAGGCTATTTTTCTATGATGGTTTGATAATATTATAATACGAAGATAATTTTTACATACATACAAATCACGCCTTTTTTCCATTGAGGTAGGCAGAGACAACATCTTTCCACTTGCTATGTGATCTTGGCATACTCCTTTCACTTCTTCAACTTTCATAATAAAATTGTTTTCATACATGCACGCCGGTTCCATGTACTCTTGACCTGGCGTTTCTCCAAAACGTCCTGGATCTGATTAGAATATGTACGCCTAGGTTGGCTTTTACCATTCACCCTCGCCTCATATATCTGTTTCGTCAATCTTCCTTCATCCATTCTCTCTACATGTCCGAACCATCTAAGCATTCCTTTCTCTATCTTGATCACTACATCTTCAATCATACTGCAATGTTCCCTTATCACACTGTTCTTAACTCGGTTCATCAGCGTTACGCCAGCTATACTTCTTAGACTTCTCATTTATACATTTCTATAGCATTTAGTCTACTTTCATGTTTCTTCTGCCATATCCAACATTCACTACCATACATAAGTTTGAGAACGAGAACTCCTCTATGTACAACCAGACGTGTCTCTTTAGACGCGTTCTGACTGCTCATAAAATTATGCAGCGCTCCATTCACTTGTTTACCTGCCAAAACTCTTCGCTCAATATCGCAGTCATATTTTCCATCTCTCGTAATTTTTGAACCCAAGTATATAAACTCTTTCACTTGTTCCACTTTTTCTCCCTCAACCAAAATTGTGCAAGTGGTCATGCTTTTTTTCTCTTTCGAAGATCATTTCTATCGTTTTACTTACATTCACTTTCATTCCTTTGCTTTTAAGGGCATCATGCATAAAAAAAACTTTCGCATACAGTTTCCCCACGATGCTGAATAAGCTAATGCCTCGATAATTCTTGAAGTCTTGCTGTGACCCTTTTCCTTTGTAAAGCGGTACGATAACGGCTTTGCACCAGTCTCCTGGTACACTGCCGCTCTTCCAGCAAAGGTTGAAAAGGAGGTACAGCTGACTAGCTACCACGCCTTGTCTAGCTCAACACCTCTACTGTAATCCTGTCACATTCCGCTGCTTTTCCCAATTTCATACTGTTCAACGCTTTCCCAATCTCTTTCATACTGATGACCCTCTCACTCTCATCTCCATCTTCATTCACGTAGAAGGAAGGGACTTGCGCTTGCACATCCTCTTTCTCGAAGAGACTTTCAAAATATTCCTTCCATCTCTTTAGCACGTCTTCCTCTCCTCTCACAAAACTTCTATCCTGGTTTCTGACTTTGTCCAGATGTGAGTTCATATTATTACCTCTGGCAGCTCTCATAGCCTTCCAGAAGAACTTAATGTTCTGCTGGAAGTTGTCAGATAACCTTTTACTGAATTCATCTCTATCATTCTGTTTCTTTCTTTTCACAACCTCTTTCACCACCATGTTTAAATCTCATATACTCATCCTTCACCAATTTTACTTCCTCATTCGTTGCTTCTCCCATTCTATGATTGGCTCACTTCGCCAACCAGTTCACACAAGCTTTCTTTTTCTTACCCACTGCCTTTCGAACTTCTGCACACATAGTTTTCATCTTACACCCCTTTCTTACTTTAATTACACCACATGCTTCAATAGCAACTTCCACCAGCCCATCTTTAAATACCTTTCAGCATTCTTCAATCTCACTTACCTACTCCATTTAAGCTCTCAGACTTCGTCCTTAGGTTAATTACAAACTCCTCTTTTACCTACCTTCTTCTTGCAAATTTTCAACTTTTATACGATCTAGTACACAACTGGGCTTATACACACGATGCCGCCACCCCCTCAACAAGCTCCTTATTCGGCTGACCACCAGGGAAGTGATTGGCGTTGATTGCGCCAACAACGCGGTATGCCCGAGTGTCTAGCACTTTCTTTCTCAATTTTGCGTCCACAATTACAAAATCGATCATACTTCTCTGATTTCCTTCTTCTCTAGTATACAAATGAATCATTTTGTGGTCAAACACTGTGTTTGTTACCACAAGATTCATTTCCAAGCATAATATCTCAAGCAGACTTTCTCCGTTTTTATTCACTCTTTCATTGCCAAACTTTCCCACCAAGATAATTTTTATGCAATCAAATTACATTCACTCTTAAAAATGCGTTTTTTCTTTTTAGTATCATGCAGATACGTTATTTCAACCTATGAAATCTATGAACACTCATCCCCCACACCTAGAAATACTAAGTAGAAGAGGCGCTTCTGCCATTTACGCCTTACCGACTCTCGTAATACTTAGATAAAAAGAAACATCTACTCAGGTGCGTCTTTTCTGCTTAATATCGTGTAGTTATGCCATTTCAACCTTGGAACATTAATATATTTTATAAACGAATAAGACTCTTCTACTTAGTTACGCCTTTTCATCTACGTCTATTACAGAAACTTCTTTCCAATTTAGTAATCCACAAGAAATTTTGTAGATAAGTTCTTTTTCGTTATTAATAAAAGCAAGAGTATTCGTATTTCACAACATTAAAAAATACTAGTAGATGCGCCGTTTTCTGCTGATTCAGAATCACTATATAACTCAATTTTGGAAAAAATGTTAGATGCGCCCTTTTTCCGTATGACGGCAGTATGGCAGTTACCTGTATTATAACAGTTGAAACCGTTAGTGTTTATGAAATATTTATAAGTATTTTAACTTCGGTTTTAACTACTTTAGAAAGATATCAAGCAAACCAAAGCAAGGTGATTTAGCCGGATTCTCACTTACCTACCTACCTACCTACCTACTCTTCTTTCAAAAGTGCCAAATCAAAAGCCTGCCTACTGTATGTAGGTATACCTACCTAGTACTTAACCGTTAGTACCTACTATAAATATATTCTGTGACTTAACTATGTTACCTTTGTTTGCTATTATTACAAATAATTTGGGTTTACGTTGAGGAAAGCATTAATTTAGAGGTTCTTGGCATCTTTAAAGCAACAAGTTAGAATCATTCTCCGTTATCAAATCGTTGTTGAGATCATTCATAATAATAATTTTTGCTAATAATAACATAGCCTTCATCCCTTCGACTTCCAGTCCGTAGGCCACTGCTTCTTTATCGAATCTAAAAGGTAGAGGCACAGCCTCAGCATGATCTTGAGTGCTATTTTAATGTTTTGCCTCATGACGCCCTCCGTAGTACCTAACACTGGGGCGTAGGTACAGCGTAACTTCTAGCCCCATAACAATAGTAGGTAATTAGACAAAATATCACACTTAGTAGGTAGGTTGGACAGTTTGGAGAAAAAATTATGAATGTGTAGGTACTTACCTTCCATTAGACAAAGTACTCTTATAAAATCCAATATTGCCTGAATCCAATTTGCCCATATACGTCAAGAATAACTTATATTCACCCACGTCTAGTACATTGTTTAGCTTGATTATTAAAAATTCTCTTTTATCTAGAGTTTCCTTTTTTGACGCAATTGGTATATTTTGATTGTCATTAGTTTTTAAAACTACTTGAATGATATGTAGTCCTTTTGAATGTATTATTATTCTATTAGTTGATTCTAATACATTTATTGTAATCGTTAGAGATCCAATAAACGTCTTATTTTCTATATCAGGCATCAATGTGAGATGATAATTTGATGGAGCAACATTTCTTGGTAGTCGATAATTAACTTCTTTCACCTAGAACAGGAAGTTTTTATCATAAAAACCTTCATCTCAAGTAAAAAGTAACTGGTAGGTATGTGGCAATTCATCGTTATCAGGTAGCGTTGTTAGTTCAAGGTTAGCTTTACTAGCTAGCAAGTTAAGATGCAGAGTTGAAGTGAAAAACCAATCAGCTGGGAGATATCTCTAAGTACCTACCTACCTAAATCGAGTTAAATTTAAAAAATTGGATGAAATTGATAATTATTATAAAATGAAAAAAATCATACAAACTTAAAACAAAAAAAAAAAGAAATATTGTAGGTACCCAGATAGAGCCCACGGATTACCTAGTTGAATAGCATATTTATTTTTACTAAGAAGTATTTTCCTTAAGTAGGTACCTACCTACCTATTTAAAGTGAGTATGTGCCTACCTATTTTTCATATAATTTTAATAACATTACCTTACTACTATTGCCACCATGATTGACAGCTGGCCCAATAAGCATTTTACTGGTAGAGCATGCTTCACATTGTTTATTGGCAAGTGCTACTGTAGACACAAAAAGACATAGAGTGACTATTATAAAGCAGATTAGCGTTTTATTTTCGTTTGTCCATTTCTTCAGTTTTATATTTTTGCTCATCTGAAACGTACAAAATATTTACTGTGAAGCGGCATTATACTATTAACACATAAAACGAGCCTAACAAATACAAAAAATTACATGAGACTATTTAGATTTATAAATTATCATTATCATTTCAGTGTAGTTCCCGATTGACTCGCAAGCTTTCACTGAGCCCTTGGTTTGGCACATTATACGACTTTTATGGGTGTGATTATGCTCTAGCCTTTCACCCCAAAGATGGTGGGATTAGATTAACCTGAAGCACAGAATAACTAATAGTTGCCTCATGCCTGAAGCTAAATGGAAAAGGACTAAAAAGGTGGCGCGCGACGGTGGTTTGGGAAGGGTTTCGGAACGGCTTTTGGAACTATGGAATCGGATAGTGGTATGTAGGTATCACGTGTGCTTCGGTTGATGTCAGTTTTTTTTATACAACTTATACAACCACCGTCGGTAGGCTAGAACACGGCTCTCCTTATGTGTGGTGGTCACCGTGGCCTATAGTACGTGTGCAATACAAGGGGGGCTATACTCGCGCTGCTGACACTGGGGGCGAGCCTCCAGGGTTGGCAGCGTTTTGGCGGGGATTGGGGGGTGAGGGGTGGCGAGTGGGTTTGGGGGTAGAGAGAGTTTCTGTGCTGACAGCGAAGGAAACTTTGCTCAGTTGGTCTTTGGAGGTAGGTACGGCACAGAATCCCTCCAGTGAGCTCTGGCTACCCTATTTAACGCCGGGAACAGAAGACGATGGTTATTATGGCCGCGGTCTTCTGTAGGGCGGACTGCTCATTTTGGATGGGAGATAACGTCGAGTCCTACCTCCGTTATAAAATTCCGTCAGTATTCGATTCTACTGCGGTACAACGAAAGGGCATTCGTTGTACCGCAGTCACGTTAGTACCTACTATTATAATATATTTTGTGCCGCATTGCTCACTCGCATGAGTAGGTAATACAGCCAAATTATGTACAAATTGTACAAAGACAGATCGTGCAGAGGCGTATATATGTATTATATTCTTCCTATATTTCTCCACAACAATCCTTAAGGCAAAAGCAGGATGTACGGTCCCGTAACCGGAGTGAAACCCATACCTATTGGTAGGTACTCCGAGAGTATACATTCTTGTCGGATCTGGACATCCATTCACTTCTCGTAGGGTCGTAGGTTGCGGGACATTACCTTCAAACCGCAGTTTTTTTCACACTTCTGCGTTAATTCAAATTATAATTATGCAAATAATTGAGTAAAAACGTCTACAGACAAAATAGATTTAACAAAATTAACACAGACACCTACTTTATCGTTGGGTAATACAATAGAATCGTAAAAGTTAATTTTTCATTCCCCAGCACTATTTTTTAGTGCCTATAAATCCTATCTATATGCCTGCACACTGCACACTATAAAACATTGTTATGTGCGACCAACGATCACTCATTATCCTTTCATAAACTGCTTTCTATCTATACATTAATATTAAAAAAAGTGTAAAAAGAGGAATTGAAACGCATGGCATCAGCTATCCTACCTATTAGCTCGTAATAAATATTAATAAATATTAAACTGATTTCATTTAACGATTATCTAGTATTTATTCGAAAATCTGGTACTTAAGTATTTCAAGTGAAATCGTGGTGAACCAGTGACGACAGTTTTTTATATCGGTCACGTCAATATGACTTCACCTCACCTGATGGTAAGCCCGTTTGTTTGAGTTTGGTGAGTGCGTAGGTATACGTAGGTATAGTCAACGTCAAAAGTTGATAACCATTTTCAGGTTTTCATGACTATAAATTAATTTACTTAAAATTTCTTAGTGACAATGTTGTAGGTA
Source organism: Lithosia quadra (assembly GCA_963576445.1). Classification (NCBI taxonomy): domain Eukaryota; kingdom Metazoa; phylum Arthropoda; class Insecta; order Lepidoptera; family Erebidae; genus Lithosia; species Lithosia quadra. The sequence continues at coordinate 6,086,021 of OY754880.1, read as the reverse complement.
TTTTGTTTATTGTTGTATCTATCCTTATTCAAATTTCGATTATAGTAGGTAAGTATACCTATTTAAATGAATCATTTTCATGCACAGTTTTAACTTTTTTGATCTGAAAATGATCATCTCCTTTTGATTGTCAGTAAGACAGCTTACCAGCTCTAGGTAGACACTTAATCAACCTGCGACCTGACAGGGACACACCGGGCCCTTGTGTTACACCCTCCCCTCTCCTCGATTGACTTGTCAAAGTCCCCCTAGCTACGCCTATAAAGCATAGTAGGTAAATCACCGAATGCATAAATTATTAGATACGTTTTAGAGAGAGTACTAACCTTAAAGACGTCCTTGACCTCTCACTTGACAAGTACACTTATCAAATACCTAACACACAATAATTTTACTTCAACGGATTTCCTCCAAACTACTTGGAAGGTGCTTTGTGTAGCACCAAGGTAACAACTAGGTACAATTAAAACATTTGCGCTGGCACTCGGTGTTACGACATAAGTTTCACTCGTCAACTGCCGCGCGTCTACTCTTAGTGGACGTAATACTTTGATATAATACTGTGACCATAATACAAGAATACTAAATATTTTAGAACAGTGAAAGTACAGATATAAATTGAACTGTGTTAAAAATTATAAGAGTTACATGACGAGAATGAGAATTGGGCAATGCGTGAGTAGGTAGGTAGGTATAAGAGCTTGCAGAACTAATAAAAGAGTGATACCTACTTGGTGATGATGATGACCCTGGTGGTCTTCTTATGTGATCTTATGTGAACCCGGAAACCTAGATTGAATGTAACTGGGATACACGCAAGGATGATAAATAATAATGCTGATAATGAAATGATTAGCTGCCCAGAAGTCACTATTGTCTATTTTGCTTCTTGTGTCGGCATTACTTATTATTCCTTACGTAGGTATTTTGTAGTTATTTACTGTTGAAGTTTCACAAATTGTCAACCTTGATGTTCAATACTTACTGCAGTTTTATAGGTAGGTACCTACTGTTGCTAAATTGTCTTGTTTAGTCACAATATTTTCTTAGTAAAGCAGTCTCTAGGTACTTACATTACCTACTTATATTATACAGATTTGTAGAGTTTTTATTACTTACAACTACGACTGTAGTACCTACCTACCTACTAGGTTCTAATAGGAGTAGGACTATTAGTTTATTATTCTGTGCTATAGGTCTCATACATGACAAAATTTATAAAAACATCTATTTACTACGATAATACGAATACCTTTATAAACGTAATGAAAATAAAATCAACCTACTGTAAAAAATAGACGTAGGTACTACCCATGACTTTGCTAGAAGTTCTGACGCAGGCGCTTGCATGGACAAAATAATTATGCATTCCGACGAAAATAATATCAACTAAAGCATAATATTTTGATTTAAAATTTATAAAATTTAACCAAACTAAAGTCGAAAAACCGTTGGACAAACATCAACTAAGTGCCTCAGTGCACGGCTTTGGTCATGCGTAGGTCGGGTGTCACTTCGTAGCCGTAGTGTCCTATTTGAACAGATTTGGTGCGAGGGGAAATACCTTATGGTGCGTGAAGGTTCCGCTCTACGTGGTGCACCCGGTTATTGTACTGATTACGGCCTAGGCGAGAGTGGCCCTGTATGCGACAGCTCAGAGGCTCTCCACAAGCAGAGGGCATAGTGGAGAGGCAGGGGGCGGGCAAGTTCCCCGAGCATGGAGGAAGGGTGGTAAAAAGGACGGCCACGTCCTGTCACCCTACTTATCAACCCGGTCACCACGAAAAAAAGGGAAATACTTTATGGGCCAACATAAACCCCGGTGTCTGTCGACCCAAGACAGTGTGCTGTTTTAGTCAGTTCAAGTTCTTCATAATTGGGGGAATTTCAGTAAGAAAAACATATGGAATAATTGTACCTAACTATTACAGTGGATCTTCATGGGGAAGAGGGAGGAGTTTGTTCGACTGTGGTTGTATTAAGTATTTCTTTTTAATCTATTTTGCCATTAGTCAAAGATATTTTCTTTGACTATGAAAAAACAATTTATATTTACTGTGCGTATATAATTGATTTCCGAATACAATTACTGGTAAGGCACTTTCTTAGGTAGGTACTTAGGTACCTATAATTATTGTTTCTATGGTTATTATTACGCCGTTGCTTCTTAGCAAAAATATGTAGGTAGGTACCTAGGTATATTTGCTGATTTCTGTGTTGGTATTAGACTGTAAAAAGGTCGTAGGTATATCTATGAAATTAAAGTCCCTATAGATACCTACCTTACCTACCTAGTTGACGCCAATCACTTAACACCTAAACCCTAAAAATGATAAGTAAGTACAATACTTACCTACCTACCAATTTTATTATGGAGGTAGGTATAATGGGTAACCTCGGAGCATGAGTACGAGTCGCACATGAACGGGTTTTCAAAAAGTAATAAAATAATCACACATAACATTAAATTTAATTACATAAATATTTAATAAATTAACGCTTACATTAGATAAATTAAAGCGGATATGCTTACAATTACTGTTAGCTAATAGGTATCTTAATTTTTAATTAACACACTCATAATTCACAAATGTAGGGTTGCAATAGGAGAAGTTAACACCCTACTGGCTTACCATGACATGTTAGAATCCAGTCTTTCGAGCAAGAAAGAGAGATGGACTTACATCGTAGACAGAGAACTGTCTACGACTTACATAGAAGAGGTCTATAGTTCTATTCCTTTTTCTCACTCGACCGAGACATGACACCGTGTCATTTCTGTGTCAATTACTCTACCAACATGTCATGAAGTTTTTTTATCTCTTACGACTTAATATCTCTACATCATGCACACAGACAAATCACTCAATAAATTAAAATAAATTATTACTTAACTTTATGAAATTATATAAGTACCTACCTACAAAATGTGTTGGGATAATTTATTGTCATGAAAATTTTCACACTGAATGACATAGATTTTTTTTTATAAAGGACACGTCAAAAAAACTTCACCTCGCCTGATGGTAAGCTAAAAGTAAAGTCTCAGAACAAGACTGGGGTAAATACGAATACTTAATAATAATGTGTGATTCTCTCGTAGCGACCCCAACTTCACTATTAAAGGGCTCGGAGGACGATGAGAAGCTTACTTTTGCGAGTATTTTTACAAGGTCGCCCCTTGATCGAAGAATACGACTATCAGACTCCAATTAATTTAGGCAATGCTTGCCAACTTCCAGACCTTTTATTAGGTACTTACTTACTTATAACATTTAAATTGTGAATTACTTGCAAGTAAATAATAGTTATTTTAACAAGCTATTTATTTTTAATGGAATGTAGAAAATACAAGTAGTTTTAGTGATTGCTGACTTATATACTTTTTTCTGTGGGAGATACCTACAGAACCTTAGGAGAGTACCTACCAGGTTGGTACAGACTCTCTTTTAGGTGAATCCAATCAAATATTTTCTTATATCCAATAGAACAATGACATGATGCAATTACGTCATTGTTCTCAATGGAATTTACTTTAAAACTAATCTATTCATGTCATATTCGTGAATTTCACGATCTCGCTTGTAGATATTTTCAAAGTTTTCCATTTCAACGTACCCAGTAATTTTAAGTACCTATAGCATTAAAAAGAGCAATTTTTGTGGGAGATTTGGCAATTTCAAAATAAGCACCTTTAGTTTCATTTAACTTCAAAGAATATTATGGTTTCAAAGAAAACAAGTTAGTAGGTATCTATCAACATTCTCAAATACTTCTGAAGAATCGTAAAAGCGCCCACCTACCTGCGGACATCGTATTAGGACAAGTGGATATCCTGTCAATATAATAATGATGACATTGATATGCATACTCGATGTTATTGTTGTGCTAATAAATAAAATTGGTCCCTACACCGGATTACGATATTGGATCGCAATATATTGATAGTCTCCACCCACTCTAGGAGAATTTGCAAATACCTACCTATAATTTGTTACGTAGATATTATTCTACAGAGGAAGTTTAACATTCAACGATTGAGATACGTAGTGTAGTGTTCCAACCCATTCGCTTGATAGCCGTAGTGTGCGTTGGCAATTTCTGCATCCCTTCCTTTGAAGGAGTTATTGTTTCTGAATGCGTTAAACATAATCAGGGTGAGTGCTAGTTTTCCAACCAAAAAGGATTTAATAAGCATAAATTTTAGCAGTCCCAGGACGAATGGCGTCATCGCTGACTGTATGATGAACGGCATGACTAAAATAGGTAGAATCTTCTTCATGAACTTTTTCGATTTCGATCGGCCTGAAACAACATAACAACAAACTTTATGAATAAGTAGATTTCAATAACACTTAAAAAATAACTTAAATATTTTTTTATAGAGTCTGTGCTAACCGACTATCAGGTAATTTGTGGTGCCTAGGAATAGTAACCAAGATTACTCCCGTTAACTCCTTCAGCTAAGTGTTAAGTATGTGTTAGAGGTGGGTTGTGTGTAGTATAATGATGGTTCAAACCCGGACTGAGACCGGCTCCTTAACCACTAATGTGATGTGACGTATTAATTTTAAAAGATTAGTTTGAAGTTTAGAAATTTAAAAAAAATCCACAAATACTACTTCTTACAGAGCACGATATTGAACTAAAATAAACATCTACATCTAAAAACACATGACAATGTCTCACCACGAGATGCAAATATGTACTGAAATACAGTCTGAAATAAATGACTAAGGATTATTATTATTAATATGGCTAGTTAACGAGTTTAGTTTTTATTTTCCGTTTGGATAGGTATCCGAGTTACCTACCTGCTTTACTCAAATATAAGTATATCACACAAAGAAACAAAACTGCACTCTAATAACGAGGGGCTCAGTATACGGCTGCGTTTACTGATAAAATCACATTAATCGAACTGGTTCCCTTAAAGCATCTGAGCTATATTTTATCACGGAACAGAAATCATAACTGATTTTGGATAAATACGAGCCTGATAATGTTTTTATTGTCAATGACTGTAAAAGTAGAGAGAGAGCTTGGGCCTTGGTCAGTCAAATTTATAGGTAACCCGTCCAAGTTCAGTGAATTTGAAGGGTGACGTTAATTGACTCCAGTCCTACCCATTCCCAGTATTTATCCCTAATCCTTGCGGATCCTGTGGCTTAATTTTTTTAGATATTTGAATTTCTATAAATACCTACTAAAAATTATGTAAGAGTATGGTTTGACAGGTTGGCAATTTCCTATATGATTTGTTGCTTTTTTGTATACCGAAATTACTTTAATGCGAAGGAAATTGAGTGGATATCGCATGTGTCCCGGCTTTTGCCATAATGTAAAAGTATTACTTAGTCCTCATATAAAATTATCATTAATATTGAAATTGATATCTAATACTGTCAGAAATAAACACTAAAATAAAATTGTATCAGTTATAACAAGTGCCTCTTAGTGAGATAAAAGAGAAGTAGGTACAGGTAACCGGACCTAGGGTTTAGGTCACATTAAAAAGTTATGCCAATTTACGAGTATAAAATGACATCTTTATTTTCCAGCAGTGTATTTTGACACGAAACCGACCGGTTTGTTAGTAACATTTTCAACTGGACGAGTATTTTTGAGTATCATATCAAAAGATAACCTAATTTTCATCACTGTCAGAGAAGAATGCACTTGGTGCTTTATTTTGTTTCTAATACGACGTAAATTGTTCACGTGATCAGCTTACACAACTTTCTACAATTTAAATAAAATAAAAATATGGCATATTTTCAATATTACCTACTAAGGTACCTAGTAGCTTAGTATTAATATTAGTGGTTAAGCCAGGGAGGCTCACTGATTGTCGTTGAATTTAATTTACTGCCAAAGTTTTTAGAAATGATCTATCCTTCTACAAATATTATTTGGTATGGCAAGATCTTTTCTCTACAGTCGATCATCAATTTTGCTTCACATAGTCCTCTCTCATTTGTACGCCATAGCATCTGATCCTCACTTTGCACATCCAGTCTATCCCAGTCACCTTCTGCAGGTCGGGTATCCCACCTTCCGGGCTTCCGTTTGCTGATTCATGATCTCCCCTCTAGGACTCGTTTGCTCCATCAGCCATCGGTCATTCCGTAGATGTGGCCAACTCATTGCCTTAATCTGCGCACTTATGTCGGTATGTTTCTTGTCAGATAACCTCATTACAGATATTCTCCTTCAAAGAAACCCCAACCATAGCTCACTCCAAAGCCCGCTGCGTGATGTGGTCGCGAATTAATTTCTGTTAGTGTCTCTATATGATACCTATTAATTAGTATCGATATCTACTTAACTGAAAAAAATTGGTACGCAGTATGATCACCGATTACCTTGATATCTTGTACGCAACTAGGATACTAATGTTCACTAAAGGGTTTTACCGAACCATGAAATATCAAATATAATACCTATTTTGGCAAACGTGACTGATTGGATTTACAACGGAAACAAAATGAAAGTGGTCGTGCTGTACAAGCTGACAGGCTAAGATATAGGTCTTACTTTTGCAACGGTTTTTATTCGTTTTCAACGTATGGAGACGCTTCATTGCATAGTAGGTATTCGCTCCATACATTTTGCAAATTTTATCATTAACTTGGCACATTTTGCTCGCCTTTTACATAACTACAGTAGCGGCACGATATAATGGCCGGTTTGACACATTACAATAGTGATGTGAAATGTCAATTTACTCTCGATTAAAATATAATCAAATCTATAAGTTCTTATTGCAAGCAGTACAATACCTGATTCAAAAACTTTAGTAAAAAATATAAATTTTTACCTACTAAATACATTTGAACGAACTGAATATTGGATTTAGGAATGAAAATAAGTACTAATTAATCCAGCTTCCTTCAGTAATTGCACTAACTTTTTTCTCGTTGGATACTCCTTCCGTAAATAGTTACTACACACATGGTCTTCGACTGGTTTTGCTCGTTTTTTTCTGTTTTAATGTGTGAAGTTTATTTTCTTCTGTGCCAGTCTCGCCAAATTTTTCTTTAGTTATCTATTCGTCTAACAGTTATAGGTAAAATTGACCTTCCATTTTGAGATTCACGATCGAAATGTTACGAAGGCGTACCTATAACGAACACACATGCCTGACTGTTTAGAACAGCTCTGCGTACGTTCGGCCATATCGACGAATTCCACAACAAAAGGCGTAAAAAGAGTAAGTTGAGGGCCACCATTATAATTATCACTGTTAGTGTATGTAATGGGGATCCCTTCCTGAGACTTTACCATCAGGCGAGATTTACCATTTAGCTTACCATCAGGCGAGGAGGTCTAAACTATATCGCAATCGTAGTGCACTCCTAGTTTGTACTTTTCGAAGCAACGTCAAGTCGAAACTGCTTTGTTTTGACGCAAGTTTGCCAGAGGTATTAATTGTGCTTGCCAGTGATCTTAGTGTCGATTATATAGATTTTATTTAAAAAAAATTGAATTTCGAAAAACAAATACCGAGTTGTGTGAAATAAGTACACCAATAGGTAATTATAATCTTATAAAATAAAAAATAAATGATCGTGGGACAGTAATATACATTATATAATTCAGAAATCAATGTAATAAATAAATATTGTGTCCTAAAATTATACCTACATTCGATAAAATTTTATGACTTACTGTACGTCACTATTGACAATAAAGAACAGCAATTTGCTCTTTCAAAATGTCACAATAATTACTACGAAACTTCATGAGCGGACAAACGTCAAACCGGCCATTATATCGTGCCGTAGGTATAGGTAGGTATAATTTTTTGATATTCGATTAATATTTTTTCGAGTAAAGTTCATTTTTATTGTATTCTATAGGTATTTAGGGGCTTAAGACGATTCACATTCACCTTATAAAAATCTTAGCTATGGGTGAGTTGCCACTTTTTGAAATCTCTATGTGGTCTATTCACCCACTGTAGGTATGGGTGAGTTCACTACGTCCAAATTTGAAGGCAAAAAAAAACTTGCCTGATCGAAAAAAATTGATGAAAAGAATAATAATAATAATATTTAGATATAAAAAGAACTGTTAGTTATAAACAAAACCTATACTAAAAACAGATTTACCTAATAGGTAAATATTGCTTCAGTATATAAACAAAATACCTATCACTGAATTAACAAAATGTGAAAATAACGTTATTCAACTAAAAATGCTTATTTAATAAAAACTCACAAATCAGAATTTAAAATTAGGTGGAAAACGGATGGAAATAAGTAAGTAGTTGATTTAATAATGAACTCATGTAACAAATTATAAAAAAAACGTTATTCAACCAAGAATACTGATTTAATCAAACCTCATTAATCAGAATTCAATCAGATAACTTTTTTTTACATTGTGTTAAATGAGCTTATTATTAAATCAACTTTTCTACCATTTTCCACATAATTACTTTAAATTCTGATTAGTGAGTACCTATTTATTAAATCAGCAGTTTTAGTTAAATAACGTTATTTTTAGGATTAAAGACTGAAGCAATATTTATTAGGTAAAACTGTTTTTGGAATTGGTTTTGTTCATTTACTAGCATAACTAACAGTTCTTTTATGCTTAAATATATTATACCTTTGATCATATTTTTTTCGATTAGGCATGTCTTTTTAATTACCTAGATACACTAGTAAAACATAAGCACAATAAACTTGTACCTAAATATTTGCAAACGCGTTACAAAACATTAGTTGGCTGAGATGACCATATCTAAATTTGGACGTAGTAAACTCACCCATACATGGGGTGAATAAACCACAAAAGATTTCAAAAGTGGTAACTCATCCTTAGCTACTTTTGTAGGGTGAATCGTCACCTAAGGCATTTGGGGGTACCTATTCTGTTTCAGATACAGATTTGGTTTTTGTGGCATTATAAATTAGTACGTCTATAGATGCTATTATAATTTTAAAATATTACAAATCAGAAAAAAAATGTTTTATTTGGTTAAAAGCACCAGTCTCAGAAACCCCGGGTTCGAATTGATAAATTATTTTTGTGTTAGATCTTCCATTTATCGAGAAAGGCTGTAAGTATATCATCACGCTACCTAGAGGAGCGGAATACAAAGCAAGGTTCTTTTATTAGAAAATTTTTAGTTAGACGAGTGGAGAGCGGAGTGGAGAGTGTAATGGAGAGTGGAGTGGAAAGTGGATTAGTGGGTGGAGTGGAGAGTCGTTTTATTAAAATAGACTTGGTAGCGATATCGACCTCCACGCGGACGAAGCTGCGTGCGAAAGCTAGTAATAATTAATAAACTTAACGTTACGTTAAAATTTATTAATTACTAGTTCCTATTAAGTTATACCTATAGTGGGCTGATGTCTCTACCTAGGTACCCCAGAAGTAGAAGGCATCTATGTTTGCATAGTAATGATTACGATAAAATGTTAAGAAATTTTAATGAATGTTAATGTAAAAGAAATCAATATAGTTTGAGGGGAAAACATTCCTTGAATGCATACATTTGCATTTAAATGTTATAAGGAATGTAGGCGGCAGGCATGCGTTGGTCATACACGCAAAGTATTACCTATACTTACTAAATGTAAGAAATAATAATAGGTACACGTACATGGCATTTATTCTAATTCTTAGTTTGCACGATCATTGTATTGTGATAATGATAACATGACCATAAAATTATTGTAGGTACCTGATTACGGATTCCAGCATTGCAGTGTTTATCTTGACGTTTATTAGTACCTAATAAACTTCAATTAGAACATTTTTTGTGATTATGATGATTCGTGATAATACCTAATAAAATTCACAGTATTAGCAAAATTTTTTAAGTTTATCATTATTACCACTGTTATATTAAGTAAATATAAATTGTAAACGTAAAATTTGTTTATTATCTTTTTTTATAATATATAAATATTTAAAATATTATAAATATTTAATAATATTACTGAAGTACTTAATTTTCGTTGTAGTTCATAGCAGTCTTTAAACTAAAAACTAAAAATAACGATGCTAAATTAATTTATAGCATCAAATGATTGATAACGTGAGCATCTTAATCACTTGATAAGTTCAATGTGTACCATAACTAATCAATAAGGTTCACGTGGGTCCCTACTTTAAATAATTAATAAGTTGACATGGCTATCTTAATTAATTAACAAGTTCAAGTGGGTATCTTAATTAATTATGCATAAAATATACGTTAAAATTGACATCTTACTGTGGATCTAAATAGATAAGTATTTGATGAAAATATAATACTTAAAACTTAATTAGGTACTACTCACTTTTTACTATAAAAACTGCCCTTACCTTCGCTCAAGCTCCTATTTGTATCGAACTCAAAGGACAACAACCTCCCTGTATTGTTATCTCGTGGAAAGCCCATGTAAACACCGTCGAATATTTCAAGTTTCTGGTCTTCTGTATGATTTGATGTGGAGTGCACATTTTCCACAGATGCAACACAAGTTGCAATAAACAATGCGAATAAACACAGATACATCGATTGCGCCTGTGGTGCGTTCATTTTGCCGTTCGTTTGGGCAGTGCAGCGCTGAGAACGCGCCCCCCTTCGCGTACTCGGTACCCCTAATGCGATCGCACCAGAACGTGTTACCTGACCATGAGAAGTTTGCGATCGAGTTATTTTAGTTTCACTTAACTTCTGTATCTTATATTGCGTAATATCTCAAGACTGCTGGAAAACAATACGAAAAAATTCCATCCTTTGAGCTTTCTTTTAATCTTTCGGTGTCAATGTGTGGTAAATGGTCTCTGGTACGCTCTAGATAATATAATAAGTAGATTATGGAAATTAGTTTATTTTAGTAAATTTTATCAATTATAAAAACCAAGAATGAAATAACTGTTTTATCACGTTTCTACTTTATTATTTTCATAAAGTGAGGACTGTGAGGAGTCAGTTTAGTTGAACAGCTTTTCTGTAGTGAACTTCAGCCTAAACGGGCATTAACACTGCGACACTTAATCTCACACAGCACACAGCCTGCTTATTGGGTGTTTACAGTGTGCAAATTACGGTTTATTTATTATAATATATTGTAGCTATTGCAGGTTTGTTAGTGTTTTAGTACACTCTAGTTGTATAGAATTTGTAAGTATCTAACGGTGGAACTAGAGCAAATCGTCACCACGACTCACTTCACTGAAGCGAATCTAATAGGCTGATATTGTTTCAAACTGCTCTATAACTTCCGTTGAAGCTGAGATTTCCCAAAAGTGTATCCTACTAACTACTTAAGTAGGTAATATTATAAATACGATATTTGTAAGTATGGATGGATGTAGGATGGGATGTAGGTATCTATGGATGTTTGTTGGCTTTACAATTTGGAATAACATATAGACTCTTTTTATCTCTGAAGTAGGTTCCCGTGGGTGGGAACGAGATCAGAATTTCATGTGAGCAGGGTTACGGTTGGTAATTCTTTTTTATTTGATAGCTGGCGCTCCCGTGCGGTCCCATTACAATTTTGTCCGTTGTAAGGAGTTGGTTTTTTTCTTTAAATTTTTTTCGTAATTATTGGACTTGTACACATAGGTACGATCAATAAATAGGTACTTGTTATAATCTACTAATGATCTGGACATTTTCCACGTGCGGTTGACTTACCTAAAATCAATGCTACTGCCTATATATAATGAGGTAGGTACTTATTTTTATTCTTATTCTTTTAATTTTTCAAAATTTTATAGGTACTTTGTATAATATATAACCTTTTCTACAGTTTCTTTGTCAAAGTGTTAGCTCAATGTTCTAATACTAGTGTAAATGTTAAGTACACCGTAATTGTTGTACTATAGGTATATCAGAACACTTACCAACAACTAGATGTAATGTGAATTGTGTAATATATACCTACAATGTATTGTATTTGTACTGTAATTGTACTTATTATGATAAATAAATAAATAAAAAGTAATAAACAACTTTCATTACATCCATCTTCATTTTTTACCTTGAGATATCTAGTCTGAGAATGTCTTTCATCATTTATACTTCATCAAAATAAAGGAATGTGTGGAAGGTTTCAATTTCTCCACGCACTTGACTTGCGATCGAGGTATTTATAGAAGTGATCAGTGTCTGCTGATCGAAGCGTGATTCGAATGGAATTTCATTAAAACTGGACGATGATAACTAGTGAACCTTCTTTTGAAATCATTTATAAAAATATTGGTTTACTATGTTGTGATAATGTATTTTACTTTTGTGCACGATCGTATTTCAGAAGATTTATAAATGAGGTCGTACGGGCCCCATTTTTTGAAATAGGGTCGTACGGGTCCTATTTTTAGATGGGGTCGAAACTTGGAGGTCCTACGGGTACGTCGCCAAAAATAACACGCTTGTTAATATAACAATCTCGGTCATTAAAAGCTATTTGATCCGTTGAAGAGTTTCGCTATCAATCCCTTCATCGTCATTTCGACGATTACTCGGTGGGTAAGACCAAAATGGGTAAATCTTGAAATTTGGCGTTGTATTCAGTTGATTTCCCCGTCATTCATTTCATTGAAGATTTTGAACAAAATAAGAATAATGTGTTAAATTATGTGTTAATTTAATGTGTCTACTGTGTGAAATTTTACAAATTTATTTTTATTTTGTAAAAATCTTCATATTAGCGCCAGGGGAATTAACTGAATACGCCAAATTTTAGGATTCTCCCTAATCATGGATTAGTAAGGTAGGCTAACTTACAGTGGTCCAATAAAAAAATATTAGGCGGGTACCTGTATACGTGTACTGTATGACCGCGTTGAGTGAAATATAACAAGTCCAACTTGTTATTAGTGAAAAGTGAAATGAAATAAAAAAACTGTTAAATCATAACAGTGTTATATAATATCCTGAGATCTTACGACATGATTACAACACACATCTATTTTCTAATAAAATACTATAAATATTTATATTATGTAAAAAGTTTTAAAATCTTGGTTACATTTTTTAGCATGGACACAGAATACCTAGTAGTACTACAGCATGGCCTCCCTCGAACCCCGGCAAAGGAGGGGGGATTGAGCATCGCGAACCACGACCACACCTATCTATTATGTTTATAAGGTGTATTACGATCTAACTACCTGCGCCAAACTAGTTAGAAACTCCACATCATCGCGCATCGTTCCAAGCCGATTTTACTTCTACTTTCAAACGCTGTTAATTTTAACTTGAATATTTTTTCCATAAATAAATTAATGGAATAAGTTCTTGTTATTTTGAAATGGAAAAATACAGCAATGGGACATTTTCACGGGGTGACAATTTCTGATAAAAAGACGCAAACCCTATTTTTACCTTAATTAAGAAATAAGCCCATTATATCGCAGTCCACTGCTGGACATAGGCCTCTCCTAATGTGCGCTATAGTTTCCGCTCCTCCGCCTTCTATATCCAATCTATTCCAGCTACCTTTCTCAAGTCGTCAGTCCATCTGGCGGGGGGTCTCCCACATTCCGTTTACCGACTCGCGGTCTCCACTCTAGGACTCGTTTGTTTCAACGACCATTGTCCTTCGACAGATGTGACCAGCCCATTACCACTTCAGCTTGCTTGGCCAGTTCATTGTCGGTACCTACCTTTACTTAATCATTGGGTACTGGAAATTTGAAAAAAAAATAAAGATGGTGAAATTTATAATATTCCTTAATTAATAAAAATTGCACGTAGTGACAGTATAGTTACTAAGCCAGTATTATTATCTATTCTGTCTAGATAAAATAAAATGGTTGACAAATAAAAAGAAAGGTTCCCAGAGTTTTCACAAAACATTTCACAAAAATCCCACCGTTGCATTTTTTTCACAATTATGTCAAGATTTCTAATTATTTTGTTCGAAATATTTAAGCACCTTATATAATATCATAGCAAATGAATTATTACTCATATGCTATTAGAACCAGAACTTTCATCTCAAGAACTCATAAAAGTGATAATTTCTATTCTATTGATAGATACTTACCTACATTATGTATTATTTTGATCACGCAACATCCATTTTATATTATATCGGCTGTCGAAGATTTATACGTTATCCTCAAATAATCTTTAGAACCTAGCTATATTATTAAATTATTGGTGAAATACTGATCCCATTCTTTCGACCTATTTGAACCTAATTCTCAGAATAAAAAATATCAGCATCCTATTCTCAGAACTGATTAGAAACTTTGTATGTAATGTAAGTAACAAACAAAGTTTCATAAGAATCGGTCAAGCCTTTTCAAGAATTTTAATACAAATAATACAAATATCACTCAATTGAATATTAGAGTTCTTTTTATTATAAATATTATCAGAATAACTAATAGACATAGGTACCTACCTACCATTATTATGTATGTAATAAACTGTAGCAGAAAATAATGTAGGTACGTAATAAAATAAAACGGCTTATGTGTCAACTCGCCAAGCTGAAAACTCGACCATCGGCGAGTTTACAACTTAAAATTTCTTTGATGGTAATCTCGCCATCATTTTCATAAATTTTTCGGCGAGATTACCATGCCTCTTAGTGACTATAGTAATTTCGACCAACTTAACGAAAATATGGGTTATATAGCTTTCATGTAATAAAACGTAGGTAGGTATATTATATTTTTTTAGACAATACTTTATTATTTAATGAATAATCATTAAAAATGAAAAAAATAAATAATAACCCATCATAACAAAATATGCCCGTCTGCCTCTAACATCAAAGTGATGTAGGTAAGTAATTGTCCAGGATCTGAATCTGTTAAAGAGAAAAAACTGAAATTAATAATGCTTCTCGAAAAAAACCTAAATTACAATTCAATACAACAAGGCAAATTTTAAACAAGAAAAACGTTAAGTACTTAAAAATCTAAATTAATAGCTAGAATCTGAACACAGAAGAAACGTTTATATTACGTTTTTTCTGTGATCAGATTTACGCTATCATCATAATTAACAAATTAATTTTATTTTATTGCGAGTTAGTAGGTACCTATTTTAAATTTGCGCCAGCTTTTCGATACAATGTCCTAGTGAGATCTCTTGATCGACCAGTTCCCGCAAAATTGTTTCAATTTTTATTTGTGTCAATTTAGCTTGTTCGGTTCTCTTTGTGATGCAACAATTTTTTACCACAGAGTAAAATAATAATCACTGTCTTTTTGAAGAGCGTTGAGAAGCACTGCTATGTTAGGTTTTGCTTTAACTTTTTTGTTCAATCTGGAATTCCAGGACTCCGTGGCGTTGTTCGTTTTATACTTCACATCGTGAAAGCACCATGTATTTGACAGGGAGGATGTAGGTTTTAACCACGTGCTCAACGCTCTTCAAAAAGACAGTGATTATTATTTTACTCTGTGGTAAAAAATTGTTGCATCATAAAGAGAACCGAACAAGCTAAATTGGCACAAATAAAAATTGAAACAATTTTGCGGGAACTGGTCGATCAAGAGATCTCACTAGGACATTGTATCGAAAAGCTGGCGCAAATTTAAAATAGGTACCTACTAACTCGCAATAAAATAAAATTAATTTGTTAATTATGATGATAGCGTAAATCTGATCACAGAAAAAACGTAATATAAACGTTTCTTCTGTGTTCAGATTCTAGCTATTAATTTAGATTTTTAAGTACTTAACGTTTTTCTTGTTTAAAATTTGCCTTGTTGTATTGAATTGTAATTTAGGTTTTTTTCGAGAAGCATTATTAATTTCAGTTTTTTCTCTTTAACAGATTCAGATCCTGGACAATTACTTACCTACATCACTTTGATCTTAGAGGCAGACGGGCATATTTTGTTATCATGGGTTGTTATTTTTTTTTTTCATTTTTAATGATTATTCATTAAATAATAAAGTATTGTCTAAAAAAATATAGTATACCTACCTACGTTTTATTACATGAAAGCTATATAACCCATATTTTCGTTAAGTTGGTCGAAATTACTATAGTCACTAAGAGGCATGGTAATCTCGCCGAAAAATTTATGAAAATGATGGCGAGATTACCATCAAAGAAATTTTAAGTTGTAAACTCGCCGATGGTCGAGTTTTCAGCTTGGCGAGTTGACACATAAGCCAATAAAACACCTTTTTTTAAAGTGGAACAGGTATACCTGATAACAACCCATTAATGTCCCACTGCTGGCCACGGGTCTCCTCTCCTCTAACGAGAGAGCTGAGAGGGTTTAGACTTTAATCCACACACGCTGGCTTAATGCGGGTTGGTGGTGGTAGTATAGGTAGGTATACCTACCTACTTATTGTCGATTTTTAGAATTTTCCGTTGGTTAGTTGAAGTTGAAACGAAGTTAAGTTACTTAGTACCATTTTCATGGCAGTGGAGTGGGTAAAATACAGAAAATATAAAAAAAGACAGAAAGGAAAACAACAACTAAGAACTCTACCAAACCAGTAAAATAAATAAGTTTTATGACACATTTGATTATCCTCCTGTATAGATATAATTACATAATATAGGTACCTAATCCTCAATCTCTGAGAATAAATACTGCTAACATAGATAACAAGTAACAACTGATGTTATCTTTTTAGTATGAATCTCTCTTCGTTTACGCAGGAGAAAACGCCTAGGTCGCTGCCGTCGCTATGGCTTAGGTTATCGCGAAAAAAACAATTGACTGATCCCAACCAAGAGATCTCTTCGCTAGTGAACATTTTGTATTGTCAGTAGTAGCAATCAGTACTCGTAGCAAATGATTAGCAGATAATTATCGTTTTGAGAAAATTATTTTGTATTTCATTGATCGGATAATAAAATTGACGATGAATTAAATTTTTACGCGACTGGATCTCAGTGTCCTGCTATCTTTAGTAGCTAATATTACCTACATTGTATTATTATTTTCTTTATGATTAGGTACTTTCAAATATCAATATCAGTACAATTTTATTACTTCTACGACTAGACTGACTATTACAAATATATATTATTATAAATAAAACAAATTGTCTCGATTTTTTGTCCCATTCAAAATTTTAAATTCATGTCCATCTGACTCGACAACTGTGATACAATTTTTGTGGTCATTTTTATAATTACTACTAGATTATCAAGTCCGTTTTCTGTACGTTAAATTAATAAATGCATAATATATACTTATTACAATGTTCTCTTTCTCTTAATTTAAATAAGAAACGAGATATAGCTAATGACCCCATCCAAACTTGACCTAGCCGCCTAATCAACCAGGAGTGGTTCATAAGGCGGCTAGGGTCAACTTACAGATGATCGTGACTTTTATATTTTTTGCACGTGTAGGTAGGTACTTTAGAGCTTCTTTAGATAGGTAAGTGGGTCTATAGATGCTTCCAGCTTGGAGAACAATGTATAGTATGTCACCAAATAAATAAATAATAAATAAATTGGTGCGAGGACGTACTGCTTGAATCTAATTAAATTATTAAACCCGGTGAAACAGCTGATCCATTGGAATACCCGACATGAAGACAGGTTTGGCGTGAGACGGGCGAAAGGCTATAATATTCTGTATTTCGTTAGTAATACAAAAAAAAAAAACACAAACTCCTAACCGAAAATAAAAACATCAAGGTCTGTATTATAACATCATATTATTTAATGAATACTTAAAGCTAAACTTAATCGTCTATCTTTCACAAAATCTCACAATTTTCGCGAGAGGTAGACGATAACTTAAAAACGTTAGTTTATGGGAGCAAATAATAATACACTCTTTCACTCACCAACCACAGCTAACAGGTGATAATTGATAAAACATCGAATTCATGAACAAATTTACATATTAAATAAATGCATTTTCACGATTCGACTGAATGCGTCAGTCGTTGAGGTATTTTTCAATGGGTGGGTTTTCGTTTGTAATCAATACAATAAATGCCAACATTATATTTCGTACGACAACAGCTAGCCTACTACTTTAGTCTGATATATTTGCGTCATTGTCTGATCTGCCCCAGGGCGATAGAAGGGGAACAGATGCAGGCCAAGGTGCAGGCACTGCAGGTGCGGGTAGGAGCTCTGCGCGAGGGTGCAAGTGCACCAGGGGCGATGACGAAGAAGCCGCGAATAACAATCTTGATGCAGCCTGTAAAAGAAACAGTGTATTTTTAACCGACTTCAAAAAAGGAGGAGGTTCTCAATTCGCACGCTATTTTTTTTCATGTATGTTACGCGATAGCGGCGCCAATTTATAGATGGATTTTGAATTTTTTTTTGTTTGAAAGAGGCTACTTCAGAGGTGGTCCCATATCGAGGGTATCAGGATCTGATGCTGGGATCTTGGGAAAATCGAGGGGAAATCATCAAATTTACGGCAAAAATTCTGTTTTGATGCCTTTGTAGGTACCTACATAATAAACCTCATAAATAGGTACTTTTCTATTTCTGTACACTAAAAAGTAAAAAATATTAGCTTGAGAAGTCAGTTTTTTAAACGTAGTTATTATATAGATTGTTATCAAAGTTACCCGCAAAGTTCGTAATAAATCTGAGAACTTGACTATAAAACTTAATAGACGATGATACTACGAGTCATGATAGTGTGATGTGATGAAGGGTGTGTGAGACCACACGTCCTGATCGACCACCTAAACTCGTGGATAGTGGATCCAAAATAAATAAATTTACTAATGATAGAATTTCTTGGTAAACTTGATATTGACATCTCCACTATTGATAATTTATTATGAACACTTATAGGTACTTAATACTTTACTTGACATTGACGAAAGTTCGATAATCCTTTCGATTGCAGGAGCCATCAATTAAAAGAAGAAGATAATGCGAATATAAAAAGGATATTTTTATCTTACCTGGCTGACAGATACAATTAACAGCAAAACACCAATCGCCAAGTTTTTCACGGATATAACTGCAAGAGCCATCAACAGTGTAGAGATCACTCCTAACGTGAACATCACGGGTAGAAAGATGAACGACAGCCGTTTTAGAGCATTGTGACCAAACGTACGACCGAGACTAACATCTGTAACCAAGTATTAAAATTATTAAATTATCTTCTCATTATCCTCAGTGATTCATTAAGCCTTAATGTAATTATTATGAAAGTTTCAGGCATATTAATAAACTAATGTATTTGGCAACGGAACAATATAACATTATCTCATCATGTTGTAAGTATTTTATTTGTTGAAAGTGAACATACATATTTTGTAGAACTAATTTATATTATGAAGCTAAAGAGTTTGTTTGTTGTTTGTACACACTAATTTCAAGAACTACTGGTTCGAGTAGAAAAATTGGATAGGTAGCTCATTTATCGAGGAAGGTTATAAGCTTCAAAGTAGTGATCATGATCTTAATTATCATGATGTCAACAAATTGGTCACCCTTTCATACCTAGCTAACTGTGGAATTAATAAATTATGGGCATGTTTGGGCTAAATTGTTACTAAAATAGTTACTAAATACATCATCAGTTATATTTTTGGATTTGTTTTTAAATTTATATCAAGTCTGAAACTGCTTTACTTGTAGATTATGTAAGGACTAAGTGAGTAAGTACGTTAGGTACTGCAAGTGAACACACGACATGTTTATTTATTTATCGTCGCAAGAATACGGAAGTAAATAAAATGTTAAAGCCAATGTCAGTAGTGTTATTCCTGCTTTGTAAAAACAATGTAGGTAAGGTATAAGAAGAAGAAGATAGTATCGATTGTTAATGAAATCGAAAACGTAACGTTTTTATGGGAGTCATAATTTCAATTAAGTAGGTACTACCTGACCTGACCGCTATGGCGCGTCATAGCGGTCAGGTCTCAACTTATAGCGCACGTGTAAGTATTGTGGATTGTGGCATTTGTGGCACGATAAGACTATTTTTTGCCTGTATTCTACGTATTATAGAAATTTATGTTTGTGAGAACTGAAATAAAATAGACACTATAGTAAATTTTTCTAGCAGATATAATAGATACTAAATTAGAAAGCCTGAGTGTTCTATTTTCTACTATAATATCTATGTACCTAGGTACCCATTGTTATGGAATATGAAATATCTTTTTTTTTAAATTAGTTTATTAAATTAGTACTTAACTGAAAATATCTTTCCCCTAACCGTTTCAGCTAAGTTAAGTTGCTTGTTAAGAGCGGGTTTATATCGGTAGTGTTATGGCCAGGATTCGAACTCGGGATATTTCAATTGTAACGTTGGCTCCTTAACCGTTAAGCTACCGATGCTACAAATTTAAAACTGACTAGACGGTAGTTGTAGGAGTAGTGGATTCATTATATATGATATAGTATTAGTTATTAAGAGGTTGCGAGTCCTCATCTTCCTCAGGCTACTTCTTCATTCGAGTGACAATCCCACTTGTACCCACAGCTAGCACTTTGTAACCTTTGGTCTGCTCTCCTGTTCCTGGTTTATTTTGCCAAGCAAGAAGCTTGGCCGTTAATCAGTAGGTTTACCGGCTGGTAGGTGAAGTTGACTGGGGCCTCAAAGATCTTGGCGAGTCCTCATATTACAGGGGTATATAGGGCCCCTCCAGCTCATCCTACTCAGTACATAACTAATATGAACGCAGTCGTTTCACAAGTTATTTAAACTGATTGATATCGTGTTTTAATAAAGTTTATAAATTCAGGACTAGCGTTAAAATATGAATTATTTAGAAGTTATAGTACATGTATGTTAATTACGTACCTTCGTTCACAAAATCCTTAACCCCCTCACTATCACAGTTTACCGAAGAAACAAATATGACAACATAAGTCAAACATAATAAAGTAAATTTGTTGCACATTTTGGCCGACACTTATTAAATTTGGGCGTACAATTAGTCGGTGATCAGCAGACGCCTGCTAGTGTTTGACTGATGGGCTGTATGCCCGAATGCCAGGATATAAAGTGTCTTGAGGAAGACAATGGTCGCCGAGACCAAACAATCACGACAAAAGAAAGCGCTGGACAACGTGACTGCATGATAGAAATGTTGTCCTCGATATCAGAGCCGCTTAAGGACTAATGTTGAATCAAAAACGGTATCAATGCTCCCGTTGGACATTCGGCTGATCGGCATTATTGAAACGGTGAAAGTGACAATTAGTTAGTACACAAATTCGTCTACAATCCTGTAGATTAAATTGATAGTACGACAGAAATGGCTGTGCATAGTTCAGCGCATTGCGTAGGTATCTACAGCACTGAGCCATTTGAACAGATCATATTTTTGGAAATTTTTAATAGGAAAAGATTTTTTGAGATAAATGCAGTTTATTTTAAACTAACTGCGCACCCTGGCTTCAGCCCGGTGCAATTACAGTACGATACGCGTGAATTTTTCAAGAATTTTCTGTTTTATAAACCTTTTCTGACAATAACAAACACACAATAAAAATAATTATCTAATTTGATGTGGTCGTTCAAAATTTATCGCATGCATACATTTCGGTGATTCATTTATATTTATAAATAGATACCTAATTAATTGGTCGTATAAAAATAACATTTCAAAATATAATTTAATAAGTCAATAGATACCTTTATGTTCAATAATGTTATCGTGTTATTTTTCATGATACAGTTTACTTTCTTTTAATTACTTATTAGGTATAATTAGTGAAATTACGATTTGCGTGTAAATAAACATTATTTATTGGTAGTCTTGGCACGTACAATATGGAGAAACTCGACCAACAGTAGCGCATCGGCATGGACGCAGTGGTGCGCAGCCCACCACGCAGACACACGAACAGCTCCCACCTGTGTCCGTCACCGTGCATATGCTAATCAAATACTTACTATGTTCGGCAATATAGGCTACTTCCTGCCAACATGGAATACCGAAATTTTGAATCGTATCACCTAGAATTTAGGCTGTAAAGTAAGTACTTTCACACATTTTGCATTTCCTTGTCGTTGCATGTTCCAATGTTGATTTATTCATGTGTGTGATTCGAAATGTCTCGATTTCAATCACGACAGCCTGACATTGAATGGGTAAATTTATAATTAGGCAACACGCAAACTTTTGCTGCACTAAACCATCGTGCAAAAAATACGAAATTATCTCTACTTTGTTTGATTTTTTTGTACTTGGTGATAATTAAAAAAAAACTGTTGAAAAGCTAATATTTCAGTTAATAATTTACAATTCGACGATCCACCTTAATTGTCGCGTGCGAAATGTATACAAAATATTGCTGATCGTTTTGAGATAGTCAGCGTTAAAAGCAGATGAAGATTTTCAGATTTATAAAAATAGTTTTAGGGCAAAACAATTTCACATAATAAATATATAATAATATGTCAGTACGTATATCAATAAAATTCTATGCTGAGAGGTGTAATCAAAGCAAGATGATGTCCATTTTTTTTAATAAAGTTTACTAGCAACAGAAATTATTAATCCTTTCTAGCTAAACTTAATTACTTGTATTAGGAGTGAGTTCACGTCAATTAAAATGGTCAGAAATCAAACCTCCAGGCCAACTCCTTAACCGCTAAGCAATCACCGACGGTCATTAATCATCAATATCAAGCTACAAAAATTACCTGTGCGCAAACTAATGGTAGGTAAGTCCGTCCGCCATCGATTATTATTTGCAGTGATTTGTGTTGTAGGTAGGTACTACATGCACCGCATAGGTATTGCACTTAGCATTCGTAATCTACTGCTTTCTACTAGGTAGGTATATTACATGACTGTATATTCAGGGAAACTACCATTATTCTATAATTATTTCCGGAAAACAGTTAACATTTATTTTTTCGGAAGTAATTATTGTAAGATATGGTAGACTAGCTGTGGCCCGCGGCTCCGCTCACGTAAATTCTGATCCAGCTACCATTATTCACGGGAAATATTCCTGGGATGAAAAGTAGCCTGATGTGTTATTCCAGACTATAATCTACCTTAGTACCAAGTTTCAGCCAGATCTATTCAGCCGTTTTTAATAAGTAATACATTTTTTAATAATAGAAAAGTCTTAATAGAACTCTTAATAATAGTTCTATGGTTTATCTCAATATTTGGTAATATCTTCGGTTCTACTTAATCAATTGCAATTTGCAATCAAAGATACGGCATATTTCACGTAGACAAACCAACAAATAGATAAGAATTCAAAATCTGTTTAGAATTTTTCATAGGTATAACATAACCCAAGTTTTTTTAAATATCTTCAAGATAACGACCGCTCATTTACAATACTTTATAATACCTAGTGTATTTAAATAGATATTCCCCGAGCTCCAAAATGCTAGGTTTGATTACATAGAGGCGAGGTCTCTGGTAATGGTGATTTATTTATAATTTCATCTACCAAAACCATCCTTTTTCTTGTAACTGCCACAATATTCCTTGTCAATTTCATGGTTATTACAATAAGTACCTTCAAGAAACAAGCGGTTCAGTGCCGCTTTTGTTTGCTGCACTATTTTAGATTTGGAATTCTTTACCAGCGCACGTCTTTCCTTCTGCCTCTGGACGTGAAAAAGCATATCTAATGTGGCCCGCAAACTGAGGCTAGTCAAATAGTCTCGGGACTGGGGGCAACCCCATTCTGTAGCTTGCCATCAGGTGAGGCTAAGTTATATTTACGTAGGTAATCAATATTGCTTGGTTTGCTTGTCATCCTCCCCCTCCCCCCCTCCATATCCATCCCCTTTTTATACCATAATTTTTCAAATATTTTATACCATAATATATACATTATCTAGTTATTAATATCTGTCTAAAATAGCTTGCTCACTCTACATTGATTTAGGTGTAGGTATGCTCATGCGATTATGTAACAAGTCAAACAATTTATTTCTTTCCGGAGTGCAATATTTTTCCGTCCGAATAAAGCTTTCGCGCAGTAGTGGCAATATAGTCAGTATTTGGGGCATGAGTAGTGAGGGAGCAACTGGCGGCGTCAGTCCAGCTATAGCAATGCGACCGTTCACCGCCCTCCTTATACTGGTCGCGTGCCAGTGTTTACATGGGCACCAGTATCCGCGCACGTCGCGACACTTCGCCAAAGATACCTTAAACGAGTTACTTGAGAAGCAAAGTAAACCTGTGCATCGCATCGTTACCTGTACGAGAACATTAGGTGTTTCAAAATGTATCAGTGCCTTGGGAGTGTGGCGTGCAGAATGCGCCCTCAGAGCTTTGCACAAAGATTCGGAGGCAAGCTTCAACCTGACTAAGGATGTGGAAAAATTCTCGTGGGAGAGATACAGTAATAGCACCGACGAGCAATTACAGGCACAGCTCTTTGATAGAACAGAAAAATTGCTTCAGTATCGGCCTTTAAATTTTGATATGATACCCGGTTATACGGCAAAGCTGATTTCAAAAAGTAACGGGTCCGTGAGTTTCGACATTGATCGAAGTAAGTACCAGTTTTTAATAAGTTGATTATTCCATTTAATGTTTGGTTAACCGTTTAACCTAAGTATAAAAAAGTGTGTATGTCACACACTTTTTAATTTTGTATTCTTGTGATGAATGCATTTAACGGTACGGCCGGCAGTTTTATGGCCGATATGAGACTTGCAATCGAGAGGTAACGGGTTCGAACCCCGGTCATTATCACTACTGACGTGAACGCACTCCTAATAATGTGTCATTAAACTTAGTTGGAGAATTTAACGAAAATAAAAGCTACTAATTCAACCTTACCTATTTATTTTTTTTCAAGAAAAAATAGAATGTTGATTTTTGGCCCGTGTTCATAGTGTAGATAATAATTAAAATGATATGAGATGAGAATGATGTAGATAATGAATGAAATAAATAGTGCATCTTGTGAAGGATAAATTTACTAGGTACTCGTAATCGCAACAGGTTCATAATTGTGAAAAGTTTAATAAAATTATTGACTTTGACAAAATCACAACATTGACAAAATTAGTATGCTGAAGGAAACAATATAATGCAAAACTGCTCGTCTCCGAGAAGTTAAAACATTATTGGTTTTAGGCACCTACTTACTTCAAAATTATTTTATTAATGGTTTTCTATTTCTATTTTTTTACTAAACATTTAAAACAATGTGAGTACCTATGTATGCCAATCCAAAGAAATTTAAATTGCTGATAAATTGTATAATTTTACTTCTAAAAAAATCCTTTTCTATTTCAGCTGATGGAGTTGAAGGCCGTTCTAGTATGAAGAAACTTCAGAAACAATTTTTAAATATTGTGCCGTTTGTGTTGGCACCAGGAATGTTGCTATCGGCTATGGTGCCCTTTATATTACCCAGTTTAAAGATGATCGTACTTATGGTTGGATTCGTAAATCAAATGGCCTTGGTAGGTGCTATATTTACAATTTTAAGAAATAATGCCTTCAAAGACAACACTCATCACAAAGTTGTTTACGTTAATGAGGGCTATGAAAATGCAAAAAACCAATTTGCCTCAATAAATAATGAAGAACACTTCCACACAAATCATCTTGGTATTCTCTATGATGATTCCAACAGTCATGTGTCTGCTAAACCTATTATAGATCAACCTTTTGAGGATAATGTTGATACTATTGAAGAAATATCACCTTTGTCAGTTAGTCCCCAATGGATTAAAGAATATACTGACAACCAACTGTTATCAAGGTTAAAAGATGGGCCAAATGCTAATTATTATTATAACGGACCATCACCTTTAAGACGGTCGAAGACAGACGCTCTAAAATCTTTGTCATAAAGTCTCGTTGACTGCTAATTATACGTTAGTTGTAAGTATTTAATAGTTTTAGTCATCTTCCGTTATGAATGGCAGGATAAACAGTACCTCCTATTTTCAAGTCTGTGGTGAATAGGTGTATTTATTTCGTTTAATTTATTAGATTTACGAGACACTATTATCCTAATACGATGATGACGGTTCGAATCCCATTGTATATTGTAAAGTTAAGTAAGATTCATTCAACCTATACCTACGTTCTTGCCTTAATTTATTTTAGAATTTTTTATATTGTTACTTACACTTGTTACTGCTGAAAGTGTTACAGATAATTTTTAATTATTGAGTGATCATGTGTGAGAGACTGATATTAATTTTATGGTCTTCATTTGTTTTATTGTATTATTTTGGATGTGAAAGTGGAGTCATGTATTATGTTAGAAATAAAAAATCTGAATTAAAAATTCACAGTGTAAAATTTGACGTTAGTGATGTTAAAATAAAATACTAATGTTATGGCTTTGCAGGTTATTGGGGCGGGGCGCTCTATTTGAGACCTCGTATAATATTTAACAGAACTGGTAATTTTGTTTCCGTTTCCGTTCCCGCTTCCCACGGGAACCTATTCTAGGGATAAAAATCGTAAGTAGAGTAGCGTATCTATTCCCATATCAAATTTCAGCCAGATCCTTTCAGCCATTAGAGCGTGATTGAGTAACAAACATTCCAACATCTTCACATTACAATTTATAATATTAACTAGAATATCACAGCTTTCGGAAAATATTCTGGGATTAGATGGGTTCTAATTAGCCAATAAAACATAAGAACCTACATACATTAGATATAAACCATACGTAATAGATAAAGAGGCTATTGTCATCAACCAATCACTAGGTATTCGCCATTTATTAACAGGTGAACTGAAGAGTAGACATCGTGATACAAAGATCTCTGTTCGGACATCATCATCATCACAGTCCTGGTTGCATCCAAAGCTTGCACTTTGTAGTCCAGGGTTCACTCTCCTACTCTTTCAAAGTCAAAGTCAAAGACACAACGATGAGGTGAAGAGACATGAGAGCGACTGCTTCCAAATCTGATCCCTTCAAACTTGAGAGGAAAGCCAGTGGCTGAGCCTTATCCGTTAGTTATCAGGTGTACTTGCTTGAAGTTGATATTAACTTGGACCCCGAAGGCCTTCATGAGGGCCAAGGACGGTATAATCCGCCAGTAGCACGTTTCATCATCATAGCGAGTAGTCAGTTGCATCCAAAGAAGTCCGAGATCCGCTTATTGTTTTTTTGTATGGTATGTTGGCTCTGCTGTAAATGGTAACCGTCTGACCTCCCAACCCTGAAAGAAAAGCCTTTGTCAGAATCTCGTTCGTTGTGTAGCAGATGCATTAAAAACTAGCAGGTGAGGTTTAGGAGGCAGCCTATGTTTTCTTTGTGTTGATAAAGCATGACTTACGCTATACGGTACTTAATTGAATTGTGGCGACACCACATATACCCAGCACTATCTAGCGACAGTACGATGAACTGCTTCGATACTAGGTACTACAATGCTACGATTCTTAATCGCGAAAGTGAGGTTCGCGCGCTGGTACATAGTCAAGCGGGGTGAACAGGAATGAAGGGGTGAATAGGGATAAAATGGTCATTAGAATTTGTTAAATAATTTCTTTTAGAAATGTTCAAGTATTTAACCGGTGGTTTAAGTACCTATAGTGTCGCATAGAAGATAATAACTGCAAAATTTAACTGACCATTTTGACCTATTCACCCCGTTTGACCCAGTAACTAATAAAATTATATACCTACATCATCCCAATGTCCATCCGTTGGAGAGGAGAGGATCCCTGTCAGAGGAATAAAATCAAATAGGTACCTATCAAGTAAAAATTTCTTTATTTTTCTGTTTAACATTGAACATGGATGCGTGTCGACAAAACAACGTTAGGGCCTTTCTACTGTCATGCGTGTTTGCGCCTGCGCTTGCGGGCTAGGCACGCATGCGTGGCTTCCGCACCTATCGTGTCGTCATATTTATTATCGTATAATAATGGAAGATAGGTACCGTCTATGTTCGCAAGGCAAGTCGATGAGAAACCTGTACTTAAATCTTTCAAAATTAATATCATCCGTCATCACGGTGTCTCTACAATTAATTTATTCGCGCCGGACTCGTAATATCATCATATTCATTCTGTATTCTAAATTTCTTTGCGAAGTGAAAGTAAGTTCAACACAGCTTGTTATTGGAAAGGAAAGCTGACTAAACAGTTAGGTGCACATGAAAGTTTTAGAGCGTAAACGGTAAGAAATAAAACAAGTTACAATTCATCCATGTTTTATCAAAATATAAAGTAGGTAGGTATTCAACTTCCAAATCTAGAGTAACACTAACCTTAAATAAAACAGCCGCTGCATAATAAATTAAAAAGCAAGTTTCTGTTAAGTTTCACTAAGAGCCTAATAATTTAAATAAGTAAAATGTCATAAATTACAATTTCTATACTTATTAAGTATGATTTAGGCTCTTAATAAAATATTAAATTATAAATAAAATCTATAACAGTCACCATAAAAAGACAATATCACATCATATTGTAAAAATACACTTATTTTTATATAATTATTATTAAAATTAAATTTTTCACTTAAAATTAATAAGTAGTCTTAACGTCTTCAATCTCTATTTATTAAATTTGACATTAATAATAGATATAGGTTTTATGTAGGTACTTACAACCATACAACAATTAAAATTTACATTAACTTACTCTCTTGTTCAAATATGCATATTTTGTAAGTGGCAAGTCTAAAAAAACGTTTACATTTTGTAATCCAATAGAGATGGCAGAATGAAACAGACCCCATCGAAAAACAATCAATTAGAACAAAACATTAAACTTACATCTTATTATACATTGAAATAAAGACAAAACAAAAAGTTATTCAAATAAATTTAATTCAAGTCTTATTTACATAAACTACCATCTGGTAAGTTACTTCAATCAATAATTTTCGTGATCTTTGTTTCATATCAAAGCGTATATTGGATACTGGCAATAAATGTCTGCCTGCCACTTCAATTTCGTTCATTTTATTCTCAAAATTATATTACAAACAAATCCCTTTATTTAAGAAGTTTACTCAAGTTTTCTGTGAGCTATTTCAGCAAGTTGTTTCTCTTCTTGCGTCATATCTTGGTCATCCCAACCCCATACCGGATTTTCTGGGTGATGGTGATCATCTGTGGTTTCTAAGTCTTGCTTGGACCAAGGGTGCGAACCATCACCAGTTCTGTTGATTCTTGTTCGAATTAAATCAGCTGACACCGTCTTCAGGTCGTATGCCAAACCTGAAAAATAAATTTACCATAAGTAATTATTTTAAGAGTATTTAAAAAAAAAAACAGATTATTTACGTAGCAAACAGATTTTTCTTCACTAGCTACGATTTTTAAAACTATATTTGCAGAATTAATAGATTAGACGCAAAAGAGTTTTACGGACATAATAAGTAAAAATTTACACAAAGAATTTAAAAAAACCAGCTAGTCAAAAAGAGCTAAATTAAAAAAAAATACGGCATATAAATACCATAAAAATGCATACGGCAAATTACTCTTTGTGTAGAATGTCTTAGAACATTTATTTTTATTTATATAATCATCTTGACTGATAATAGTGGCTATTTTATACCAGTTTCCAATTAAACGAATCTGTTAACATTCTATGACTTTCAGTAGGTACCTAATTTTCTGAATACGCAGGTAGAAAATCTTGACAGGTATTTAAATTTTGGAACTAAAATGTTCTTTTGGCTTTAACTACAAAATAGCATGATATTATCTAATAAATAAAATGCCTAATAACATGCGGAAATTAAAATTGAAACGAGTGTGAAATGAGAAATTTTACAGCTAAAATGCATTTAATAAAGTGCCAAGGCTAAGATTTTTAAAAACAAAATTTAAATTTAAAATTAAATTACAAGATTAATATCTAACTGTGATATCAGATTTTATCTAGTTAAAATGTAACAAACTAGTTAATTATGGTAATAAAACTTTAATTAAGTATCATTGCACTACCTGCAAAAGTACGGCGCTATTCTAACGGCGAACACCGTTGTTAACAGTTAAATATTTAGTCTTTCAGTTCAGTTTCCTCATTCAGTTGGGGACGGATTTCAGTCTGACTACGAAACGGCCTAACTTTGAGATTTTACGTGAAGCGACTGCCATCTGACTTCTACAATCCAAATACTTGGCGAGATAGAAGTTCAGTTAGCTCAGGTTGCCGGTTTTTTTTTTCAGAGCTCCAACTACTCATAATGAATGCCACAGATGTTCGTATGGCAAACGGAACCGAATATGGCTTAACTCTCTGTGGTACCTACCTACGAATCGTTCTCAATGCGTTGTTAAGAATTGTCCCACTATACAACCCATTTTGATATTTTTAGGATTTTAGAATTCGGGATTTAAATATAGCTAAAAGCTTTTATTAGTAATAGAGGTTAATTTGAGTGAATCTTTAAATCCCAAATCCTATAGTGGAGTCAATTTAATAGGCCACATTTGACAATTCATCAAAATTCAACATCGCAACCTTTTACGCGACGCGCCGCGGTGGGCATCAAATTATATATTTTTCGTTTTGTTAGAACTGCACAATTGCTTAACTTTTTTCAATTACTATTACATATTTATTGTAATAATGACAGATACAAGTAATTTTACGTTTTGCTTTCACCAATAAACCATTCTAAACATAATAAACAATTTCTGATTTATAGAACTGAACGTCATTACCTTGTCATTACAATATTGTGTCAGTTAATCCTTTTTCTTTTTAAAAATTAGGCATGTTACTCTAAAAATCGAAAGCTGATAAGTAGAATCGAATGCAATGATTACTTGTGAAGATATATCATTATAAAATTAATAACCACGTTGTGACAAAAAAAATTACTGATTGCATTTTTTGCATTAGTCTCGATCACCAATCATCCCCCAATAGTTATTTTGTAAATATATTCAATGAACAGAATTGACCTCTCTACAGTTTTATTATAAGTATAGATCATGTACTTGTCTTATTTTGCTGCTTAAATTTACGAAAGAAAAAATAATAATGAGACAGGGATTCACCTGCGGATTTTAAAAATTCACATTATCTTTCAAGTCCGTATCGATTCATTCGTTTTAATCGACCTTTTTTAACAGGTCACCTCATTATGAATATAAAACTGACAAACGTCAAATGTGGCCTATTAAATTGACTCAACTATAGTTGACAGATAGACGCTCTTAGTCGGGGACTAATGAACTGAAGAATATTTAAATAGCAGCCTGCATAGATACTCGTACTAAGCTTATATATAAAGCTTTTATGAAAAAAAAAACAATCTTGAAGTTGCTGGAACCTTCCAGCTACTTCATAATCTTCATCATTTAGACTAGATTATGGTCTGATGACTAATTCATACTTAGTTACGAATCACGATTTTATAATATGCTACGTACGTAATGCTACGTAGGTACAATATAATATTAAGGTTCTTACCATGTTTAGCTGCCCAGTCAATCAAGGCAGTTGACAGGTTGGTTCTATAGTTGCCCAGTTCTGCCGCCTTGTAGTCCCAAGGAAATACATGATGATAGTTATGCCAACCTTCACCAAAGGCGCAGATAGCAACAGTTAAGTTATCTGTTGCGCCTATATTTCTGAAATAGCAATTGCGGAATTGTGGTTAACTTGTTTTTTTTTTCAATGATTTTCTGATCGGAAAAAATTCGAACGAATTACGGTAGATGGCTCCACCGGCGCTCTAAGCCGTAGAATATATCGGAAAATTTCGAGCATCTAGGATGGGTCCAGGTAGCTCAGTTGGTCAGAGCATTCCCCCTGTAAGGGACTGGTCACGGGTTCAAGTCCCGTCCTGGATGATCATTTTTTCCGATCAGAAAATCATTGGAAATAGTTAGCATGCAATTGCTTAAAATTTCATTCAATTGTTTTTTTTATTGGATTTCATTTTTATCAAAATGCGAGATTAACAGATAGCAATTTAATATTTAAGTATTAAATTGTAGTAGTTACTAAATTAGTATTGGTAGCTAGCTTGAATCTAATTCTAGAGGGCTTATCGTATATTTGATTATTTCTGCAAATATTTATAAAATAAGTACTAGCTGTTACCCGCGGTTCCCGCCCATATGGCAGTTTGACCCCGTTTTCACTATTTAAGGTAACCTACAGGAATAAGTAGTAGGTAACCTTTGTGTTATACTAGGTTATTATCTATCCCCGTACCAAATTTCAGGTAGATCCGTTAAACTGTTTAAGCGTGATTTAGTAACATCTTATTTAATAAAAACATCTTCACAATCTTTTACATTCATTATATTAGTCAAAAGTAAGATAGGATATGATTTTATTTTATAATTATTTCATCATTTACAAGGAATACAACTTTACAGCTAGTCTTAACAGACATACGAAGGGTTAACGGGGCCAAGTGGTTCCTACAGATTTTTATAATGAACTTTCACCAAAATTCGGAGAACATTGTAAGTGTCCTGTCCACCAGTAAAAGAGAAACTTGATACTTACTTATCGTAGGGCCTGGTACCCCATATATGTGCAGCAGAATTCACAAGCCACGTGAAGTGCAGAGTCACAGTATATCTCGTTATAGACGCCACGTACCATGAGAACCAAGCGTTCTCACCCCAGAAGTAAACAGGGATCCAAGCAGGAATCACGAAGCACAGCAGCGGCATTACCACCAAATATGTTCTGTAAAAATAATTATATGTTTAACGTTAGCAATGTATATAAAACGACAAACAAACCTAGAACGAACAAACAAACAAGCCAATCAATGAACCCGGTTTGGAAGTCGGCTAAAAACTGCCTCAAGATTATATATCGTTATTTTTATTTATTAATTTATTAATTACTGTATCTCAAAATATGTATGATCACTTAAAGTAGTACCTATGCCTAAGCATTTTATGCATGTTTCATGTAACTTCGTGAGTATGAAAAAATAATTTGAATTGTGTAGTATAAATAAGTACATACCTAGATAAGTACCTGCCCTATATCAGAGTCTCTAATTATTAGTCCTAATCTTAATTAACAATATCTAAGTAATATATAATTGTATAATGATTTAATTATGTAAGTACCTAGACACGAACTGTATTTTACCTTGGATTTCTCTATTTTCTAGTTATTCCAATGTCATGTGTATTATGATTATGTGTTTAAATATTGGAGAGGATTGAAATGATAGTAAACACCTACCCACCTACCCACCACCTGAAATGATAGTAAGTACCTACCTATTGTATGTATAAAAAACGAAGCTTAATTATTAACTGTTCTAGTTTCTTGGAAAACAGAAGATTATAAGAAGTTTAAGTGAATGTCATACATTAAAATAAAAACATTTTTAACAGATCCTATTGTGATTTATTTGGCGTTGTTTCGTTATTTATAAATACTGACGTTTCGGTTGCTTTTTAGCTGCCATGCCATGAGGGATACAGGGGAGTTTTCTTGTAGCTATTCATTACAGGTTTCATTACAGTCGTAATTAAGACACTTATGCGAATTAATCTAATGTGAAATGCTCATAGAAGTCAAGTTCAGTTTTCAACGTATTTCAAGGTATAAATACCTGAATATTATACCCTTGTATCATTGAAATTTAACTATTCTGGTCTACTGTATAAACCAAGTATTTTCCTAAGAGTACTTACCTATTTGTTTATGTAGGAACCGATGCCTTAGAGTAGGTACTTAGTATCTTAAGCAACGTTTTTTTTAATCATAATCCATCTGACTACACAGCCATAACAGTTACAAAAGTGTTATAAAAAGCAACAAAATGAATAGGTATTTCAATGCAAAATCAAGAAATTAACATCCAATACTAGTACATGTTTCACACGTAGGTAAACATTGCTTTGATTGCAAGGATATTGTAGAATAACATTACAGATAGGATCGCTAGTTAGCGTAAATCGTCGAGCATTTTTATTTTCAATTTATGTCCGTTACTGTTCTAACTGGCGAAGGGTATAATTTATTGCTATATGAATACAATTAATTAGGTATATAAGTTGTTTTTATTTTTTAAATGGATTCAAAAAATAATTGATGGGTGAATTGCGTGTTAATTTATGTGGCCTATTTATTTTAACACATTTATCCTTATTTGTAAAAAAATATTGAAAGTAGCTGTGGGCGCCAGGGAAATCAACTGAAGAGAAGAACTGGCGTACCTAATATCCAAATTTCAAGTGGCGTAAAAGCCGCGGCATTTTCATTATGATAATATTTACAAAATAAAAGATAACATTTTATTAGTTTATTATATTTATACAAATTACAACTTAGGTACTATTATTGTTAGCCTTGCTTGCTAGTAACTTGGAGTATTGTTAATTTCTATGTTACTTATACAATATAGAGTTATCTATCTACATATCTGAGACTATTGGTTCTAATTTGAATATTTCAATTTTAATAACCATGTTTCTTTTCAGTTTAAAGGTCTCAAGAATATATAAGTATATGATTCTCGAGACCTTTAATTATTATCAACGGTTGGTAGATGATGGTTTGGGTATATGATATGAACGATTCTGAACCTATGAATACTTCATTTTGATTTCTTGTCTGTTTGTTCGCGAACGGATGCAAAAACTATAGAACGTATTTTAATGCGGTTTTTTAATTAAAATATCTTAGTCGGATTTAAAATCTTATGGATGTTTGATGGCAATTGGTTAAATATTTAACGGTAGATATGACTAAATAACTATAATCGACTCAGCCCGCGCAGAGGTCGGTTAGCTAGTTAGAAATATATTACTTATACTTATATAATAACTATGAAATATATGACTTACTTTTTTTGGAACATAACTATGGGGTCCTTTTCCAAGTCTGACATATCGACAGTAGCGCCTTTCTCAAATACATCTTTGTGCTTGCGTACCATCAACCACCCGATGTGAGAAAAGAAGAAGCCTCTCTTAGCGTTGTGAGGATCCGCATCGGTCTCCGTGAATTTGTGATGTACTCTGGAAGAGGCCATATTGATTAAATAACCTCAGCAAAGTTTATAATCAGGATAGGTATAAAATAAAACAAAAGTCGGCGGGGGTGGTATTTTTTTTAAGTGAGGAAGGTGTGCATATGCATGATGCCTCCGAGTTTGGGGAAAACCCGTAGACCTATGTGGGACTCTCCCTAAAGGGCATACCCACTAAACCTCAATATGTCCACCTGGTCGCTTTAGTCACATCGCAGGATAGGCAATTGTGCGTATATAAGGTTCGAACCGACCAAAACCCCCAGTCTTCTGAGTTTCATATCCCAGGATATAAGGTAGGCTAAGATTTTTTTTTCTTTTACTACTTTCTATTATTAGATACTCTGCGGTCAGCTTATTGCTTTTAGAGGAAGTACTGTAAGTTTACGCTTTTTAAAAAGACATCAACTCCCTATTTAAGACAAGATTTAGAATCCTTTCTCTTGACACGTTTGTTGCAACTGGGTGTTCCGTGTTAGTAACTTCGTGGCCAGTGTGATGCCTTATGTGTTATGAGTCTATTTTCATTTTGCTCTTGTGTATTTTAGATCTTCTTCACACTAGCCATCTCTAGTAGTTTGTTTATTTTTATTTGATGGTGGGGCATATAACGGTGGTTGTTTTGTGGAGCGCTAGGTATATTTGGCATGCATTGGTGTTAGAGTTTTAAGCACATGCCTAAGCGGATTGTAATATTTACTAGCTGTACCAAATTTAAGCCGTTTGAGCGTAATTGAGTAACAAACATCTAAACATATAAACAAACTTTCACATTCAGACTATTAATAGGTATTAGAGTTGCATAATGATGGAACGGAAATAATTGACAGATAAAGATAAAAATAAACAAGTTTTTTAATGTATATCATGTACTAATAATGATTAAAACAAGATTTTTAGAGACATTAACACATTAAATTTGACAATTATATAACTAGTAGGGCGTAGGCATTAAAATACTAACACACTTTCTTATAAGTAGCAATATTAATTAATTAATCTACTAATTAGGTTCATTTAACTTGCTTACAAGCTTTCATTTAAACTCGTAATGTAGGATGTACGTAAGTACCTATGTAGATATGTTTATTATCTCTGAATTTAATTTTGAAGCTGTTAACCTCAAACGGTTGCAATGAAATTTTGTATAGGTACATGTTTAGTTTGGACGCCAATACAGCCACCACGAAGCTGGTCCATAGGACAAGATAAACCTACCGCGTTTGGATATGTTTTGTCTTGTTAAACACATTGTTGATAATCATCGTCCTACCGTTAATCCCCATTGCATACAATTTCATACAAAGCTAGCCCTGCTAACACTAAGCCCTGGGTTTGCTCTTTTACAATTTCACTCATGATGTGGCTAATATTAGACTGCCGTTTTAACTCCGACCCTCAAAATGAAATGCTCCAGAGCCTCGTCTGTCGATAAGTAGCCTTGCAGGTGTGATCAGTTTGGGCCTTGGAATTTTTTGGGGCCGAAAAAGACCCTTGTTATTAATATGTAGGTACCTATCTAATAGATAATGAATTTACAACTAACATGGCTCGTAAGTACAGGGGAACTAATGGTTCAAGTTTATGTGACAATCCCTCCGTGCCTCAAAGAGCATGTTACGCCAGCGGTCCCGGTTGCCATACGAACATCTATATGGTAGTCGTTAGTAAAAGTTCAACAATTAGTCTAACTACAGAACTTCAATATCGACAATGGGTTGTGGAGGTCAAATAGCAGTCGCTTCACAGAAAATATCGAAATACAGACTGAAAAAAGCCTTTGCCCAACTGAGTTGGGCAAAGGGTAGGAGGATGATGAATTTATGCGAATATATTAATACAATACTGACCTGTGATCTCGCACCCATTCATAAATATGATTCTGGAAAGCCATGGTCTGCATAAGAGCGAGGTAAGCTCGAAGTGGCCAGCGTGCCTTGTAAGCTTTGTGTGCCCAAAGCCTGTGAGCTCCTGCCGTGACTCCCATCGCAGACATAATCGCGAATGATACACCTAAAATCAAAATACCACGCTCCATTACATTATGTACTATAACATAAACTAAAATCTCAAACTCAGGTCGTGGGTAGTAGATGTTTGAACTGAGCAGGAATCGATCCTGCTCAGTTCAAACATCTATGCATGAATATGTAGATTTTATTTGTCTATGCGATACAGTTGTTCGGAAGTTATGCGTGTACGGCATACATTTTGGCGATTTATTTTTATTTTCAACAAGCCGATGCAAGCCGCTTCGCCCGTGGCATATTTTGATCCCCGTGGAAAACCTGTGTTATCAGTTCTCCAATAATGTATGAAAATTTGGCCAGTATAACCTTTATAACCTCCTAAGAATTGTTCAATTTGATCCAGTAGTTTCTGAGATTAACGCGTTAAACTAAACAAAGGAATAAACTTTTTTTTTACAATATCACATAAAGTAGGTATACTTAGATTCAGAAACATTTCAATCCGTGTGCTTGTCTCCTACATAATTGATATAAAAAATTTGTTAGTTTACCTAGTTGAAATCACGAAATACGAAAGTTTAACTTTGTATTTTGTGGCATTCGCAAGTTAAAGTAACAACAAAATATGTCACAAAAGAACAAGTTATTACGGCTGAAAGAGATATCAATAAGTACCGTAGTACTTGAGACACGTTTGGTCGCTTCGCTTTACTTGGCCAATTATAAGAGAGAGTGAGGAGCGCTTCATTTTAATAATAATCCTCGGGATGTCATGAATTTATGTCAGTCACACAGTTTCACTTGCCTTATGTGTCGAGATAAGTAGCTAGAACATATCGACCTATCCACAGAACAAAAGTGTCTTAGTAGGTATTCTGTGAACCTATCCATCGAACAAATGTTACTGAAAAAATCTTGAAACTCAATCTAATCTGAATTAAGTTAACCTATTACCATCAACAGGAAGTTTAAACGTTCAAGCTAATATGGACGCATACCTATTATGCTTTTAAGTACTCGACCTGTCATTAAACCTTTTTTATTGTAATTATACTTAAGTCTTTAATTGAATCTAACCTTTGAGTTCGCTATTTATATTTATTTATATAAAATGAAGCGAGTACGGCAATTTTAAAATAAACAACTAATAAATAAAGCATATTTAACAGAGAAGATTCCTATTTAAATGAAATAGGAGTTTTCTCATGAGCTACCTCACTATGTATAATGATAATGACCATAATGTTCATATTTAAAGATAAATGAAAAATACATACCAAACACAACTGTCCATATTTTAACACTGCCAGAGAATATCAGATACAATCCATATACCGCTGCGATGTGGAGATAGACAAAAGCAATCACGTTTCTCCATACAACCTGCCATCTGTAAACATGGAAACCGCTATTGAAGTCACATAGTTACATGCTATGCGAGCGGAGAGCCTAGCAAAACTCAAATAATATCGGGTTACAAAATGAAAAAAGTTTTCTCAATAATTTGGGCAACTCTAAAAGCTTTTGAATGTTTTTGTGAGCTTTGCATGTTTAATTACTTATTATCCGATCGATTTTTGAAGTTTAAACAAAAAGAATTTTCAGCAACTTCGAAAGAAATTTCATTCAATTTTTGATACTGAACTTACAATTTCTCCCCACAAAATTCAAACAATTAAAAATATGGGGTGGATAAAAGAATATCAATCAAATATTAACTCTCTCTGTAAGCAGAAGCTCAAGATGTCTGTGTTCCTCATGATTCCAAAGAGTTTTTATTACATCAAAGGGATATGTTTGAAACCGTATAAAAAGAAAACAGTAGAGTTTACCTTGTACAGTTAAAAATAGATCCCATAGGTGGGATCGGTGTAGACAAAAAATCTAAATAAATCCCCCAAAACCTCCTGAAGGATCTTCCATAAATAAATAAATAAAAAAAAGACTGATAACTAATTTAAAGCTCGTACTGAATTATACTTACTCATAATCTCTGTTCTTCTTTTGTGGTTCTACAAAAGTGTGGTTCTCGTCTTCAAGCTTCTTAGTCAGGCTCATATTGGCCAGCAGTAGCGACGTCCCCGTCATTACGGTCATTTGTTAGATCTGAAGACAATGCATTACCGATTAAATTGATTGCATCAAGCATTATTATATATAATATATTATTAGCAGTCTAAGATTAGCAGAATAGAGATTGCCAAGCGAACTTCAACTCAGTTATTACGGATAGTTGGCGCCCTAAAAGTTCTACAAGTGGTGACTTCGATATCGCCAATGGGTTGTGGAGTTCAGATGGTCAAATTAGTCCTTGTTTATTTTTAGTTACAAATATTATAATGTTTCCTTATAACTTACAATAATTATGATATTTCACACCACAACTTATTTTTACTTTTTTTCTTGTCAATTTGATTTAATGATTTAATGTCAAATTCAACGCTAGTTATTGATTAAACCTCTTTTCAGCCTATTTTAAAAAAGTGTGAAATGAGAATGGTTTTGTTAACCTAAATAAATAAATAATATAAATTATTTATTTATTTAGAACACATGCAGGCGTTTTTAGATATTGAATTCGAGGTTGTTACATAGTACACTAAGCTGAACTAGAACATCAACGGAGTACTTTTACTACGCTTATCTTGATTATAAAACTTCACTCTAGTTTTAACAACTAAAAGTAAATAGGCCTTAACCTTATACTTTTTATAAAAATTAGGTTCATGCAACTCGTCAAAGTCAACTTATTCTAGAACAATACTCAGACACATCTTAATGGTATAAGTGACGATTTTATGGGATACATACGCGGAGTCTACAAGTAATCACGTTTGCCTAGAATCAATCTAGCTTTGGTATATACCTACACTTTTTTAGAATCTAGCTTTGGTATATACATGGTATATACACTTTTTTATTTTTATACAATTTTATAGGAGATCCCGAAAGGAACGCTTGTGTCAGAGCAGAGATAGAAGAACCCCGAAGGATATGGATTGAACCCGGTTAATTTAATTTTACAGACACCTCCCGTTCCATCAAATTACTAGATATTATAGAAGTATTTGTTATAATAACCAACACCAATAGATATACAACCCATCCACATAAATATTTTAGAAACCAATTTAATATATTATCAGTATTTGTCATAATGATTACTAAAAGGTTACGTTCTATAATATCATTTCTATCAGGAACATAACGGACTTGAACCGTACCTAATTCAAATTAAAAACGAGTGGTGAGCAGCTGATTCTCAAGGTCAATGGCAGCAGTGAAAGTCTCGAAGTAATAAGTGTTCACGCTCGCAGATGTAAAATGATAGAACTTACGTGTACACTAACTCTCCATTTTATCTGATAGTTATTCTGATAATATCAGAACGAGGGTGTTTTACAATATTAAAGCATTATTACATGATATGATTCAATTAGTTTTGCTGCCACGTCAGAAGCATCGGTACAACACAGTGCTTAAGGAGTTGTTCTTATGATCGAGGGTTCGGAAACTGGACACAAACTTCATGAATCCATTACTAACACAAAAAAAGCTTAGCTGGAGGGTTATAGGCAATACTAGTAAGTACTTTCGTTTACTAACATTGAATAAGACGCAAGCATTAGCTGCGTGTCGCTAAAATGGATAATACTGCTTTGGATGTGTGAGGACATGCGAAAGGATCGTGTGAGGAACACTCACAATCGCAGCCGTCTTACACAAACTGTGGGATAGTTGCCTTCGCTGAAGCAACTACTACGTGGGTAACAAATGTCTGGCTATGCAAGCAGGGTTAGATCTAGAAAATTTTGACTTGACGTCGTATTAAGAGAACAAAGTTTTAGTGGTCTCACTTCCACGGAAGCCGAAGACCGGGCAAAATTCAGGAAAAACACCGGTAAGCGAACCCTAGGTTTTGAGGTAAAAACCTCGAATGCAACCGGAATCAACGTCGATGATAATGAAAATAGAAAAGGTGAATTTTGAAGAGGTGTGTTTATGTACATTTGCTTCCCTTTGAATCCATGTGTTAACACGTTATTCTCATTTATTAAAAGTATTTCAAGGAAATGGGCGCCAGGGGAATCAACTGAATACTTATGCCAAATTTCAAGATTCGGACTACATGGTTCAGTCAACTCACTCAAACTACATCGTCAGCAATGTCTCGTATTGCTGTTAGGTATCTACAAATGTGTTATCCTCAGCTACCCGATTAGTTCAGAACGAAATAATCCACAGACCCTACAGCGTTTAGAAAGTATTAGTGTGAAAATAAACTAATGTAGATACGCTTTCGACCGTTATTCATTATTTACTTTTAAATTGGGTGTGACTGAATAAATCTCATAATATGTTACTGCCATTTTTGTAATGTCACTGTGGTGCTCCAAATATAGTAAGTATAGGCACACTTAACATACGCTACCACTGAAAGTTTTTTTTAAACTTGGGTTATGTTAAATGAACGATTCTGTACGCACAAAAATATTTCTTAGTCTGTTTTTACGTTAGTTCGCGATATACTATACGCGATATGATATACAGTATAGGTAACTATGTTGTATTAGAAGAATCAGACTTAAAATCTATCGTTTGTTTGATTGCAATCTGTTTGATGATGGAAATATGACCAAA
The DNA here is from genome assembly GCA_963576445.1 of Lithosia quadra. Lineage (NCBI taxonomy): Eukaryota > Metazoa > Arthropoda > Insecta > Lepidoptera > Erebidae > Lithosia > Lithosia quadra. The sequence goes on along the minus strand of OY754880.1, from coordinate 6,044,623 downwards.
AAACGATAACCGAACTCCGCGCAGATGGACCCGCGGGCATCAGCTAGTGTATTATGTTATTTGAAGGTCATTTTACTAACAATTAAAATCCCACAGTTACATGTGCTTACAAAAAATAGTTTGACATCAAACTTTTTATTATGTAATCACTTACGCACACCTACTGGTAATTGTGAAGATGAATAGACAATGAATGGGTAGAAATATTAAGCTCCGTGGGATGAGAATACAGATTTAATGAAGGGTCAACTACCAAACAATGCATGTATCGATAATGTAGGTATATATATAGTAATTATTGTGTCTGAGAGGTGTCGTATAGGTATAATATGTTTTCTAAACCTGAACGTTATTCGAAAGTAAAACCATTGAGAAAATCGAGGAAAGGTGACGAGCGTACTTTCACAACTGTTATAAAGCAAGTGGCCATTATTATTTGCTGCATTATGCCATGCGCCTGGGCATATCGTTACCTTTGCCGTTGGCTAATTAGTCGACCACTCTAATATGAAATGAACCTTTTAAAGCAAGAGCAATGAACTAAGAATCTTGGAATTCAAAGATTGTCACTTTTTTGACGAAGAAGAATAAATACCTAAGTACTATTAATCACCCCATTCCAAAAAGTTCATTCGGCGATTGATACCATGGTTTCAAATGACAAACGCAACAAAAAAGTACTTGGAGCGTTTGGGATTGGGTTCCCATAACGTGTGTTGTCTCACGACTAAACCTCCTTTTAAAAACCCTGTACTTTATGCACATTTTCGAATAATTCGTCTGTACGTCTAATAAAAAAACCTACGGACGGCAAGCGTCGAAGACTAGGCTGTGCCACAAAAGTAGCGGCGACTAACCATGTCTGAGAGAATTTTCGGTTGGACCAATGTGATTGAAATTTGATTCGTGGATATTTTTTCTTGCTGTTGGTATTGACAGATAGGTATAGAGATATTATTATTTGTTGACAACTTATCGACCATGAAGAGTTCTCTGAAGCTAATGCTCTAACACTTTGCTTTATTAAAAAAATTAAACACATACATTACATTTACATAATATTTACGGTCCTTATATTTATCTTATATATTTATAATATTATATAAAAATAGATAATGCTTCGTTTGTTGCAAAGCATTATAATTTTTAGTGTTTACCTCTGCCACCTAAGTGGTAGGTATAAAAATATTAACTTTTAAACTTTCGCGTTCCATAACTTATTATACGTAAACGGGACTTAACGCGATACACGTTAAAGGTATATACATACCTTTGGATGCCTGACGTTTCGACCAGGTTACACCGGCCGTGGTCACAGGCTGACTGTTTCAGCCGTGCACGCCCTCCGTCGCCGAGTCCGTGAGGTAGACGGTTCTTCTTCTACCCACACATTTTCGACATTTTTTATATTTTCTTGTCTCCAGGTACCGTCACATACCACACTCACAGTGTCCCTATTATCTGTGCAAACGCCTTGGTGTCTATCCGACCGCGCAGAAAAGCGAGGTAGCAAGTTTTTAATCACTGGATTCCATGTCGCAGATAACTTGAAACCGTCTTCCCGATTGAAATTTTTGTACTTCTTGATTTCAATCGCTTCACGTACAGCTCTTGAATAGAAGTGACGTTCGGTGGAGAGGACTTGCGTATTGTGGAATTCAATCCAGTGATTCGTGCCCGCTTCTAAAAGATGTTCTGCAATCGCTGATTTGCTCGTCCAGCGGTTCTTTACAGCTGCAATGTGTTCTTTGACCCTATCAGCAATGGTCCGCTTTGTTTGGCCTATATACGCAATCCACCTTGTAGACCCCTGGCGTCTGAAGCGGTAAGACATCCTTCGGTGTGCCCACGATGTTGTTTACTTTAATGCCTGGTGTGTAAACTGTCGGGATGGAGTACTTTTTTAGCACGGTGCCGATCTTATCCGTTATTCCCCTGACATAAGGCATATACGCTGGCTGTCTGCTTACCTTTGGATGCCCCCGCCCCAATGTTTGCTGCTTCCGTCTTCCGTTCACAACAGCATATCCGTTATTTTTAAGTACCTCCTGAACATGATCCAGCTCTCGCTCCAGATGTTCAGGGTCACAGAGATCATACGCTCTATTCTTGAGTGAGGTCATAACGGATTGTAAGTGTCGGGGGTGGTGATGAGACGTGGCGTGTAGGTGGCTTTAACGTGTATCGCGTTAAGTCCCGTTTACGTATAATAAGGTATAAAAATATATTAATACATTGTGTGAATTAAGTATAAAAATAATTAATGTACTATTTTTTATATTTTAAATGTATTTTTTTTATATATTTAAAAATGTAATTTATATGTCTATATTTAAAATAAAGTGAATAATAATGTAATAATATTTAATATTCCATTCTAAAGGAATATTAGTTCCGGAAACGAAAAAAGAAAATGTTGGTAAGTATTTTGCATGAAAAATATAGCTGTTTTGTTTCCTTTATTATTTTGTTTTTCAGATGTTCGCTTTACCTATTACATTGTGAAACTGGCTGTAGGTAAATGTGAATGGAAAAATCATAAATCTTGGTATTCTCATGAGCTCATGACCACAATAATTAGTTAACACAGTAATAGTTAATAGTATATTCTGGAAAGGAAACTAAATTATGGTCGTGAATTCTCTTTGTTAGATTTTTTAAATGTCTATTTACTGCCTACTGAATCTTGTCATTAAAATATATGAATGCAAAAGAAGTCGTAAATCACATTTTTATTTGTTATTCATTTGAACCTAATGAATAAACACACTTCAATTTATCAAGTACAGAAAACACTGTGATTAAATACTAGTAAGGAAACTACAGCACAATAAAATTTATGTATCTTACCTACCGTGTTTAGTATCTAATCATGTTTTAAAATTTATCGCATTTACAACTCGATTGTATTGAAACAGATTTATTTATTATTTTCAATACTTTTTGGGTTAATAGGTACTATTATTTTTAGCCTATGCGAAATTCTGATCCCGTTCACAGTATGTGGATGTATAAGAATAGTTTCCTATTTTCAGACCTTCTGAATATACGCACAAACATTGATAACAATCAGTGTAGCCGTTTCGCTGGAGATTTGTTACAAACACTGTGATACGATAATTTACGCCTTCCCACTTCCCGAATCAAAAATACTGTACTTACGTTTAACCCGTGTTCCTAATTAGCAATGCCTGCACTGAATTTTATTAATAACATGGACATCAGATATTTTTCATAAAAAAATATTTCACATACCTATACAGCGAGTATAGAATTAAGTGTGTCACTGTTATTGGCAGCATGAACTTAAAGAATTAATATTTCATTTGTGAATGTTTTATGCATTTGTAACACATATTTTACATAAATTTTAGCTACCTGCATTTCTAGTGTAGAAGTGTGAAATTTGGCATAGCTAAAATTCATATCACTATGCCAAATCTCACAGTCCACCGTGTACTCAATATGCTTAAACAGTGGGCAAGATTTCTCTTTATGTATTATAATTATAGATTTAAAAAATACTAGCTTTCTACGTCTGTGTTGTTAAATTCTGAACATGCTAAAGTTGTACCTAAAATTTTGGCTGTTTTGAGGCCCCATTAAGATATTTGGGGCCCACCCAAGCCACTTGTAGGTGAGACAAGTACATGGTAATGATTGACGGATAAAGTCGGGCGCAAATTTTTCTCTTGGAGTTGGGAGGTCAGACGTCAGTAGCTCCCACAAATAAAATCACATTAATATAAGCCCAACCGGGCGTGAAACTAGATTTTCTAAGGAAGCTGAGAACCTGAAAAGAATAGCTCAAACTTTTTTAAACTGAATTATGTAGTTTCTTATTTATTTTAATTTAATTCTTCATTTTCATTATACAAATGTTTATTATATATTAAAAGCTTTTTTGATATAACAATATTATCATTATTTGCTTCAACACTAGCTTAGTTTATCGTTCATTAAGTCAGTCATGTTTCTATGTTGCATCTAACAAATTAAACAGAACAGATGAGCTGTTTTCTTTGCAAATGGCAGTAAATGTTGTAATAGAAGCGGAAAACGAGTTACAAGCACGCATTTTTGCAATCTTTGAACTCGATATGCTATCTATTTTCATAACTCATAACACCATTAGCACTAATGGCACCTACTAGTCTTAACTGTAATAAAACAAGCTATAGAAAATGTGCGTCCACTTTCACTCACTTACTTAAATAAATTTATGATGTTATTAAAACATGATATTTGTGAAAAATTAATATTATTAAATTGCAGGGGAATACAATTTTACATTGTTATTTTGTGTTTATTATTAACGCTGTCCTTCAACACTGTCAACACCTCAGAATCAGTGTATAATGAAATACGCAACATGAAAAAAATTGCAATAAAACCCTACTACGTAAAAAACTAAAAATAAAAAAATAACAAGCACTTAGATGTCATGTGGTCTAGAAACATAACTTGAAAAGTCAAATTGGCTGTTGAATAATGGATCCCGACTGTTCATTTGTTATATTTCTAGACCACAGGACATCTAAGTGCATGTTAAGAAGATAATGAGGTAATAAAGAATCTTACAAACATACATACATATACATACATACAAGATACGCGCGAAAACATAACCATTCTTGGCAGTCGGGTAAAAACTCGTTCAAATACTTAGTTTTATTCAGATGTGATAAAGGCAAATTTGTATATAATTATTATTTATTTTCAGGGATAAAAACCGTCAGAATGCACAGAACCCGTATATGGTGTAACCGTAATGTCTTTTTTGTTCTTCAATCAACCCACTTGCAAAATACAGTGATAACGGTAGGTAGCAGTTATTTTATTTCAGACAACCTCTATAATTGGATTACAATTTTTTGTAATTTAAAAAACTGTTAGATATTATACTCTTAAGTTTACGCATTGCAATGATAACGGGACGATGTTCACATAATTCTTACATTAAAGAAGTACCTAGTTATGTATATACCTACTTATATTCATGAAAGATAAGCAATAAATGAAAAAATAAAATCAGCTAAGTACTTGTAATATAAAAAAATAATACTATGATTTATGATAATGGTTGTTAGTAATCAAAACCGATGCAATCTGATGAGTAAATCACTCAAAAGTAGAACTTTTCTGTCATTTAGAAGATTAACATGAAATCGAAACTGGACCGAGACTGAATTTTGAACAAATTTTTATTACGAGAATTTTGACCTTCTGATGATAAATAATATGATAAATAAAATAGCAAACTTTCCAAAAAAGTGAAGCCAGCTTTAGCTGGTTCTCTATAGATATAGATTTTACGGTATTGTTTAAATGCCATGCTATTAATAGTGCTCCATAATATAGAAAGCTGTAGTCTTGACACAGATTTATTTTATGTCTCAATTTATGAATACACGACCAACGTCGCTTAACCACAACTGCATTGGTAGTCCATTTACTCACTCAGTTTCCCTTGTAAAGTCAATTTTAACTTGAAATCAGAGTCTAGTAAGGCAGTGACCCTTACACTTTTAACAGAGGGGTCAGTCAGGTGCGCATTTAGAGAATACCTATTGTAATAATACAATATAGCTTTGTATGTGAAAGCAATGAATAGAAAATTTTAAAGAGAAGAACAATAAAAAAATACCTCTAACGTATGAAAAGACATCCTTAAATCCATCACTGACCATGCCAAATTCTTGACACATCACACGTAATAATTGCCTACAATGCATCGCTAACTTTTACTTCCTCTGAAAGAGAAATAAGTAATGGGAACGAAACTTGTTCTGCGCTTGACCTCGGTGGAGCTAAAGTCAACAAGATTGCGTGGGGATTGACGAACACTTTCACCAGAATGACGCGGCATCCACTACTTTTGTAAAACAAGTTAGTGTGCATTCACCGGCCGGCGAGGAAGCTCTATGAATATATCGTTAAATTGTATAATTTATGTGTCTTTTCCCATCTAAACGTCTTATCTATATCTCCATAACAACCTTCGTGGAGGTATTCCAATTTCATCCAATCCGATGCAAAGCTATCTCTTGATAATTTATTTTCGAATCGAAAGTACATATTTGTACAACAGGTATATTACTTTTAATCGACTTCGGAAAAGGAGGAAGTTTCCAACAGATGTTTAGGAATATATTTTTTGTATAATATAATGTTTGGGCATAACTCTGTCATTTAAATAGACATTTGCTAAATTATTTTTTTTGTTATGTAGACATTTTCCTCCCATTTATATTTCGTAAAGATCAATGACCAGTTTCGAAGACAGGCAACGGAACTCTTCAATTCAATTCAATAATTCTCAAATTCAATTACATAAGTGCAGTAATCGCGGATTTACTGCACTTATGCAATTGAATAACACAATATCACGCCTATATGCTCTAAATGGGCCCACAGACGTACTATGTAGTATAAATTCTATTCTATGTCTATCATTTTATGCACCGATATGCTTTTGGAGTCTATTTTTTTTCAAGAAGTGCTTATTAATTACTAGCTTCCGCCCGCGGCTTCGCCCGCGTGGAATTCGGTATCGCCACCAAGTCAGTCCACTCATCTAGCCAAAAATGCGGTTTTCTTGGTCAGACTTAAAATTTGGAGAATGACCAAAAGTTTTTTTATTTCATTTATTTATTGGTTTCACCTTAAACCATCTTTACAGGGTTCACTTAAGGTGGCAGTGTGGACATCATATCCCTTTATAACAGTACTTTTAGTAGTAATAATCGATATACACGCGGGCGGCGCCGCGGGCGTCAGCTAGCAACTACTATTATAGAATTGTAAATTACTTGGCCAGACACAACTACATATCGTTGGAGATATTTGAAAAAAAAAAGACTTGGTTATGTTGAGCACAAATATCTATTTTTTTGGAATCCTTGTCTGTATGTTCGTGATGGACGCAAAAACTGCTGAAGAAATTTTGATGCCGTCTTTTCATTAGAAAGGTCTTGTTTTTACAAAAAATCTGCCGTATGTTTGATTGCATTTGATTAAGTAGAACCGGGGATATGACCAATAAACGATTACCAACCAATCGACTCCCACGGGCAGAGTCGCGGGTATTGGCTTGTATAAAAAGTAGCCTATATTACTCCGGGCTATAATCTATCTCTGTACCAAATTTCAGCCATATCCATTCAGCCGTATATACGTGAAAGAGTAACAAACATACATCCAGATATCCCGACTGATTGACTCCGTGGGCGAAGACGCGGGTATTAGCTTGTATAAAAGGTAGCCTATATGTTATTTCAGACTATAATCTATCTCTGTACCAAATTTCAACCCGATCTATTCAGCCGTTTCTGCGTGAAAGAGTAACAAAGATACATCCAGACATTCCGACCGATCGACTCCGTGGGTCAAATGATCCGACTCCGTGAGCGGAGCCGCGGGTATAAGCTTGTATAAAAAGTAGCCTATATGTTATTCCACACTTTGATCTATCTCGTTACCAAATTTCAACCCGATCTATTCAGCCGTTTTTGCGTGAAAGAGTAACAAACATACATCCAGACATCCCGACTGATTGACTCCGTGGGTCGACTGATCGACTCCGTGAGCGGAGTCGCGGGTATTAGCTTGTATAAAAAGTAGCCTATATGTTATTCCACACTTTAATCTATCTTATTGTAAAATTTCAGCTAGATCTATTCAGCCGTTTTTGCGTGAAAGAGTAACAAAGATAATATCTAGAAATCCCGACCGATCGACTTTGCGAGCGGAGCCGCGGTATTAGCTTGTATAAAAAGTAGCCTATATGTTATTCCAGACTATAATCTATCTCTGTACCAAATTTTAGCCAGATCCATTCAGCCGTTTTTGTGTGGCAGAGTAACAAACATACATCCAGACATACATTCTTACAAACTTTCGCGTTTATAATATTAGTAGGATTCAAAACAAGAAATGCGACTAAATTCTATAAAGTCTTGAACATATTTATGCCTAATATACTGGATTATGTTTACATTTCATCAGCCAGACATTCTTGTAAGAACGCTTTCTTTCACGATGTACATTTAAACAAGTACCTACATTTACATTTACAAGGGATATAAGCACGCCACGTGTAATAAGTAGATTCCTACTTATTATTGTTGTACCAATAGCATGTCACTGATATAGTAAAAATGGTGTTGGAGATAGTCTTACATTTTGTAGTTGAGCGGCTGCTAACAACTACGATCCCCAAATTTCGACGATCAGAAAAGAGCAAAATGTGGTCATTAATTAACAATGAGGAACTGATTTCAAAACCAATAAAAATATAATTATTTGTGTGAGAAAGTTAGAGCGGTAACTTGAATGCTACTACTACTACTGCAACAAAAAACCCATTTGGTGACCAGTATCTACGAAATATAAAAGTTTATTTGTATTTCCCACAATATGACACAACGATAAACGATGAAGTTATGGTGTAGATCCCCGCGACCAAAGTCAGTGTCATAAATAGTCTGAATTCAATGAATTCGATGTGTCACAACAACATAAAAATTCTAATCAGTAAGTATGTAAGTAAACAGTAAACATTGAAATTAGCATAAAACGTTTTCGGCGCGGACCGTGAGACAGATGCGTTATGTTATAGAGTTTTTTAATACTTTTCCTCACTTTGTGAGTAAGAGTAAAGAACAGATTTCACCGAACTGAGGATGAAGGTATCAAGGTCCATTAAAACATGTTTTATGTACCTATAACGCGTGCGCTATAAGTTGAGACCTGGGCTCTCCGCCTACTTCCTCCTGCACTGCCCCCAGTCGCCCGTAATGTATTGTTCACAAAAAAATAGGTAGACAGGTAGGTAACGACTCGGGCAGAAGCTTGTTTACGATATTTTTTTGTGCGCTGTACAAACACGTGCCGGTGACGTCTAGCGGTCAGGTCTCAACTTATAGCGAACGTGTAGTACCTACTTAATTCATTTCATTGAAGTCTTCTCATCACAGTGGCCTAATAAAATAAGCTCTTATGTCATGTTTTCAAAATGCGTGATTTCAATTCGATAAAAAGGAAAAAAAATTGCTATTTTGTCTGTCAAAATAAAATCTACCTACATTTTTGTAAGGTTATCAAACCTTCAAAATTACTCAGAGTTTCATCCATTTCCAACTAGATTTTGAATAATTAATATCTAAAACTTTTCGTATCTAAGTCTTAAAATCACTAGTTTTAAAAACGTAATATTACCTACTGGATCAAGCCCCAGGTTGCACATTGCACTCTGGAGATAAGATAATAAAGTCAACATGGGCAAAGGGCAGGCAGTTGAAAATGATAAGAATAATATTTAAAGTGAATTTAAAAAAAAGTAATTTGAAATGCAAGTAACCAAACTACCGAAATTGTTACTTTTTGTTTGTTGAATTATCTTGAAATCTTTATAAAGTATCGCCTCGTTATTTTAGAAACACTTGTTACATACCTGATTTATATTTTATTTTCAAACTTCAATCCGTGGTCAATAAAATGTTACATAGAACAGAATAGAATAGAATAGTATAAGATTATTTAGAAATTATGTTAGAAATGACAGACAATGCTTAAAGCGAAACACGAACAGTTAAACTAATGTTCAGATCACATTACATAGGTAAATATTTTATAGTTGGCGGTAAGTCAATAAAATAAAATCTACCTCCTGTGCCAGTCACAACACAAGTTTAGTGTGTTTCGGCGAGGTAAGAAACTCGTTTGGACCAATATGCCTACGCTGTTACCTAATTGAGGCAAGGACCAAATTCTAATGTGCATTGTGAATAGAACAATACAAGTGTTGAGTTTATCGTAAACACATAGTACAACAGTACTTACAACTAAAAATTTCTGAAAAACAATATATTTGGAGTTCATTATAAATAAAAGGAAAAATAAGACATATTAAGTAGGATATCAATAAATAAATGGTTGTGGAGGTCAGATGGCAGTCGCTCCACGGAAAATATCGAAGTTCAGCCGCATCACAGTTAGACTGGAAGACTGACCCGAACTGAGTTGGGAAAAAAGGTTCAGAGAATGATGATGATCAATAAATAAATAAATAAATACCTATATACTTACTAAGAAATCGAATTAAAGAATACAATATTAATGTAATGCTTGTTTTACCCCTATTTTTTATTAGTAAGTAAATAGTTGTGCAGATTTCGAACTTAATAATCTGATCGAAATTTTTTCATTATTTTTTGTACTTAATCAAAGTTAATTTTTTCATTGTATTCTTTAAGTTTGGAATGTAATATTTTGTAAAATAAATAAATCTTATTTTGGTATAATATACTTTATTAAGCAAAATAAATTATTTTGCTAAAAACTATTTTTCCAAATCTGAAAATGATCATCTATTTTTGGCGCGTACCTAAATGTTAATATCACAATAAAATTCTTAATTAGTCTTTAGAGTATAAATGAAAATAAACACTAACTTTAAACATGTTATAGTTTACTCATGCAGTACAGTTTCATTCAGGTGTTTACGTTGCGAATGCTAATTGGTTTGCTTAGTGCTGTAATCACCACGGTTGGCAAACCAGTGTAATGGCCATTTCCTACCACCTTGTCTGAGCTACCGTTGTATCGGTCAATACTAGCTAAATAACCATAATAAATAATAAACGCCACTGCGATTTAATTAGTCTTATTTCTATGAATTGCGGTAAAAGAGTTACATTTTAATTCAAGATTTTATTATCCGCATCTATATATTATCTGTGTCTATACAAAGAAGTTTGAAAAAATATTTTGTGCTGGATCGAGCAAGATCATGAATTTCCATATACATTGTTGTAGAAGTAATAATTACACACCGGGGGGATCGCAGGGCAGAAAGAAATAAATATGATTTTTTTCTGTTTAGCCGAGTCCACACTTCTTGATTGATTTATTTAAGTATAGTTTAAATTTAGTTTGTTGCTAATCAAGATCTCATCACCAGACAGTTATGACCAAAATTATACGAGTGGAGGAGTAAAAACCGGAAGGTAAATCCCGGGTTCCTATGTGAAAGCTTTGGCTGCGACCGGTACTAACGCTACGTTATGATCGTTATAGTTTCGCCGATGAAAGAATGCGATCCTGATAGGTTGTGATCGAACGGGCGATTTAAGTTTGAACTGGCGTACAATTTATTGCAAAATTTTAAATATCATTTATTGAGCTTATAAACGAGTGATAACATTAAAAATTTAATAATTTTGCCAATTTACAAATTAAAATGAAATCAAATTGTCACAATAAAATTGCTGACTGTGATTTTTATTATGTTATTGTAAGTTGGGAACAGGTTTAGATAATTCAGAAAGTAGTTCGAACGAACTACGGTAGATGGCTCCACCGGCGCCCTAAGCCCAGGGAATGGTCACGGGTTTAAGTCCCGTCCTGGATGATAATTTTTTCCGATCAAAAAATCATTGGAAATAGTTAGCATGCAATTGCTTAAAATTTCATTCAAAGGTTTAGATAAGTTTCGCTCGTTACACCAGTCTCATGGAGCGTCCAGAACTCAATCGTAAAATCAAACTAACTGCATATATGAGTTTAAATCAATATACTTAGTCTAGTTTAGATCTATGTACTTAGTCTCTTTATCTTCAAACTAGCTATCTCCGCGACTTCGCCCGTGGTATACTTGGCCCCCGTAGCACCCATTTATCCCAATATCCGTAAGTTATTGGCAGCATTGCCATGTTGGTTGTCAATGCTAATTCTTTGAGCCTTCTGATCACACATGTGCCGTTGATCAGTCGCTTTGCCGAGTCTTTTTAGACAAAACGGGTACCTACTTGGCCCCATGACCCCAACATCTCAACCTCTCCTTATCCTGCCCACCTTATTGAATACTATCGCGATATAAAAAATGTACTTATCGAAATTAACCCGTAAGATAGGGCCGCCACTGTAACACTACCATTGTATGTGATGGTGACCACAGTCCTGAGACTTTGCCTTTAGCTTACCGTCAGGCGAGGTAAAGTCATTTTGACGTGTCCTATATAAAAACAAAAGATGTTCATCATGATAAATAATGTCAATTAATTGTTTATCAACTGAATAATTTTAATGTGCATAAACATTGATATCTTTATTATTAAAAATAACTAGCTGATACCCGCGGCTCCGCTCGCGTGAATGTCGGTGAACCGAGCTGACTTGAAACGCCAATTGAACATGTCAGAATAATGCCGCGTATAAACTCAAATATAAAGTTTGGTTTAACCTTGGCATTTTGGGCATAAATAATAAATGCTCGATAAATGCTTGTAGTGTCTGGGCACTCACGTCATCTCCCGTGATGGTTTTATACACATTTATACCTACACATTTAATATATGGGAGATGACGTTTAAGTTATAAATCGTGTTCATTTTCCAAACGTTTAATATATAACATTGTTTCCCAATATTTTACAATTTGCTCGTCCTAGAAACTGTTGGTCGTAAAGTTTATTCAACCAATACAAAGGGGTCGTACCGATGCGCTGTTTAGCAACTCCACTCGTTTATACAATGCTTGGAAATACCGCACACATCTAAGTACTCACCATACATGGCAATCCAACAGACTTACATAATCACAAATTGCATCTGTCATCAAAATAAATAAATTCGTTCTCATTTTATTTATAATTTGCCTACCATCACTATTTAATTAGTCAGGCTTAGACTAAACTTACTAATTTACTAATATCGGGTATTGACCGCACTTGACACTAAGTTATTACCTAATAGATTGTTATAGATTCTATAATTTATCTCATTCAAGGTGATTAAATGTTGTCTTGTATAGTATATCGGTAAGAAAAATGTGTCTACAACCGTATAAAACCGATGGATGGAACGCGTTGAAGAATACAACCACCGATTACCTAATATACAACTGACAAGTCAGCACGCACACACTCACACACTGGTGAAACCACTACGCAGCAAACGATTCAGTCAGTTTAAGTAGGTACTTACCGAAAAAAGGACCATGTCATATTTAGTGAAATTGTGTAAAAACCGTAGTAACCGTAAAATTGTGTGTAACAGTATGGTGGCATTGTTTTGGTTATTGGTGGAAGAAACCGACTCGTTAGGTCAACAGCAATGTGACCAATATCAATCGTACTAACGCACACATGTTCTTTAATGTATGTAATAAAAACAATTGTAAGTATTAAAATGTGGATTCAACTTTTAATGTATCGACAAGATATTTTCTTCTTCGCGAATTCATCGCCAAGTATTGTGATCAATTATTTAAGGGTTTTCCTAACGCCCTCATTATTAACCTAACCCGAACTATTCATAAAAAATCGGATTAGGTTGTTGAGTCAGGTTAGGAATAACCCCATATTAAGCGCAACTTAGGCAGCTGGCTCAAGCGTTCGATGCAGAAGTTACCATAGGTACCTAGCCATAAGATTTTTTGGGCACGAAATGTCTTTAAAAAAAGTAGTGTAAAAAATGAGCAAGTGACTTTCTCTTGAGGCTTAACCACCGCGGTAGCTTGGTCCCTGTATCTGAATCCCGTTGGGTCACTATTTTTCATGTTTTTAAGTGGTAATCTTTTTTATTATTTATTTAAAAAAAAAAAATGTGTAAAAGTGTGGGTACCTATTAATTATGTACTTAGGTAGGTATATAGTGATTTGCAGTAGGTACGTTTTTTTTTCGTGCGGAAGTCCTCATCTATACCTCCCCCGCGCGGCTAGGCGGGGCAGTTTATGTCGGACTCCTACCGACTAAAACCGCACGCCATCTTGGGTCTATATGCGCCGGGGTATAAGGTGGCCCATAAGTCATTTCCCTCGTACCCCGACTGTTTCCCTCGTACCTATATCCCAAAATGAATTCTCAATATTTGAACACATCTATAAACTAAGTGAAGCTTGTACCTAATATAAGTTCTAGAATACGGTGCTTATTTCAACTTATTGTAAGCTTATTGCAATTTCATTTTGTGATCTTTGTGAATAGGTACATAATTGTAGTAAATGTAGGAAAGAATACCTACATTTTTTCAGCTATGATAAAATTCATTGAATAAACTACAGTTGATCTTGATTGCAATAATGTTCACTGGTGAAAATCGACCTTAAGATAACATAGCTGAAACACATATTAAATTTCTTTGTCTTTATTCTAGTAGAAAATTGTATGTAATGAAAGCTTTGAAACACAACAACTTTGTACTAGTAGGCTTAGGTACTCTGTCATAACATTGTGTAAAATTAGTCAAAACAAATAATCTAGCGGTTTCTACGTTCATTTTAACAACCTTTCACGTCTTTGATATACTATTTTCAAGTAAGTAGGTACCTTACTTGGACATCTATAGTCGAAGGTTAAAGCTAGAACTACGAATTCAGGATAGTTGGTTCCTTCTATGGCCTGTACAACTACTTATTAAGAAAGTGTGACAAATTCAACCTATGATGGGTTGAAACCATTGATCAAAATAATATATAGGTATGATGGCACACGAGTATCGCCATTTATAAAAGTTCATAAGTTAAGAGTGTTTGACACAATACATGATAATATACATTTTTATATGCTATATAAAATATAATAACCTAATTTCATGTGACATAATGTTGAGATAGTTACGTGTTGAAAACTATGTGCAACTAAGATTTAATTGCGAGAATGTTAAAGGCGAAGGCATGGCGAAGGCTAATTAATTTGAAAAAGGAAGCTGACACGGTGCGATGCATGGAGCATAACATGAATGTCTAAAGTCTAACTTTTTATTAGCTGCAGTAAAATGACGTTTTGTGGGTTGCCGGTTTTTGAAGAAAAATAAATAGGGATGTAACTAAATGAGTGAATCATAAATGAATGAACAGTTTGGTTTTGTGTTTGAGATTTAATATTAAGTTGTAATGTATTTTTTTATTCTATTATTGTTACTATACTAGAGGATTGATCTTTTTTATTGGAAGTATAGGGAGGTACATTTAAAATGAAACAAAAATTTGTGTGTAAAAGAGTGTTATCTTGCTTAATGCGTAAAAGGATCAACGTTTATACAGCCTTCTATTTACATTAATATTAAATAGAATTTAGCATGATCATTATGAGGCAAAATATGGAACGATTAGATATTCCGTAAACTTTTGTGAACTGAATCACATCACTATTGATATTAAGCTGTCAACATTATTTTACGGAATGACATTTAGAAACGTCATTTTACTGCAGCTAATAAAAAGTTAGACTTTACATCAAGATGACATCAAGTCTACATGTTGTATTGTCTACATTTATAGTCTGCGGCCTACTGTCAGTTACGAATACATTTTGTTGTAATCACGTGATAAAGGCGGCGAGTGTTAGCTTCTTACCAAGACTGCTTAATGTGTTAGTTTTTTTTTTCAGAGAAAATATGGAATCTTAAATTTGATATTGCCTGGATAGAATTCCCTTATTAATTCTCTGTGGTGTAGCAGTAGAGCGTTCGACTGCTAAGTCGGAGGTCGCGAGCAACGTCGCGGGTTCGATTCCCGCTCGGTGTAAATATTTGTGTGCATAAATATGAATATATGCATTGGTATGGATTATGTTGCTAGTGTTATGTTGGTATCCATAACACAAGCTGGATAAGCTATGCTCACTTGGAGTCTATTTAGGACTATTTAAACAATACCTACGTCATAACTTCATACAATTAATAACTTAAGTAGTTAGTTTTATCTTGAAACCTTGTGCTTTTATAGCAAAGGCTTAATAAGATCAATCTAAAAAAATGTGAAATGTGAGTTTACAAAAGTAAATTTAGATTACCATTAAAATAAGAAGATCGCTATAATTTAAAGTAGATTACGAATAACATTAACATACATACTCGTACTACTGACGTTCACTAAAGCAAAACCTCAAGCCTCAAATATCGGCCCTAGAGCATGCTGGAGATCGTAGCGGTTATTCTCAAAAAGTATTTTGTATTTTAGTTGGCTGTACACTGCGCTGTAGTAATCAGTGATGTTTCTGGAGCGTGTGATTTTGATACTTTTCAGGCAAATAAATTTTAATGAGATTGTATTTGGTTCGTTAATTTATTTTATTTTTAACCAACTTCTTAGGAGGTTCATTGTATGACCTGTATGTTTGTTCGCGATTATCTTGCGTTTGGTTGAACTGATTTTGATGTGGTTTTCAGAAAAGTATTTTTTATATTCTGGATAAGTTGGTGCAAGGTTAAAACACTAAGCAGTGATATTTGGACAATGGCATATTGGTGGCAGAAAACTTCATAGCTGAAAGTTCTCCCTTAAATCTGAAGCTTTTTTTCTATTAAACTCTATGAAGCTGGTAAAGTCACATTATAGAATCATGAGGTACCTATAACTTAAATATAAATAATCAATTGGTGTATTGTATACTAGAGAATAGTTCTGACAATAATTGAATGCAAGTTAAAAACTAAATTACTTAAATATTGTGTAATTCAGGTTATCCATTAGGTGATTGAAATTAATTTCCCTTAACAAGTTAATTAATACAGAGTGCCTATCGTTACTGATTAAAGGAATTATTATGCCGATGGCTAATAGCAGCAATAACTAAATTAATCATAATGTTCTTATAAATAATCGTTTTGTGATATTATCACATTATTAAAATAAGTGTAAACATAATTTATTTATATTTAAATATGATGCTAGAATTTTTAGCTTGTATTATTTACATTTTTTAATTGTCTAATAATTGTTTGCATTTATGTCATTGACTCGTTTAATTAATAAATTTGGATCAAAATAAAAGCATTAAATTTCACCGCTTTATATTAATTTCCCTTAAATTTAGTGTTAATAAGTATATAAATATTACGAGTAGGTATAAATGTATCTAAGCAGTAATAAATAATGCATAATTTGTAACACTTCTGGATATAAATAAACATGTTATAACAGTTTTTACAATTCAATTTATTAGTTATGCAAAGAAATATATTCACTTGCTGTAATTAAGATGCTCACTTTGTGTATATATTTATGAATAAGTAAGGCATTTCTTTCGTTTTAATTAGAATATTTAATACAAAGTTCAACATAGATCAATTTTTTTAAGATTACCTGCTTCTAACTGAATAACTAATAATCCTGCTAACCCATCCAGCTTAACCAAATTGCTTTTGTCAGGAGTAGGTTCGCAATGGCCAGGATTGGAACAAGTGCCTCTCGATTGCAAGGTCGTCTAATTAACCATTAAGCTATCGACGTCTTCTATTATTTTCTATGTTCGGATAGTTAATAAATATTATTGAGAAATCCCTATTTGGAAATCGTCATTTGAATGAAGGAAGAAAAAAATAAATAAAACCAATGTTATTAAAGTATCAAATCAAAGAGTCACTGTATATACCGTGTAAGCTACCAACTAAACGCTGCGCTTGCGGTTGCGTCGGTTTCACGTCATTAAACGTTTTCAGCTCTGCATTGTAACCTTCAACGATAAGTGCAGGATTCGGTTCATTATCATAATATAAGTAACTTAAATTTCTAAGGATTTCTTTTGTTAACGCTGACTAATCATTGATGAATTATAATTGAAGACTCAGTAATTCCCTGACCCTAATACATTATAACATATAAAGGTTTTTATTTTCATAAAATCTCAATACAATAAAACAAATATTTGTTTGTAATCAATAAACTCTGGTACTACTAAACCAATTTCAAAAATTCTTCTACATATTGTCTTGTAGGTATATATTATTATGATTCAATTTGAATAATATTGTCCGTTTTAGTTATAGGATAATATTATAATCACTATTTCACTTCATCACTTTGGTATAATTATTATCGTATAATAATTTCATAAAAATAATTTTGTAAATTCTAATATGTAATTCAACAGTTTAAAAATTAATAATTTATCAAAAATTAAGTAAAATCTAAAATAAAATCACTTAAGTAAACTGAAAAATTAATAAAAAACTACTTACCTTTTTCAAAATTATGTAGTGAATTGATTTTAATCCAGTGAATATAATACACACACTATTACGATGCAGCACTGTGAAAGAGTGAGTGAATGAGGTAAGGTAGCTAGGGCACGCAACGCGCCCGTGACACTGCCTGTCAGTATAAGCTTTGAGTTGCGCGTGCGCAATCACCTCTTACTTATAGTTTCAGCCGAGCGCCGTAACACTTTCCCCACCTCTCTTCATCTCTTTATAAATGTAAGAGATATTCGAATTTCTCTTTGGTTTTTGTACACTTATGATATTTTTAAACATTGTGCCTGCACTAAAGTACCTACTATGTCATAGGTAAAACCTTAGAAAAATGAAAATATAGGTTTAGATGTTTTTACTAATCGTCGTTCACAGATCGTAGGATGAGTAAATAAAATCAGGATCTTATCTGCACACACTACATGATGACGACTAGCAGTTCAGCAGACTGAAAAACTTTGGGGCCCAAGCTTTGGAGCTTTTCATTGCTAAAAATAGGTAGGTATCATCTTCCGATGACATTTTGCGAGTCCCCAAATGTTATTTTGTGGTTTGACGTCTTATTGATTTGTGTGCAAAATGTTTGATTCTGCTAGTTTCGTTCACCATAAAAAAAAATACTTGATGCCTGTGTTTTATTCAGGGCGTGAATTTTGTTTACACAAATGCAAAAATATATTATATCTTGTACACTTTCGATGAATTTTTAAGCTTTGATGAATTTATTGTCATCCAAAACGTGTATGCAAAATTTGGGGTCAATCGGATGCCAACAAAATGGTTGATGGTTTGCAAATTTTACCGGACAACTTACTTAGGTATACATGCGAACAATGCAAGTTAAATAAAAGCTTCTAAAAATACCTATGATATGTATGTATTCTAGACTGATGCAATCACACCTCATTGGTTTACTTTCAGCATCCCAATTACATATTCAAGTGTTTTAATGTTTATGATTATATAATCCTAATAATATGATAATCCTATTAATATTATAAGCCTACCAATAATTATAACCGCAAAAGTTTGTGGGTATGAATGTTTGTTACTCTTTCTCGTAAAAATGACTGAATCGATATAGATGGAATTTGGTACAGAGATACCTAACTGTCTGGAATAACACATAGGCTACTTTTCATTCCAGCAATAGGTTCCTGTGGGTCGCGAGAACGCACGCGGGTGAAGCCGCAAGCAAAAGCTGGTTGTAAATATTTTTCTCAAAATGGAAAAAAATACTGCACGTAAGAAAAATTATCACCCATCATTAACATAATATGGATGATGAGTAATCTTTTATTTCTGAATAATGTACATTTTACAATAGTAGAATGAACTGCTAAGGTGAATTATTCTTATGATAATCTCGAGGCATTCAAAAACAACACATTTTGCATAATAGTGATACGTAGTGCAAATTGAAATGTAAGAGAATATTGATCTCAGGCCACATTGCGTTTACATGAGTAAGTAGAGTGCATAATAAAATTAATCCAAAATTTAGTTAGGAAACCAAAAATTATAAATTTTAACTTTATTTGATTATTTATTTTACGACCTATTAGGTGAACAAAATGAAAAATCATAGTTTCAGTTCAGTTAGACAATATCTAATTTCAGAATACATATTCTTTTCCCATAAAAAAACTTAGACATTAAGCTCATCATTAACAACAACGATCATACAAATAAAACAATTGCCCCTGTGCGTGAGGCATCCCCCATGCAATTCATGTTAGGTTAGAAATAGAAACCCTGACGAACGTGTCTCCATCGGCACCGAGACATTTTGAGACAGAGGGTGCTTTTCCACCAGAGATGTGCTATGCAGCTATGCTATGAAGATGTGAAATTTACGTTATGAAAATATGTGACCGTTTCCACTAATACTACGCTAGGTAGCAGTGCGAGAAAGATGCGCTACGAAGATGTGCCGCCGTAAAGTAGCTGTGCGAGAAAAATGCGCATCTCAAGCTATGCTATGTATCGATAGTATGGATATGATGGCCCATAGCAGGCCTCCATAGCACTCATCCATAACAAGCATCCATAGCACGAATCCATAGCAAACATCCATAGTTAGCATCCTTCCAAATAAAAAACATATCTTAGTTGAAGCTGTTTCCACTAGTGCTAAGCTATGTGCACCAATGAATATGATTGGTGGATATCAAACGCATCCATAGCATCGTAGCATAGCACATCTCTGGTGGAAAAGCACCCAAGTACACTTAGTAATAGGGTAAACCAGGAAATGATTTCCCACCAGTGGCCCACCACCAATGATTGCCTGTTTTAAGTAAAACCGTTTCAAATAATAACTTTGTATTATTCTAGCTCAATGACATTTCACTAGATGCTACTGTAATTAATTTATTATAGTCGATATATAATTGCCAAATGGCAACCTAATCTAAAAAAGCAGTAATATCGGATTTGTGAAAGTGTTAATCAAACATCTAAGTTTCTTAGCTATTTTCTTAAAGATTTGTTTTAAGGTTAATTATGATTGCTTTTTATCTGATATTTAGATGATGTAGCATAAATATGATATAATTTAAAGAGTTGCCTTCATTTTAAAAGATCATTTGCTTAGATGAGTAGCGGTAGTGTATTTGACTGCTACGACAGAGGACGCGGCGGATTCGATTCCTGCTCAGTGCAAATATTTGTATCTCTATTTGCATTGGTCTGGGAATTTCTATGATTAGTATGTACGTATTTACAAAAAAATGTGTATCTAAGTATGTATGGATATACACACTTTGGGTCTAGATAGCGCAGTGTAGAATGAAGTAGAACACTTATTTCTTATTAAGTATAAGGTATTATTTATTATTTGGATTTAATTATGAATTCTAACCGTTATGTTTGTAGCAATCACCAATCACTGTAAGAAGTGGGAATTGACTGCACTCTTTGTGTATTTTGAAATTGATTGCAATTTTACCAAAAACTGTTGACATCACAGAATAAAGAAAAATCCATGTTCTGTAGTTGACATTGATTCAATAGTAGAATTTATTGTACCTATTTTAAGAAAAAAATATAAAAATGTTGATAGCTTAGTAAGTACAGTACAGATACCGGCACGTAAATTGTCATATGCGCAAAGGTCGATTTTTAGGTCCACTTTGAGGTATGAGCGGGTCGCGGGAGACGCGGTTACGCCGTCGCGGTCATATGATTGGTCCGTCAAGTGACGTCACTTGACGGACCAATCATATGTCTCCGAGAGACGTCTTGTAGCGAATCAACGTTCCGTTCGTTCGTACTTTGAATCATTTGATTGGCTCAAAGTGCACGATGCGCGAACTACTCCAAAACCTGGCCAAGCTACGTGCCGGCATCTGTACCTAGGTACTTATTATTTTTTTCGCATGTTGGTATTTGAGGTAGTTAAATGCATATGGGTTTAACCAGGACTGTGCAGCCCAAGTTCACGCTTTTTGCAAGCAGGTAGGTACCTACATAGCTTCTTAATATAGAAAGCCGTGATATTAAACGATGCTGGAGTTTATAAGGCTCAAACATAATTCGCGGCCCAAACCAACCCCTTCTGCTAGCTGTCACAACCGCCGATGAACGGATAAACGGTTCTGGCGCAAGTTTTTCTCTCAGGGTTGAAAGGTCAGATGGCAGTCATTATTATAATAACTCAAATAACTGTGGCCCAAATTACTGAAAAGTGGATGCCCGGTGACGAGTTCAAAGCCCCAGATGCAACTGCAATCATTGCTAAACTCTAACAAAAGAACTGAGATATTGCCAGTGATAAGATGTTCAGTTGGAGTCGGCTGTCATTACATGAAAAAAAAAATAGTTACACTGAAAAACCGATCCTAACTGTGTTTGAAAAAAACTTGGACCATAATGAAGCTGTAATTTTTTAACCATTTACTAAATGGTTGAAAAATGGTAGGACTAGCCTCAGCATGGCGATCGTGGAAATGTCTCTTCCTTTTTAACAACCGATGAGATCACAGAAAAACCTGTCACGCAACCAAAATGTCACCTAAAGGTCATATCTCTGCTTTTTTGAACAGAAAGGAAGAGATAATTCTATTATGTCTACGGCAGATTACAGACGCCAATGCAAGGATGTAGGATGTACCTATATTTAAGTACCTACAAACTGGTTATTTTACCTATGCTTTACCTATAGGTACCATTTGTACCTGGAGTTGTGTAGAATGCTCTGGAATATTATTAACTATTATTACAACCTATTATAACCGTGATTCTGTTTTGCATTGACAGGTAGTTGAATAGTTGAATATTTACTTTAGAAAATAACGTCGAAAAATGGAAAAGATATATTGTAATGCTAAAAACAGACGAAATTTTAATTGTTCATACACATGAGGACCTAAGTAACTAACGAATTGCGCGTAATTTATTTCTTAGAATTATTTACAAGTATTTAATACATAATTAGGTGCTTACAATGAAATAGAAGCCTACGAAAAATAATTAGATACAGCGAGATATTTATTTACGTAATATTTATTAGTGAGATTTTAATGCGGAAGTACTTAAATAAGTTTTAAATTACTCTAGTTCCTATAAATAAGTAATGGGCAGTTATTTATCAACATTCACCTGCTGAAAAGCTGCAGGTCAGCAAACAAATTCTTAGATACTATAATTATACTACTATAGATAGATACTAGTTGTCCCCCGTGGCTTCGCCCGTGGCATACTTCGTTCCCCTGACATCAAGTTAACAAATACACATATCCGTGTAGTACCTATCTATTAAAATGTTTTAAGTTAAGTACATTTTCCAAGAACATTATAATAGATTTTGTTTTTTCTATTTCTTTCCTAATTGACTATATTATATTGTCATTTTATTTACGGGGTCAATGACGTCTGCCTTATACTCGTAGAATAAACATCGTTATTTAAAAGTAGTGGTTCCTATGTATTTTATTTAAAAATGTGTTTAAGGTTGTGACTACATCTTATACAATCTTGTTGTTTATAATCTTTGTATAGTAATTGTAATTAAACTTAAACATACTCTTATTCATATTATTTTATAGAATTTTTAATCTAATATCAAGTAGGGAAACCCGCGGTCGTGCGTCATATTTCGTTGTAAATATCTAAATACCGTGAATTGTAGCTTTCATACATATTAATAAAAAAATTCTGCTTAACTCCATCGCTCACCAATGCCCAGCCAAAGCATTATAATATCCCTATAAGGAAAATATTTTTTATACTACGTAGGTGGCAGACAAGCACACGACCCACGCGATGGGAAGCGGTCACCGTGGCTCTTCTTTCTTTCTTCTGTCTTTCTTTCAACACGATGGTTGTTATGGCCGCAATGTTCTGTAGGGCAGAGGTACTACTCCAGTCGGACAGCTCATTTCGGACAAGAGATACCTACCGTTTTGTTTACTTCCTTTTCTGTTTGATGTTTGAGATTATGAACTAAGCAAGGTCAGGACGGGTTGCTTTGTAAGTAATAAAGCAAATAGCTTCGTACCCAATCGGAGACGCGGTCGAGCGGTCGCGAGTTCGAATCCAAAAAAGCAATTTAGCTTAGCTGGAGCTTAGCAATTTGTCTTAGTCCATTATCTCTTCATTCTTGTCTGTAAATAAAATATATCTTGTCGTATTTCTTACTTCTATTTCAGGTAAATAGCTCTACCCTTCCTGTAGGGGTCATCTCGAATCCGAGATGACCCGGGTCAGCCGAAGAGCGAGGGAAATCCAGCTTACACCCGGCTGAAAAAAGGTATCTGTACCCTTAACCATACTATCTATAGATATCTATAGTTAGAAATAGAAATTGTAGTACAGGTAACTAATTACTTAACGCTAAATTGCTTATGTCAAGACCATGTAACCTAATTAACGATGTATTGAGTATTGAGTAGAGGCAAATCTAATTAACCACCCCTTATAATCGATGGGGGTGGCGTCCACGGGGTTTTCGCACGAAAAAAGGTAAACTTGATGTTTTTAATTTTTTTCATTTTCCATGTAATTTTCTTAACTTTTTCTTTCATATCGAATTTTCTCCTGACAATTGTAAACACAATAAGAAAAGAATTAGCGAAATCAGTTCGGCGGTTCACGTGTGAGGCCGTGACCAAGGGAAATAGGAATTAATTTTCATATAAACAGATAAATATACTTTACTATATAATGGCCAGGTTTCGCCTCGGAAACAGTTCGAAAAAAAAATCATTTTTTTTTTATGTCGGTCACGTCAACAAGACTTCACCTCATCACGATTGCAGCGCCATCTACCAACGTGAAATAAAGAAAACCATCTTTGAAGCAGATAAGGAAAATTCCGTTCGCGGTGTCATCGGTCATTGGCTTTTGGGGTTCACAAAAATAAAATCAATGAGTAACCAAGAGGAATTTTCATCAGAAAGAGGCAGTGAGTGAGACAATCAATTGCGAGAAACAAGCCAAACCTTATATTTTATTTTTATCATCGTGCGGAAATCCCTAACTACCACCCCCGTCGGCCATCGGGGGTGGTTATGTCGGGATCGAACTGACTAAAACCGCACGCCGTTTTGGATCTTAATTACCGGGGTGTAAGGTTACACAATAGGCATATCCCTCGCACCCCAGCTGACCCCGGGCCATCTATGGTTTTAAGATGGCCCCCTCGATCCCCCGAAACGGGGGTTGCGCCACTTCGCTGACGGTGGGGTGTAAGGTGACAGGCGGCCTTCCACGAGGTTAGGTGACAGGATGTCACCCAACCTCGTGGACAATCAGCTCGTACCCCGCTCGCTCCCCACAGTGCCCTCTGCTAGCCAGAGGGACACTTGAAGAGCCCCGGAGCAGCCCTCTAGAGTGCCACTCCCACCCCGTCCGGATTGTCCGCAGGCAGCAGCCAACAAGCCATACCTGGAGATTAGCGGTAGGGAATTTTGTCAGTTCAACTTGCTTTATAGCAGTTATAGCAAGGTGATACCCGAGGGGTTTCCCCATGTGATTTGAGGTGCGGTGTATGTATATCTATATTTGATTTGTCATGTTTGAGATATATTTGTATACGCGTATGTTAATTACAATAATAAACAAATTTCCTTGAGAAATACCCATACTGTAGACTAAATCTAACGATTATAATTTATGCAAGAAATGAATCAATATTACCACTAAAATCTTAGCTGTTTACCAAAAGCTTCATTTGATATTAAACTATAATTTGAGTTAGAATTTTTAAGAATTTATTAATGTTGCGGTTTGTTCTGATTATCGAGAAGTTTCAAGTTTGGTACCACAAGGATAACTCTATGGTTGGGAAATACGCTTATTACATTTCTAAGAAATGCGTCTATAATAATACTTCATTGCAATCAAAAGTACTAGTAGATTTTTATATTAGGTATAGGTATACCTACATATTATTTGTTGTAAGTATACGCCGTTATATAAAAAAACGTGTTTATGTCTCTGAACTTACCATAGGCTACTAATTTAGCTTCATCATCTCAATTACACCCGATTAAAAGAAGTAAAAATTGGGCCACCAAAACATTCAGCTTCCATTCCAAGCCAGTAAATCTGCTGATTGACGGGCAGAACTCCAGTGCAAGCGTTCCTCTCTTGTAAGATCTCAATCACTACCTACAAGTCAAAATAAGTCAAATCAAATCCCTGGAGTCTAAAGTGCAAGATTTGCTTGTAACCGAGGTAAGGCTCTAGGTAGAGTCTAGACTAGACAGACGCACTGTATTGAGCTACGCTCTGATAATATTTTGCTTTAAGAATAAAATAAGTAAACTGTTTCAGAGCTTCTTTTTACTTTTTATTATAAGTACTGATTGATGTCATTATGGTGGAATATGCTCCAAATTTATTAAATTTCCGTAAACTTACAATAATTTCCTTAGTATACACTGTTTCACTTTACCCAGTTCATCATTAAATTTTATCGTGGGTGGTTATGTAAGACTAAAACTGACTAAATCTTGGGTCTCCAGACTGTGTGTGTGACTCAAACGGCATTTCTCTCGCACATCGGTTGACCCAGGGCCAATCTTCAGTTTCAGAATAATCCCCTCGGGGAATGGAAACTACATTTCTGAACTCGGCCAACCAGCCCGCCCCCACCTCCTTAATTTTTTTTCATATAATTTATAGATACAAGTGTCATAAATAAACAAACACATAAAAATACTTAAAATAAAAAAGACCTCTCATAAATGGTACTTTCTAGCATGTTGTAAATAAAATGATACATAAATTACTGCGTAAGTGACCTCCGTGTATTCTGCTAGATAAACGAATGCACGAAGCAATAAGATTACATAATTGTGTGTACAACATATTTAAGATTATATCAAATAAAAATTGTCAATATTCAAACAAAAAATTTGCACAGGTAGTATAATTTTGGCATATTGATAAAGATGCAAACACAGGATTTCTCAAATCGTATTACAAGAGACTGGAAACGCCAATGTGTTCTACCAACCAAATAAGCAACATTGGAGATATTTAAAAAAATACTTGACTTATGTTAAATGAACGGATCTGAACATAAAAATAATATATGTTTTTGAAAATTCTTGTTGGTCTGTTTGTTTGCAATGGACGCAAGAACTGCTGAACGGATTGTATATACGTCTTTTCTATTAGAAAAGTCTCTGTCAGACTTATTATCTGCCGTAAGTATGTTTGATTGCAATTTGTTTAGTAGAACCGGAGATATAAATGACCAAAGAAACGATATCTGCTACCTCTGCGCAGTTGGAGAGGCGAGTACCATGCTAGAGAATAAATTTAATAAAGTATATATATTCGTTGAGCCGATGATTGTATGTATTCGGTGCTAACACATCGTAACAACATGCTCATGTTAACTTTAACTTTGTAACAAGTGTCATTTAGCCTTATAAAGCCGACTTTTCACTGTGAGATGTAATATTATACTTACTTATCCTGTAATTGACCCTTAAATAGTATTCTTGATTAGTAGCTAATTCTTTATTCTTAGTTTTAAACTAAATTTAAACTAAAACTAGGTAGGTTTAAACTTATCCTCTAATTAGGTATATTATATTGCGATCCAATATCGT
Organism: Lithosia quadra; assembly: GCA_963576445.1. Taxonomy (NCBI): domain Eukaryota; kingdom Metazoa; phylum Arthropoda; class Insecta; order Lepidoptera; family Erebidae; genus Lithosia; species Lithosia quadra. The sequence goes on along the minus strand of OY754880.1, from coordinate 6,017,579 downwards.
GATACAGTGTCTTTTTTAAACTGAAACACTATTAGTTATTCTATGCTGAAACTAACAATAGAAAGGTTAAGTATCAATAGTTAGAAGCTATACAAAGTGGTGTGCTGGCTGGCTACTTAGATTAATTTATACAATTTTCAATAAGACGTATTTCATGCGGCAGGAGCGCAGGACGCATGTCACGTCATGCACACCTAAATGATATTATCCGTCGGGCTCTTGTCACCGCCGGCGTTCTAGCTGCGCTTGAACCTGCTGGTTTGGTGCGCGACGATGGCAAGAGGCCTGACGGTATGTCTTTGGTGCCTTGGAAGATGGGTAGACCTTTGGTGTGGGATGCAACTTGCGTCGACACCCTCGCGCCTTCTCATCTTCCAAGTACGGCGGGCTGCGCCTGCACTGCTGCGGCATCAGCGGAGACCCTCAAACGGCGCAAATATAGCAATTTAATTGACAATTATATCTTTGAGCCGTTTGGGGTCGAAACATTAGGTTCGTGGGGTCCGAGCGCACGGTCGCTTTATAAAGAAATCGCAAAGCGACTGGTCGATCGACACGTGATCAAAGGGCTGGCTTCTTTCTTGCTCAGAGAATTGGCATTGCCATCCAACGTGGCAATGCCGCCAGCCTTTTGGGTACGTTACCAGTCGACATCGATGGGGAGGAATTCTTCGACACCTAAACTTTTTTTTTTAAAAATTTGTACATACTTAATATTTTCTAAGATAGTTTAGTAATAATTCTGTATAAATAAAAAGTTTTTTAAAAGTACTTGAATTTATGTTTATAGTTCTGTCATTATTATATTCATAAGACGTAGATATAAAATAGTTAACAATTAAGTATACAATTTTAAAAAGTCCATTTACGACATTAAGTTTTAATTCTGTTTAATTTTGGTAATTTCAAATTCTAGATACCTACGGCGGGCAAAACAACTTCAGTCAATTTCTGGTCAAAGTTTAATTTTCTAATAATACGAGTAGGTGCACGTTTTACTCGGTGGAAAAAAAAAGTCTAAAGAAAATGTAAGCCTAAGTTACTCGTACGAGTATATGGTACAGGAAGCCGATCTAGATGATTTAGAGTCTAGGTTTAATGTAAAAAAAAATCTTAAGTGTGCCTCCGAGTCTAGAATTAATCTTAGCCAGTACTCACTTATACTCGTATATCGTATGAGTGCCGCATTAAATAATATTCGTAATTTATATTATTCGTCACGATTCTTTGGCCTCTTTGATAAAGAGAATACTATCTGCGTTGGACTGCAAATCGTAACTCTTGCGTTTTTGTTCCGTGTGCTATCTCCTGTTAAACAGTTGAATCTTCACATTTTTGTTATTAGTAGGCACCTACAAAGATACCACAACCTTACATGGCATGATGTGTTCACATGTCGTAGAATATAATCACGCAATTACTTATTAGGAAGAAATTTACTAGTGTAGGTATATAATACTGGTTGTACTCAATTTCATAAGCCAAAAAAAATTGTAAACAAAATAATTCAATGAGAATACAAACATCATTGTCATTAAGTAAGTTACTCCTCATCTACCTGCCCTTGTCCCAATAATTTGGGATCGGCGGCGCAACATGTCATTCTCCTCCATACATTCCTGTCAGATCCTTTCCTCCTCACACCCTTTCTTTCCATATCTTACTTCACGCATTCCATCCATCTTTTCTCAGGCCTACATCTGCACCTACGGCCCTCTACATTCATACTTTGAACCTTTTTAACAACATTACTTTCATCTCTTCTCAAAATATGTCCATAGTCGTTCACTTCTCAATTTTTTATTCACTGGTGAGTAACTTCCAAACTTCCTCTAATATAGGTACTCATTCCTTATTCTGCCTATTCTTGTCACACCGTCAGTAACTAAAGTCATTAAAAGTACCTTAGACGAACTGTACCTATTCTTCTCAGAAATTAGTAAGACGGTAGTGTCAACTGCACGTGTAAGGAAGTACTCGTAGATATATTTAATTGTTTAATTAGAAGAAGTCAAGCCGAGGTCACGTACATGGTTACAAGTGCCACGTGTCTTTAACGTGGTTTTCAATTATTTTATGGTATTTAATAATAATGATTTTAAAACATGCGCGCTATTACATAAACAATACAGATTTATCTAATTCGATCTTTAAAGAGACGCAAGCAGTTAATATAATAATAATGTATTAAGGTTACGGAGGGCTTCGTGGCTAATTGGTAACCTAGTAAGTTAACACATTGCACGTAGTACTATTAAGTATTCTGTGACATTGTATAGTTAAGTACTACTAGCCAAGAACTATTTTTGACACATTGAGACATTTTCGTGCTTTTTTTTTTTTATAAACAACGTTTTTATTTAAAAACAAGCCGTACCCACGACTTCACCCTTGTGTATTTAGAATTTAAGGTTTTATTTTATTAAAATATCTTGCAGCGCATTAGCGCATTATTCACAGCTCAATCTCTAATAGGTAAGTACTGCAAGTTGTCTTAACTCACGAGCTCATTCCCGGAGATGAATGAAATTGAATTTTCAAAAAGTTGAAGAATATTTATTTTAGTGAGACGACAAACCAATTCAAAGTATTTTAGTCTTTTGAGTGCTTGTTCATAATTTTTAATTAACCCTAGGTAGGTACATTTCTGATCTCCACTGTGAGATAAGTAGTCGCTACCTATTGTTCAGACTAGAAACAAGACTTATTAATAAAGAAAAGACTAAAGTCATTTATTTTGATATTTTAATAAATGATTATAATTACTTAGTTAGTTATTATTTTAGGAAATATTATTTTAATTACGTAGCTCTGGACCAAGTAGGTAATTTGCTCATCTTCAACGTTATATAATATAATATTATTAGCTGTTTCCCATGTGAAACTGAATAGATTCTATTAGTATTTAAAAAAATGACAATAATTACCAATATGTCAAAAAATGCCCAAGTCTCTATTGTGGGGGACCCTTTTTTAAGACCTTTCCTTTTACCTCGTACAGTTGCGAATAACCTTACACAAAAACCTAATGATGATAGTAAATGTTCTACGTAAAAATGTTTTAATAGTTCAATAAAAATGTTATTTTGTCATTTATTTTTCATAACTGACGTCAATAATTGGCGGTTCACTGTTTGACCCAGTTTGACCTATGTTTTTCCACGATTATCTCACATTTGGTTGAACCGATTTTGATCCAATATTCATATAAGTTTTTTTTTACATTCTGGAGGTTTTAATCCCTACCTATTTAATAACTAACCTTTAAACTTTCGCGTGCCATGATTATAATAATAATAACATGTAAACCATGATCGCGTTAATTCCCGTTTAAATATTATTATAATACCTATTTAATTGGTTTAACTAAGGAGCCGTTTTATTTATATTATACTCGTATACCGCATTACCTACATGTTATATTATAATGTTAACGGGAATTAACACATGGTACAGGCATATTTTTTAATTATCGTACATAGGTACTTACTTTAAATTATTTGTCGATCAATGATTTATGCGTAAAGACATAAAATTAACATTATTCATATCTAATGAATTTTTTAAGCAATTAGTACCTAGATCTGCTAACTTTTCCTAATGATTCAAATCGGACTGTAAGGGATGCAAGAGACTGGTCGCTTTCAAGTCCCGTCCTGGGCATTCTCTTTTTCCGATCTAAATCATAATTCATAATCGTCTTCTTGATTGCTTTCGTAGAGTTTTACTTCGACTACAAGCTACAAAAGCACAAACTTAAAAGTGGGCTAACCAAAGTCTTAATTAAATGTCTTATATAGGTACGTAATGAAGTACCGATATAATTAGTATTACAGTAATTAACTCAAGAATGAATTATTTTATGCTAATCAATTAAATTAACAGTCTTCAAGCTACTTTGTAGCTATGTCCAAAATATTGCGTTGTAAGTATACCTACAATATGCCTCTTCCTCACCAATTTCAGTCTACAAATGTTCAACTTGCAAATCACAATGGATACAGTCGGCAATTATTGTTTGATTAAATTTGAATTCATCGACTATAATATGAACTACATACTAGCATATGCCCGCGGGTCTGCCCGCGTGGAAGTTGGTTTTCGCCACAGAGATACATGGTTTTCGCGTTTAATGACTATATCTCCGTTTCTACTTAACCGATGGTGATCAAATGCGTAAGATTTAAAGTCTGACCAAGACCTTTCTGATAAAAAACCGGTTCAAAATCCGTCCAATAACTTTTACGTTCAGATACCGGGGTGTAATATGATCCAAGAGGCATTTCTCTTACACCCCGGCTGACCTAAAGCCATTATACGTAAACGGGAATTAACGCGATCACGTTAAATATAATAGTCATGTAACGCGAAAGTTTAAAAGTTAATATGACCTAAGGCCATCTCCAGCTTCGAGATGGCTCCCTAGGGTTTGGCAACCACGGAGTATTAAAATTTGAAAATGGTCATCATCCTCTGACACTATACGTTCAATAATACAAATACTACGTAAACATAAATCTAAGAATGTGTCCAGTAACACGTATTGACATTTCATTCATGTGTGATCTTTGTATGCCGCACTTTAACTACATTAACTCGAACGGTTTTGTACATTTTTCAGTCTTCTCATTAGTTATAAGATATTCTGTCTTACGAAGGCGGATGAACAATTTAATCTTACTAGAACAATAATTGCATTGCAAGTACTTAATTCATTTTTAAAAGCAATCTGTATATTATGTTTTACTACAATGATAGCTAAACCGCCTTCGTGAAAAAAAGAAAAAGCATGAAAGTAGACTGAATGCTGTAGAAATGAGAAGTCTAAGAAGCATAGATGGAGTAAAACTGATGGACCGAGTGAGGAACAGTGTGATAAGGGAACATTGCGGTATGATGAGAAAGGGATGCTTAGATGGTTCGGACATGTAGAGAGGATGGTGGAAGGAAGATTGACGAAACAGATATATGAGGCGAGGGTGAATGGGCAACCCGGTAAAGGCCAACCTAGGCGTACCTAGCTACATATTCTAATCAGATCCAGGACGTTTTGGAGAAAGGCCAGGTCAAGAGTACCCGGAACCGGCGTGCATGTATGAAAACAATTATGAAAGTTGAAGAAGCGAAAGGAGTATGCCAAGATGGTAGCAAGTGGAAAGATGTTGTGGCATGATTTGTATGTATGTAGGTACCTATGTATTTAATGTAATGTAATGTATGCGTTTATTATGTAGCAGCTTGGCAGTTTCATTTTAATTGAATATTTAAACTGAAATTACCGCAAAAACATACAGTAACCTTGAAATGAATTACGAATCTTTATGTCGTGTAAAGAAATACAAGGATGCCGTTATAGGGTGCGGGCCGGCACCTCCACGTGGTGCACCTGGGCAACGGAGGCGAGCAGCGCCTCCCACTCGCCACGGGAGACGCTGCTGCTGCGGCCAATCCAGCCGGGGTGGGAGTGGCCCTCTAGCTAGAGGGCTGCTCTAAGGCTCTCCACGTGTCCCTCTGACTAGCAGATGGCACAGTGGGGAGCGAGCGGGGGGCGAGCTGATTGCCTGCGCGCCGACGGTTGGGTGACAGGACGGCCTCCTGTCACCCTACACCCCACCGTCGGCGAAGTGGCGCGATGCTCGCCCCACCCCCCCCCCTTTTCGGGGGGTCGAGGGGGCCATCTTAAAACTGTAGATGGCCCGGGGTCAGCTGGGGTGCGAGGGATATGCCCATTGGGTAACCTTACTCCCCGGTTACTAAGGCCCGAGACGGCGTGCGGTTTTAGTCGGTTCGATCCCGACATAACCACCCCCGATGGCCGACGGGGGTGGTATCCATGGGGATTTCCGCACGATAAAAAAAAAAAAAAAAAAAAAAGGATGCCGTTATAAATACGCATGTTTGTCTAAGTCGTTTCTTATTGCCCTCTATTCTTTCTTATACACCAATAACAACCTAAAATACGATTTAGGTACCTCTTTGGGATTAAGTAAAGCAAAGTTTACCTCGAAGATATTGTTTTTAGAGTTAATGCCGCCATAAATGTTTAAATTACGGATATGTTTTCCATATACAAATGTAAAGAAAACTCTTACGTATACGGTCGTTTCTTAGAATCTGTGGATGCCACGGATGTGTGGATGACCAGAATCAAGGAAATTTCTAATGTTCTTGGTGGATGACAAACTGAGATATTTTTTATATAGGGCGTTGAGTGATGTTTGACACATCGGCAGTGAATACTTTTTTATTGGTCTGAGCTGTGAATATTATCAATAACTAGCTGTGCCCCGCGGCTTCGCCCGTGGCATACGTCGCCCCCGTGGCAGGATAAAAAGTATCTTATGTCCGTCTCCTAATATGTTAATGTGGTCGTTAAGTTTTCTTAAATTTTCTAATACCCCGCGCAACTTTCTTGACTTTTACTTTCATAAGAACCTTCTCCTGACAATAAAAAAAGAATTAACGAAATCGGTCCAGCCGTTCACGCGTGATGCCGTGACCATTTATCACAATCTGGTAGAGCTGAGATCGTAGCTCCTCAATTTCTCGTTGGGACAGGTCTCAGATCATTTCACTATATCCGTACACCATACACCCCCCCCCCCCCCCCACTGGTCTTACGCCTTACGCCTTTTGCCTATCTATAGGTACATATCCATAAAATTGAATTGCCTCAAGCTTCAAATTAGGGTTAATTAGGATACCGCGCTACGAGCTTTTGAAATAATATAAGTAAGTATAAAACTATTATTTTAGTTTTTTTTTTCAACTGTTTTCAGACAATAGCTATTTACATAAAATTACCTATTATTTTCGTATTATTTCAATTGTTTTTTTAATACATGCTTAGTTTTTAAAAATGAATGTTCACATTATTATTTTTTAATTTAATAAATGCGTGACGCAGTGTTCAACAATAGATACAATTTCAAGAAATCCACTCATGATAAAATTATATAATAGCTGCTTGGGAAGACTGTAGCGTGGAGATCATCCCAATTTCCATCTAAAGTCACTTAACTTATACTGTCAAGTCTCAAGTCAAACTTGCATAGCATCTCATTTCTTTGAAGGGAGTTCGATTTAAGCATCATCGTAAAACAAAAATCACTTACAGACATATTTCATGCATATTCCCCAATGCAAAGGCTTCTGTGTATCTTTGCCCGTTTGTACAAACAGGAAATGACGTTACCAACAACCTTGCTGTGTTTAAATGTTATATGCCAGGAACAAATAACAGATAGTACCTAAGACTCGTTCCTGCGAATGTTAACAGTTTGCAGATATTGTAATTCATATTTATTTATTTTACAAGAATCACAGTATGTTTCTCAGTAACTTTCACAACTAAACACTATTGAACGCCGCGACAAATCCCTACGCATCGAAGTAGGTATAAGTAGTGTTTATCTTAAGTAACATTGTATGTCCACATTGAGGTATATATCCTAGGCAATACTTTTCCGAAAGCCGAATTCTTACTTATAGATAAGTAAGAATTCGGTGTTCCAAGTCTCATTCTCTTCATTATTCAAGTTTTTTCCTAACTCCAACTTAAAATAAACTAAGTTTATCCAACCATTATTATATTTACTTGTGGTTGGACGCAGGTACCTAGGTATGTACATCTACCGAATTAGCAACACCGATTTTCAAATAAAATGTTACATAATGTATTATTTTACTCAATAACTGAATTATATAATAACATAATTAATTATCTTGTTTACATCATTAACTGAGTCATTAGTAAATAATTAATGATTAAGTTACTCTTGAACCTACCTAGAAAAATTACACGTATTGACTACGTGTAATTTTTCTAGCAATGTTACGTATTAACGTACGTAGGTACGTACGTATGTACGTACGTCGGCCCACACTACTCCAAAATCTTGCCAAGTTAGATGCCGTACACTATTCTTGTTTGTGGCAAAATACGTCGCATATTTTACTTTACTTTACTTCACTTTAAGTTAAATTAAAACTAAACTTAGCCAAAAAGGCTATTATAATTACATTACGTTTTAATTAAATTAAGGCAACATGTTAATAAATAAGAAGGTAGACAAAAAAAACAGCCCACTGAAAAAACTGTCAAAGGTCTCTACAGAATAAATTAATTTTGGCTTTGACTTCAATGGACTTCAACTATAATTTGAGATTATGTTTGTAGTGTAGGTAACAATAGTGATGTGACACGAGTAGGTAAGTACACGTGTGAATTTATTTTGTTACCAAAGTAGTTTTTTTTATATTCAGTCCGTCAATTGACTTTACCCCGCTGGATGGTAAGAAGCTAGGTAGGGAGTTATTTATTTTACGCCACTCACAATGGTGTCAGTGGTTATTATTGTTATTTTTTACTGTTTTAATATTACGTTATATTTAAACTTTTTGAAGTGTTGATTTCAATTATTAATTAAATTAAATTAAAAAATCCAGTAATTAAATAATTAACATAACTGAAAAAAATGCTTAAACGTAAGTAGGTGATACAGACTTAATATTTTAATACCAACTAAGTACTTACCTACTTCTATTAGTTCTGTCAGTTCTGTGTCCTGAAAAGCAATATCATACTTACACAATATAAAATATATCAGAATACTTAACGCAGATTGGAGTGTGTTATTTTAAAATATTTTTCCTCTGACCAAGACCATTTTCGTCCATCGCGAACAAACAGATAAGAACTCCATAAAATGTTTGGTTTTCAGAATTGTTCATGTACCTAACATAACCCAAGGTTTTTTTTTTAAAGATCTCCAATGTACAGACATAGCTACCTTACAATTTTATAATATTACCCATATAGATAGATAGATAGATAGAAGTTATCTAGTAATTAGTATTGGTGCGCTAAATAGAATCCAAAATATCAACTAGGTATGCATCGATTATTATTTACACTTACCTACATAAAGATGTTGTGTAAATAAATCTCATTACAACTCACTACTCATACGTCTATTTATGGGAGTGTCTACAGCGCCTATTGTACTAATTTCCGCTCTTGCAATGAAAACATTGTACGGTAGGTAGGTAGCTACCTACCGGGATTTTTTCTTTTTTGTATTCCATATTGTATTCCCTTCATTACATAGGTACCCTATAAGCGCATCATGTACGGGTATGATTTTTTTACAATATTTTTTCTTTATATATATACTTATGCTTCTATTTAGCAATAAAAACGCATGAAACTTCGATCATAGCAAAAAGAAGTTATGTTTATACCTGGGCTTCGATTCTGCTAAAGGCAAACCACTGTAATACCACTGACACTCTAAAAATGCTATTTAATTGTAGACTTTACCAGTGTCAGTGGTATATCAGTGGTTTGTCTTTAGCAGAATCGAGGCCCTGGATGTTCAGCCGGAAAATCATTGTACTTACTTTGTACGCTTGAATGGCTGTGTACCTACCAAATTAATTGAACAAATACATTTAAGATAATAAAAACAAAACACAACGTGATTAATTCTAATTTATTAATTTACTGTAAAAATCTATATTAGTAATTGATGCTTACTTTCTTTCAACATTATTCATAGTTTAAGTTGCTGTCATTGAATGAAAAATCTGTGATGATTATTCAACTTGTAGGCGCAATATTTCAACTCGTTTAATTGCGTGCCATAAATTTAACAAACGATGAATATAATGAGAAATAGGTACCTTCGCATCTATTTCACCTTTGAATGAAAGTTTGAAGCTATTATAAATAAAATACTTTGATACTTACTAGCGTCCCGGATCCAGTTCAACCAGGCATGAATTCATAAAAATGACTGTCAATCCAATAACCAGGTAGGTATAACTTCATTGCAGCACTATCTACCGAATTCAATTGTGTAGATAGGTAGGTATAAACCATAAGTTCTAATATATCATGCTTTACCTACTTCAAAAGTAAATAACTTTACATTATATTGAGCTTTCATACAAACGCTCATTCCCTTACGTTAGTACCTACTATTATATTATATTCTCTGCCCTTAGAGCAAACAAAAAACCTACTTAGTTTGTAAAACTACAGAAACGAGCTGCTGTTTAAAAAAAACCTTTTTAAAAACAAGCTTTTACCCTACTTTTACCTATTATTTAGAATACTTATCATACAGGTCATGGGACCATCATACCTAAGTAGGTACCCATGCCAAATTTCAGCTCAATCGGATAACCAGAAGTGGTCGAAAAATGGCTTTCAAGATTTGATTACAGACAACGTTGATTACAGACAACGGGACAGGTGAAACTAAATAAAAGCTTGTAGGTGATAAAATAACCGGTAACAATACGATGTTAACTTTTTGTCGCGGCAACATGTTGCTAAAGTACCAAAAGTGAATTTGCTAAGACATTATTTGCTGAATGGTGTGTATGGTGCTGCTCATAAGTGACCATTTTACAAATACATACCTATTAAAGAAATTGATTGGCAGCGAAATCGCTCAAAGTGGTCTTTTTAGACCCGCCGCCGCGCAGGCCCCCTTCGGATTCATGGAGGACTGGCTGGAGAGGCCTTACGGGGGCCTCTCGTACCGGCTGACGCAGGTGATCTCTGGTAAGGGGTGCTTCGGGGATCACTTGTGTCTGATTCGGAAGGAGCCAACGCCCGAGTGCCATCACTGCGATGCGGGCGAGGACTCAGGGCTGTACACGCTGGCCGAGTGTCCGGCGTGGGAGGTGCCGAGACAGGCCCTCCTGGTAGCCCTCGGGGTGGGAGTCCTCACACTGCCGGTGCTGATCGCAGCGATGGTGCAGAGTGCGGACGCGTGGTCGGCCGTCGCCTCCTTCTGCGAGCAAGTGATGCTTGAGAAGGAGGCGGCGGAAAGGGTTCGGGAGAGGCTGCACAGAGCTCTCCCGAACGACGGCGGGCGCGGACGCCTAAGGCGTCGGAGGTCTAACGACCTCCGTCCTCCATGAGCGCTGGCCTGGGGGTGACGGGTGGAGCCGCCTGTCACCCTAGCAGAAGCAGGCCGAGGCAGCGGCACGCGAAGGCGCGCCCCCTCTATACCGGGGGTATGACGGGAACCACGCGATTCCCAAACCCGAGGGGGCCATCTCGAATCCGGAGATGGCCCGGGTCAAACCGGGGTGCGAGGGAAATGCTCTTTGGGCCACCTTACACCCTGGTGTCAGAAGACCCTAGACGGCGTGCGGTTTTAGTCGGTAAGAGTCCGACATAACCTGCCCCGCTGGCCGCGGGGTGGGTATCCATGGCATGAGGACTTCCGCACGGAAAAAAAAAGGCCCCCTTCGGATTAACCAACTGTACCGTATCTGCGTAGCGTTTAGCGTTTGTAGTAGCCGACACGCACGTCACAACCTACCAAATAAGATTCAAATCTCGCCCACATTCCTAAAATATCACCGCAGCTCATATTACTTAATAAAAATAACAATAAATCAAAGGCCAGGTAAGTTGGTTTAGTTTTGCGCCGGTTCATTCTTTATAGTTTAACCAATTGTGAATCCCGACTTCTCACGTTTCAGTCCAATAAAAAAGTATAGACGGAGTATTGTATATACTTACGTACTTTTTATTGGCCAGAGGCCCCAGTACATAATTATTATAGCAATATGCAAGTACCTAATTACCTCAAAATAAAATAGTATCTAGATAATATATAATCTATGTTTATGAGTTCTTTTGCAATCGACAAATCCTACGCTTCTTATGAAAAACACAGACTCGCAAAATAATTTGTTTGCTAAATTTAAATTTCAATGTACAAGTATAACCAATGTAATAGTATAACCAATGTAATTTCATTACTTTAACAAGAACTAAAATATAATAGGCACTCAGTATTTTTGTACCTAATTGCTATATTTACGTTCATACATTATATTGCTCGTATAATTTTTTCAGGCGCTAAGTTCCGAGCAGTTCCGGGATATTTTATTCCAGACGCGACCAAGGACTTTCAACTAGGAGCCCGAAGTTTGCTTACTCCTACTATCATACAGTTTATACAGCAGGGGCTTCCTTTCGACCTCACAATCCCGAGGTGAAAGCCTGCGCCAGAGCCTCATCTGTTGATCAGCAAGGTACTTAATAGATACAAAGAAAAATTAAGGCAAAAAAATCGGTTACATTTATGCGTCACACACACCTAATAACAGGCACAGATATACTGGAGGTCTTGATGGGTCCCATGTACCCGCTCTAGGTATATACATAATGAAGTAAACGTCGGTATATACCTAGATACAAATGGTACCGACTCCGTGGAATCATTACATTACAATTTTGGACATCATAATCATCACGCGATTTTGTGATTAAGGTGTGAACTTTTGGAAAATTAGGGGGTGTTTATTTCTTCTCATAAGTACATAAAGATACTATATAAGTAGGTACCTATATAAAACTTCATGCCTCTTGCCTTAGTGGGTGCTTACAACATAAGTGGCATCCAGTTTGGTACCCGATGATGTTGATGAATCAGTCAGTCAGTCAGTCGGGACAAGTAATTATATCTATCACACTTACCTCATTATTTACGAATACCATAACGTAGCTAAAACTGACTATCACGAGTTTTAAATTAGGCTCCAATTAGTACCATAATACTACAAATTAGTTTACAATTGCAACGCTTCATACATTTCTGTTGATTAAAATAACGTAGAAGGCTCTTATAATATTCTTCCTAGGCCTTTATCATAATCCTAGTATAGTACCTATTGTATTGTATTAAAGCTAAAGGTAAAATAGTGAACCACAGTTAGAAAAAAAAAATACTGTTTCGACCCCGTAGATCTTGGCGAGACCTCATACCTCATTAGTTTTTACCCGACTGCCGAAGAAAGGAGGGTAATGTTTTTCGAGACTATGTATGTATGTATGTATGTATGTATGTATGTATGTATGTATGTCCATTTCTTTGTCACGGCCTACAGCCTAAACGGCTTGACGGATTTTGACGTGCGAGGTATCATTCGATTCGTCGTGATTGTGTGAGTGACACTTGGTATATTAAAATTTCTAGAAAATCAAAATGGCGGATTTATGGCGGCAAAATGAAAATCTTGAAAATTTGTCTTGCACGCTCTACAGCCTGAACCGCTTGACGGATTTTGACAAACAAGGTGTTGCATAATTCGTCATGATTGTGTAAGTAACACCAGGTATATGTGCTTGTTTTTTTCTTTTCAGTTTTTAGGCAGTCGGGTTTATGAATCTTTTAATTTTTTTTTTTATTATTTGAATAAATAACTAGGCAGGTATCTAGCCATAAGAACTTTGAGTTTCTACAAGATAATCTACGAATGTCGTAACAGGGTAAATAAAGGTTAGGCTCCTCTTATCAGCGCCGTTATCTTTGTGTCGCTTCCTAGGAAAATAGATATTCAATCAAAATTTGTTAAATAAACTGTCCTCAATTTACTTGGGAATAATTTTACTAAGACTGGGAGTGTCTAAGCATTCCTCTAAAAGCACATATAAATTACCCCTTTAAATTGATACTGATTGATACTTACATTGAACTCCTTATTGACCTCACTAGAGAAGTGATTGTGTTCAATCAATAGCATCGTAGGTTGCAGTTGATTCCATATTTTTTATTTTTATATTACTTCTGTAATAATTTTTACGCAAAACAAACGCGTTAATAAAATAGGGTTTTACGTACTTTTGATCTGCTAGACATAAGTACTATATTTTACTTATAAATTGTGTACATACCATACTATTTTTAAGGTTCCATACTTCAAAAAGCCAAAAAGGAACTCTTATTAATTCGTTGTCCATCCGTCTGTCCGTCAAAATCTTTTCAAGTGGAGATTCAAGTTAACGTTTAAATGAAGTAAGTACTCTCTGTAGTTCTGCCGCTCCATGCAGCTATGAAAGCTCGAAAATCAAACTTATAAGTCAACACTTCAAAAACAGTTGTATGTACCTACTCGTATGACGTATGTATCATAGTCAACTGATCGCAATGTATGAGAAAAAAAAGGAGCCAGCAGGTTAACTCATAACGAAATAAAAATCATTATCATCATCATTTTAGCGTTAGTCCCGGTTACATTCAAGGCTTTCACATCGGAATTACAACAAATAACAATTTAGCCATAAAACTAATAAACTAACAATTTCGTAAAGAATGTGTCCATTGGCACTTTGCTAATAAATGGTCTCTGCTGCTGTAGCTGTAGTAGGTACTTCCTGCACATGTAAGACTATTAGGATGCGTTACCACTTATTTTAGGTTAGCCGAGTCCACCTTTTGGGATGTGTCCAAGAACGGCATTCGAAACTACATATCATACCCATCCAGATCGATCATATAGCAAGGATTGGTTAAGGTACACTTAGAGCAGCATCACTTATCAATATTTTGACTATTGGGTTCGATTAAAATTCATGGGATGGTTTTTCCGGTTTCATTGATACCGAATTGATGGTTGGGGAGGATGTAGTAAGCCTTCTCAAAGAGCAATACCAATTTTCGGACCCTCTCCTTAAGTAGCGGCATTGCCCATACACCACGGCAGTGCTAATAAACCAATTAGAATACGATGGCAACTCGAAACGAGAGAAGAAGAAGATGGTGACTTTGGTTATTATTCACTTCGTAAACATTGTAAAGTTATGGTTGTGAGTAGGACATTTTGGAGAATTTACGAAATAGCTGTACCTATTTTTGCTCCTTTTCATGAGGCTTCCAATACACTATAGTAGGTAAAAGTTATGTAGGTGCCTACCTTGGCACCAATTGTCACTATTTTATCGCAAAGTCTTGCCACACTTAAAATTGCTTATTCCAAAGGCATTAGGTACAGATGAAGATTCTGTTGTAAGTGGTTGTAAGGGACACACAAACAATACTTAATAAAAATTGGGTTTTATAAGAGCGCCAGTAGCCTTGCTTAAAATATTTCCTACTTTAGGAAATAAGTAAATCCCTATCAACACAGTTTTAAAAGAATCCCTTCAACTTGTTAATTGCTTGTAAGAAACAAAAGAAAATCTAAATAATATGCACATGAGATAGGTACTAAGCAATGAAACTTAGTTGGTAACGAATTACCATCAACAGGGGAATGAAACTCCGTCAAAAACGGACGTCTATCATTGTTCAAGTGTGTCAAACACGTGCGAGGAAAATAATATCTTGTTGTTTGTGATATTTTGTAGAGCTAAGTATATAGTAGGCACGTTCCAGTTCGTTCTATGCACAGCGCACAGCGCGTGGGTTGTCGCCGCGCCCCACTGCCGCCACGATGACGCATCGCTCTCGACTCAACTGTGACCATCGATTACGATAATTTGTCTCAGAAAACTGGCACTTTTTTCATCAATAGTAAGCCGTCTGCATTGCAAATTACAGCTGAAAATGCTGCGATGTTAAAATTAAACTGATTACTCGCTTACCAGTTTTTAAATTATATTAATTGAAACAGTCTGTTCCTACGAGAACTATACGTATACTTAGGTATTTGTATTAGATTACAATTTTATTGTAAGATCAAATGACACACATGAGGCAGGTCAAATGTTATGCGAACTTCAGACATCCATCCAAGCACACCAACGCATTTATAATAGTAGCAAAGCAAGGTTACCCAATAAAATCTTACAATAAGCACTCAATTCCTTATAGGCTTGCACCTGTATGTCTCCATAAAAGTTTATTATACTACCTCTAGATACCCATATTGCGCCATTTTCGGTCCAACTTTAATAATAGAGCCTATTGCAGATGATGCCACCAACCGGGAACCTTTTTATGACTACCTGTTGCTATTAGAAATAACGTAACAGAAAAACCTGATGGAACCGGACCCCGTACCGCATTCAGAGTGTAGTCGTATACTAGATATCACTGTACCACCAAGGCAACATAATTACTTACCTACAAACAGAACTTGAAACAGAAAGCCTAACACACATCCACCCATTGACATACCTACATATATGTATATACACGCGCGCACGCATACATATCAACAAACAAAGTTGTAATAATTTAATTGATTTTGTTTTTAATTTCCATGTTAGTTTGAATTTCATGTTTCATTTTCTGATTTTGATTTTGATACCTAAGTACCTACATAATTATAATGTATTCTTTAATCTTCATTGTGATTTTATTTTAACTTTGATTCGACTAAGACCTCTTCATGTTTGTTACATAATACTGTAGGAAACTTACTACAATCATTGTACCTAGTACGTACCTATTGATAATATACCTATTATGTGAGAGCGGTCCCTCCTATGGCTGCCCAATTTGGATTGGAGTTACTTTACTTATCTTAATATATACAAATCTCATGTCACAATGTTTGTCCTCAATGGACTCCTAAACCACTTAACCGATTATAATAAAATTCGCACACCATGTGCAGTTCGATCCAACTTGAGAGATAGGATAGTTTTTGAAACGGATTTCGACATCCACGCGGGCGGAGCCGCGGGCAACAGCTATTACTTATATATATAATATATATAAATCTCATGTCACAATGTTTGTCCTCAATGGACTCCTAAACCACTTAACCGATTATAATAAAATTCGCACACCATGTGCAGTTCGATCCAACTTGAGAGATAGGATAGTTTTTGAAACGGATTTCGACATCCACGCGGGCGGAGCCGCGGGCAACAGCTAGTACTTATATATATAATATATATAAATCTCATGTCACAATGTTTGTCCTCAATGGGCTCCTAAACCACTTAACCGATTATAATAAAATTCGCACACCATGTGCAGTTCGATCCAACTTGAGAGATAGGATAGTTTTTGAAACGGATTTCGACATCCACGCGGGCGGAGCCGCGGGCAACAGCTAGTACTTTTATAAATATGTTTCAAATAGGTGTATAACTTTTTTCACAAATTAAATAAATACTAATTACTTACTCTAAATTAGTGGTTACCCCACAGAACAAAGAAAAATCCTTAGGACTAGAAATCGTATGGGGGCGTGTTTGTGTCGCCAAAAACCTAAGTGTAATTGCATTTACCTCACACATATATTATACACTTGTGTATATGCATGAAGCAGGCTAAAATATAAAGAAATACTTTCTTCTAATCAAAAAATAAGTTTATGCAATTGATTTTAAGGTTTCTTTTCCTATAAGTTTTCACGAAATATTTACTTCAATATTCTAGAAGTTTCTATACCTGTCCAATTCAGGATGCTAAATGATAATGTTGACAGTTCACGTCTATCAAGTATCGTATTTTTATATACAAAATAATACCTCTAAAATTATCGTAGCACATGGACAAGTACCGCCCACTTTTCGTAGTGAAGCGTCTTGCAAGAATTCAGCACAATTGACTATGACACAAAGGAATCGAATGAATCGAACTTGAATTAATTTATTGAAATTTTGAAGTACTTATCTACTACAATTTGTAATATAGCTAATTATAATATAATATAATAATAAAAGTAATAGCTAAGTATAATGCAAGACATAATTACTTCTCTTTTATCATCCTGAAATCATCATCCTACCTGCCCTTGTCCCAATTATTTGGGGTCGGCGCACCATGTATTTTTCCTCCATTCATTCCTGTCAAATGTCATCTCTTCGGTTACCCCCTTCCTTGCCATATCCTCTTTCACGCACTCCATCCATCTTTTCTTAGGCCTACCTCTACCCTTAAAACCCTCCACATTCATACTTAGAACCTTTTTAACAACATTGCTTTCATCTCTTCTCATAACATGTCCATACCACGACAGTCGCTCGCTTCTCAATTTTTCATTTATTGGTGCAACTTTCAAACTTCCTCTAATGTACTCATTCCTTATTCTGTCCATTCTTGTCACACCACACATCCATCTTAGCATTCGCATCTCCGCTACATGTAGTTGTCTTTCTTCCTTCGCTTTCAAAGCCAAGCATGACGACCCATACAGGGCGGCAGGTCTGATAATGGTTTTATAAATTTTCCCCTTAAGCTTAAGGGGAAACTGCGGGTCACATATCGTAGCCTAGACCTGAAATAAGTTACCTAAAATAATAAAAAAATAAATGCTTTTGTGTTTTTATAACTATCGATTCCATATTCGACGGGAACGATAATCGAAAATCGATTAGATTCATTTTCGATTATACTATATGGGGTACTCTACTTAGAGCTGTCAAAATTATCATTTTAGTTAAGTTTGTGAAAATGTACAACAGAATCGACACCATGGGGGTCGATTCTAGTGTTGTCCGTATTTTGAGTTAAGTTATTTTCATCCTTACCATTGTTATATTTAAGGACTGATTTGCAATACAATATAATTTTAGACATCTATTGGTGTATAGCAAAACTATAATGTACATTGATTTTGCTATTGACCGCTAGATGGGGTATTATTGTGATAAATAAATTTGTGCTCTATTCCAACGTACCTTAAACATAATTCTGTTGTATATTACGTTGAAATGGGGGCAGATTTGATGGTACTCTGTAAACATAATTGAAGTATATACCTTGTCAAAACGTACTTTAAATTCATTTTCAGTAAAATAAGGTGTGTAGATCTGCTCTTCTTGTATTTTAAGGTAAAATGTATGCAACCAATAAGACGTCCTATAAGTCTGTGTGAGTGTATTTTTTGGCGACAGCTATTCCTTTGTATTTTTACTTAATTACTACTTCTATGGTTTTTTAATGTTCTGTGGGTTACCCCTTACAAAACTTGCAAAAATACAAAAATACCAGTATATTTCATATTATGTAGGTAATTGTGATTTATGTAATTATAGTAGGATTTTTAGACATTCAGTGTGCGAAATATCTTAATACTTTATTTATTTGTGCATTGGATTATGTCAGATAAAAACAACTAAATTTTACTATTGATTATTTTATGGAAAATATGTGACATTTTGGACATACGAAAATAAATCGTCTCGTAAGTACAAAAATAAACAATATCTTGGGTAGATAGAAAAATCTGTCATCAGATTTTTTTTAAAGCAAACCCATTTCGATAGTTACTCATTACTAACCTAACTTTAATTTACTAAGGGTAACATAAACTCGAAAGACTTGTCTCAAGATTTGTCACCGAATGTATCGTCCGCTTTTATAGCGTCACGTCTCCGTGACGTGATAGTAGAAATATTAGAATAGGTGAGTAGTGTAGTGTGGCTTGGACGGTCCGACCCCATCCCATCAGTGTTATGTTGAATAGCGAGTATAGCGACACCAGTACACCATAGAACGCCGTGCGCGTTGCCTGTATCGCGCAATCACCAGCACGCTAGGCGCCTACCAGGACACAACTTACTATTCGTTAGTTGTCGGACGTGAATTTGAATTATTTGTGTTAAAGCCCATCCGCGTGACGAAACATTTTAGAAATACAGTGTGCATGAATGCCTTTTTCATCTACTAGTGAATGTAAACAGTAGCTGAGAAGACGCTTTTCAGGTAGTGTGTCAAGGACATTTTGTCAATCATTTTGTTATTTCACTTTTATTATTCTATCATTATTCTACAATTCTAGGTGGATATATATTATATTTCATCATGAATTTATTCGGCAAGATAACCGCATCTAACACGAATTAACTCATACCATGCTGTTATGGATCGTAACTTTTTTACTTACCTCAGAGCCCAAGCGACAAACGGCTTTAGTTTGTAAGTGTTCAAAGGGCATGACGCCCTTGGGTTGCCGTCGTCGTTTGTCTAACAAACTGGAGATATTTGATACCTAAGCTTTCTCTTTTCGTAACCATAAGACAGGTTTGTGAGTAGGCCTTGTTATTTTAGAGGGCAGTGACACTAGTTGCTTAGTATTCTCTTATGTGATTGAAACCACCTGTTGAGTTGTAGATCTGCTTCGCGCTGGTATAGGTAGGTACTTAAGTACAACCTGTGAGCAGCAATGATATTATGAAGTTACATCACTATTAAGTAGGTCGTTGGTTCGAAATGCTATCTTGTTTTGCGATTAGCATTTTACTAATAAAACTATAATATTTAAAAAGGAACCATTTACACGTAAAATACCTACCTAATAATTTTCTTATCTATAGCGTGCGCGGTATTATATCTAAGTACCTACATTTAATATAATAATTATGTAAATAACGAACTACGTTATCGTAAATTTGCTCAGTAGGGTACAATGTTGGTAGGGTAACAAAGTGGAGGTTTTTGGACCGTTAGTTAACTTATGTATCGTTAATTTATCAGATACAGTTTAGTTGTTTTTAGAGTTCATTTTGTCCAACTTCTGACGCGACAATATCCACTCTAGCCCTCTTGTGTAATTTTTTTGTTATTGTTCATCTGAGTAAGTACCTACCTATCATCCAGCTAAAAATAGTTGTTTACCATTGAAGTACCTATGAGTCATAGCCAAATGCACTATTATGTGAATTATTTAAGAAAAATAATAGTGGGTACAAGGATAATACTTATCGATATAACAAATTCACTATCCAATGCAGATAAAAAGTAGGTAATGTTTTATGGAATAACCATTGATGCCAATAGGTAAGTACCTACATTATGACGTTATTACGAGGTACAAACCACAGAACTTCACAGAACTAATAAGAGAAATGTTACATTAAATAGCTAGGTACCTATTATTGTACATTACCTGTTACCCGTAGCCCGTAGGCAAAGAATAACTAATAGTAGGTACCTACTGCTCGTAGGTTACAAATAATATAATAGCTGAGTTCTAGGAGCGATGCCGAGGCCGAAAATAGGATTTTAGAATTTTTGTCTATTTGTCTGTTTGTCTGCAGGTTAATATCGATGTTTGAGTATCGCTTGAGAACCGGTGAACTGTGAATTAAGCATGAACTATTTTCTATGATATGGCCATAATCTCCGCCATAATTAGGTATGTCATCGCGCTATTACCTATAGGTGTAATACGAGCAGCAGAGAAAACTAGATCTAGATTATTATTTATCATTACTTTATTATTACAAGGAAGATATTCATAAAACTTTACATTTTGGTAGAACTTGATATAATAATGGTCAACGTGCGGATTGTAAATCATCATGCCACATCCAAAAGGTGTTGACTAGTTTTAGTAGAAGGTTTAGTAGTTTAAGTAGTAGAAAAGCTTTATAGAATCTCGGAACTGCACTGAGTTAACTTCTACTACTGCATACATCACTACATAGTATAAAACAAAGTCGCCTTTTCTGTCCCTATATCCCTATGTGCGCTTAAATATTTAAAACTACGCAACGGATTTTGATGCGGTTTTTTCCAATAGATAGAGTGATTCAAGAGGAAGGTTTATACACAGCATTGCACCCGTGCGAAGCCGGGGCGGGTCGCTAGTAGTTGATAAGAGACTCATAATTCATGTCTTATTTTTATTAAGTACACATGATTACGCAATATCAGTTACTAACATGTTACATTACACCTAATCCTTGCAAATAAATAAAATGGTGTCTGTGTTTGTATACCCACCTTAATATTTGAATAGTACCGGTCTACATTCAAATATTAAGGTAGGTCTACGGACCGCCAGCCGAGCTCGAGTCGAACAGAAATTCGTCTAGTGTGGACCGATTTATAAGCCTCGAATGAGGTTTAATTTCAATTAAAAAGGTTTAATTTCAATTAAAAATTCGCTCCGCTTGTGCTTCGCTCGTGCTCGGCTCGGCTCGCCTAGCGTAGACCGACAATATGTATTAAAAATTGTCATTTTGTCTGTTTGAACGAGGAATTTTGGAATAGCTGGGCCGATAATGACGGGACTGTTGCTGGCAGATAATAACTAAGTACCTACATATTATAAGGCGTAACATACCTACGCAGCTTTTATTATTGAAAAAGAATTAGGGTTTTTCGCAAAAAAACCTTAAAAATCTCAAAACCACGTAGACGAAGTCGCGGGCACAGCTATTAAAGCAATAAAATTATTACACACCTTGCTGTTTGTTGTTGGTTGGTTGGTTGGTTAGTTACAATCCTTATCATATTTCGAAAGGTCAAAAACCAAACACTCGATCAGCTGTCGCAATGATTCATAATTATGTTGTCGTAGGCGGTTCGTTGCTTATATAACGATGTGTATATTTCGGGTGTAACCCTTGATCCCCCTTTCCCCCCTCAGCAAGTACTTTGGGGTTAATCCAAACTCACCAGTCCCATAAAATCTACATTAACCAAATCAGAAGGAGGAAAAACAGTAGGTAGGCGGCAGATCATCCGATGATATCTATATTTTCCTTTATATAGGTACCTACTTGGAATAACCTATTCGTCCAGATATAATTTGGTCTCAGACAGCTGAGAATTTGGTATTTCCATAAATATTTACAAATAAATAATAAAATTTTTGAATCTGTAAACTGTCTGGTATTTACGCATTTGCACATGAATGTATACGGCACTTGTTTGTACACAATAAATTACCTACTTAAATATA
Organism: Lithosia quadra; assembly: GCA_963576445.1. Classification (NCBI taxonomy): domain Eukaryota; kingdom Metazoa; phylum Arthropoda; class Insecta; order Lepidoptera; family Erebidae; genus Lithosia; species Lithosia quadra. The sequence continues at coordinate 5,995,178 of OY754880.1, read as the reverse complement.
TTTTTACCAGACAACATAAACGTATCAGTATAGTTTGAACTGCTCGAGTGAATAAATAAGCATATCGATAACATTGACCACAATCTAATTCAGTCTTATCTAAAACTCATAAAGATTCATGTTAGGGGTGGCCGACACTCTCTTATTTGAAGTTCCGTTACCAGTCTCTTACCTAATTGTCATAACGATTTTTTGGGACCTAAAAAATCTGGGAACTGGTCTAAATACGATAATTTACGATGTTTGTTTGATTTCGGTGCTGTTGCAAGCGCCATGATCACGGACAGTAGGTACCTACACAAAAAAACAAAAAACAAACATGGTAAGTATCCCGTCAAGTATAATGGTAATTTAAATGACCATGTCAATCTAAAATCCTATAAATATGATAATTTGCCAATGGACTATGGAAGTCAGATGGCAGTCGCTTCACGAAAAACGTTTCGTAATCAGACAGAAAATACGGCCCCAACTAACTTAGGCTCAGAGGAAGATGTTGACTTCGGCTAACTTCGCTACTTGGATCTGCAGTCTATCGAAATTTCGAACCTTTCGAAATTCAATTAGTTCATTATAAATTCTAACTGCATCAAATTCATCATAATTATTAGAGTGGTTTGAATTTATTATGTGTAATCTATACCTACCTACATATCAAAGCGCACGACAGTTCTTTGTACAGTACATTGCATTGCAACCTATCAATAAATATGCAAATAAAACAAAATTTACTTGCATATTTAGGACTTTATATCACAAATTCGGGTGACAACCCTACGGTCATACACAGTTTTATATCTCTGATAACGCTGTGCATATTAAATTGTAGATACAAGACGTAAATTGTCCAATATTGGAACAACCGTTCCATATATAAATCTCCAATTACATAAAACATACTATAGGTAGGTAGGTAATTAAAGTTGACAAAAGTTAAGTTCAGTAGGGTGAGCACAAAATTACATTCGAATATAAGCGTAAGTGTTCGTAGCGAGACACTGGAGATAGACAATATAAATTACAATCCTATTTCGTAATTAAGTGTTAGACCGATCGCGTTTGTTTGTACATCAATAATATCGCGTTTGCACATCAATATCACCAATATTATTGTCAAGATAGCTCATAACTGTCTCCAGTCTCTCGTTACCGCTCGTTACGAATACTATTTTATAAATTAATTGAAAAATATTAGGCGTACTCTATAATTAGATCCATATACTAATCTTAATACAACTACCTTACGGGTCTGATACATATAATGAAAAAAACTATTTTTGAGTTGTGATACACATACCTATTCATAATTATAAATATCACAACTTAAAACCCACCTAACTAGTAATAGGACGAGGTTCAACGATATTATTATACAACGAGAATTTGAATACGCACTTTTCCTTCAAATCACGTGCCTGCTCTACTGACCAGAATGTTATGTAATAGAAGTCTATATATCTTTAATTAATAACTTCGACCGTAAATAATAAATAATAATAATAAATAAATATTTGACGACATTCTATAAAGCGCTATCTAGACAAAAAGTAAGCATAGTTTAATTAGCTCGTGTTATGGGTTCTAAAATGTGGAAAACATACAACTTACTTTACAAAAAAAAACAATTATTATTATCCATATAAACAACCAGACTAATGCAATTCTTTCGAACCTGCGACCTCCGACTTAAAAGTCGCTATTAGCGCTAAATGCGTGTTGTTATTATTATTTAATTCATCCTTCGAATACAAAGTACGTAGGCACATTAGTGCCAATCTGCCAATACAACACTTTCTTCACGCTGTTTACACTTGTGCTTGTTCAAGGCCGTAACCTTGAACGATACTATAATTTCTGCCACAATCTACTCAATGATGTCATTTCTATGAAGATAGATGTTACATACTAACGAGTAGGTATATAGCGTAACCGATGTTAGAAGCGTCCATATTGTAGTCATAAGGTAGTATATGGAAGTTAAAATTTAGTCAAAATAAGACAAGTTTTTAATTTCGTAGGTGTAAAAGTATAGTGCACGGCATCTAACTTGGCAAGATTTTGGAGTAGTGTGGTCCCCACTACTCCAAAACCTTGCCAAGTTAGATGCCGTGCACTACCTATACTTGTTTATATGCGACGCATTTTGCCACAAACAAGTCTAGTGTACGGCATCTAACTTGGAAAGGTTTTGGAGTAGTGGGGCCCACACTACTCCAAAATCTTGCCAAGTTAGATGCCGTGAACTTATAGATGATGATTGCACAAAGTTTAAACTTAAAAATCTGCTACATAACCACCACCAATGGCTGATAATGGTGGCTGTCTTCGTATGTAACAAAATATGCACCTACGTTCCTCCTCCTACACTGGACACGTGACCACTTTTCTGTGAATTCATTGACCGAAAAAAGAAGAGATACCTATGTCTACGGATGCCATACTGAGGCTGCAGAGGTTCCGTCTCATCAGCTAGTGGATAGCAAAGGTACCTCGATATTTTAAGCACATTTGCATTAAGGCCTCCGAACGCTTATTTTTACAAGCAAACTGAACTAAAGATATGCAAAAATACTTCCACAACGGTAATCTAGTTTTGCAAACAAAACCAAACATTTTAATTCCCCAGTGTGAAGATAATTTAGTGAGAATAGAGCACTAATTAGTAGGAACTCAATATATTCCGTAAACATAATAAAACACATTTCCAGCGAACACTATCAGTTCGGGTAAACAGAATAAAACTGATTATTTTATTAACCTGATTATTTTATTATAACTACGAATACTTTGCCTCTCATAAGAATATTAGCTAATATTCACTAGCAATTCTCACTAACTTCGCTTCGGTTTACGTATTATATGAGTTTTTTTTTTAATTAAGCCTTTACACATCTTATCTATCTATCAATATTGTATAGGTATCTATATATTCTATACTTATAAAAAATGTAGAGGTCAGTTCTGTACATTGAATATATTTACAAAATAACTATTGGGGGATGATTGGTGGTCAATACCATTGCAAAAAATGCAATCAGTAATTTTTTGTCTTTCCGTCTGTCTGTCTGTCTGTATGTGAAAACTACTAGAGGAAATTTGATCAAACTGGGTACGATTATAGTTCATACTTCTGGGCAACATATAGGTTACTTTTTATACAAGCTGATACCCGTGGCTTCGCCAGCACTTCGTTTTTAGGTCGTTTTTGACATAATCTCCAGTTCTACTTAACCAATTACCTACAATAAAAAATACGGTGAATATGAGTCTAAGCAAGACCTTTCTAAAAAAACCGCATCAAAATCCGTACGGAAATTTTTACGTCCATTGCAATTAGCGATAGAACCCTGATTCTTTTTCTAAAATTAAAGTAGCTTAAGATACTCCTTGTTACATTAGCAGCTAATTCACAGATTAACCGGAAACAAACAGACAAACAGAGAGACAACAATTGAAAAAAAATGTTTTTGTATATTCAAATGCACTTAGTAAAAAGCTGTTACTTTAATATTACAGACTCTCTAATTTTATTTATTTGTGTGGAGTATAGATTAGTTACATAAATTATGTATCTTAATCTTCATACTAAACGTGCAAACTTTGATAGTTACAGCACTAAGTTAACTTTATTACCCAGTAACAGTCAGTAACATGAATGCGACAGTGTTTTTCCATTCAACTCCGAGGTCGCAAGACTTAGTGTTACGCGCGCCGTGCTACATCATCTGACGGAATGATGACATCAAAGGATAAGGAGGGGATATCGGACACTCACCACTTACCTAATACGTGATTGAGATTTGCCCACGGTTTGCCCCGCCACGCGCCACTGCACACCAATATAAACATACTTATAAATAAAATTGAAGTGTCTGTTTGTACCGTCAAAATAACAGCATTTCAATGAATGCATTTGAATGTACGAATGTATACACGGTACTCACAACAAAAACCTTTTTTTTACTTTTTTTTGTCTGTCTGTCTTTGTTTTTGTTTATTTGAAAAGGGGTCTGGAACAGCTGAGCCGATTTTGACAGAACTTTCACTAGTACCTACATAGCTACATTATTAAGGCGTAAAATGGGCTACTTATATTTTGGACAAAAAAATTAAGGTTTTATGCAAAAAATCTAAATCCAGATTGACAATTCTGTTTCACAGTGGCTATGCTTACGTACTCGTATATAACTTACAATCTGTAAAATTCAGTTGATTCCCCTGGCGCACCGTAGGGGAAGAAGATTCTTACAAATAGAATGGTAGGGGAGGCCGGCCCGCTAAATTTGCAGTTACTAAAGCGTCATGGGGACCGATTAGATTGTGAAGATTTAGGCCTAAAACGAAAAATAATTTATTCATTTTGCCATTTTAGTGAGGAGGAGAGCGTGTGCTAATTTTCAAAAATGTTAAAAAAATCATTCACATAAAACTACTCGAGCGCGTCAGACATTCACGGTGTTTACCCGCTTTGTTTTTCTAACAACCGAGAGATATTATTCTGACGAGTATATAGGGGAGGATGGCTGTAGAAAAGGGTAGAAAAAAAAATAAGAAAAAAGTTATTCGAGCGTGTCAGATATTTGAAGGGAATATTTAGAAAACTCAAAAAAGTGTCTTATTAAAATATCTGACGATTTGGATGTGGTCAAAAGTTATGGTAGATTTTTGAAAATGTAAAAAAATAAAGTGACCTTGAAATACTCGAGCGCGTCAGATTTTTACACAAACGGTTCAACTTGATGTTCTAGTCGTCCCAAATGATAATCTGACAAATATATGAAGGAATATTCTTAATCTGATAATTTGAAAGAAAAAATTTTTTTTTCCTGAATGGAATAAATTATTACGCATATTATGTAGGTGAAATTACACCTACAAATATATTTTTTTTTTTTAATCTTCATCCTCACTGGATTGATCTTCAAAATTGATTCCTCCTTGGTCAATTTCTTCTTCATTTTCTGTTTCTAAATATAATATAATAAATATAATAATATATAATAATAATATAATAATATAATAATATAATAATATAATATAATTTTCTATTTCTTTTGTATTATAGTATTAAAATAAACGTACCTGAATCTACAGTATCTCCTGATATGTAAGGTCGATTTTTAGGTCCCCTTTGAGGTATGAGCATATGATTGGTCCGTCAAGTGAGGTCACTTGACGGACCAATCAGATGTCTCCGAGAGACGTCTTGTAGCGAATCAACGTTCCGTTCGTTCGTACTTTGAATCATTTGATTGGCTCAAAGTGCACGATGCGCGAACTAGGGTCATTTCGCCTGTTCGCGTCCACTTAGCGCAGTTGGCAAGTTTGACGGAGAAAATAAAAATGTACCAGTACTAATTTCAATTAAAAGTTTATTTAATCTGTTCATAATATTAGTCTAGTTTAAGGTAACCTTTAGTTTTATTCGAAATATCTTGTAGTTTTTTTTCTAAAAATACAAACTTCAGAAATAGGCGATTTACCCAGTTCGCGTCCATAAAATCCAATTTGCGTCCACCTGCTGGACCAGTTTGCGTCCACTGGAAATTTGAATTTTTCACAGGAAATTTGAATTTTTCACTGGAAATTCACATTTGAAAATGTTAAGAAGCCATTTAACAACCTTGTTTTTTACCATCTACTCCTATTTTTCACGCGGAAATCTCTACGGTTATTACCCACCAGTGGGGGCGTTATGTTGGAATCGAACTGATTAAAACCGTACGCAATCTCGGGTTTTCTAACGCCAGGGTGTCGCCACCGCCACTAGGTTGACAGGTGGCTCCACGCGTCATCCCCAACCCTGCACTCATGGAGGACAAAGTTCGTTGAACGACCTCTGACGCCTGAGTCGCCTGCGCCTGTTGTGGTCGCCTCTCCCAGACCTTTTCCGTCGCCTCCTTCTCGAGCATGACTTACTAGCAAAGTGAGGCAGCGGCATCGCCCGCCCGCTCTGCAGCATCGCTGTGAGTCAGACTCTCAGTGAGAGGACTCGCACTTCGAGGGCCACCACGAGGGCTCGCCTCGACACCTCCTACGCCCTGCATTCTGCCAGTGTGTGCATCCCTAAGTTCTAACTTGCATCACAGTGATCCCCGAAGTATGTGTTCATGGAGATCACCTGCGTCAGGTGTAACGAGAGGCTCCCGTATGGGCTCTCTAGCCAGTCCTTATGATGGTCACCTACTAAACCTAGCGCAGGTTCTGTGCCCGGTTTCTTTACTCCATCTGGTCTGCGCCCACTGATTTTGTCTTGTCCATATTGTCGTTTTGGGAATAGCATATTTGTCTTACCGATTTCTGCTTCTCTCGAATTTCACTCAATGCTTTCCTTAAATCGTCTTCTGTGTATGTTCTTTATCCTTCTTTCTTATATTAGCAGTAGGAAATTAATTTTAATAATGGACGCGATTTGTTCTTGTCATTATTCCCTGCAGGTATAGTTTGCGTCCATTGCGGACGCAATCTGGAAGTTCTATAAATTCAGTGTAGTAATTCGCGTCCACCTTATTTTAATTGGTAATTATAAAAAAAAATCGCAAATTCATAATGAATATAATTCCTTTTATCATTATCGACGTCTAGAAACAGCTATGTATTCAAAATACACATAAAACAATAAAAGACTTGCCTTCAAACGCACCGCTGTCCACTACCTTTTTTCTTAAAATTTCGCGGATTCGCGCTCTCTCGTTGAACAGCCGTCACTAACTATTTTTTTACACAGGATTGGTTGGGCGCACAGAACTTTTACCTATGCGTACGTGGCTCTTATACAATGAGGTATTGTTGGTAATGACTTTTCGACTAATTGATGTGTTAGTATACTTAATTTCGAGAGTTTTCAAAGAGAGGTCCGTAAAATGGACGCGAATAGGGCGATGGACGCGAACAGGCGAACTTACCCTACTCCAAAACCTGGCCAAGCTACGTGCGATGATTATGTGATGTGATGGTGCGAGAGAGTGAAATATAAAGAAAAAGTGAGAAGGAAACAGAAGCGCGGAGTTTCAATCCAGTTCTCAGCAGCTGTATAACACCACACTTTATTTATGCTTTAAGCTACATCGCCCCATGAAAATCGTCAGATTATTTTATTCTGTAATTCTCATAGGATTTCCTTCAAAATAAAAAAAAAATTAATCGCGCTCGAGTATTTCACAGCGACGTTTTTTTTTTACAATTTTGCCACTCACCCATTTCCTTATGCCACGCAAAAATCATCAGATTATTGAAATATAGTCTGTTCTGTATGTATTTAACTTACCTGGCCTTAATCTGACGCGCTCGAGTTTTTCTGAGGTTTGATTTTTTTTACTAATCTGACGGGCTGTCCTCGGAGCACGCCCTTATATAAAGGGTTTATATTTGGTAGGAGTACATTACAAGTAATAAGGTTTCTCCTCATATAGTTTTCTGACGCGCTCGAGTAACTCTTCAAATCCCTTCATGGGCTCCCCTACCAGAATGTCTTCAAATAATTTTACACTTAGACACAAACTAGCACATACATAATTTAACAAATTATTCTTATTTGTTAGAAACCTTCAAATTAATGGGTGCTAGGGCCAGGGGTATCATCTGAATACGCCAAATTTCAAGATTCACCCTAATCACATCAGTTGTCAAATGAGGGCGATACTCAAAAAAAATGTTGAGGAAGTTGGTACCTATCTAAAGATTATGAGACATTACTAAGAAATTGGTAAAATATGTTTAACGATATTTAATCAATCTCCCAAGAAGCGATAAAGTAAACAAGTAAAAGTGGTTCCATTTTTTGTAGACATTAAATAGATTCATAGTTAAAACCGTATTATTCTGACTAAACCTATCTACTTTTATCAGTTGACCTAGCGCTGTGCGATAACGGATACTGCAGGTATCAGGTGTCGTCGTGTGGAAAATAAAATTGGTGTCTGAAGAAAATTAATGACGATTATGATGATTAGATCCTTTAGATTATGATGGCAACTAACACTTTTCTTAAGTCGTTTCACACGCTACTTAAATTCAGTGGGCCTACCACGACGCGCATTATATACTATTGCGCTTTGATAGATCAGTATAAAGGTGTATGAACGAAACCGACCACAAAAAATTATAATTTAGTGTTAACTTTGAAATTTGGCTTATTCAGTTCATTCCCCTCTGGAGCCAACTACTTTGACATGATATGAAGACTTTTAACAAATAAGAAAAATGTTGTTAAATTTAACACATACCTACCTAAATACTCATATTTAAATTAAAACAACACATAACAAACATTTAAAAATCTTCAAAGTAGTAGGTACCAAATCAAATGACACCCTCTGTGACTTAGTGTTAGTGCGTTCGGCTGCTACTATAGAGAGTGCGGTTTCGATTCCCGCTCAGTGCAAATACTTGTATCCATGAATATGGCTATTTGTGTTGGTCTGGGTGTTTCTATGTATAAAATTGTAGTTACAAAAATAAGAAGTAGTAGTTTAAATATACTTATAGTGTTAATTTGTTACCTACTCGCAACCTTAATTCATTTTCCAAAATTAAAGTAGCTCAAGTCACTGGTTACATCAGCAGCTAGTTCACAGATTAGCCGGCACAAACAGACAGACACACTAAAATTGTAAAATAATGAGTAGGTATAACAGTTCATTAAAATACCTTTAAGTATGGTATATTTGAACCATTTTTAATGTTGGTCTGTTTGTTATTTGATCATTTCAAAACCGCTAAAGGGCTTAATTTCATAACTTAGTTTTAAAATATACTTACATGATTAGAAACATCCTAGAGTGATAAATAATTAAGATATGCTACTAAATAATAATCAGTAGGTACCTAAGAATATCTAAGGGCCAACTCGCCGCCAAAAAGACGTTATTGATAAAAGCGTCTCGACTCGACTACGTTATCAACGATGTATAGGTACTCGTAATATGATACGATATTCTAAGTAATATGTACTTACCCAAAATAATTTCGATAACGAATGCGATTAAATTAACTTTTACCTTAAAATTTGGCCTAATACTCTATGAAAAGTTCAAAGTTTAAGTTTTAGATGTGCATACGGTACTAGTAAGTATGTACCTAATCTCTAATGCAACGATGGAACTAAAAAGCTGTTGAGAATCGACAACTAAAACGCCCCAGTAGTGTGAACATTATAGGGCCATTATTTTAATATTATAAATACACACTTCATTTGTAATTGATTGATTAAATATTAAAAAGAGTTTCGATAATAACGTTCTAAGTAAATATCTACTGTAAGAAAACACGAAAAGCTTTATTAATTTTGTTTCAGTCATCGTTTAATGTAACTCAACTCCAAACCAAAGAGTATGATATCATACCGAAGTAGTTTTACCTACGTAAACTAAACTAGCCACCATTCCATGACGCAAGCTCTCAGTAAATATGGATTAGAAATACGACGCTTTATAAATAGAAAGATGCGACAATCTATCGGGGAAATCTGTTACTCAGTATGTGCTAATTAATGACATTAATATCGAAAACTTGTACTCTTCTGTCTGTACTGTCGATGACGTTGTACATTTTCTCTAAACATAAAAATAGGTATTGAATCTCAGACTTTTATGTTACTATTTATGTACTAATTAAGACCTTTCTGATGAGTTCAAACACACTATATCTGCTGTAAATTGCTGAGTAGTAGGGTTTCGCGCAGACCACTTGATGCCGCAGAACCAGGTTATAATAAGTACTAACAATATCAAAGAAATACAACCAATATAAATGTATAAGTACCAAATTTTGAATCAATCGTTGAAGAAGGTAAGATACGATACGTTGGTCAACGTTTAATTTTATAACTAAGAGCTTCTCGAAAAATTATTATTGACACCTACCTCGACGTCTTTTATAATCTATTTGTCTAGTTAATTCTAGGCTACGTTACGTAGTTATATCGTAAGTCTAGACTTGTGAAAAGGAAAATTAAAGGGAGATAAACAATCAACATAATATCTGAAATGGATGGGAATCAGCAAATAATTCGGATAATTGAGCATTACGTATCGAAATTATCCCATTATTCAATTTCCGTCTCAATTGTAAACTTCACGGAACATTTTAAAACTCAATAAAAACAGATGACATGCTTCAATAGCTTGATTCTGTACAAGATTGTCGTGAACCTTGAGAATACATCAAAGGGGATTCGGAGGCATAAAAATGTAAACATTTATGCAATCTGAATAATTCGGGAGGCAGTTATAACTTCAATGATGTTTACATTTTTACGGATAAGGTCTTAATATAATGTTTCGTATAATTTTTGAATATAGTTCACATACACAACAAACAGAAGAAGTGTGTCAAAACATGGACTCTAAATTTTGTTTAACCTAAGTACGTGCAGAAACTCGGAGACCGAACTCGGATACACTATTTAGTGATAATGACGTATAATTAAATCATTCATTTATATCGTATGAAGCCGATATCAATGTCCAATTAAGCTATTACTTATCTACTACTGGACATCTGTTTCTGCTCGCAAACAAACGTGACCAAATAAAGCACCATACACTGTACACATGATTGCTTCAATGATGATGATAGTTTTCTAATCTATATTCGGTCAAAGTAGCGTTCAGTAGACATACATTTTTACTGACAGAAACTTAATTATTATTTCATAGGACCTACCTAATTGGACTAATGTAAATAATTGGTAAAAACTGCCATTCTCAATATATTATCAAATAAGTTAATAGACTTAGATATACCTACCATCTGCCTTATGAGGTCAACGCGTAACAGTGCTATGGAGAATAGTAAATAGCTCTAGTGATGTAATTATGATTGTATGATTCACACCTTCTGTAGTGTTTTTATAGTGTTTAGTACTTTGAAAAGTAGCAGCGTCTTCAAGGAGTACCTACTCGTAATAAAATTAGTAATATTTTATCATACCTTCTAATAATCAGATGTCTTTAAATCAGCAATTCGGGTTTGCAAAAGTACCTAACAATGATGGATATTGGTGTATCTAAATTAGCGATGCGTATGTACTATTGAAATTAATAATTGAATCTATTTCCAATTTCAATTACATTATATTGTTTATGAGTGAATTATTATCATTGCGAATTCAATGCTATTCAATTTTGGGGGTAGTTTCAAGTAAAACCAAAAAGCGGGTATCCATAAATAAGACTTGTTATGTCTTGATGGTGTAAACCAGTGTAACCGATGTCGCACTAAGCGCTACCTACTCATTCTACAGATATATGCACTCTATCAGCTGATGATGGTGCTAACTAACTACGAAGGACTACACTAACTACTCGCGCCAGTGCAGTATAAAAGGGTTGGGATAGTGAATTTGTTTAAATCTTAAGTAACACAGTGCTAGTACTTAGTAGGTAAGTTTTATTTGTAGCTCCTGATTTCATGTCTTAAAAAAATAACTTTTTGGCACAAGAACTTTTTATGCATTCTTGCGTTTCGAGTGTCGGAAAATTGTATGCTGCATTTGCCTTGAATTCATTAACTACTCGTTTGCGCTAAGTTTGCCGCTTACACTTGGTACAGTAAGTAAATTCTGTGAAGTCTAAGCGGAATGATGGTCATAAATTTCATCGTTAACGAGTTTCACAATAATATTGAGAACATAAACTTTGATAAAAACAATAGTAATTGTATGTAATTAGAAGCCGTGACCTAACGATTTATATTGTGGCTTGTGGCATCAACTATCACAGGTAAGTCCGGTAACTTAGTAAATACTTACCTTAAATGACGTCAGTTTTTTTGCAATTTTACTACAAGCAATGAAATACCGGTATTATTGTTATTAATGACCGGCAAACTTCATGACAATGTATTCTAGCTACTTACAGCTAGCTGCGCAGAAAGTACTGGTCTGGTAATGCGAAACGTGAGTCGTGACGGCTATTTTTTAAAATTACTACTACTGGCCACGAATATTAGACTATACAGCCCTTGGTAAATTAAGTTAATACTTTCCAAAATACCAATAAGTACTTAGTTGTAAAACTTTAAATAAAATGACATAAAATGAAAACTGAAAAGATTAAAATAATAAGTACATAACAACTTATGTATTTATTTAATTTAATATAAATAAAATAAATTTTTAAAAAGATGAAAATTGCTTGGGTACCGTACTTACACTCATACTCGTATGCATTCATTTAAAACAGCTATTGCAATATTAGATACAAACAGATACCTCAACTTTATTTACTTGTATCAAATAAGATAGAAATCTGTGTCATATAGTAATAATAAAACCCTTGTTTATTTTTTTACTTTAATCTTTACCTACATAAGCCGGTATTGTTTGACTCAACTTCCTGGAACATATATGATGAAGTCTTTACTACCTACTACTAAGATAGTAACTGATAAGAGATAATGCCAACTCATCGATGTGTTACTATATCGATTTATTATTTAGTACCTATGTCGTTTGTTAGGTCTGTTTTATACTCTGTCCGAAGATTTATTTAACTTTTGACAGCTGCTTGAAAACGTAACTCTACGTAAACAATTATTCGTAAAAGTAAACTTTGAAATGCGCAGCTAAAAAAACCTGTACATAAACTGCCTAATCATATCCCCAGTCAAGTTTAATTTTAAACTTTTGTTGCAATAAAGATAAATTAAATGGATAAATTAATTGTTTTGCTTAATTAAGTAGATTAGAATTATTTCTCAATTACATTTTATTACCAGCGTTACCATTGTTTTTTTTTATTTTATTTGAAAACCAATTGACATAATAAATATGTTAAGCTGCAATGCGAACATTTATGGTAGTCGTTACGGGTAGTTGAAGCCCTAAAAAGTCCAACAATTGGTCTATGTAACTATCGAACTTCGATATCGCTAATGAGTTGTGGAGGTCAGATAGCAATCGCTTGACGGTAAGTATCGGATGTTCGGCCGCTTAGATCAAAAAGCCCACCCCAACTGAGATCGGAAAAGGCTCTAGGTCAACTCAACGTAACTTACAACAACAATAAAACAAGCAGATTTTGTCAAAAAAAAAATTAAAACCATAGGAAAACGTCGATAAAAATGACATCCATTCTTATGGTTTTTATTTATTTTTAATGTCCCACTCACCAATAGCGGTATATATATTAGACGATTAAGTCACGTTATGTACTTCATTTTTAAAGTTTAATAAATAGAAGCATTTTTATTATTCTGTTTATAAATTAATTTATTTTTTCCACAGGATGGCTCCCACAGAGCAAAACGTTGAAATGTGTGCTGAACAACGGCATCGAGACTTGAAAGAGAAACCAACTACCTACGAAAAGGACGATTTGTTGTTTGATAACAACAACACAGTGATACGGAAAAGTAATAGTGAGAAAGTGATATCTGATGAAGATTTTGATCTTAGCGAGTATGAAGCAATGAAATTTGAACCACAGATCCGATGGCCAGATTTTATAGTTCAAGTATCGTTACATTCAGTTTCGATAGTTGGACTATATCTGGTCATTAGTAATCAAATTAAATTCCTCACAACACTATTCGGTAAGTCCATACAAATGTATTATTCATCTTTTATCTCGGTATGTAATTTATTAAAATCATCGTTTCTTTATTCGTATTTTATGCACCGATACGTTCATCCGATTAGGTATATTATCTAATAAAAATTAATCTTATCATATTCTTATCGTGTTGAAGACTGGTCTATCCAAAATGCTGTGGGAATATAGGTTGGTGGACGTTTTGCAAAATATTTATAGCTTCAACCTTGCTCGGCACTGTAGAATTACCCAGTGTAGATAATATAATGTAGGTACTCGTACACTTATATTCCTGGTCAATTTTTGTTTTTTTATGGATAGAAGGTAAAAAAAAGCTAGTGAAAAGCTTACATAAATCCTCAGAACCTTTTCCCAACCCAGTTGGTGTTGGCTTTTTCAGTCTAACTATGAAGCGGCGTACTTCGATATTTTCCATGAAGCAACGGCCATCTTACCTTCACAACCCAGTGGTAATATCGACGTTCTGTAGTTGTATCAGTTTTTAAGGCTCCAACTACCCGTAACGACTGCTACAGATATTCGTATGGCAACCATACAAATTGTTAATGCTCTGGCACAATGAGAAAGAAAACACTTCGTGATGGGCCACTTTGTATGCTTTAATTGATAGTAGCCGTATTTACAATTTAACCAAGGCCAAAACGCAGTCATTTAAAACTGCTCACGTAGGTACCCATGCATTGGAATTCGTTTATTTAATTAGTGATTAGATTACAATGTAAATGTTACCAACAATGAGCGCAAATTAGATTATAGAGGGCAAATTCTCGTAAAAAAAAATTCAAAATTCAGTTTCAGTATTGTCTCGATCTCATATCGATCTTCCAAATGTTCTTGTAACCAAAAGATCTTGTTCAGTCCGGTAAAATGAGAAAAAGTTTCAGTTCTAACATTAACTAGTTAATCTGGAAACTTCCTAAGTAATTTGCAGACTAACGGCCAAGCATACGGCGCGTTAATGATAAAAGGTACTTTGTAATTATTGAAATACAAAGTCGAACAAGCGAGCGAAACGAGCTCGCGACACACCACACCCGACACGGACCTATAGGTAGTACGCAATGAAGAATTAAGACCTGCCATTATGCATGAGTGTGAGAGAAATGGCTTTTGAGACACCTTATACCCCGGCAATTGAAGACCCAAGTCGGTGTGCGGTCTTAGTCGGTTCAAGTCCGACACAAACGCCCCCAGTGGCCGCGGGGTTGATGTCAGTTCCATAGGGATTGCCACACAAAAAAGGCCTATCATCATTCACATACACGAGTGTAAATCACAATATACTGATACTTAAAGTAGAAGATATTATTTGAAGCGAGGGTGGAGGTCATGCCACAGTAGTTTTTGGGTGAAAATGATTTGGGGCTAATTTACCTTTTGTTTCAGTTTTGGCAACAATATACACATCGGGTTTCGGTATCACGGCGGGGGTCCACAGACTGTGGTCACATCGTGCTTACCGCGCGCGATTACCACTTCGCATATTATTAGCGATACTATTTACTATAACTGGACAGGTAAGGCACTTTTTACATTTGATACTAACAATTTTATTAGGTACCTACCTATATATTTATTTGATGTACTGTTATGTAAGATATCTTTAACAAAATATTTTTTATTTGCCTTACGTTACCTATCAATTACAGCTGAAATGTTTAAAATAATTAAGACCGCCGGCGCCGTTTCCAATATATAGGATTCATTTTAATTCATTCATCATAATCTGAGAAAAAAATATTTTGTTAAATATGAAATTTGTCCTAAGTTTACGGTATTTTATTACCTCCGAGAATATTTTCCTTATTGGCAGCACTATCGAATAAGTACCTAGTGTGATAATAATATACCTATAGGGTGTATTTTTTCAAAATCGAGGGGCTTAATTCCTGGCTACGTGAATAGATTGTTTTAAAATCCAATAAGTAATGCAGTTTAATCTTAGTTTTCATTAAAATCGGCCCCAAGACTCTTGTGTCACTCAATTTTCACTTTTCCTCATAGTTTCGGATTTGGACATCCACGCTCAGTTGAAAATTCATTCTGTATAAGTACTTGAAGTTTCTTTTTTTAACATTTTGAAGGTCGACATGAGATCTAGAGTGATATAGGGTGAGACTGAATTTAGAAACACTAGTCTTTTTATTATAATAATTGACTCTCTGGTATACTGGTTGTACTTTTATTTGTTTGAGTAGAAACTCGAACTGGTGCAATTATCCGTGTCATGCCATCATGCCTCCTTGAACGATTTACATATTGCCTATTTATTTATGAAAGTATTGCATTAACAATTACTAGTTTTAAATATACAGCAAATACTATGAAGGTTTTATTATCATAAATTTGTTTTAATGGCTGTCAATAAAGTCGTAAAAATGATTAATCTCTACAGTTAGTTAATATTGATTTTTAGTATGGCGTGTTTACAAAAGATCACGCCATGTCATTCGCCTGTGACAATCTGACCTCACAAAACCCTGGATGCCTTAGGCTATTATATTATGAAACTTATCGTCAGGGACGGTCTTCCGCTATATTTTTTACCGTCACTCATAAATTTATATTCGTAGAATAACATATGTAGAAGTAATTAATAACCGAAGAGAATAGACGAAAGACTAGATATAAGTAGTACTTCAAATAGTAATAGTCAAATTGAAAGGGAACCCGACCCCAAAATTGACTGGGCTTTTCCCAGCTAAGTTGGGGTTAGAAAGAAAAAAAAAGGATTACAATTGGTTAGTAATAACAAAGAAGTGGTGAATATAACTAAAACACTTTAAATGTATCATATACATACATGTGCATGTTCAAGTACATTAACGTTACGAATAAGATCCTAAAAAAATAGGGAGTTCCAGACGTAGGGGAAATATCTTTTATTATCAACTGAATTCGCAAAATTTGAAGATTCACTCATAATCATAATTGATAGAGCAATAGGTACGAGCAATTTGTATAAGGCACTAGCATTTTTCCCTATTCTTAACACTTTCGGATTTGAACTTGAACTTTGAATCTAAGATGAAAATGCTAGATATAGTCATGCTTGACAGATTGTAAAGTCATATATTTGATTTGATAGATAGCAGAGTCATGCACGAATGCATCCTCTACTTCTATTCCAATTCTAGATTTGCCAAACTATCAATGCTAGCTACTTCTTACGTTAACATTAGAAGTGCCTATATTTATTAGTCAAGTACTATATTAAAACAATAAAGCCTTCAGTTCCATTCCAGGTTCAGAATATATTAAGTACAGTATAACATTATATATTTTATAGTTCTATCTAATCTAACTCACAATCTGGGCCTCGATTCTGCTAAAGGCGAACCACTGTAATACCACTGACACTCTAAAAATGCTATTTAATTGAAGACTTTACCGTTATACAATTAAAGTCTAAAATCAAATGAAAAGAATTAATTGCGGCTATTTACGTGTCTACGCCCTTCAAAACTCCTATTGTACAAACTCACCGAGCAATAAAGTAGTAAATCACTATTCAGAATGTTATTAGGGTGAAGGACACGCCATTTAAACGTGTGGTAGATATATATATATATATATATAAATACAAATATATATTTCATTTGCGCACTTATAACTATAAGTATACTTGTGCCATTTAATATTGTAGATTCATCATCTAGAATTCATTCTGATAAACTCTTGAAAGGTTGGATCGATCTTGACGGAATTAATTCTTGGTAACATACATAACAGACTCATTCTTTTGCACGCAAAAAAAAAGTTAACCCAGTGAACTCGCATACAACGATTCCATTAAGTATATAATTCAGTAAAGCATGTTAGCTTTAGAGGTGCGGAACCCTAAAAGGACAAAGTAACGTTAAAACATGTTGCCTAGTAATTTATCAGTCCTAGGAAGTGTGTGACAGCTTATCACACTTAGAGCGAATAAATTAAATTAATTTATGCAAAATAGCTTTATACAATCCAAATATCATACTTAGTTTAAAAACTGCTTAGATATAGGATATTAAGTAATGACTGGCTTGGGCTTCATTAAGTTGATAAGTAATTTAATAAAATTACAGTCCACCCACACAATAGTGGGTGGGGTGTTGTTTCAACATCAATAATGTGTTAACTATGATGTGTATAGTTAAAGGCAGGTTGAACTTATATCGGTAGATTAAACCAAAGTGATTAAGTGAGGCATTCAGAGAAAACTTAGACCGAAGCTCTGTGAATGGTCAGTGCCATTATCTTAATCTGTACAATCTATCTAGAGGTTCTCCTAAATTCTAAAAGGTACCTATGTGTTTTAATAAGGCCTTTGTTTTTGTGTGTTTTCGTGTGATAATAAAGCAAAGGTCTTATTATCAGTATCACCCAAGAATATAGTATAAGTTGTTACTATCCTTGAATTATTATGTGGCAAATATTATGATAACGTAAATAAAATTAAGCTATAATTTGAGATTAAAGTCATAACTTAGTGGAGTTCACGGTCACGGTGTGTCAGATGAAATCATTACATAGGTATAATATTTGATGCTTCAAACCTCAAATAATAATTATTGAAGAAATTATTTCTTTCATAATTTTCATCTATATAAGTTCCCTTTGACTTCATTACTTATTCATTTGACAGCTTGTTATTTGAATATTTAGTATTAGTGAAATGCTGACAGCTTGTTTACAAAAGCCATAAAGGAAAATATCGAAGTTGAAGCTATTATAATCATTATTTCACATCTTTTTATAAGGTTCTTGTTTCGTGTCAGGGATTTTATTTCACATACATGAATTTATGAAACCTATGGCACCGACTATCGAACACGCTGAAGACGAGACTGTGTCATAAAACCACATAAAACTCATAAAAACGACGACTAACAACTATGTGTGAGTGAAATTTAGGTTGTAAAATGATATTAATTTACTCTTTGATTGAAATGTGATTCTTGGATATTTTTTCTTGCTGTGTTTTCCATATTGTTCATGGGTTTTTACGTTCACCTACGTTAAATTTTCTTTGATTAAGTACTAGATTATTACATGTTGTAACGAGAATTGAAAGGGGTACGCCGGCTAATGTGATTACTATTTCTAATATAACCTAGATATATTCTGGTCAAATTAAATTTTAGTTTTAATGTTTTTTTATCAAAATGACAACTGTAAAAAAATAATTGAAACGCCATTTGCGTTAGATACGAATATATTATGTACATGCGTTTGAGAAAAAAATAATTTGAAGGGTTACAAATAAATACTTACTGTCTTAATCCGGTTTAATGTTTTTGGTATAAGGTACTTTTGTTTAATTTCTTTGTATGCAATTATTTCTTCGAAGACTACCAAATAATTCTAATCTTCTACACTGATAGGTTATTTACTTCACCATCATCATTTTTAAAGTACCTACCTACAGTGTGGAATGTCTCCAGTGGGAACTCCATCCTACAATAGATTAAAATTATCCAATGGTCAACAGGTGTTGGACCCATGTCTCCATGTTGACCTTCCAAAAGACGAGATATCCTTCTTATAACTAGGAAGGTAACCTACCCGAGATATGAGATGACATTCTTGTACGTTCACATTTGTTACCTACACGGGTATTTTGTTTGCCCTGTTACAAGATCTTCTAACTATCATATTCAATGAATGTCAACTGGTTCAATTGTCATTGCCAGCGATGTTTTTACAAAGTAGTTCACGCAATGTTGATTTATCTACAATGAGCAAGTGAAGTCAATTGTATTCATTGACTTCTTTTAATTCGGCCTTGACGTTGGCGTTCAGAAATCAAGTAAAATTTTTGACTTGAATATTGTATGTACCTAGGTACCTAATGACAAAATTTAAGAAATTTACAAAACATAGCAATCATAATTTTGGCGAAATAGGGTAGTTTCGCCTGTTTTCGACCGACGCCAGTTCCCGACTTTTTTACCGACCTGTTTGCCTAATCGGCGTAGAACAGCAATACCGATACGATTAGAAGCAAAACAAAAATACTGTGGCAATCTCAAATAGTTCGGTTGTAGACACAAATAGATAAAGTGCATATGTGCAAACAGAGTAGGGAGTAAAAAAATACTGAAATATGTGGTTCGCTAAGAACATGACAGAAAGCGTGCTTCACTACGAAAAGAAAAGTGAGGAGGTTCTGCAGTTGACCCTAGATTTTTTAATTGTCGTTTTATGTTTTGGACTTGTTTGTTATCTGTACAGATAGATAATGAAGTATAGTATCTATTAAATATAGGAGTTATTGTAAATTTATTTGAAAAGTGTGTATAATTGGATGGTCGGTAACTGTTACCTCATTTTTGTAGAATACCTAATTCTCGACCCGCACCGTCGAGAATTGGCGTCACCGAGTCCAAACACTTGCATGTTTTTATACATATTGTTAAAGAAATTACTGAACTTAGATTGTGAGTTTGAATCTTATTTACATGAGAATCATGTCAGCCAGTTCGCGACCAGACTTTTTCAAGCACGTTAACAATATCACGTGTTGTAAAACCTCCTAGGTAGTGCAATTAAATAGGCCTATACCATATTCCGACTACTATTTTCGGTGGGTACATATAGGTATGGACATTAACGGTGAGTACATCTCGCATCATCAGTACGCCGACGACATCATCATAGTTACAGAGTTGCTGGAGCAGCTGAGCAAATTGCTGCACAGCCTAAATGGATCCTCTTGGCGCGTCAGTATTGGTGTATACATACGCCGGAACTGGTTACACCAAGACCAATTGCCATTGAAGGGAGAGTTGTTCAAGAATAATGTCTACCTTGTGCAGGTTATCCAGCTCGGTAGAAACAACTTCGAGTTAAAAGTCACCTTAAGGATTGAATTGGGTAATCTAATTGAATCCTTTTTGTGGCTTTTATTTCACAAAGCATTTGGCAAATTACTTCGGCTTACCACATGGCCTCTTCAACCAGTGAATTCTATCTGTTAAAATATACGGTGCCGAAGCGTGGACAACAGTAAGGTTCGTCCACAACCTAGTCGTGCAGCGGGCTATGGAGCAAGCTATGATCCTTTGAAGGATAATAATCCTGATTCTTTGAAGGATTCGTTATGCCAATGGACTAAAATTGCCGAAATAACTCGCAGAATAAGTAAGCTGAAGTGGCAATGGGCTGGCTACATCTGCTGAAGGACTAATAATGATCGTAGAGCAAACGAGTTCTATAGTGGAGACTGCTGATTGGCAAACGGAAGATGGAACAGTACCTAGGATGGACATAAATAACCTGAAAAAGGTGGCTAGGATAGACTGAAGGAAGGTGAAAGATCGAGTGCTATGGCGCAAATTGGGAGAGGCCTACTGCCAGCAGTGGACTGCAATAGGCTAATGAGTGCCATTAAGAAATAAACTTTAATTTTAGTTAGTAAAGGTTGATAAAGCAGAGGAAGAACACTGATTTGTAAATATTATAGTCGTGTTATCAACTTTATAATATTATTTAACATCAGTTTATTGTAATAACATAATGTACATTAAATTCTGTCAAAATACGGGTTTCATTAGATTACAAATTAATAATTACTAATGTTTTACTTCACATATTTGCCATCTCACCTAATAGACGAGAACTGGCGAATATAACGTCGAGAACTGGAAATTTCGGTCGAGAACTGGCGAAATCGGCATTTTTGGGTTTATTATTTTCTGTAAAATTATTGCATGATCTTAATGGAAGATAAAGGATATTAAATGAAAATAGACTATATTTACTATGTATCAAAAATATTCTCTAACAATAATTCATATTAATTCAATTTTATTTTTCGTTCCGAAGTTGACAACTCCACTAAACGGTCGAGAACCGGCGAAATGACCCTATTGTGCACTAAGTATTACAAAATTAATTTAAATAGAAATAAATCGACGTCTAGACCGCAAGAGGTCCTTTCGAAAAAAAATGTTCATATTGGAAATTGGCAATCTAGGCTGAGCGTGGACTCATTCAAGATGCTAATATTTTCGTATCTTAGAGCGCCATCTACCGAAATTCTTATGAACTACGGAACAATGAATGTTGTTACTGATGATGTTCTACGCTTTGTTATTCTTTCTATGAACAAAATTTGTATAAGTCATATAAATTTTGTAGTTTTATAAAATTTTGATACTTAGATACCTACTTTTTAAATTATAATTATAGTAAGGCCATATAATATATAATTTTTATTTTTATAAGATGATATTTTTACTAAATAATAATACCTACCTACCGCAAGATTTGTGGGGTTACTTAGTTAGTCACAGCAATCACGTTTTTTGGAGAAGTAACAAATAATCTCTCAGTAGATATAAATATTTGTATTGTGAATATAAATTATTACCTATGCATTGACAATGCTCTGGAGTGCAATTGGGAATCTTTAAGTTATAATAATAAGTTCAAATTATACAATGCAGCATTGTATACATTGAACTTATTATTATAACTTAAAGATTCCCAATTGCACTTCATAGCCTGCTGTCACGTATAATAAAATATCGTCTTTGGTATAATGAATGTGTCGGTAAAACGTTTCATGCGTGGGTATGAGCGGTATATCCACCGAGTACTACCTGACAAGTAAAGATACCCTAATTCACACACAATCACTCTTTAGTGATTGTGTGTGAATTAGGGTATCTTTACTTGTCAGGTAGTACTCGGTGGATATACCGCTCATACCCACGCATGAAACGTTGAGAAATGAAACGTATGAGATTTTTCGTAATAATAGGTTCTTTAACCTATTATTACGAAAAATCTCAACAAGTCCAAAAATAGTTTGTCCACCTGGTAGAACCGCAAATTAATGGTAATAAATACCTATGTTATCAAATATTTTTCAGCGAGACATTTACACATGGGCGCTAGACCACCGGGTGCACCACAAATATTCGGAAACGGCAGCTGACCCTCACGATGTAAGGCGAGGATTTTGGTTTGCTCACGTTGGCTGGCTGGTACTTACCCCTCATCCAGCAGTAGAAAATCGCAGGGCAGCGTTGCGCAAGACTTCCCTAGACCTCATGGCTGACCCCGTTGTGAGGATTCAAAAGCTGTAAGTGTATAAAATTATCAGTTTTATATTAATTAGACACAGTTTTATCACGGCATACCTACTAATTCTAGCTACATACATACTTACAAACGTACCTAACTCCTAAATGATATTTACTTAATGAAATTTTATAGCAATTAGTAGGTACTTAAGCTAACTTTAACTATTGATTTCGATTTGAAAAAGAGAACATGCAATACAGGAATGGAACCCCCGACCAGACCCGTCCTTTATGTTCTCTTTTTTTCGATCTAAACCTATGCCAAATTGTATCCTTACCTTTTACTTACCTATGTACCTATGGTGTTTGAACAATAAAAAATATTCAGAAATGTATCTAATTAATATGAGCAGGTAGCAATAATAATAAACTACATACCGCACTGACATACTACCCATAAATTGTTACTTTATTATCAATAAATAACATTTTATTTTGTTTTGTTAATCTGTAAAAAGTTGTTAACATTGTATTTATGTACGTTTAGGGTAGAAATGTATTGTTCTGATACTAAATACCTACTTAGTAAAGTTATTGCATACATACTCGTAGGTTGGTACTATCAGACGTTTCTTTTAGTTCGAACGATCGGTTGTTTGGTGCAAATATACAAAGCAGCCTGTTATTATGTATTTGCACGAAACAGCGCGCATTCCTAAGGACTAACATTGAGTAACTAATTGTGTTTGACGTCCGTGAATTTCAAATACTTGAACTGTAGCCCGAGCACGAATATTTTCTAACTTTCGAATTGTTCGCTAGCGAGAACTCGATACGAAAACGTTACGTAGCTCATTTTGACAGAAAGTTAAACTCTGGTGAGCTCGATAGAAAAACGTACTGACGTCATCCTAGCGCGAAATAGGGACGGGCCGTTGAGAGCAAAATGAACGATGCATTGAATGAACTATACGTTCGAAAATTAAATGAAATAATTATCTTTTTATAACTTCTGGCTAAACGCCCTGATTATTGGCAATTACAACGAAATATAGTTCTGTAAAGAAAGATAAATCATTAAATATTATATGGGAGCTTGTAAAATGCAGTATATTTGTAAAAAAATAAAAGTAATACGTTTAAAAAATATAAATGTATTTCTGAACAATATCGCTGCACTTGACATTTGAACAGACTTGGCAGCCATCTTACATCTCCGATTCGTCTTATTGTTTACAAAATGATTTTCATATTTAATCGTGATTTAAAGTCGAATTCTTGAACAATGAGGACGACTGGAACGATACATTAACAATACTTACTATGGCGAACGCATAAATTTGCACGTGGAAGTCATCGTGTTCCCTTGAAATCATCTATGCACGAAACATCATAATGATATCCCTTATCTTACTAGATCGAGAAAAGATCATTTTCCAATAGTAAAGCGCATTCATGGGTTGCTATTATACCTACTGCATACTAGTGCGCAAGTCATGAATCCAGAAAAACAAAAGTTAAGGCAAATGGTGTGCCTTCCATCTACATTGACAGGATTATAGTTGAGTATTTCAATGAATAGATATATCTCGGGCAAATAATCTCACCAGCAGCAACCTAACTACAAAATAATTAGATAGACATATAGGACCGGTCTGAAAGAAGTCATGAGAAATGCAAAAGTGAACATAATGTGTTACATGTACTCGTGTACTCTTCAAAACAGTATCTTGCCTGTGCTAACTTATAGTTGACAAACACGGACCCTTACAAAGGCAAACACACCGAAATCAGAAGTATAAGGAGCATACCAGACTGGCAAGTTACCTCAGTCAGAAAAATACAATAGAATTACTTAGGACTTTGAATCAGAGACAATGATAAATCAAATCCTAACAGAATAGTAAGGAAACAGCAGAACATTCAGAAGTTGGCTGATGAGATCAAGGTAACGTGTGACCAGAATCACTGGCCATAGCCATCTGTGTTTTGACAATATTGGGGGAGGCCTCCGCCGATTGACAAAGTTACTACCAAATGGGAATAGTTGTGTGAAAGTGAATATCTATGAAGTTTTTAATTCCTGAATAAAAGACTTATTAATCATTATACCTACTCTTCCTATGTTGTAGTCAAAACACAGAATCTCAAATGGAGGTGGGTAGGCCATATAATGAGAGAAACTAGAAACAAGTGGACAAAAGACATAACTGAGTGGACACCTAGATTCCAAACAAAGAGAAAAAGTGGAAGACAGAAAAAACTTTGGTCTGACGATATTAAAAAGATTGCCGGACCACTATGGCATAGACTAACAGCACTGAGAGCAAACTGGAAAGAGCTGGAGGTCTTTGTGTTGCGACACGCTGACACCTCATAACTTAATATACTACTTTACTTACCATTGTTTTTGTTGTATAATGTAAAAGTGTTGGTAATTAAGGTTTAATTAATTAATACCTACTCTTCAACATTTATTACCAGAGTTTGTATTGATGGAGGACAGAACAGGATGGATTTAAATAAAATAAAATCAATTGCAATATACCTATTGTTTACTCTTTATTTTAAATATACACATATAAATTACATTTTTAAATATATTCTTGTTTTATTATTATTGTACATCATTAATATCATTCAAAAAATGGGCTGTCCATATTATGCTCATGGTGTAGATACAAGGTCGTCAGCATGACACAATGTCCCATGGCAAAGCAACAAGTTTCTGGGCATCAGTCCGGTATGATACCTAGTATGTATATTTAACGTAGAATCTGTAACATAAAAATAAATTATAATGATATTACTGTTATAACATTAAAGCACATGGTACAGTGCTCTCAGTGTTAGGGGCCAGAGGGCAGTCGCTCCAGTAAAAGCTAAAGCTAAGTACTTACACATCTTAATAGTATGCTAGATTTGTGTCATACAAGTATATTGATAGATATCCTAGATATATAAACAAACTAGGTATTTTGATAACTTATAATGTTATAAAACAATGGCTATTTAATATTATGAATGTAGTGAGTAGTGAAGTAATACTGTAATGTGTATATTATAAGCTATCTTTGAGTTAACTTCAATTATCCCTACACCTTATTGAGATGTTTTGATACAACAAGACTTAGGTAGATACTTACAGTCTCATTTTATTCTTCATTTTTAACTAAACTGCGACAAGAGTGTGTAAGATGACTCCATTTTGGTACAGCCATATTAAGCTCATGGTGTAGACAGAATATTAGGTTCTTCAGCAGCATTTAGTGTCCAGTGTCCAATGGTAAAGTAATGAGTTTCTGGGCATCAGTCCGGTATGAAACCATATTTCATGTAGGTCCTGTGATATAAAAATTAACTGTAATATTATTACAGCTTACATGGTGGCTTTGGATGTTATTTATTGCTTTTTGTTATTATCTGGCCCAGACAGTAGTGCCTCCCATATATGCTAAACCAAGATAATTAGTTGGTAAGCGAGCCCCGGGCTCAAAAGTGTAAGCTGATCTGATTCTGGTACATTACCTAAATATTTGCAATATGCTGGTATGATTCAGGTGCAGATAGAATAATTGTTGGATGTTTCATGTTCATCAAATATTTCTATGAATTTCTAGTTTTCACTTATTAAGTATTACCTATAAACCTCAAACCTTTCTATATTTAACAATTAGTACCAACATATCTAAATATTTATGCTAGATTTGTGTCATACAAGTATCCTTATAGATATACTAAATACTAGCAACCCAGGACCCGGCTTCTTCCGGGTGTAAATTCCAGTTTACTTTGCTATAAACCTCATGGAGCCCGAGACCTTTCCAACGAATGCAAAACCGTGGAAATAGGTTCGTGCGTTCTGGAGTTATAGCGTCAGGAAGGCAAACCCGACTTATTTTTATATAGTAGATAATTATAAACAAACTAGGTATCTTGATAGGTTATAATAATATAAAAGAATGCGTATTTTGTGGTATTTTGATATAAGCATGTCTTCTGCATTATGTACCTGCTTTGTTTATTAATTTAGCTAAGTATCTCTTATATTATCACTGTATATACATTGGGTACTTACTTACATAGTCTCATTTCTTCATTTATTTGTAACTAAACTTGCAGCAAGAGTGTAACATCAAACTCCGTTGGAAAAGCGGTAATATTTGCATTGTGGATTAACGAATCACTATTAAAAATCATTTTCAAACGTAGTTTGCACTATTTTGAAGTTTTTCTTCAGAAATATTACAGATATGGTGCCAATCCAATGATGCATTGATGCATTAGTATGATCCAGTGTTGTAAAAAGACAGGTCACAGAGAACCTGTAACAATTAAAGTACCTATTTGTAACACGAGAAAAACAAACAAAAATTGTTTCATGTTAGTTGATGTTAGTCAAATATTTCTGTATATTTTTAGTTTAAACATCACATTTTTATACCTCAAAACTGTCTGAGGATATTTAAAATTATATATTGGTTGTTATGATAGATTTTTATTGCACAACAAGTGTGTATCTTTGATAGATTTACTTAATAGATTTTTATAAGTATTTTGATAGGTTATGTTATAAAACAACGCGTATCTGGGTTTTTATGTCTTAAGCATACTATGTTTATTTAAAACTTTGTTAATTTTAGTTATCTTTAAGATATCCCAAGACATTTTTGAAGTAATTGGAAAAAACAAGGTACTCACCTAGACTCTTGAAAATGCTCTTATTTACAACTAAACATGCGGTAAAAACGTAAAAGAACGAACTCCGGTGAAAAAGCGGTAGTCTTTGCATCGTAACTAATCAAAATATCACCAATTTAACAATTTCAAACGTAGTTAGCACTAATTCGATAATTGTCTCACCGATAAATTTCAAGTGACAAAACATTCGACAAGCTCGTTAGCGCGCCTTTCGAATTTTACATTAGTAGATGTCAAAATTGGGTTCGTGCTGCCGAAATTAGGAATTATGTATGGCGCCTCACGAATTTTACGTTAGTCTGTCGATACGTAGACGCTACGAATGCTTTCGTGCTGTCATTTTAGTTCCGTTTTACGTACGATAGGGGCGCTGTACCAAATCTCATACAATTTTTGTCGAACTCGATACGAAGGCGATACGTTAGAAAATTCGTGCTCGCCCCACTGTATTCTGAAACGAAATGAGACTGAAGCGCTGGAGATTTGTTCTGAGTAGTGAGTATAGATATTCTAGAAATAATATTGAATGAAGATTTAATTACCGCTCGGGTGATTTACATCCATAAAATCTAAACTGAAGTTTCGATCTAAAACACAATCGGTTGGAACTTAATACAACTAGCTTCAAATCGAGACCGATGACTGAGTATCGTTTTAGAACACGGGCTTTAGATTTTTAAGATTTTAATTGATTTGCTAACCACTTTCCGTAACTCTTATTCCAAAATTAAAGTAGCCTTGGTTACGCCTTGTCTTATATAGGTAATATTACTTAGGTGTATGCCAGTGAAAGGCCCGTCCGTCGACCCAGCTGTCTCAGAGATTCATTCAAACCACAGAACATTAAAAAACCATAGAAGTAGTAATTAAGTAAAAATACAAAGGAATAGCTGTCGCCAAAAAATACACTCACACAGACTTATAGGACGTCTTATTGGTTGCATACATTTTACCTTAAAATATAAGAAGAGCAGAACTACACACCTTATTTTACTGAAAATGAATTTAAAGTACGTTTTGACAAGGTATTAACTTCAATGATGCTTACAGAGTACCATCAAATCTGCCCCCATTTTAAAGTAATATACAACAAAATTATGTTTAAGCGACGTTGGAATAGAGCACACATTTATTTATCCCAATAATACCCCATCTAGCGGTCAATAGCAAAATCAATGTACATTATAGTTTTGCTTTTCACCAATAGATGTCTAAAATTGTATTGTATTGCAAATCAGTCCTTAAATATAACAATGGTAAGGATGAAATTAACTTAACTCAAAATACGGACACCACATTCTGTCGTACATTTTTCACAAACTTACCTAAAATGATAATTTTGACAGCTCTAAGTAGTGTACCCCATATAGTATAATCGAAAATGAATCTAATCGATTTTCGATTATCGTTCCCGTAGAATATGGAATCGATAGTTATAAAAACACAAAAGCATTTATTTTTTTATTATTTTAGGTAACTTATTTCAGAATGATAAAAGAGAAGTTTTATGGTACCTACCGTAATTATGTCTTGCATTATACTTAGCCACTTTTATTATTATATTATATTATTATTAGCTATATTACAAAAAATTGTAGTAGATAAGTACTTAAAAATTTCAATAAATTAATTTAAGTTCGATTCATTCGATTCCTGTGTGTCATAGTCAATTGTGCTGAATTCTTGCAAGACGCTTCACTATGAAAAGTGGGCGGTACTTGTCAATGTGCTACGATAATTTTAGAGGTATTATTTTGTATATAAAAATACGATACTTCATAGACGTGAACTGTCAAAATTATCATTTAGCATCCTGAATTGGACAGGTATAGAAACTTCTAGAATATTGAAGTAAATATTTCGTGAAAACTTATAGGAAAATAAACCTTAAAATCAATCGCATAAACTTGTTTTTTGATTATTTTAGCCTGCGTTGTGCACATACACAAGTGTATATGTGTGAGGTAAATGCAATTACACTTAGGTTTTTGGCGACACAAACACGCCTCCATACGATTTCTAGTCCTAAGGATTTTTCTTTGTTCTGTGATTCAAACAGACAGACAACAGTTTTGAAAATGGCTTTTTGTATACTCGTATGTATCGTATACATACACTACACAATCTGTTATTTTGGCGACGTAGGTACCCGTAGGACCTCTAAATTTGGACCCTTTTTCAAAAGTGCCCTTACGACCTCATTTTTGGTACCCGTACGACCTCCAATATATTACAAACAGATACTTCAATTTTATTTATTTGTAGATATAGATGATCTATAAAATTTACTACCTATTGTTTCAGCGTATTCATCCCAATGTTTGCAATACTGAACATTGCGTTGCCCATTTGGATTCCATGGTACTTCTGGGGTGAGACGCTGGTGAATGCCTTCATCGTCAGCTTTGTGCTCAGATTTACCATCACTCTGAACATCGCCTACTGCGTGAATAGCTTTGCCCATTTGTGGGGCAACAAGCCTTATGATAGGTAAGTTTTTCTTATCATTTTAAAAATTAATGTAGATAGATAGGTACTCTTTACTGTACAACAAACAGAATATAAACAGGATATACATCAAGTTAATCTTGGGTAGAATGGGCGGTCTTATCGCAGTCTGCGATTTCTTCCAGGCAACCTGATATGGAGTAGGTATATTGCACGGATCTGGATAGTTCGTGGTGTACCTATACAGTACTAATTTACTACCAAGTATCTACTATTCAATTTTAAAGTCATATTGTAACGTAATGAGTGAATTGTTATTATGAATGTAACTAGTTTCTGCACCGAATAACATATTTATTGTAAATCCATTTTGATTGCTATTTTTTACAATATGGTAGGTACTCAGGACCATAACATGAAATATGTACATAATCGCCACAATTTTTAGGTAATAGACTGATAGGTATATCTAGGTTTCCGGATTGTAGCACATACCTAGTAATAAAGCTGACTGTGTCCGCTGTGTCGTTGTTCGTGTTGAACTTGATTGATGCCGTCTGATATATTTAACTGTTTTACCCTTTCCAGGTTTATTAAATCAGTAGAAAACAGCGTAGTGAGCCTAGCGGCGCTTGGTGAGGGCTGGCATAATTATCACCACGTTTTCCCTTGGGACTACAGAACATCAGAACTGGGGAGACTGAATATATCCACTAACTTCATTGACTTCTTCGCCAAAATTGGATGGGCCTACGACTGTAAGTATTAACAACTTTAGGAATTAATAGAACACTTGATTTTGTATTTATTTATATGTATAATAATTTTACCTCAAGTTAATTTTAATAGTATAAGATTATTAAACAAGAAATTACTACTATCTTAGAAACCACTATAATAATTTGAATAAAAAGTCCTATTTCGATAGATTTTTGCTTTTTAAGTTTATCCGCACAATACCTATGCGTCTTTGCTGAAAAAAAACAACACGTGCCAAGCTCGGTCTCACTGACTGACCTTCATTATTAATCCCTAGACATATCCCAGCAACTTAAATTCAAATTAAAAAATTCTACTCGATCCTGAATCATTTGTTTTTATAAACAGGTATTTATCACATAATATTATAATGCTATACACACGCCTACAATAAAAATCTTGGCAATAATTTCATTTCATACTATGAAATACTCTCTTCTAGCTATTTTGAAACGCTTTTGTTTTACATGAATTTATCATTTTTCAGTAAAAGCCGCTACACATGCAATGATAACCAGGAGAGCCGAACGGAGTGGAGACGGCTCTTTTGGACATTCTGAGGAGCCGGAACCTTCACCAGGCAGTTACAACGAATGAACACTAAATATTAAACAGGTCTTTATGTTATATTTTGTTACCGATGCCAGTTTACGATACTCACAAAAATGTCGATAAAAAAAAACATCGTGAATGGTTTTTTCCGATAAATTGACTGACATTCGTTACAATTTTCATGGCTGAAAAAATCATCTAAACTGAATCTAAGAGATTTTCAACGCGTGGTTTCAAAATTACGTTTCTTATACATTTCATTTTCATAAAAACATAAGATACCTACTAAAAATTGCTAAAAACATTGTTTTACCCATGGGTTTACCTAATAACATAAAATTGATTAATTTAAAAGTAAATATCACATAGGTACTACACGTGCGCTATAAGTTGAGACCTGACTGCTATGACGCGTCATAGCGGTCAGATCTGGGGCCTTATTCTATTTGCCATTGGTTGCGCTAATCACGCGAAAATTACGATTAAGTCACGGAATGGTACAAACGTCTATTGTAAATTGTCATCGTAACCGTATCGAGCCTCGATACGGCCGTGATACGGCTGTGAAATAAAACTATAATTGTTATGCGCGCGCATTTAACTGACATTTGCGTAAGACTGGACTGACAGACTGTGATATTTGAAAATTTTTGGCCATCTTAACCACGTCTTAACCGTGATAGAGTCTATCTACAATCGTACCAAACCGTCAAAATGACAGAAAAACACGGGATTCTAATCGACAAATCTAAGCGCGCGGTTGACTGACATTAGCGTAAGACTTGGTAGTCTTACGCTAATGTCAGTCTATATTATTTACTTATGATAAATCTGTAGAAGTGAAAATTCTGTACATTGAAAATATCAAAAAAATAAACGGCAGAGGGTGTTACTAGACCGACACCAAACCCAAAAATGTGATTATAATTTTTTTGTCTGTCTGTCTGTCTGTTTGTTCAGGCATCACGCAAAAACTACCGTTTCGATTACGATAAAACTTGGTATAATTATTCTTTAATATCCTGGGCACCACACTGGGTACTTTTTATTCCGGAAAAGTACATACAATAAAAAACAAACTTCACGCTGCTGCCTGCGGGCAATCCAGCAGGGTGGGAGTGGCCCTCTAGAGGGCTACTCCAAGGCTCGCCACGTATCCCTCTGACTAGCAGAGGGCACAGGGCCCCCTTTCGCGGGGTTGAGGAGCCCATCTTTAAACCGGGATATGCTCTAAGCAAACTTACAACTGAAGACTTGAGACGGCATGCGGTTTTTATGAGGTCCGAGTCAAAATTAACTACTCCTGTTGGCCGATGGGGGTGTTTTTTTTATACTACGTAGGTGGCAGACAAGCACACGGCACAAGTGGTATCCGAAGGAACCTCCGCAAGAAAAAAGGAATTTGAAATGGAATTCGAAATCCACGCGGGCCAAGCCGCGCGCAACAGCTAGTACTAGATAATCTGTGGTAAGACTGGACTTCTTCAACTTAGTGTAAATCCCAGTCGCATCCAAAGCTTTCACCTCGGAGTCTGGGGTCCGCTTTACAAGTCTAACTGTGGATTTGGCTGGACCTCGATATTTTCCGTGAAGCGACTGCCATCTGTCCTTCACAACCCAATGGTGAAATTAGGCGATATCGAAGCATTGCAGCTAGACCGTTGTTGTTGGACCTTTTCGGGCTCAAACTACCCGTAACGACTGCTATAGATGTTTGTATGGCAACCGGGACCGACTGCTTAACGTGCTCTCCGAGGCACGACCAGACCAATGCAAATAGGTACCCATATTCATGCATACAATAATTGCACTGAGCGGGGCTCGAACCCGCGCCTCCTGCGCAGCGGCTGCGTTCACTACCGCTACGCCACACTTGGAAAACTTGACGTGCCCGATAATAGATATTTTGAAAGGAGTTTTTATTTTTGTTTGCTTTGTTTGACATTGGCATACACCTACCTATTTGCCATAAATTGCAAAAAAAAACATTCATGTCAAATACGGGAAAATAAACAAATCATTGTCATTTATGCGAAAAATAGGTAAATGGAAGTTTTGTAAAACGATTACTAAAAGAAGAATATAATTATATAATAAGAAATAACACGAGTTCAGTATGAACGTTTAATGTGAAAAGAATACCCAGTCTTTCATAGGTAACAAGGAAAGAACATGAAGGAAAGTTAAAAAGTAGAGTAGTGAAATATACAAGATTATGTGGTATTAAAAAGTAAATAAATAAATAAATCTAGCCGTTGACTCAAAGAAGAACAAATAAAATGTATTTTATATTTGCTGTGTTGATTGCATGATGTTTCTCATAAAATCCTAAAAGGTATAAGCACAGGTATAAGGTATATAATATTCGTTTTTACAAGTTTGCAGATGTAATAAAAGATCTTAGCTATAATAAAAAATATTAAAGAATCATGTTGTTTTTTACTCATCCGATCCTACATGCATGCATAGGTACATAATAAATATACTATATTGATTAATACTACCTTGATTTCTGCAGCTCTTTGATTAGATCTCTCAATAGGTTTCAATCTAAAGGATTGGCTAAGAAAATGAAACAATCCTTTAATAATAATAATAGTTACCTATAAGCCTTTATTTCAGACATTACACATAACATGACACTTAGGTACAGTTAGATTTACAATATTTAGGGTATTTTACCTATTGGTATAGGCATCCTCCAATGCCTTCTATCCCTACCTGTCTCTGGCCAGTCTTTACCAAGTGTGGCCTGCTACGGCTTTTATCTCATCTTCCCATCTCTTGAACTGGCAGCCCCATAATTTGCTTTTCATATTTTCCTTCAACGTCCAATAGGTACCTATCTCTTCCATGCTTTGCCAACTTTTAGTGCCAATTTCGAAACAATTCTTACTTTAATTTCGTATGAATAATTTCTGATCTAAGGACAGCGGATCTGATGCATCTCTCTGCAATTTCCTTTGACGACGGAATATCCTACTAGTCCTACTAATCCTACTAATAGATATTATAAACGCGAAAGTTTGTGAGAATGTATGTCTGGATGTATGGATGTATGTTTGTTACTCTGCCACACAAAAACGGCTGAATGGATCTGGCTAAAATTTGGTACAGAGATAGATTATAGTCTGGAATAACATATAGGCTACTTTTTATACAAGCTAATACCCGCGACTCTGTCCGTGGGAGTCGATTGTTTGGTAATCGTTTTTTGGTCATATCTCCAGTTCTACTTAACCAAATGCAATCAAACCTAAGGCAGATTTTATGTAAAATCAAGGCCTTTCTAATGAAAAGACGGCTTCAAAATTTGTTCAGCAGTTTTTGCCTCCATCACGAACAAACAGAAGTGTGGAGTGGAGAGTGGAGTGAACAGCGGAGTGGAAAGTCGAGTGGAGAGTCGTTTCATTAAAATAGACTTTGTGGCGATACCGAATTCCACGCGGGCGAAGCCGCGGGCGAAAGCTAGTAATAAATAATACTCATCCATTTTGGTTTAAGTTATTTAGGTATGATTCCAAAAAAACGGCAAAAAACCGTAAACAAAGTCGTTGTCAAATGACTGTAGTTGACAATGTCTGAATGTCACAGTCACCTCATTATGAGTTCAGAAATTATATGAAATTCCAAAAAGTTTGGATGCGATTTTCATGGAAAAACAAGTCCAAATATTGATGTAGGAGCCAATTAACACTATTTCATCTTGCATTATACGCAAAGCTTATCAATTATCATACCTCTAAATTAAAACCGGGAAAATGATCACTGTCAGAAAAGTGATAATTACTGACAGTTATTTTCAGAACGAAACCACGGTACAATCGTATGGCAATTAGAATACACTATTTTGCTTTCGATAATTTGATAAGATTAGAAAATGACGTTTGGGTGTGATATAATCACACTTTTTCTACGGTTAGTAATCGATGGCAAATAGAATAAGGGCCCTGAACGTATAGCGCACGTGTTATACTTTATGAAAGAAATTATGAAAATAGTGACCACAGAGAATTGAGTTATAAAATTATAAATTCTATTTCCTATACTTCTTATACTTAGTATCTATTATTACTTATTATAAGTGAAACTTTAGCTTACTTGACTTTAGTGGCTGAATACCCAGATTAACATTTTAAATGCCTGGGGGGCTAAAAAGGCCACATTTGATGTTTCTGCAAAATGCCCGGGCACAATTCACTTGCCATTCGTAAATTAATTTCTAAAGGCATGCTTAGCATCAATCAATTAGTAAGAGTTGATTGAGATGTTTTAAAATTATAATCCGGGGTAATTATTGTGCATTTCAGTGCATACAACTTTTTCTAGTCATAGTTCATTCGTCAAGGTGTCCTATTCTGTAAAAGAGATTTGGAAGACTTGCGTAGACTCGATGTACCTATGTACATAATAATGCAGATGCACTAAAAGCATTCTAAGTATTGTTAACTGTAATGAAATGTCAGTTAAATTATACTATTCTTATTACTTGCCATACAGGTAACAAAACTAACAGAAAAACCTCAGACAATTATTACGTCTGTAGTATACTTTAAAATTAAAATTGTGTTACTACCGCTCTGAAAATTTACATTCGATCAAACATTGCATTTTGATTCAAATTCACTTATATTTGCTCGATTATATTCAATTCATCACCTATATCTAAAATAATTATAAAATAATAGTAGAAGCCAATGAATAAGATTAATGCAAAAATAAAATATGAAACTATACCATAACATAATTTGTTTGAGTCGAAGCTTATCATTTGGGCTGTCTGTAGTCCGCTCCGACGACGCTACGTCGCGCGTCCGTCAGACGGGACGCTCATACGATTTTTTCTGTTCAACGCTGCAGACGGCCTTAGCCATTTCTTGTTTCACATAGGTATCCATTTTACATCTAACATAACTGACTTTGATGGACATTTAATAAGTTAGTAAGTATATACATTGTACACATACATTTTTAGTACAAACCTAATAAATATCAGCCATTGAATTGTGCAATCTAGATGTAACTGTGTGTAATATGTAGGTACTTATAAGCTGCATATAGGTAGAGTAAAAGATAAAAAAAATATTAAAGGTATCTTACATAGGTAGGTACTTGGATTGGTAGATAACAAATAATACCTACACTTTATTTATAAAGGTAGGTACTTTGTGTATATTATAATAAATATTGTACCTATAATAAAATTTAATGTTGTTCAAAAGGTAAATACCTACGTTCCATATTCGTCTTAATATTTTTACTTCATTTGTAAGATAAAATAAGAATATATACCAAAGACCATGATAAGTTATCATGGTCTTTGGTTATACTTAAAAATAACAATTCTCCCTCATATAATTAATTTGATTCTCTAAAAACCTAGGCATGAAACATTCCTATCTATGTGATTATTGAAGTAGCAAAGTGAATAATGAATATTTATACCTACCTATAATAGGTATAATAACTGGAATCCCACGACATGATTGCCTGAAACTTACTTCGAGTACCTACCTACTGAATTAGTAATTCATAAATAGAAATGCTTATAAATCTTTTCTCGTCGTGGGATGGCTATGTGTATTATTATAATCATTACTTTATCTGTATGCTATGTGTGTTATGTATTTGTGTATAAAAACCATAAATAGGATTACAAAACACAAATCATAAATATTAAAAACTTATTCTGTCTGTGTCCGTCATTGCTACTATTGTATTTATGTATTCCAGTAGAAAATAATAGCTTTTATATTATCCCTAAGTATTATTATTACATTCAACATGATAATTGTACAACTTCAGACTATACTTCGTCAAACTTGCAATGAGCAACATTGATTAAATGGATGGTTTCAAATAAATATAGAATGAAGTAAAGTACAGAAGTCAAAGTACAAAATACATGAATGTGATGTTCTACAAATAATAAAGTGAAACAATTTAATGACTTTACCCACCAAATTAAGACAAAAATCAGATGATAAAATATAATGTGATAAAAATACTTGGTATTTGCATTATAAAATATCAGAGAGCATCAGTTCAATTTGATGTAATTAAATTAGTTCAAGAGAATCTGGACGCTAACCGCATAATATAATAAGACACCATTATACAATGTGTCTATTCCTGTAATTACTGTATGCTTGAACTTGGCTTGACACGCTCCCGCGTGTCTGGATGTCACTATATTACTCGATATGTTTAAAATTCTTTTGATACCTATGCATGTTTGTCAAGCAAAATTGCGTTTGGTAGACGCTTTTTCTATTTTCGTGCCACCATAACTGGCAACTCAACAGAACAAGTATTTTTTTGCATGAAGCACACAAGAATCCTTCATAAATTATAAAATAGTCTTGTATTACAATAGATCTATTTGGTTTTAAATCTAATCATAATGTTCTAATGAACATACTTGGCATTCCTGAAATGAAATTAATGTCATTAATCCATTCCACCATCTTCCAACGAAAAGACGACGCGAATAAATGACGTAATCTGATCAAAAACTTCTCACATTGACTGTTAAGTGAACGTATTCCTGTCCGTATTAATCAATTTGTTAAGGAAGGAAGGCCTGACTGTTCCAGATTTTTTCCATTGATAATGTATTTTGGAGTTGAAATAACCAGCAATAGTGCAGGTCAGACACGAACTGTGCCTGCATATTTCTTTGACCTATTAGCCAAATAAATAGGCAACTAAGGACAGATGAAGTCTTGTGTTAAGTATTATGAAAATCGTGTTAATAATGGTTACAAAATGAACGTAGAGTTTTGGTATGCCCAGCTTGTTTGTGTAGGTACAACGAAGATATTGTTTGATTTTTTATACTACGTAGGTGGCAGACAAGCACACGGCCCACCTGATGGGAAGTGGTCACAGTGGCCTATGGACGTGTGGAACTGCGATTTGAATCTAACCGATCACAGAATATTATCGAGCTCTACTTAGAAGTTGTGATGATACTTGCCTATTTCATAATAATTTCTATTTGCTATTTTTTGTTATTTTACCGCGTGTGTCTAATATTATGTATGTTAGTTATATTCAAGAATACGGAAACTAATTAAAATTGGTAACCTTACATTCATTGAATCGATGCTACTGAGAATTTTGAACCAAATGTTTGTTAAGTGTTTTTCAACGAATGTTTATATAATATTAAACTAAATGTTAATTAAAGATAAAGTATTTTATTGTTACTTATACCTACTACACACGTACTCATTATAATACAATTTCATCAAAGGTCTGATAACCTCACGGGGTGTAAAGGAAGAAGCACCCCGTTACCATCGCTCGTGTCCCATAATGCTGTGAAGATGTTCAACGTGTTTCGCTACTAACTGACTATATACTGGATCTCTGATTCATTGTTTAAACCACAGACATATGACGTAGTCACAGGCTGAACATGTCCGATACCTTGTTCAATACCACCACTACTTACACAATACCTATATCTCAGACGAGGCCGAAGCCGAACTGAGGCTGACAACTTACTCTACGAATTACGGCTTTACTGCTAATGTTCATAAAATTGATTGAGAAAGTTCAGAATTAAACATTTTATTTTATTACCATCCTCCGAGCCCTTTACCTAATTCAGTTAAGGTCGGTTTTTCAGCTTTAGGTACTACGAATTGGCGTATATTTTGGAGTAGTGTGGGCTCCACTACTCCAAAACCTTGCCAAGTTAGATGCCGTACACCATACTTGTTTCTATGCGACGCATTTTGCACAAACTAGTATAGTGTACGGCATCTAACTTGGCAAGGTTTTGGAATAGTGGGGCCCAATCTACTCCAAAATCTTGCCAAGTTAGATGCCGTGCACTATACTTCGTTATTTTCCGTGAAGTGACTGCCATCTGAACTCCACAACCCATTGGCGATATCAAAGTTCTTTAGTAGTTGTCAGACTTTTTAGGATTCCAACTACCCGTAAAGACTGCCATGGATGTTCGTATGGCAACCGGGACTGACGTATAACCCGCTGAAATAAACATAATATTCATGCATATAAAATATATTTGCACTGAGCGTCCGGAGATCTTCATAGTAATAATAAGACATAGAAGTGTAGGTATATTTGTCTTCGATAATGTACCATTATACGCCGTAGATTAATCTGTGTTGTATCAATAGGAAATTCCCATGTTTCTTGCTGACTAACGGCATCGTTCGGCAGTTATCGTTCACATGAAATCCTATACTTGAATAGGCGATAACAGTGCACCGTCCTGTGTTATGCAAATTCGCTACGAGGTGAGTATTAATAAAGATACGAGTAGATCTAGTAAAGGTCTCATAAGTGTTCTAATCAATTAGCGAGCATTAGTAATGGGTTTGTACCTTGACATGTTGGGCATTAATCCGGCGTTTATTATTGTCTCCTGGCAATTTTGGATGATTGAATAAACGCCCAAGTAATACCCAAAAACCTAGCCACGGGCATCAGTTAGTTAGATCTAAAAATAATCTTAAGTACTTTAAACTGCTGAAAGTTGATCTTGCCAGCTTATCTCCGTAAGAGGCTTCTACATTAAATAATACTTAAGCAAAATGACAAGCATTTTACGGTGATTATGATACTAACGCTTTTAGTTGCAATAACAACAGCTGAGGTAGTCGCTTTTGTTTTAGGTACGCACACGTACAGTCACCACCAAACGTCAATGATCGTGTAGTGATGGTTTACGCCCGTCACTTTGGTCATTAATCGGGCATTTATTCAATCCTTCGATTGATGCCGGGCATAAATGCCAGATAAATAAATGCCTGAAGAGTCAGTACATAAAACAATCACTGAGCTTATACAATACTCTACATTTCGTAGACACTGTACCTACCTACTTATCGAGAATTTATTGTTAAATTATGTAATATTACGACCTCCGTAGCGTGATAGAGCATTTGACTGCAACGTCAGAGGACGACGCGGGTACGATTCTTGCTCAGTGCAAATATTTGTATGCATGAATATTTATTTTTTATTATTTACAAGTAGGTAGGTACATTCGTCTGGATATATCCGTGTCTCGTTGCTGTCGGTCTCGGTTACCATAACGAACATCTGTGGCAGTCGTTGCGGGTGCTTGGAGCCCAAACAAGTCCGACAACTGGGTCTGTCTGGTCTGACAAAACTTCGATATCATCAATGGGTTGTGGAGTCGCTCCACGGAATATATCGAAGTACGCCGCTTCGTAGTTGGACTGAAAAAAAACCTGCCTCCCGACTTACTTCCGAAAAGGCTTGGATTATGAAGATGATGATATAGGTACTAGGTATTAAGTACTTGTAAAATTATCTAAGATCCTAACAAACCATGTATAATATCATTGCATATTTTTCTACGTTTTCCAGAAGTGAAAATATAGATTTTATCCTCAAGGATTTATAGTCAGCATCACAAGTACCTACCTACATACCTAGATGATAATTTCAGATATTCAAGATTAATTTTTTTATAACTCTTAATGAAAATGCTTGTAAAAATACTATTTACGCAGTGGGTTCTATTTAATTGTTTTAATTTTTTTGTTCAAATATATAATTAATCAATTTGATTACGATTTTCAAGTTAGTAATTTGTCTAATCATCGTCTACTTTTGACGCTGACTGGTACAGTCAGCGTCAAAAGTAGACGTATTCAATAAATTGAGCGATAACTACAATATAATATCAAATGTTCCTATCTTTTACTTCCTTTCCCTTATATCGTTTTCCAATAGTACAATGAGAAAAATTGTAAAGGACTACCATTTTCTTCAGTAGTGAGATAAATTGCAAAATAAGGCCGTAACTTCAGTCTACTAGGTAGTGTGGCGGGCGCCGCACGTGCGCCACAGACCAACTTGTCTCCACTAACGTGGTTAAAGTTCATATAAGTTAAATACTATGAAGTTTACCCAGTTATGAGGATTAGTTTTTGGACAATAAAAATTTACAATGGATCTTTAAGGTAAGTCATTCAAATTTTTCTGAATCATATTTTTCCCTCGGCAGCTGAATCTATTCGTAAATTAATTAATTAATGATCTTCGTTAATGATATCAGTGGATGATTTATGTTAAAATGTCTGTGTAATAAAAAAATAATTTAGTAAATTCATTCACAAATGAAGAAGTTATGCCCCTTCCTCCCCAGTACCTCCTCCTTTTGAAGCCGGTTGAAAAAGTTGTTTATTAATAAAGTAAACTACTTAAACATTATAATAACTATTTAACCTTTTTTTCCGTGCGAAAATCCTCATGGATACCCACCCCGTGGCCAGCGGGGCAGCTTATGTCGGACTCTTACCGACTAAAACCGCACGCCCTCTAGGGTCATCTGACGCCAGAGTGTAAGGTGGCCCAAAGAGCATTTCCCTCGCACCCCGGCTTGACCCGGGCCATCTCCGGGTTCGAGATGGCCCCCTCGTTCGAGATGGCCCCCTCAATAACTATCTAACCTAAATGCAATTTTGCCGCTGCCCAGCTTATCACATCACATTATCTCCCCGCGTCTTTATATTTTTTTACCCGACTGCCAAGAAGGGTTATGTTTTTCGCGCGTGTCTTGTATGTAAGTATCTATGTAGGTATGTATGTTTGTAAGATTCTTTATTACTTCATATCTTCCAAACCACTCGACGGATTTATTTAATTAACATTTCGTTAAAATTTGTCTCAGTAACCTAAGTGTTCTCAGATAGGTGACGCGAAAAGACCAACATGGCCGCTGTAATACGCTATAGTTTTAAGGGGAAAAAAATAAAAGTAAATTGTATACGGCAATATGGGTATCAAATGAAAGGGCTTATCACGAGAATTTCAAAAATGTATATCATGACCAAATTTTCATTTAAAAAAATGTAATTTTCATCTATACAAGTTACACACGGATTGAGGTTTGTGAACTTAGTGATGAATGTTCACGAACACTAAAAAGTGTAAAATAAAAAAATGTCATTTAAAAAATCAAAAACCCGACTGCGTAAAAAACTTAAAAGAAAAAAACAAGCACTTAGATGTCCTGTGGTCTAGAAACATAACAACTGAACAGTCGGGATCCATTATTCGACAGCCAATCTAATTTTTCAAAGGACTGTTATGTTGTTATGTTTCTAGACCACAGGACATCTAAGTGCTTGTTTTTTTCTTTTTAGTTTTTTCTTTTCTTCTTTTTGTTAGCTCGTTCACCCACATTCCCCATAAACTTCAATCGAATGCAAAACGTTTTAATGAATACTTATACTCTTCAGCTTCTTTATTATATCTGTCTTCATGATCTACCTGTCCTTGTCCCAATTACTTACCTAGGTGTTTAGTGTCGGTGCAACATATCATTTCCTCCATACATTCCCTGTATAATTAGTATACCTAGTCGACATTTTATGTCGGCTTTAGTTAAAGAAAAAAACTCATAAAAACGGAGACATAGCGAGAGCGGGTTGCTAGACTTGCTAGGCTATACTTCCATATGTAGGTAAGTACCTAAGTACTATAATAGATAATGAGAAAGATTTGAATTTTTGTATGTACCTACCTAATCAATAAAATATGTTTATCCGCATTCTTGAACCCATAACGCAAGCTAGTTAACCTATGCTTACTTTGGGTCTAGATAGCGCTATGTAAAATGCCGCAGGTGTCAAGATAAAAAAGTTGCCAAAAAGTAGAATTGAAAGATGGTTACATTTATATTATGAAATTAATCTTCATCCTACTAGGTGGTTTTATCATTATAATCAAGTTTCTCTTTAAATTATTCGATTAAGTGCACGTTGAGTCCGTGCGCGCCGGGCAGATTGCTACATACTTAGTAGGTGCCTTTATAGACATTTAATTGAATCAGCACCATAATATTTGCTTGCATCGTTATAAAGTTTAAGGCGTGCTTGGTACTTATAGTTTTATAACTTAAAGACTAAGTACGGACTAAGCGTTCCAATGTACGCGCGTTGACGGTTACGCGTACACAACTTTATTACAGTTCGCCTATACAATTTGAGCACGCGTGACTGCTCATTGTGTCTTGAATGTCTTCACTGTTTTGTAGGCGTATACAGCTGTACGCAAAGTTAACCACACCTTGTACGCGATTTCGATGGTTTTTGGTTGGTATTTTGGGGTTTTCAGGAGCAACTACTGTCTGATCTCCCAACTCTGAAATGAAAGACGGCGCCAGTGCCTTGTCCGTTGTTTAACAGGTGCATCGACTTGTAGGTAAGGTTGGCTTGAGCCTCAAGAATGTTGGAAGGTCCGTGTAGTCTACACCACTTTCGTAGTAGCACAAAAACGGTGTATTAGAGCCATGTTCTTATCTATACTTATAATAAATCTGTAGAAGTGAAAATTCTGTACATTGAAAATATAAAAAAAATAAATAGCAGGGGGTGTTAGTAGACCGACACCGAACCCAAATATGTGATTAAATTTTTTTTTGTCTGTCTGTCTGTCTGTCTGGCTGTCTGTCTGTCTGTCTGTCTGTTTGTTCAGGCATCACGCAAAAACTACCGGTTCGATTACGATAAAACTTGGTATAAATCTGTAGAAGTGAAAATTCTGTACATTGAAAATATAAAAAAAATAAATAGCAGGGGGTGTTAGTAGACCGACACCGAATCCAAATATGTGATTAAATTTTTTTTTGTCTGTCTGTCTGTCTGTCTGTCTGTCTGTCTGTCTGTCTGTCTGTCTGTTTGTTCAAAAACTACCGGTTCGATTACGATGAAACTTGGTATAATTATTCTTCAATATCCTAGGCAGCACACTGGATACTTTTTATCCCGGAAAAGTACATACAATAAAAGACAAATTTAATTTTGCGGTTCAATTCCTAGACCGGATTACTGTACCAACCGCAAATAATAAGTTTGTCGTAGGTTACGTCACCCACAATTCAAAATTCAAGATTCAAAATTCATTTAAAGGTCACAGGTAGATTTGTTGTCAATTACATAAAAGTATATCACCGTAGCATGTCTGATAAGACGTACAA
Source organism: Lithosia quadra (assembly GCA_963576445.1). Classification (NCBI taxonomy): domain Eukaryota; kingdom Metazoa; phylum Arthropoda; class Insecta; order Lepidoptera; family Erebidae; genus Lithosia; species Lithosia quadra. The sequence goes on along the minus strand of OY754880.1, from coordinate 5,951,154 downwards.
TAATGAACCACAATAGGTACCTACAAATTAAATTTTGAAATATAATAATTATTTTAAAATTATTTAGATGAAATTATGTTTTTTTATGAGTAGGTCAATTTTTATGTGTGGTGTTCAAGTAAGATTAGTAAAATAGTGTTATTAGTTTTTAGGGATTTTGAGTTTTTTTTTTTGGATTTATTAACAAAAATATTAATTAAAAAATTTTGAGTTTAGATTAGTTATCATCAGAAATAGGTTTATGGGAGTGGGAGTGGGAGCGGGAGCGGGGGTGGGAGTGGGAGTGGGAGTGGGAGTGTGGGTGGGAGTGGGAGTGTTCGTGGGAGTGGGATTGTGCGTGGGAGTGGGAGTGGGAGTGTGCGTGGGGGTGGGAGTGGGAGTGGGGGTGGGAGTGTGAGTGGGAGCCGGAGCGGGAGTGGGAGTGGGAGTGGGAGTGGGAGTGGGAGTGGGAGTGGGAGTGGGAGTGGGAGTGGGAGTGGGAGTGGGCGTGGGAGTGGGAGTGGGAGTGGGAGTGGGAGTGGGAGTGGGAGTGGGAGTGGGAGTGGGAGTGGGAGTGGGAGTGGGAGTGGGAGTGGGAGTGGGAGTGGGAGTGGGAGTGGGAGTGGGAGTGGGAGTGGGAGTGGGAGTAGGAACTGGAGCGGGAGTGGGAGCAGGAGTGGGAGTGGACGCAATAGGCGACTTCCACGCGAGCGAAGCCGCGGGCAACAGCTAGTATAAAATAAATTGATACAGTATTGAATTTTGCGCCGAAAGCCGAAACACAGATAACTTAACTAGGTTGCCAACGGATGTTAAAATCACTTTTGACTGGTTAACAGTTTTGACTGCAAGCTTGCGGTTAAAAGTACTTTTGACGGCTTATGGCATGGCGTCGTTAGAGCCATTCTACTTTTAGGTACTTAAAAGTTAGAAACACTAATTTTTTACTATTTTTTACACTATTTTTTTTTTAAATTTCGTTATTAAGTGAGTAAATAGGCGATGAATAATTACATGGAAAGGCCGTCATATTCGAAGTACGAACACGAAATTTTATATAGCTAGAAGACACGAGTATCAGCATTTTTCAAAATTTCATCCCCAAGGGGGGCAAGCGTCATCTTTTATGAATAATTTGTCTCTGGGTTTCATACCCAAGTGCTTTTTATCAAAATTGTCAATAACTACCAACCAATAAGACTTTCATGCATCTGTCAAAGGGTGTTCGTGCTTATAATATAAGTAAAAAGAAACGACTTCGATCAAAGTGCACATAATAATAAAATGTATATTAATGTACATACTAATGAGGTAATGTTAATTTATATTCTGAAGTACACGCGTGGTAAGCATTTACGATAAATTCATAAACAATAGAAAATGACTGTCTTAAACATTAGTATCCTAAGTAAAGGAAGTAAGTAAGGAATTTCTTGTACAAGTTATCGTCTAATTGGAGAGAGCTTTTGACATGCTTTTCTATTTATTTAATTAGTATGACATATACCTACAATAAATTACAATCTACAATTTATTCAATCGAATCAGCAATAAGTTAAACTTTGATTGTTTAATTTGAACTGTTTTAAAACAGCTTTACATTGAGGATTTGCTCAGAAACTATTTTTATTTGAGTGTTTAAAAAACCATATTTTAGAACCGTATTTTTTCAAAGTATGTTCTAGTACAGGCACTTTTTGATGACAAATATTTATATCGACTGGCAATGGAGATACCTTAATCTCCAATGCATATTAATTATAGCGTAGCGACTTGTTCTGCATTACGGCGCGTCTCGTACAATAAATTCCTTATTCGTCTTATTTTATCTTACGTTTTGGCTCAAAAATAAATTTTATTCCTTACTCTTCGATTACTTTGTACTTGAACTAGGCACACAATTTAATTTAATTTGAACTAAAGTGTATAGGTATTTTAACGCTAAGTATTTACCGCTTTCGGAAATGGTGGAGATAATCTTGTAGAATACATTATTGTAACTACTCCGTGAATAGTACCTAAATGTTATATGGTCTGCTTTGAGTCGAGCGTAAACCTGAGGGGCAATTCTCGTGAAAAATATGTTCAAAATTCAGTCTGTCTCGTCTCGATCTGGATGCGGGCGGTAACCTCCACGCGATGCACCCGGACAGCGGATACGGCAACGGCTCTTACTCACAGGGGAGATGCAGGCTGCTGTCTACGGCAAGCGACAAATGCCGGTCGCGGAGGGAGTGGCCCCCTAGAGGGCTGTTTGGAGGCTCTCCACGTGTCCCTCTAACTCGCAGAGAGCACAGTGAGGAACTGGAACAGGTTCGTTCTCCGAGGACAGATGGGTGGGGTGACAGGACGGCCGACTGTCAACCTATACCCATGTCGAGCTCACCCTCCTTTCTGGGTGTCGAGGGGGCTATCCTAAAACTGTAGATGACCCGGGGTCAGCTGGGGTGCGAGGTAAAGGTCTTTTGACTAACCTTACACCTCAGTAATTGAGACCCAAGATGGCGTGCGGTTTTAGTCAGTTCGAATCCAACATAACCACCCCGATGGCCGACGGAGATTTCTGCATAAAAAGAACCTCGTGTCGATCTCAAAAAAAGGTATTATTTTAGTTAGTAGAATACTTTTTTGACATTTGGGGGATCGACATGAGATCCAACCTAAACTGAGACTGAATTTTAAAAATATTTTTATTTACGAGAATTTGCACTCAGTAGAGCAGACGTAAGGCGTAGCCAAGTGTTTTAATTATCGTCGGCGTCTTGACGTCGCGTGGGTACTTACCTACTATACAAGAAATTAATTATTCCTTGCTTCAACGGTGATATGAAACATCGTGATGGATTTTGAATCCATTTATATGACTAAGTATAACAAAATAATCTAGTTTGAAGGAAAAACAAAGTATGTGTGTGTGTGTGTGTGTGTGTGTGTGTGTGTGTTTGTGTTATTTGACTCTTCATCCTAATTCATCCAGCGTCACTAATTTATATGTACGTTTCGGTCGCTTTTCAGCAGCCATGGTAACACACTCAGAATATTATAGGTATAAATTAGTTTTTTAAATAAATATTTGAAACTTTTTGTACCTGAAAAAAATTTAAGGCCTCCAATTTATTTATTTCATAATAATTTTGAGTTAAGTAACTAATTAATTTTGGAGGCGATATTTTTTATAATTTTTTGAATTGAACATTGTTTCTATTACTCTACGCAAAAAAAAAAGTGAAGCCATAAATTTTGTTACTCACTTAGTAACTTTAAGTTAGTTAACATAATGTATTAATTTAATTATCAAAAACTAGCCATTAAGTAAACAAGCAGACGAAAACTGGATAATTTTTTATAAGAAAATTATCATGATGTTGAAGCAGAGCTCATTATAACCGTGGTGAGATAATTAAATATTAACGTAGGTACCTACTGTTTAAATGTTATTTAAATAAATAATATTTTTGGTAAGAAATAACACGGTTATGGTCACTACTCAGTCATTGATTCCCTCTATCTTACGCCTCTTACACTCATCGCGTTAATCCTAGTTGCATCCAAGCTTGAAAACAAGAAAGAAAGAAGGAAAGAAAGGTAGAAAAGCAAACGTTTATTCGGTGGCACGCTTCAAGATACACAATACATATAAATAAATGAATAAAATAAATTACAAAATAGTAGGCTCATGTACCGAGTTCAGCATATATGGTTACAGTTTGAGTCTCTTCTACTTCTTCTCCTTGACATATCGTGGCAAATACGGGAGCAACTGCTGTCCGACGCTTGAAGATCATTGTCTTAATCCAGCTATACGTAGGTACTCAAGTAAAGCACGCGGGTAATGTAATACTAATTACCTTCTAATAATGAATTTCGAACCTTTATTTAATTTCAAATCTATCCTTGACAAATAATTAAAATTGAAGGGCCTTGTATAATGTATGTAGGTATGTATATAATACACGTTACTTACAACCAACGTAGGTATAACAAATAACCGATTTTTAGAACCAAGAAGTGATTATAATTATATTGTGCTTCCAAGATTTGTCCCATACCAAACTGATAACAGAACACGCTATAGTTATATTGATTTTTAAGATTAGATTTTGCAATCAGATTTTTTGAAAAAATTATTATAAAGCAGTTTATGTAGATACAGTCAACTACAAAAGAAGCTTTACTAAATTCTAATTTATTAATCACTGTGGTTCCTAATCTCTTAAAAGATAACGAGTGAAATATGAAATATTTTAACTCAGTCGTCCGTGAAATAAAAACTACTTGTTTATACATTTTTATACATGTAAGTGTATATTTTTATACACTTTTGTTGTTGACTGAACATATTGAAATAGTCCATAGTTTCACTTACAAGTTTCTATTCACCCCGTTTTACCCCTGTTAATCGAAATGACGTTCCTTATTTGTCGGTAGCCGGTACTGTCAGCTCAATTCGCTACTTTCATAATATCATAGGAAGGAACAATATCTACTACAGCGAACAGCCCGTAGTTGCCTGCGTAATTATTGAGGTGTAACCTCAGCCATGAACGTGTTTTTCATGATAGAGGGTTAGATAGGTAGAAGGAGTTTTCTAGCAGATATACTCAATTGACGAATTAGTTTAGTGCTGTGATTGTACCTACCACCTACCTAATTGAATTTTGTATTGTTTTATTGCAAGTGTAGTTATTTGTACTCCATACTCTATGGTAGGACATAGCGTAATTATGATTTATGTAACCTAGTATTAGAACTGTAGGTACACAAACAAATAAATGATAGATTGGTTGATTGATCTTCCTAAAAAAATCTATACTAATATTATAAAGAGGTAAAGTTTGTGTGTTTGTATATTTTTTAAATTGTAAAGAATAATCTCGGGATCGATCGATTTCAAAAATTCTTTCACCAATAGGAAGCCACGTCATTCGTGAGTGTCATATACCTAGGCTATATATTTTATAGGAACACTGGAATTTACACCCGGGCGAAGCCGGGTCCCGGGTCGCTAGTTTATAATAATTATATTAAAATAGAATTAATAAGATGCGATTTGCCATGAAATTTGCATTATTACAATGCAATATAAATGATTGTGTTGCAAGAAACGTCTTTTGCAAAACTGACAATAGACGAAGAAAAAGTATTTGAATACCTATAAATGATTCATTATTGCGATTACCTTAGTCACGCTTAAAAACTCTCATTTTCGATTTAAAAAAAATACCTAGTTCCCAAAAAATACCTACTTCAAGGACAATTATTATTCAATTAACAAAATTGCGACGATACCACGTGTATCCATTATAGTGCCATCTAGCGCAATCAAACTGAACTTCTACAAAACTAATGATCCTGAATCACACAATGAAAGTTCTTGCACTCAATGCCATATTACAACGTAGGTACTAACCTCAACACCTCATCCATTGGGTTAGCTGATCACACCTTGTGCAAACTTGTGAAAATCTACTAAGAGTATTGTTAATAGTAGCTTAATATACTCAGTTAAAAATTCACCAGTGTTATTTTTTGTTGTTAATCCGTGGTACCTACCTCCTTTGTTGTTAATCTTGCTCGTCGTCCCACCGAGCATTCCACATTCCAAAGCATGGAGACATTGAGGCATGGAGGTATTTCTAGAAAACTCATCCTTGCATTGAAAAAGAGGAGGTTCTAAATTCGGATGTTTATGTTTTTTTAAAATATGTTAGGCATAACATATACGGACGAACATTCTCCTTTTGTTTGAAAGAAGTTTAAAGTATTCCAAAATGGTCCAATTCAAGTTTCGTAAAAAACTGATAATGGAATTTGGAAACATAGCATAGCATGTATAATGAATGTGTCGCAGTCAACCAATAAAATTAGCCCATTATTTAAGATAAGAGTTTAGGCCGTTCACGTTTCGTTCAATAAATACCAGCATCTAGTTTATTGAACAAGAAACACATCAATGTTCAACGACTATACCGATACGCCAGCATTGAAAGTCAAACTGATTATTTTGCATTAATATTGTTAATTAATGGATAATTTGGTATGTTTTCCATAATGAGTACGAAACCCTGTCCTAGTATGTATACCTACCTAACATTTTTTTTCATCCTTCGTTTCTTTCTTTCTTCGGTTGAATTTAGTTTGACTTCGAGATGCCCTCTCAGGACTTTGAAGAAGAAAGAGTTCAAAATCAAATAGAAAATATGAAATCATCGACGTATTGTTAGGTTTATAACCATCCTGCATCAAGCTATGTTGGTACCTACATTTGTTACCGTAGTAGTCCAAATCTAGACATTTCCAGCATGAAAGTCGTGCTCTGTCGTTTAGATTTTGGAGCACGAAGATAGATTTTCAGTGTTCAAAAGATTTTTACTACTAGCCCGTGTTTCTGAACTTAATAAGTAGGTATATTGAAAAATTTGACCAGCTGGAGAGGTTGTGGGCTGTTTTCTACCAAAAATAACTTGTAATTGACCTAACGCGTCGTACGTCGCCATTCTAAAAGCTATTACATTTTATTGTCCATAAAACGAATGTTGCTGAAATACAAGGTTCCCCTAACATCACGATGTAAGACAACGTGATATTTTGTGAACACTAAATATGCACATGTATAGCATGCCCACCTATTGGCATTCTATTATATTACCAGTCTACTTACTGAGCCGGCATCATGAATCATTGAATACAAATTCCACAATTTTTTATTTTTTTTCATGACAAAGTGAAAAAATAGAGCCACTCTTATCACAGAATGTCACATTAATTTACGGTCAACCAATACGAAAAAAATTCAATAATTACGTTAGGTCACATTACTAAGTTACGTAAGTACGTACAGAGCTCACCCTCCCCCCCCACCCCCGCCCCTCCAATCCCTCTTCCCAAACTCCCCAACCCCTCCCCTCCATTATTTTTTTTCATGACAAAGTGAAAAAATAGAGCCACTCTTATCACAGAATGTCACATTAATTTACGGTCAACCAATACGAAAAAAATTCAATAATTACGTTAGGTCACATTACTAAGTTACGTAAGTACGTACAGAGCTCACCCTCCCCCCCCACCCCCGCCCCTCCAATCCCTCTTCCCAAACTCCCCAACCCCTCCCCTCCATCAATGTGCTCAATGTCAATTGGACATTGTTGGCTGCAAACCGAATAATAAAAACTATACTGAGAGCGTCATCAAGTCAGCGTCACGTTAAGAGCTTTGAACCAAATGAAACGGTTTTTCATACTTGACTACTGGAGCACATTTAAATTGGACAGCCCTTAAAACACATCTTTACTCTTACATTACACTTCTATAGATAGCAGCGACATGCAGTCCACATCACTGAAAGTCACGAGATCACCAAGACCCTTAATTTATACCATGGCTTAATGTTCTAATTTCGCCCTCTACTTTCTAATCCAACACAATACGTACACTTAAGTTTCCGCACTTTTCTTTCACCAGTCAGATTTGCAATTCTTAACCAACACACGCACGCTTCGCACGGGTTTCAATTTTTCTGCAATCTGGTTCCTTTAAGTACCTACCTACGAGGCGAATCTGAATGTGATTCGATGAATCGTATGAATTGAATTAAGTTTCTACCACTAGGTATGTATAAATTAATTAAACTACTGTCCTGTGTCAAACAGATGCTCTGTTTCGCAATAACGTTTGTTATGAACAAAAGAACCTTATAAATACTTAAAGGTACCGCACGTATAGTACCTAACAACAGTTATAAAATCTTTATTGTTCCCGAAATACCTACTTCAAAGTTCTTATTTAAATGGCACCATAAAAAGCTTTCCAGGTGACGTTCCCCAAATTAGTTATACGTTTAGAAGACAAAACGTTTTAGTTGCGCAGTTATTATAATATTTATTATCATTGTTAAACCAACTAATATAACACAGGAAAATGTGATGGATCATCAAAATCATAGCGTAGACTGGTTGCATCTTAGTTGAAGTCGTGGTCCGAAGCCTCGGAACCTGCGAGCAAGTGATGCTCGGCGGAAAGGGTACGGGAGAGGGTGCACAGAGCTCTCCCGGACGGCGAAGGGCGCAAACGCCGCAGGCGTCGGAGGTCTGACGACCTCCGTCCGCAGAAGGAGGCCAAGGCGGCGGCAACATTGTGGTTCCCAAACCCGAGGGGGCCATCTCGAAACCGGAGATGGCCCGGGTCAAGCCGGGGTGCGAGGAAAATGCTCTATGGGCTAGAAGCGTCAGAAGAGCCTAGAAGTGCGTGTGGTTTTAGTCGGTAAAAGTCTGACATAACCTGCCCCGCTGGCCGCAGGGTGGGTACCTATCCATGAGGATTTCCGCACAGAAAAAAAGGCCTCGGAGAACCTGAAGTCCACTTTCTTTTCTCCTACATTTAACCTGGTTATTTTCATCCTTAGAGCATGTTATCTTTTATGACATCATGACAATACATATTGTGGTTTATTATCTCTTTGTCGGTAGAAGTGGCATGACATGACCAGACATTTAATTTTTTCATCCACGTATCCTGACCACTAATCTTGGCCACATCATTAACAAGGCGACTCATTTACACTTTGTCTGTGATATCATGGACATGAAGGCTGCGCGGATGCGATGTCACGCTCACGCGATACTTTCACATGACTCCGCACATTCATCCTACATTTTCATTTCCGTGACATGCGGCTACAGGTTGTATCGCTCTGGCACCGGCTAGGCTTCAAAGACGTATAAAGGACTAGCTTTATAAACCTAACCTGACCTGAGGCCTTACTCTCTGATCTTCATCTCTCTTCCTGAGTTGAGCTGCATCGCATTTGAATTGCTTTAAGAGCTCACAGTATTGTATGAGGCCTGAGTTTTGTTGTCACAAAACGCCAGCTGTGACCACAAACTTGACCTACGCAGCAACAATGAGTGCCACATTGACATCGCAATCGATTTCATCAGTCGCGTGAAGAACAGATCCTAGGTACCTACTTAATCTGTCCGTGCACTCGAGTGACTCGAGTCGTCACACATATTACGTTTATGAGTATGGGATTAAGCTTCAAACCGAACCAAAAATGTTCTTAAGCGTCTCCTTCCACGGCTTCACACGTGCGTCGTCGCGTCGCACCGATTTGCCTATGTGAAAAGGTGACAAAGGGAATTGAACTGCTGATATCAATCATTTCCAATACCTAAATGCCTCATGTGAGTTTTTGATAATTATTGCTGAACATTGCAGTAATGTAATTGTAGAATTAAACACACTACATCGTAGATACCTATTAAACTGCAATAATCACTCCAATACTGCACTGTAATTTAAACGTAGGCACTCAGTTTAGTACACTAATTACCTGAGTATGACAATAATATGATAACCATTTCCTGAGACATGTCATGTCCCACGTTAATTGCTTGCTTATATGTAGTAACATATAAGCAAGCAATTAACGCGGATTGCTAGTAAGCAATCCAGCCAGTTTTTATGTAGGTAAGTACCTATTCTTACTGCAGTTTTTTGTTCTTTAGGTAGGTAATAACGCCATATTAATTAACGAACGTACCGTTCTATGCGGTTTACATGAATGATTTATCAGAGTCCTTAATGTGCTGCTAATTGTCGGGTTTCAGAATAGTCGTAATGTGGACAGTGCTTTTCTATAATGAACCAGTTAGCCACCAACCAGTACCTTTTACTTACGTTCCACTAATCAACTAAGCACCACGTAAAATTGCTTCGTTTTTATACATTTCCTAATCATAAGTTTTTCTATCCATATAATTACGCTCGATGCGCTTATTTTTGGTCGAAGGTTAAAAAACACCAGGATTCCGCGTGTTGCGGCAGCGGCCGGCGAAGTGCCACATCCAAATTTCATACAAAAAAAATATCATACAAAAATCTGCTAAAAATTAAAAGTAAATCGTTGGGCTATGAGTTAAAATATTTTCTTGGTATTGCCTTTATTAGAACAAAAATTATGATAATTGTCTGTTATGCAGTAACAACTTTATTAATTAAAGCAAAATGATCATTGAATGTTATGAAGAAAAAAGTTCTGAATAAAAAAATATAATTTCAAACTATTTTTGCTAGTAACAATATTAATACAAAAAATATGATCAAGAGCTCCGTTGGTTGGTTGTAATAAAAATGTATGAATAAAAAAAATATAAAAATAAAAATTATGAAGAGTGATTAGGTACTATGAGAACAAATCGGTAGTAAGACAAAGAATAGGATTTAGAATTTTATGTAAGCCAATATGGACCCCTCTGGCTCACATCGTAGCGTAGGTATCAGTCTTTTTCTAGCCATTTACTAGAAAAGAATGATACGATGTAATGGTATTACTATTACACCGGCACCGTATCAATAACAACAACAGTATCAACATAACGTAACAACAATATCGTAAGCGAGTATTGTTTGTTTGAATAATTATGTAAATGTGATCATGAGTGTGCGAAGATCATTTTTGGGTTACATTAGTCATTCAATAGTGACAGTTATAATACAAATGTATTGAATTGTACGGGGTGTTATTATTTTAGTATTTTATACAAATACAAGCAAAAACTTAACTAAACGTACCTATCACTAAAACTACTAGAGCTTGTGTGTAATGCAATGCGATTCACATTTCTTCTTAGTCTTCTACTCTACATGCTATTCTACGAAGTATACCTAAAAATTCGTTCATAAAATAGGTACGACCTCAACTTATATTTTGTATTCCTCACTATAATAATATCCTGTAAGGAAGGAGGTAGTCAAAGAATTGATGAGATGCGGAACAAAGAATGTACTCGTCCGTTCGCCGTCCGTAGCAATTCCTTGCCCTCACAGTAGCTAGTTTGTTTTGTGCGACTCGGCGTGTACATACATGATGTTATATTTTATGTTGAATGTTTTTATTTAAAAAATGTTTCTTTCAGTATTAAATTTAGTTTTTCGTGTATTGGGAGGTTTTGACAAACGGTTTGGAATCCTCAGTGGATTGGGTTCTGATCTTGGGTGAAATAATTAATTTTAATAATCTAATTTGCAAATTATAGATCGAATCGAGATAGGTCTTGTAGGTTTGACCATAGCTTGATAAGCTATAGGTAATGACCGCATCTAAAAAGCATGGTAAAGCAGAAGTCGAGTTTTAAAGGCGCATAAGGTCGGGAAAATCTGAAATGGAGTACAAAAAGCTGAAAAGCAGTTCCTAGACTTCGCCTCTACTGTTACTATAGCGCTACAATAGCGCTATTCTATACTGTAGATATAATTAAAAGTGCAGACTGTATGGCAAGCCCTACAGAATACCTGATTTTAATTTGGTCCTTTCGTTATGTATAAAAATGCATGGTGAACATCTCTAAAAGTAGTGGCTTCTATATGCTATTAAGTACCAATTTTATGGGGAGGCAAAGAGGTCGACGACCGGTGCTCATACCCCGTGTGTTGACTACTTTTAAAGAGGTAATAGTGCATAACGCACATATATTCTTGGCCTAATGTAGCTAGATCAACGATCCTTGATACAGCAGCAAAGGTAAAGAACCGATAGTACTCTTAAACTAAACACGTTTATTATAAAGGTATTAGGAAAATTTGCGTTGAATTTGTTCAACCGTATACCTACATTGTTCTTTGGGATTTCATACAACTTGCGTTATACTACCAAGGTTCCAAGGCACGAAACAGGGGTTAACCTGGCATAACTAATAAAATTGGTGATGTATTGAAAAATAAGGCTCTTATGAAAGGCGGGTGATATTTTATGAAAAGTTTGATAGCAATACAGGCTCTCTGATCCACTTGTCCCTTAAATATATATTCCATCTAAAATATTGATGAAATTTAATCAAATCTAGTTTTTTAGTAGAAGGTATGCCGTAAGCTTATCGCTTGGATTTTAGCGTTAACTGGAATTAACGAAGTCACTGTAGACACTCAACCACAATTAAAAAAACCTCAAATCAATCTAGATAATAAAAAAATGACAATGAAGCAATTTGTTTATGATTTGCGAAACCTACTATCATTTCAGCAAATAATAGTTCTTTTGATGATAATATTAATGTAGGTATTTACGCGCTGAGATGGGTTAAAATTTTTCCAAAATTTAATTGAAAAATGGAATTGATTGAAATAAGTTTTTAATAGCATTTTGTTATATAGATAGCCATATATTAACAACTTTTGGACTTTGCTCTTATCTAAAAGACTGCTTTAATATTATATAGTTTCAATTTAATACCTCCACTTGAGAAAAAGGTCTGGATAGTTTTAAAAACACACAGATAGAAAGACAGACGGACAGGAAATGGACAGATAGACAGATAGATATAAGTAGGTACTAAGGAAAGACGGACAAACAAGTGATCACATGTAGGTTCCGTTATTTTCCATTTTAGGTAGGCACATACGGAACGGAACCCTAAAAAGTAATAGAAAACATACTACTTATATGAATTGTATAAAATAACGAGTACCTGTAAATGAATTCAATTAATCCTAAATTCCAAAGTTCAATCCGCGCATTGCTTCTTGGTATGTCATTACATGACATAGACCGGTATGCACATAATATCTAAGTTCATTGTTACGCAACACAATACGAAGACTATTTGATGGATTCAAGGCGGCTATATTTCAACTTCTAATTAAATTAGTGATATCTATCATCTTCCTTTTGGTGTTATTCCTGGTTGCATCCGATGCTTCCCCCGGTCCGCTTTTTTTTGTTCATCTTTAATTTCATTGGAGTGACTGCCATCTGAAAGCCTACACCAGAGTCTCGTTCGTTAATCAGAAGGTGCGCCGATTAGCAGGTGAGGTTGGCTCGGGCTACGAAGAATGTGGGGAAGATCACACGCTTCAACACTATTCTCGCTAATTTACCTAGTAGGTAGGTACTTACTTACGAGGCGTTTTGAATGGTATTTTATAGATTTCGACGTGCTCTTTCCGAAGTAAAGTTTATATTTGGAAAGAGCTTGTCTAAATCTATCGAACTACAAATTTTCAAAATTCCAGACAAACTATACCGGTAAAATTATTGAACTATATTTTCCAACTCGTGCAACGTCGTCGTCGTTCGCATCGCATCGTTCTTTAGCATATTGAAACCGTTTTATTCTGATCTCGGATATCGTCGACGACATCAACAGAACTGTGCACCATGTTCTTTTGATAAATTCCATTATGTTATGCTTTAACATTTTCAGAATGCGTTTTCTTGCGACATCGGCTAAATGGAAATTGTGACTTTCTAAGATAACTAAAAATGCCACAGGAATATAGTACTTATTAGTTATTCATATGTAATAGCAAAGACGATAGATAACTAATGGTAATAGGTACTAACTGGTAATAGGTACATTAGACAAAACTAGCATTCCAAACTTGATCCGTATGGAATTTTGATCCCGTTCCCGCAACACATACCTAAGGACCTATATTCCATGGATAAAAATTACCGAATTTCAGCCGTTTGCGCGTGATTGAGAGACAAACATCTAATTTCACAAACTTTCACATTAGTAGGATAAACGAATAGTATCATACTATCATACTGTATTGTATTTTTATACATATTCATTTACATTAACGAATAGAAATATTATCAGTTTTAAAGTTCTGTAAAATAACTGGTTTCATTCATTCTTCCATTTTCATTGAATATGCGAATGATTGATTTGGGTTCGCGCTCAGTGCAAATATTTGTATGCATGGATATTTGCATTGCTCTGGGTTGATCCGTACCTCGGAGAGCACGTCAAGCCTTCAGCCCCGATTGCCATACGAACATTGATGGTCGTTACGGGTGGTTGGGACCCTAAAAAGTCCGAAACTGGTCTAACTACAGTACTTCGATATCGCCAATGGCTTGTGGAGGTCAAATGGCAGCCGCTTCATGGTAATTATCGAAGTAGTTAGACTGAAAAAGGCGATCCCAACTGAGTTGGGAAAAGGCTCGAAGGATGATGATAGAAATGATTGATTTGTATTGATATTAAAATAAATATAAATTATAATTTCCCCCATAGAGTCCCCCAGGGGTATCGGTATACGTAGGTACCCGAAGACTTCCCTCATTTTGATTTCCCCTTCACTTGAATCCCCACAAAATTTTGATTAGGTACTTATGTCAGATTTGTATATCAATGTGTTAGACCCTCTGTGTTTTGGACCCACGTTTGTATTTAAATTAAGCCTTAACTTCAAGTTATGCTAAAAACACTTTTTTGGTCATTAGAGCTTTTACTTTCAGTTGATTATAATTACTAAATATCTGAATCTTTCTACGACATTTATTCCCATACAGCCATCCACGATAACGTACATGCCAAGCACTCTTTTAATTAAAGTTTAATACCTAATTAAAATTTGTCAAATTGTCTATTTTTAAGCATAATCGATCACTCTACAACTACTATTCAACATCGTCTTCCTAATTGACTACAAAATGATCTAACACTGAATTATAAACAATTCTATGTTACCTTCTCTTGACCTTTATATAAACTGTAATTTAAAAAATTGTATTTCCGTGAAATTATACCTTAACTTTTCATAAAAAAGAAGAGTGGAGACCGGTAAAGTATATATAAAAACTATCTTACCTACAATCCAAATCCTACAAAAGCCTCTTAAAATCTTTATAATTATCTTATTCAATTTATTATTTACAAAGAGATATTTTTATTGACTACCCTCCATTGAAGCCAACAAAATATTCAAACCGTCGATTGCTCTAGATGGGTACGGCTAAGGGGTAGGGCGTAATCCAATTACAGATAAAATACACAATGTATTCAAATACTGTCTCAACGGATATTACCCTGTTTGTTTCTATTATTATTCATTTACAATTATAATTACAAATCGTTTCCTAAATGTTGTTTTGCTTACAGTCGTGTACGGTGTATCATAACAACGTACCCATCTACATTTCTTAGGCTCGCAAACAAAATATAAAAAGTATTAAACTGTGCTATATTGCATAAAATAACTATTGGAAGGGGATCCAAAACCATAAGAAATATAATTAAACTGTCCAAATAATGGTTCCTACCATTATTTTATAACCAGGGGTCCAATTCCGACTGAATTAAAATACAATTCTAATTGAAAACTAATCAAACTGAGGGATTCTGAAGGTAATAAAATAACCACACGTAAACGTAGATACTCGTATGTAGGTTTTGTTTTGACAGACCATGGTATGACCATGGCATCCCAAAGTATTTTTACGTTTTTCTTATTGAAATCCCGCGTTTTGAGAACGTAGCGTGCCTGTATCAGGCCTCAAGCGGTGGTAATTTTAATTAATCGTATTATTTTTTCATACCAGTATTTAACTTAAACCCTCGGATAAGTAGATGGAGTTTTTATAGTTTTGTGAATATTCGAATAATTTAACTTAGGTAAAGTGATATATTGTTAACTTTTCTTGTCTAGGAGATGTTTCTAAATATCATTAACTTAAACCGCACCCTTGTTAATTTTACTTCACATACCTAATTTTACCTATATAATACAACGTCTGCAATACAGCGTCGTTTTAAAACGTTTATTTTCTTTGTTTACAGATGCCTCTGGCCGCGAGGCAATAGAACCTGAATATAAACCGAACTAGAAACAACAAGAAGAATAAGGAATTCAACATGAGTCTCCTTACAAACGTAGATAATGTAACTACTGTAAATAACGTAACCTTAGTGGATCCAATTGCTATTTTTGGGCCAAACAGGGACACGCTTTTATTAGTTATCCCAATAACTATTATATATTCTTTGATTTTTGTAACCGGTCTACTGGGTAACACATTTACATGTTTAGTGATAGTACGTAACAAGAGTATGCATACAGCAACAAATTATTATTTATTTAGTTTAGCGATATCTGATCTCCTTTTATTAATAAGTGGTATGCCTCAGGAGATGTACTCTATGTGGTCTAAGTGGCCCTATATTTTTGGACACAGTTTTTGTGTGATAAGGGGCTTAGCTGCTGAAACATCTACAAATGCCAGTGTTTTAACAATAACGTTGTTTACTGTAGAAAGGTATTTGGCTATCTGTCACCCGTTTGTTTCGCATAAAATGTCGAAACTTTCAAGAGCAACAAAACATGTAATGCTTTTGTGGGTAGTCGCCCTGGGTCTGGCACTCCCACAAGCTTTACAGTTTGGGACCAAAGAATACAGTGGGGTCACTATGTGTCTACAAACTCGGATTATAATAGAACATTCCTTTGAACTCTCAACATTCTTCGTATTTTTCGCTCCAATGGTTTTAATAACGGTGTTATATTCTTTAATTGGACTGAAATTGAGAGAAACTAATATAAATAAAGAACAGAGCCAAAAGGAATTCGAGAGGAGTACGAAAAATATGCACAAAATACGTCGAAAACACAGCCAGTCCACAAGAAGGGTTGTGAAGATGCTAGGTGAGAACTACAAACTATAAATTGATTTTATATAAATGGTAGTTAAACAGTTTTTTAATGATATCTGTCGCTGTAAAAATTACTCATCGTTTCAATTTTCAATCAGAGCCAATCGTTTACGGGTGATCTTGAAATTTGGCATTTACGGTTGACTCCCCTGGCTCCCACTACATTTAAGATATTTTTAAATAAAAATAAACATGTTAAGTTTAATACATAATTCTTATTATTCACACATATTATTATACACATATTTAACGCATAATTCTTATTTGTTAAAAATCTTTAAAATAGTGGTACCCAAAAAAACAACTGAATACGCCTAATTTCAAGATGTCAAGAAGATGATCTTACCCGGAACGAAAATCAATATTTAGAAATTAATAATTGGGTATTACATGCATTTATTTTCATGAATTGAATACTATAACAATACTATTTAATTAATAGGTATAATACGAACTATGAATAATAAAGACATCTGATAGAGATTGTTTTAGGTAGTAGTGGAAACTACCCATTGTCTTCTATTCATTAATATTAAGCTTTTAATTAGCAGTTTCTTGGCAAATCATGAAAAAATTCATGTTACTTGTATTATTGTTCTTTTAATACATAAAAGCCGGAAAATACACCAAAAACTGATCAAGTACTTGATTATTTTTTGATGTATCATGTTGTTTAATGTGTGTTTGTGTATGTTTGTATATGTATGTGTGTGTGTGTGTGTGTGTGTGTGACCTCCCGCCATTCCTTGTGTCAGTCATATGATTGATTGAGTAAATGTGCAAAAAAGCAAAATAGTTAAATAATATAAAAACACAAAGTTCGTTAGACTGTGATAGCATGACGAACTTGAAAAGACAACTACCACAGCTAAATTGGCTTTATAAGTTTACGAGCAATAGTCGATTAACTCATAAAATGCACTGAGAGAAGTAAAAGTCCAACTAACATTAGATACCTAATCTAGGTATATATGATGAAGGTCTGTGAAGATGTTTGAATGTTTGTGACTTAATCACGCTTTAATGAACTCTGGCTATGATTTTGTACAAAGACTCACCCAAAAAGATATTCTTCTTCATAATAAATAATTAAAAGAATATAATTATTATAATAATTCTAATAATAAAAAATAATAAAAGAGTTTAGGTATATTAACTACAAAAATGCGAGAACCTAATACATTTCGGGTTCAAGACTACAGAAATTAACATACCTTGATCTATTACGAACTTTACACGAATGAAGTTGGGCAAAGTACCTACATGGTACCGACTGAAGTACATGTCATGAAAGATATAGAGTAGGTTGGGAGAGCTCATTGTGTGTTATCACTGTTAATGAATGTGTTATGGATGACATTATCGCTAATTGTTTTTCTAGATTATCTCGGTATGGTTTCAAAATTATGGTCATAAAAAAGCAACTTTTATTCGTGAATATTCATATGTATCATTTTTGTTACAGTGGCGGTTGTGGTTGCATTTTTCATATGCTGGGCTCCATTTCATGCCCAGCGACTAGTAGCAATTTACGGTACAAACGGCAATCACCTAGCGAAGTCACCTATTCTTCTCTCCGTGTATTCATTCATGACGTATACGTCTGGTGTGTTCTACTACATTTCCACGTGCATCAACCCGATATTCTACCACATCATGTCGAATAAATTTAGAGAGGCCTTCAAGGTAACTATTAAATTAATCAGCATTGTAAACACCTACTCTATTACAACACTAATGTACTTTTTTATTGTTTAAATAACTCAGTAAAACCATTGTCTGGTACTGATAGAAGAGAATTACGACGATATTAACGATATATAATTATTATTTAAATTGAAGATATACCTATTCCCTCTAGCATTTTACAACAAGTACTAAGTACCTACTTATACCATCAATTTGCGAGGAGATCATTTTTAGAGAAGTGCTACTAAAATATATTATCCATATGCTTCGTCACGTATAACATTTCTGTTTCTTTGAGAGCATCTTGGACCCGAAGGAATTGAAGATAACTTTAACATGCGTCACGTTTAAAGCATAGGTACCTACTCCTACACCGAGTCTTTAAAAATTACGCACATTTTAGCGACTCGGCTTCAGAGTATGCTACACGAGGAGTGCTCAGTTATCTTCTCCAACCTCTTATGTTCCCTTTCTATAAAAAAAGTACATAATTTTATATGAAATATACTAGATAGAATAGTCGGCACACACTAATGAGTCTGTGCTGACTTATTACTAAGATGTGAATCTTGAGATAATGCGCTACCTACCTATACAGGTAATGCAGTCAGCAGTTACTCAAAGTACTGAAAGCCAGTACTTTTCCAACAATATTGCGCGCCACATCTCAATAAAGTATACACTGCAATTTTCTGTCAGACAGTGTCCTACATAATTTCTACAAATAGTTACCAAATAAAATTCTATCCTAACACGCAATGTTCCTCTTAGCTTGGGTAGACGTAGACATGATCGGGTATATCATCGGCCGCATTTAAGATACCAATATATTATAGTTACTAGCTTTATAAATAGCAACTACAAGGTAACAGACACACGCACACGCACACGCACACTCACGCACTTACACTAGATACTAATAATAATAATAATAAGCCTTTATTGCTGAAAACTAAACACTTTTACAAATTATTAAATGCAGATAAAAAAGTATCATCTAACTAAACTAAGTATTGATCTGTTCTCCCGGATTAGTCATCAACGTGTCCTGTGACACATAGGCCTCTTCCAGCTGCCTCCATTCTTCTCTGTCCATGGCTTTCCTCATCCAGACAGCTTGGCCGACTTTCCTGATGTCGTCCATCCACCTTTTCGCTTGTCTGCCTCTTCTCCTTTTGCCATCACGTGGCTGCCATTCCGTTATGAGTTTTGTCCATTTTGTTTTACTCTCTCTTGTCATGTGTCCTGTCCACCTCCATTTTAGCTGTCTAACTGTTTTTATAATATCTTTCACTTTAGTTAAGAGTCGTATATCATCCGCTCTCATGTGATCCCTCAGTGTTACACCTATCATGCTCCTTTCCATGCCCCTCTGGCATGTTCTTAGTTTGTGTAGGTGTTTTTGGTTTAGTGCCCAGGTTTGACATCCATACGAGAGACATGGTAGTACACACAAGTTAAACACCTTCTTCTTGATGAATATAGGGAACTGTTTGCCTTTAAATATCTCTTTAAGTGACCAATATCTTTTCCATGCATTTGCAACTCTTCTTTCGATTTCTATGTCTGTTTGGTCCTTAAAAGATATTTGTTGTCCTAGGTAAATATAACTTCTTACATATTCTATATTTTCATTATCTACTTTGATGTTTATTTCATCCCTATTTGTCATTACCTTTGTCTTGGATTTATTCATGGTTAGGCCCACCACTCTACTAGCATCTGTCAGTTGTTGTAACATTTGTTGGAGTGTGTTTGCACTGTCGGTAATTAGGACTAGGTCGTCCGCGAACCTCAAATGGCTAAGTTTATTGCCATCGATATTTATTCCTATATTTTCCCACTCCAAGTTCCTGAAGACATTTTCTAAAATAGCAGAAAATAGTTTAGGAGATAATGGGTCACCCTGCCTGACCCCTCGAGCTATAGAGAACTCCTCGCCAACAGTTTCTAGTTTTATATGAGCAGTACTATTTTCGTAAATATTTTTAATAATGCGTATGTATTTTTTAGGGACTCCTTGCTCATTTAGAGCCTTCCAGAGTGAGTTATGTCTTACTGAGTCAAACGCTTTATTATAATCAACGAATGCAATATAAAGGTCTTTGCTGTATTCTTGACATTTCTCCAGTAATTGTTTCAGAACATGCATGTGATCGACGGTTGAGAAACCCGATCTAAAACCAGCTTGTTCGATCGGTTGCTGCTCATCCATCATACCTGCGAGTCTATTTAGAAGTAATTTCGAAAACACTTTGTATACGTTCGACATTAAACTAATTGGTCTGTAGTTCTCAATGTTATCCCTATCTCCCTTCTTGTGCAGTAGAATGATTGCGCTTTTAGTCCACTGTGATGGTATAGATTCTGTTTCTAAGACGGTGTTGTATATATCTGTCAGTCTAACCAGATTTTCAGGTGATGTAACTGAAATTTTTAGCATTTCGTTTGTTATCTGATCTGGACCAGGGGATTTGCCGTTTTTTAGACTCTGTACGGCTTTTTCTATTTCAGATGAGAGGAATAATGGTATTTCTTCTATATCATTGTTTTTGAGATCTATTGCAGAATCTTGCGTGTTAGATTCTGGCGCATAGAGTGTTCTGTAAAATTCTGTAGCTACCTGAATTATGGATCTTCTCTTATTTTCATGTGTTCCTAATTTGTTTTTAATGTTTGGTATCCATTTTTTTGACTCTGTCAGTTCTTTCAAGGCTTTTTTAACTCCTCCTGATTTTTTTATGTGGTATGTTAGTGTGTCCATTCTTCTTTTGTTTCTATCTTTCTTGATGCATTTACTTATTTTTTTGCTTATTTCTGTTATGGCCTTTCTATTTTGTTTATCATTTTTATTCTTTATGAGCAGCTTTCTTTCCTCTATCAGTATTTTAGTTTCATTATTTGTGACGCTAGGCTTTGATTTAACTCGTTCATTATGAAGTGGTCCGAATAAATCATTTATTTGTAAATCATACTTCTCTTTTGCTTGGTTTTTTATTGCGTTTTGATTACTTGTTTTCTTTGTTGAATTAAATTTATTTCTGCTAATTTTTGGTTCTGCGTTACTCAATTTGGCTCTGACCATTCTATGGTTACTGTTGAAATTTAGTTGACTAAGGACACTTACGTCTAGGAATACTTTAGAGTTGTTGGTTGCTATATAATCTATCTCATTCTTGATTGAACTATTTGGAGAAAGCCATGTCCATTTTTTATTTTTATTTTTCTTGTAGAAGCTATTCATAAATGCAAGGTTATTTTCGAAAGCAAGGTTAATCATTCTATCACCATTTTTACTTCTTCTACCGTATCCAAAATTGCCAACTATACTCTCTTCTCCAGTTCTTTGAGAACCTATTCTGCCATTAAAATCCCCCATTAAGATAACATTTTTATGGGTTTCTTGCAAAGCTGATGACAGTTGATCATAAAATGCATCTTTGGCCAACTCTTCATACTGTTCAGTGGGAGCATAAACCTGAATAAATGACCATTTGTTTTTGTACATTGGCAGATGCATGTTCAGTATAGCTATTCTCTCTGAAATACCTTTAAATTCTTCTATATATTTTTCTAAATATTTTTTGATCATGAAGCCCACTCCATGCCTTCCTTTTGTTTCACCTTTATAGCATAGTATATAATCTTTACGGTCTTCAATCACTTCTCCTAATCTCCTAGTTTCGCTTAGGCCTAGTATATCCCATTTTATTTTTGAGAGTGCTAATTCTAATTCAGTCAACCTTTCATGTGTTCTAAGTGTTAGGCAGTTAAGAGTGGCTATGTAAATTACTTTTCTTGGTTTGAGTTTTGTATTATTGATGTTAGTATTATTTTCTGTCTTTAGAGCTGGAAGGGATTGGTCGCTTACCCCCACGGAGACCAGCCGGCTTGGGGGAGATGTGTTTATTGTTGTTGTTTCGTTTGGTTTTTTCTGTTTAATCGTTTTGACTTTCCGAGGACTGACTTGCATTAATTGCTACTCTTTTATTTCCGAAGTTGAATGGGATCTGTTTTTGTACATTCTCTCGAAAGCATTAACTTTATTAATTTTTGGGCGGGTGTTGTCTTCTATATTGGTGTTTGGAGAAGTAGATTGTTCTCTTTTGCGTTTATCCCTAGAGGTAACGTCTTGACCCTTTACCACCAGCTTGTCATATTTTATGAATGCTAAATGACCCTTTTTTCTTTCTTCTTGTAACTGAGGTATAAGACTTCGTCGTTTTTCTAAAACATCTTTACTAAAGTCTTCGTTGACGTACACGTTTTTGGGTAGTCTTTTTTTGTTTCTCAAAATTTCATTTCTTTTCCACGTGTTCAACATCTGTACTAGGATGGGGCGTGCTCGATCTTTTGGCTTACCAATACGATACGCCTTGTTGATGTCTCGATCAACAATTTCAATCCCAGATATTTTTAGAGTTTTTGTAACCATTTTCACCGTGTCGATATTTTTATCATTAGATTCTTCAAAGCCGTAGAAAATCAAATTATTCGACTTTTTCCCAAACTCCATACGAGTAATCTTTTCGTTTAATTGTTTCACTTCGATTTTTAAACGTTTGTTTTCTTCTACCAATGGTTTAAGTTTTTCATCCATTTCTTCTCGCATAGAGGTTTTTAATATTGATGTTTGTTTTTCCATTTCTAATTTTAAATTTGAAAATAATAATTGTAGTTGATCATCCATCTGGGCAAATTTTAAATAATACGTTGGGCACACTGATGTATTTTAGTAGTAAATTTGATTTATAAAGTGGCAACCCTCT
The DNA here is from genome assembly GCA_963576445.1 of Lithosia quadra. Classification (NCBI taxonomy): domain Eukaryota; kingdom Metazoa; phylum Arthropoda; class Insecta; order Lepidoptera; family Erebidae; genus Lithosia; species Lithosia quadra. The sequence goes on along the minus strand of OY754880.1, from coordinate 5,928,281 downwards.
TGCGTAGTTAGCGTGGAACGAAACGTTTTTCTTTGTTTTTCGATGTTGGTAGTTGGTAAGTGAATGAATAATCCTACCTGTCAATGTCGAGTTGCGTTTGTAGGTTATGTTGCAATGTTGTATCTTACTATTATTTCGATTTATAGCGGTGCATCTATCACTTGACAGGATTTATTTTGATAGCCTTGGCTTTATTTATTTATTTCACTAAATTTAATTCTCACTTAGCTGAAGTTTTTAACACTTTACTGGTTAAGTTTTCGGAGCTCACTATGTACGTCTACACTGTTATACAGTCCAGCCGGAAGTCACACTAGATACTAACAATACTTAAATCTATCTTCTTAATATAATTATATAAATCTCGTGTCATAATGTTTGTCCTCAATGGACTCCTAAACCACTTAACCGATTATAATAAAATTCGCACACCATGTGCAGTTCGATCCAACTTGAGAGATAGGATAGTTTTTGAAACGGATTTCGACATCCACGCGGGCGGAGCCGCAGGCAACAGCTAGTAATGTTATATCTATCTATCTATACATATAATAAATCTGTAACTGATCGGTGTCTGTACATGGAATATACGAGAAAAAAAATTATTAGGGGACTTTATGAATGTAATAGATGCCAAAATAATAATTTTTAGAATTTTTGCCTGTTTGTCTGTGCCTCCGTGTCTCTGTGTCTCTGTGTCTCTGTTTATCCGCACCAAATTTTTTTGTTCACGCTAAAATCAAATAACTACTGGAGGGATTTTGATCAAACTTGGTACGATTATAATTCATACTTCTGGGCAACATATAGGCTACTTTTTATACAAGCTGATACCCGCGGCTCCACCTGCGCGTCGTTTTTAGGTAGGTTATCGTTTTTTGGTCATATCTCCGGTTCTACTCAACCAAATGCAATCAAACATACGTCAAATTTTAAGTCTAAGCAAGACCTTTCTAATAAAACACACCGCATCAAAATCTGTCCAGTACTTTTATCGCTAGCGAAGGACGTAAAAAGTACTGAATGGATTTTGATGCGGTTTGTTTTATTAGAAAGGTTTTGGTTAGACGAGTGGAGACCATTGGAGTGGCGAGTGGAGTGGAGAGTGGTATGGAGTGGAGTGGTGAGTTGAGTGGAGAGTTGAGTGGAGAGTCGTTTTATTAAATAGAGATAGACTTGGTGGCGATACCGACCTCCACGCGGTGGAAGCCGCGGGCGGAAGCTAGTATAACACTAAATAGCAATGCACAACTTGCTTGATTGATATGATTGATTGGTAAAAAACTTAGTTCCGGAAAAGAAGCAACAACTTGTAATACCTACATGCATTCATGCAATTGACAATAAGTAAGTTCAATTAAAATTTTTCACATCACTTTTCTGATCGTCAATAAAGATAAATTATTACTACATGCATTGCTTTACCTGCTGTTTCAAGTCGGAAGACATAAATTTATGATTAAAATAATGAATACAGTTGCAGTTGTTCAACCGGTTTCCTATATGAAACCAGGTCCGTTTAATTACAATGAAAATTATAATAACACATTATATATCTACCTTTAATGAAACTTAGAATGTAATATTATACGATGCCAACTAGGCATGAACAATAATATATTTTGCAAAGTTAGGTATTTAAATGTGTAATAACTAGATGCTTGGTGTATGTCTAATCTACATAATAGAATAAATCTTCTCGCTTGTTTTTCTTAGAATTTTTAACATACCATGGCAAGTCATGCTGTACTTAATGTAACTTTTCCTAGCATTTATCAATGCTGATGGTTACCCCTATTGATTGATTAAGTACTTCATTCTATTTAATGAAAATACCCATATAATTATACAACGCAGTATACCTACATATAAATTTGTGCCCCTTGTATTTCATCATGTTGTTCACTTGGTATTCAACCAAGTGTTTAATTAGAAAGATATAGCATTTAAAATTCTAAGCAAGTAGTATAGGTACCTACTCTCTAAATTATTCCTAAAGACTAGACACATTATAAAGAGGAGCCCCTTGTTTTACAGACAGAAATTCGTTTCCCAGAAAATGTTTCATAATAATATTTTGGTCCTTGTATTTTTATTTCAAATATTATTGTTTCAAATCCAATTTACTACAATGAAAAATATTTCACAGAAACACAATTTAAAGAATTTTTATTCACATTTTTTTGTTTAGTAAACTTATCAAACAGAAGAATTATTTTTTAACGAACATAAAACTACTTCCACTATTTATTTCGAAATGTAACATTTTTAACACCCCGACTCAAAGTACCCCGACTCGGATGGATTAGGTTAGAAGGCTCCGCTCCGCTTCGCTCCCGCCTTAGCGTTCGGGGTTTTTCAAACCACCCAGAAATAGGAGCCCCGCGAAGCGAATAATATAAATTAATTCACATCCAGCCAGTCAAGAACAGGGAGGCTGCTACCATCTCATCTCCTGCAATATTATTTAATTTAATCTTGGTTTGAACATCGGACCGTTGAAGTCTGTCCAGATACCTACTTGTGATGTGGTCAATCAATATCTCTTAGTCTATAGCCAGCACATGAGTAAACATAAGTACAGAGTGCAAACTTCGAACTAGCTCGTTGCGCGACCGACAAGGCGCTGGGGGACAGGATCGAAGACGTTCCGGGGGAATTTCCGGTTCGCCTTGGATAGAAACAGTGTAAATCTATGCGTACCTACCTACTAGGTAAATATGGGTTGTCGCGAACAGCCAATTAGGTACCTGTTACATATTCTCCTTTATGTCATGCCATATGCATTTAGCCTACTTATGGCAGAAATGTTTTCTAGACACGTTTGCTTCGGAGACTAGGTACCTGATTTAGTGTAGATTGAGAGTCAGCTAAGTCACACATAGCCGTGCGGCCCCTGTAGGACATTGAATTTCTCCTCAAAAAAAGAAATATGCCCTATATTTAGAGCAAACAGTATTGTGCAAATTTTCAAAAGCCCTAATGTATTAAATATTTTTGCGCCTTGTGTTTTAGAATAGCATTACTGTATGGTCAGATAATAGTTATATTAACGTAGGTGCTAAGTGTGTAATGATAACGCCGAAGTATTTCTATGATACAAGCCTAACCATAGCTATAAACTAAGGTTATTATTTATTATTATGGTCAACGTTATATTTGTCACTTGATTTGTTTCAGAACACAATGTCACAGTGTTGCTGCCGATCCACCAACAAGGCCTCGGGCAAGCGATTTTCTTACACGGTGTAGTAGTCATAAAACTACTACTAACATTTTTTATCTATGGTTAATAGATAATCGCTTTTATAATAACTGTAGGGACGCGTTTTGTTAGCAAACATAAATCAACTCATCGTTGCTTGGGTTTACATTAGTTTGATTGCATTTGAATACTTAAATATATTCTATTTTCGATTCTGGTTGCGTTCCTGGTGTCGTAATTGACAATTATGTACAACAGTTATTTATCGATGTAATATTATAATTTATAAGATTGAACTTAAAGGACTCGGTTCCTATGTGACAGTTGTCAATGTCAATAAGTGTCATCAATAGAAATTAATCATTCACTTTTTCACTTCCGATATGGCGGTCGGCGATTGCACATAATCTCTTTGAGTTCATCATATAAACATATTAGAAAGTGTAATTGGAAGCCGATGAAGACTCCGAAGACGATGTATCGTTGAGTACTTCATCCATCCCGTCCAATGAGAAGATAAGATTGTGGCGTACACCGAAGGCGAGTGTTGGCGTGTCAGCGACACGTTATATTTTTGCCGCTACCTCGTGTCTACGGGATTTCTCCGTAGGCTAGACCTGTGGCGAGGTCTATGCTGCATCTGACGGCCAGATGCAGCGATGCCAAGGAGCGGACAAGCCTTTAATGTCCACTTGCTGCGAAGCTGTGGATAGCCGTGGAAGAGACGGAGGCCGAATGGCATCGAACTGCATCGTGTCGCCGTGGTGAGATCTGACATCCGTTGGATCCAGTAAGGTACCCATCCACGTTATTTCAATGGCCATTGATCTAGTGCTCGTGTTCGCGAACTTTCGATCGCAAAACGCAAAACGTGTCGCGTGTGCCGCGTGGTAAGTTGATCCGATATCAACCTTTTCTTCGAACTGGACATTGCTCTAATCCTGTATATTTTGCAACCTGTAGTCCTGATAACTTATTGTATACCTAAAGTTTAATATATAAAATGTTCTTTGAATGTTATCAACTGCAATTTCATTTACTCTCCCGAGGTGCCCCAATGGTTCATCAAGGTAAATAAATATCTTCCAGGTACTATTCACAAGAGGTCCTTGAAACAATAGTTCAATGTAAACTGCCGAGAGACTGATCCGGAAGCACTATTTGTATAGTTCCCATATTTTAATATTGTAACGTCACCATTCTATTCATCTCTATACATCATATACCATATTATACCTTTATACTAGTCATATTTATTTTTTATACGTTACAATTGGCGCCCGAATAATTATAATTACCTTTAATTTAAACCTATTTGACCATTGGTATGCCTCGGAAAAATTTTTTTGTATGATGAACACTTTATTTTGATAAAATCAAACAGGTTGCTTAAACTATCTGTATCAATAATTATGAATAACTTAGTTTATTCTATTATTTATATGTAGATTAACAATACATATTATATACTTTAAATACAGATATTATTGGTTATTGTTTGCATAAGTTCATATTATGAACATACTTAACCTAACTTCTTATAACATTTGTTTACATTGGGTTATTCTGAAACTTTTTGCAATTTAGTTTGGATCACACCAACAAAGAATTTTAATATTTTATTGTTTACTGACTAAATAGTCATATTGGTTCTCACTATACTGAGAAATATATTATAAACTTGTTTACTGTTTGTTGGGTGATTCTGCAATAATTTTCTTATTTTGTTTGAAATTTATACCAAATATAAATTTTTTCTTGTTTTTTTTTGTCACTATGGCTGATGAACCAAGTGTGTCAAAGCCTTTAGCTGTTGATGATCAGCATCGTAACGTCACTCTTAGGAAACAACACCAAGATGTGTACCGAACGCCACCAGAACTCGACGATAGTACTAGCTGTAAATTAATTATAATTATATACCTCAAATACAGCTCTTTTTAAATACTTCTGTTAACATTGCTACTGGTTATACACCATACTTTTTGGCTAAAGATTGTGCGATAGTCGCGGATGGTGCACTGAATACATCGCATGGCAGTACACCTGATTCGTTAGACAATCTTCAACTCTCAAGTAGGCATTCTAAAGCTGAAGCCTTGAATGATCTTGCGGATATTTTCCAATGTGTAATGCAGGTAAGTTCTTCTCGGCTAAGCTCGCACCGAGGTTTGTCAAATATAAAATTGTTGGCAAACCATTCGATGTGGTTTACCATTTAGAAGACCTCAATACAGGCATTATAGGGAAATATCATGTCAAGGACATAATTAAAATGCCAGGAGGTGTATAACGCTAGTGTGAGTCTGTACAGGTGTGGGCATATTTGTACCTACTTTTGTCTAACTGATGTTGACTTTTTAGTCAATGTTAAGTTACTTTTAGTACCTGCATATGTATAGATTCGCATGAGCAATGTATTTTTGTTAGTCTGTTTTCAACTTTTTTCTCAGTAATGAAAATTAAGTTTCAAAGATAGAATTTTTTTCAGACATGAAAATTCTTTATTTTCTGTTTTGACTTTTTTGTTTTGGCTAGTGTAAATACACATTTCACAGATCCTAGATCTGCTTTTCTGATCATTTTTTGATCAGTACTTTTGCCAAACCAATTGAAACCAAGTTTCAATTTCTATGTGATCACACTTATCTATACTCCTTGTATAAGATTCTTATTTTATGGATATCCACATATTATGACTATTCAGGAATTACTTGTTTCACAGTTTTTCTACCATTCTAGGTTTCAAAACAATGAAAAACAAGTTTTCTTGCTTGAAATTTTTTTGACTTTGTCTTAAAAATTCTCTTTGTGATTTTTCATCACTTTGTTTATTCCTCACAATTTCTTAATTGATGTTGTACTCACGGCTTATGACTAGTCTGATAACACTTATTTGATAGTTCTTCGACCATCTCAGGTTTGAAAATAATTCATAATAAGTTGTTTTTTTCCTGATACCATTTCTTAGACCTAGTCTATAGAAATTGGTTTCCTTGTTTTTCATATCTAACTGCGCAGTGGATATGATTAACTTATGTATATATCATGCATCCCAACAGTTTCGCGACCTGTTGTGGACTTTTATTAGTATAGTTCTAGCATAGTACACACAGCACTCACCGGCTTGGGTAAGCAGTGTTGCTGCTGTTGTTTAGTATTTAACAATTGGATTGTGTTAAATCCTTATTTAAGTTAGTTTGTTAAGCTAGTCTTTTATACTTCTTAGCTTAGTTTTTTTTCTTTTTTTCATGAGCATGCAAACGCTCATTGCTTGGTAAGCAGAAAAAACTTTTCATTGACATTCAAAGTTTTTTCCGGTTATCCCGGCTGCTTCGGATAAGGGGTTATCCTCTTTGCTCCGAAGGGGGGTATTGTAGTAGTCATAAAACTACTACTAACATTTTTTATCTATGGTTAATAGATAATCGCTTTTATAATAACTGTAGGGACGCGTTTTGTTAGCAAACATAAATCAACTCATCGTTGCTTGGGTTTACATTAGTTTGATTGCATTTGAATACTTAAATATATTCTATTTTCGATTCTGGTTGCGTTCCTGGTGTCGTAATTGACAATTATGTACAACAGTTATTTATCGATGTAATATTATAATTTATAAGATTGAACTTAAAGGACTCGGTTCCTATGTGACAGTTGTCAATGTCAATAAGTGTCATCAATAGAAATTAATCATTCACTTTTTCACTTCCGATATGGCGGTCGGCGATTGCACATAATCTCTTTGAGTTCATCATATAAACATATTAGAAAGTGTAATTGGAAGCCGATGAAGACTCCGAAGACGATGTATCGTTGAGTACTTCATCCATCCCGTCCAATGAGAAGATAAGATTGTGGCGTACACCGAAGGCGAGTGTTGGCGTGTCAGCGACACGTTATATTTTTGCCGCTACCTCGTGTCTACGGGATTTCTCCGTAGGCTAGACCTGTGGCGAGGTCTATGCTGCATCTGACGGCCAGATGCAGCGATGCCAAGGAGCGGACAAGCCTTTAATGTCCACTTGCTGCGAAGCTGTGGATAGCCGTGGAAGAGACGGAGGCCGAATGGCATCGAACTGCATCGTGTCGCCGTGGTGAGATCTGACATCCGTTGGATCCAGTAAGGTACCCATCCACGTTATTTCAATGGCCATTGATCTAGTGCTCGTGTTCGCGAACTTTCGATCGCAAAACGCAAAACGTGTCGCGTGTGCCGCGTGGTAAGTTGATCCGATATCAACCTTTTCTTCGAACTGGACATTGCTCTAATCCTGTATATTTTGCAACCTGTAGTCCTGATAACTTATTGTATACCTAAAGTTTAATATATAAAATGTTCTTTGAATGTTATCAACTGCAATTTCATTTACTCTCCCGAGGTGCCCCAATGGTTCATCAAGGTAAATAAATATCTTCCAGGTACTATTCACAAGAGGTCCTTGAAACAATAGTTCAATGTAAACTGCCGAGAGACTGATCCGGAAGCACTATTTGTATAGTTCCCATATTTTAATATTGTAACGTCACCATTCTATTCATCTCTATACATCATATACCATATTATACCTTAATACTATTTTTTATACGTTACAACGGCCATAGCTATTCCACGAAATCCTTCGTCCATTGGTACTGTCTAAGCAGATTATTTTTACTTTATTATTTTTTTCATATTTTTAATAAGTACCTACCTACTGAAAAGTGGAGGCCTATCAAATGTTTATATTGTATCAGTTCAGTTGTTATCGGCTACAATATACCCTTATGTTTGTATAGTTAAATAGTTAGGATGCCGCATTTATTTTAAATGTTTTAGTTATGTAATTTTATGCATTGGTTCACCTAATCATACTTATACGAAACCTAACCTAACCATAAGGTAAAATTTCAATAGGTAGGTATGTTAGTTTGTAACCGGCAACTTTCAAATAAGTACCTATCTCTTAATGTAAATAATTTATTTTATTATTAGTGTTATTACCTAAGATAATTAGATAATTCAAAATAAGTACCTACCTACATCATGAAGAGTAACTTCTTTCTAACAGTACCTTATTTATATTCCATATTTCCTTTTACAGAAAAGATGAGAAGACAAGATAGCAGAGAGAAAACCTTACCAACTATGCAGATTTGTCCTAACGGAACATCTACTCCTATTCCATCTAGACACGAAGACAGGCATAATTGTTGTAAGGATTACCAAAATGTCCTCATAGAGGAATTGAAAAATACCAAGAATCATAAATTAGATACCGCATCAAATGTAGCGCATGAAAAACCAAGACGTCGATCCCCAGTATCCTATCCTACACCCGCCGAAATTATAACCATCTCTCCTGATAGAACAGATTCTGATGAGAAGAAGAATTATGGGAGTGGTGAACCAGAAAAACACCTAAAAGAGATTAAATTAAGGATTGCGCTCCGTGAACAAGAATACGGATAAAAAATTATCTACGTTTAGTAATGAAGAAAACAATTTATAAATTAATCAATTTATTTGTATAATAAATGGATAGGTGATTAGGTACAATAAAGTAACTCTTGTATACCTACCTACCGTAAATTTCAAAAGTAACCTTTTATACTATATAGAAACCAAAAATGTGTAATTTGGGCTAAATTAATGTAATTTCCTCCTGAATACATACAAAATGACCAAAACATATTAGCGAGCTGTTGAAATATACGTACTTACCTAATTAAATTGATTGAAATAATGCTATTTTTGTAGTGGCCTTTTCTTCATGGTGTTTTTGTAAATATGTAGTAATAATACAATTTGCAGTTACAACTTACCAACTGTATACATAAGTAAATAATTGTATTATGGATGCTGCTAATGATAAAAAATAAGTCTTAAGTATTATTTTTTTTACTTTAAACGTTTTTAAAAGCTTTTATTTAACTTCACTTGTATGAATATCTGGGAATTTTGCAAGCTTTATTTGATGCACTTTCTAGCGTTAATTTGACTTGAAATTTGGTACAACTGTGTATGTACCTACTAACTTTGTTGTATGGTTTTCATTAGTACTGCAAATCTAACATAATAAAATCGAGTAGAATCTCATTTGTTTTGTCTTGGCATATTTTTTGGTGCTACACGATGTCCGGATAGGATAGCGTTCATGACATTGTTTTAATTAGTTCCAAAAATCGTAGCAGTTTAACCAAATAGTAAGATCCCCCATTTCTAATCAATTATAAGTTATTGTATCTTCAAATTATTATTATGCTTATACGAACTCAAGACTTCAATGTAAGTTCAAAACGTAAAGACTGAGATTATAACACCAAGATAGTCCCAAAATTAGGGAGGGTGAAGTACTACAGTTATTATTAATTTATTATATAAGTACCTACATTGTATGCACTCAATGTTTATGAACGATGAAATAAGTGCTTATTGTTTTAGCGTTAATTATTTTAAGCATTAGCTTTAAGGTGCAATCGAAGTTATTTCAACAATGTTTTCTAAGTGCTCTATTCTGCCATGTTACCTACTTGAAACTTAATTTCATATTGTAGAAATACATGTTAGTGAACACTGATCATGTCGTCTTAATACCTACTCGTAAATACGATATTTCCTAAAAAATTATCATTAGCTATTTGCAAATAAATGACAGAAAAAAATACAGTTTTAAAACTTATTTATGCAAGTCTTATGGAGCGATTAGACATTATAAATATCATTATTATTATCGCAATCCGATATTGTTGCGATTTGTAACATAGGCATTTTATTTTGTCAACTTCGTAGGTATTTCGTTACACAGACCATAAAATTGTAGAGATTAAAGTTTCAAATCTACTGTTACTCACTTTCTCTTTTTTTGTAAAATTTACTGCTTACGACTTATAACTCCTTTATAGACAGGTTTTTTTTCGGCTGATAACATTTACGAGTTTTTAAATCGATTTAATTTGATCTGTTTGTTTGGGTCAAATCTAGTAATTGAAATTTGAACCCCTCTTGTCTGATTAGTCCGATATTTGGCAGAAGTCTTTAGTTCTGATGATAATACAATTTCAAACTGTATAAGTACCTAACTTAAAAAATATTTCTCATAATTTATTATTATTCTCAAACACATGAATAAAAAATTATGAATGTTGTACTTCCAAGTAGGAAGTTATTATAATAATATAATCATCTCGTTGATGGAATATTGCAAAATATTCACATAATGTTGTAAAATAGGAAAAACTGTTTGTTACCTTCAAGAAATTTATTGTAGTGTGCTCGGGAATAAAGAGGGTAGACTGTTCTTTGTTTGTGTATATTTTTAATATCCTTAGGTATGCAATGTGTCATACAAATTTTGCTGCAAAATGAATTCAAATTATTTACACAACTAATCAGCCTATGCCAATCAAAGTCTAAAATGCAATGGGTTTTTTGGTTTACCATGTCAGCTTAATTAGAACCATCGTCATATAATTTGGGGATAGACATTGTGCTCAAGGCCCCGGTAACGTGGCGGGCGGCCGCGTACCGAAGGATGCCGAAGTATCCCGAAGCATCCTCAAGGCTGCCGATGCAGCAGCCTCTAGCATACCGAAGCGGTATTTTTGTTACTACGACCATATATATCATGGGAATTTCTATTTTATTGCCTTGATGTTATGGCAGGTTTTCGTGCTGTACGTAAGTAACAATTGTATAATTAAAAAGTAAGTATTATTTATAAAATTAAATTAACCTGCCAACTCACCTGCCAAGTTCAAATTTAGAAGAAATTTAGTAAATATGATCGATCTTAAAGTGCATCTAAACTTGGCATTGGATTAGATTTCAATCCTTTTTTAGGCCAACCTTTAGCCGATAGGAACTTGGCCCCCTTTTTACCCGACTGCGCAACGCAAAGGAGTGGTAATGTGTTTAACAGCCTATGTATGTATGTTCCTTTGAAGCACTATACAGACCAAACGCCTGGGCCGATTTTCATGATTCACACGTCAATCGATTCCTCTAAGTCTGGCGAGTGTCACTAAAGATATGACGTCAGTGAAAATTCAATATGGCGACTACTGGCCGCCATATTGTGAAAATTAAAAAAATGAAAGTCAGCAAACTATGTCAAGTGGGGTATCGTTGAATAGGTATTTAAAAATCATTTTTAGTTTCCTTTCAATATTTTTCGATTCCATTGACCATTTAGGATCTGTAGCGATTTAAAGTTGCGTAACAACAATTCATAGGTTTTTATTAGACAGTAGAAAGTCCAATCGGGTAAATAGCTGGCTAGGACACTAACTAAAAAGTATAAAATAAACAAATTTAATTTGAAAATTAAAAAACCCGACTGCGTAAAAAACTAAAAATAAAAAAAACAAGCACTCAGATGTCCGGTGGTCTAGAAACATAACAACTTAACAGTCGGGATCCATTGAAAAATTAGATTGGCTGTTTAATAGTGGATCCCGACTGTTAAGTTGTTATGTTTCTAGACCACCGGACATCTGAGTGCTTGTTTTTTTTATTTTTAGTTTTTTACGCAGTCGGGTTTTTTAATTTTTACAGGTATGTTTTTGGTGGGATTGAATATTTACATTAAGTGGTTGCAAGAGATCGTATTGGTATTCTTTGGATAATGAAATAAAATTTGTACCGTTGCGACCCTTGTCCCGCAGCCATCATCTTGAATGCTCTTTACGGTATATCGCGTAAACCATTTATGACATCCAAAAAATGAAATTCTTCAGATGAAATTGCTTTCTCTAACTTTTGCAAGCTAAGCCTAGGTAATAAAAAAATATTATATTTCAATAGGCCTTTGCGAGAAGCTGCGGAACGTGTACCTAGTCTAGTTCCGCACTACTACAGATTATAAGAATTACCTACACTGACAGTAGTACCGTAATCGTGTACCGTAACTATACCGTATCTATCGACGACTGCCTTGGTAATGTTATTGTGTTCTTTACTAATTCCTAGTGTGCAAAAGTGCTTCAGTGATATTTCTAGTTAACCGTGTGTACTGTTTTTATCTTGGAATAAACCAGTAAGGTGGGTATAATTAATAAATCATATAATAAGGTATGGTATTAGGTACACCTACAGTTATAATACCTACATGTTATAGAATAAAATTGTAGACAGTTTTTTTAGTAGGTACCTACTTATTTGAAATAAACATCTCAATCTTAACTTTCAATCATTTAAAAATATACCTATTACGAATATTGTGTGCAACGAGGCTTGCTGTTTGTTTGAGTTCACTCATAGATAGGATATTATTTTGCAATTCTGAAAAGTAAAGAGATACTAAGTGACTTATCAACACAACATAAGTAGGTATACCTATGACACAATTGATCAAATGTAGACATGTCTCTACTTTTGTTTTTGTTTATTTTCATCAGGGCACCTGTTTTTGGCAAAGGAAAATAAAATTTAGACTGCACTACTTTTCCTAAGTCTATGGACTAGGTACACATTAGATGTATAAAATCATGTAATATACCTACAAAATATTACTAAAAATACCTCAAAATAATTAATTGAAAAAAAAAGTTGTTCAAGTATCTTTTTTTTTTCATTTAATACTGTATGAAGAATGTTGGATAAAAATTAGAAAACTTATCAGTTAAAAGAGCTAACTCTCTATAAGAATATTGATTTCTTCCATGAAGCTATAGATAAACATAGAGGCCAAACCGGGAAGAACAGCTTGATCCAAATACCTACATGTCTGTATCTCACTCTCTGTGGGCCGACTTCTCTTTCGTGTATTTGTACAATGTTGCTATCTTCTTATTAGTATCTCCTAGTAAATTATAGAAATAGACCATACTAACCAAAAATGCAAGTAAAATGATTTATAAATAACTCTAATAGTTCGACTACGATTATTAATGTGGAAATTGAAAAATTTTATGCCATTTATTATGCATGATTGGGTTGTTGAATCAGGAAATCAGTGAATTAAATTCCCATTGTCTATGGATTTAGTACGTAATGTGGCAACATTAGGACTACATGTCAACTATCAATAAACAATATGGCGGTTGTTTATTATTGTTTTGGTTTTTAACATATTTAAAGTTAATTATAAGTATAAACTCAAAAAATGGTGCAAAATTGTATAGTGCGTGGTTGCGGTAGTACGTGGCATCAAGGATGTGATATAAAATTCCACGCGTAAGTGTTTAAACTTGTTTAAATGGTGATTTCTTGCTTAGAAGGTTATCATACTTAGAAAGAGAAGTCGGCCCACAGAGAGCAAGATAGTAAATACAGACTGAGCATCAAGTAGGTATTAGAAGTGAGGCCTCCATGTTTATCTATAGCTTCATGATTTCTTCTACACTTCCTCTAAATGTGTTAATTAACCAGAGATGTATTGTTGTTATAATTTTTGTGTTTTATGTAATCTACAATTAACCTTGTTGAGCAAATTAAGATTTTTATCTTTATTTAAATTCAGCAAGACCAAGCTATGCTTAGCTAATTCTATAACTGCATTCTCAACTCCTATATTATGAATTAGGTCGATTTCATCGTCATATTGAAATATGACGATGAAATTGTTCTTTTCTCGTTCAAAAAACCAGTCAATAAATGTGAAAAAAATCTGTGTGTTGGAGCGAAATCTGAGCGGCGCGGCTGGCGGTAAGACCCAAGCTGCACAAGTAACTATGGAACCGTTGAAAATACGTCTTGAGTATTAAAAGCATGCCAAACAAGTATGTAAGAATAGAAGATCAGTGACGGAGACGGTGATGGATTAATTTAGAACCAGTTTTCTCGCGCCGAAACACAACATGATAATATTAAAGATAAATACTTACTGAAGTACCTACCTACCTAAAAAGCAATAGAGGTATATAAACGTATAAAACATAATATCAAATAAGCGTACGTACGTACAAAAAGTTATGGTGCCGATTCTGTTGCGTATCTTTGAACTAAACATCACAAAAATGATTTTCTATGAGTTTCGTTTGGCATTGGATTAGATTTAGACTTTAATATGATAGAATTAAAGGTGAATTTTAATGTATCTAATCTACGTACACTACTACGACTTAAAATATAGGTAGGTATTGTAACAACTAAGCCAGGCTATCGCATTGCGTAGGTATATACTTAATGTGATGACAGTGTAAACGTTGAAAGAAATAAATATGATTTTTGTCTACTTCAAAGTGTTGTATCAGCAAAATCGACACCATTGTCAGTAATCAAAAACGTCATTGGTCCCTTGTATTATGCATGTTTAATGACTTCAGTTAAAGCAGTATTGCTTTGTCACTGTGAAGCGTTCATTGTTAACAGCCGCCTGTGCGCAAGGTAATTCTTTTTTTATACTTGATTTCGTAATTTGTTATTATAGTGATATTTATAACTTATACTTACCTATATTCTTATAACAGTATAAGCATCACAATAGGTAGGTATGTTGTTAGTTTTAATAAGACCGACCAAAGTGAAATAATATGACTACCTATTACTATGAAGTACAGTTATGTTTTGTTTTACGAATATAATGAGGTTGTACCTCAACTATATACATAAAACAAAGTCAGGTCATTAGACTAAGTAACTCAAGAACGGGTGTATTTTCATGATCTTTGATTTTTTTATATTTGTCTCTGCCTATACTGTGTCATTTTCAGTGCAGATAACCCTACGGATATCCCCGTCGGCCATGGGGGTTTATACGAACTCGGACCCACTAAAACCGCACACCGTCTCGGATCTCAATTACCGGGGTGTAATTAGGTTACCCAATACAACATTTCTCTGCTGGCCTTGGGTCATCTATAACAATGGCCTAATGTCTCAGCCTTAAGAAGGCCCCATCGAACTATGGAACGGTGGGGAGAGATGACATCGCGCCCCTGTTTCTTTTCTGTAATTTTTATTTCTACAGAGGGTTTGTTCACAAAGTGGCCCCCCTGTGTCGCCATGTACCTACGTTTCCGCTTCAATTTATTGCAGCTTTGTTACATACTAGCTGCTTATCCATATTATCGTGTTTTAGTCATATTCAATTCTTCTTCAAGCAATGCAATCAAGCAATCTAATAGAAAAACCCACATTGAAGCCGTTCAATAGTTTTTATGTTTATCATGAACAAACTTACAAGAATTCCACAAGAATTGGAAAAAAATTGTGGTCAGTTCGTTAATTTAATAAAAACCTAGCATTTTTTAAATGATCTGTATGTATAGACAAGTAATTTACAAATTCACAGTCATTAAGGTAGGTAGGAGAGCCGCGCGCGAACTGTCCGGTATATTACCTACTTAGGGGTACCGCCACCTGACCGTGAACAGCCTGCATAATTACCAAGCTGAATTCCAAATTTCGTCCTTCTAGGTCATCTGGAAGTAGGTTAGGTTTAGGTACTATATGTCAGTCAGTGAGTCAGTGCTAAAATTTACGACTTTTGGACCTTCATATAACCTTATAACCGTTTGAGCCAGCTTCATGAAATTTG
Organism: Lithosia quadra; assembly: GCA_963576445.1. Taxonomy (NCBI): domain Eukaryota; kingdom Metazoa; phylum Arthropoda; class Insecta; order Lepidoptera; family Erebidae; genus Lithosia; species Lithosia quadra. The sequence goes on along the minus strand of OY754880.1, from coordinate 5,912,615 downwards.
GGCTTCTACATGTCCTTATGGATATAATTAAACACACGTAGTTTTACATGCTTACGTTAAAAAGGTTTTGAGTTATAGAAGGGTCAAAAGTGGCACCAAATGGTTCGTCTAATATTACACAATGGCGCTGGCTAGCCAGTTCCTTTGCTTGAACTTGGCTTGACACGCTACCGCGTGTCTAGATTAATTAACATTATCCGATATAATGTAGGTACGATATAATGTCACGATTCCGATTCTGTGATTCGGATCGCTGTTAACGATACGAAATCCTTTCCGTCAGAGTATACCAAGAATTAATTCTTAGTCTATTTCTGTTCAGCCTGGTATTAGACGTTTTGTCGGATAGTATCATAAACTCATATGGGCCTCCATGAGTAGTCTCCATAGTCTCATCATGTAGTTATGTTGATAATATTATGCTGGTAGAACCGGACGTGGCGAAGACCGAGAACATGGCGTTAAACTCTATTAGATCCCACACCCGTCTGCATAGACGATAACTTAGTCGAGTTCACGGACTAGGTTAAGTACCTGGGATGGCCATTTCATGGGACTGGTGCTAAGACACTCATTGCGGCTGCATGGGCCAAGTGGCGTGAGGTGACTAATGTCATTTGTGACTTCAAAATGCCAGCCAGTTTGAGTGAGCAGGTCACTATCATTAGGCCTGTCCTTTTATACCGTTTTTGAAACGACAAGCATAGCTCACCCCATAACCCGCTGCGTTTTATTTTGTGGACTGATCTCACCGTTAGTGTCAGTCACGTAACTCGTAACCTCAGACAGTCGTTAGAGGCAGGATGGCACTGGTGGTAGATATTTATATTGTGTTCGTCAACCGGGCGTGGCCTATTTCGATGTATCGGGACATTCGGGACAGTTTTCTAATATTTCATTGTGAGAGAAAATAAAAGCATATCATTAGTTTTCTAGTAACAAAATAAAGTTTATAAGTACCTTTATTCAGTTTTGTACGGAACCATCAGTCGGTATTTACTTAAGTAACGAAATAAGAAGGGTCGATCACCAAAGTCGAAGTCAAAAGGTTGAAATAATGTATTGTATGCAAATAAAAGTTATTTTTTTAAAGTGACACTTGAAATTAAAATTCAATATCAACAGACTGTGAGTGAATTGCCAGTCCGTGAACTATAGTTCAAGAAGTTGGCTACTAACATGGTTATATTGTTTTAAAAACCTAGTAAAATCTTTATTATTAATACCTATTATTATAAGTTGTGTAATTTCTTCCATATAAATCTAACGATAGCTAGAAAAATATAAATTACTATCAGATCTACATATAGGTAGGTACATACTTATAATATTATTTAAGTATTTATTTACTCAAAAATACAGATAAGTACAGTAGAGTAAGGCTGAGTAGTTACAAAAATTTATACGAAAATGTTTTCCTCTTGAACTAGCAAATCTGTATCTCAAGAGAGTGCGGGCCGGACCCTCCACGCGGTGCACCTAAGAGGCGAGCAGCGTCTTCCACTCGCCACGGAAGACGCCTGCGGCAAAAGAGGCCGAAGCGGGAGTGGCCCTCTAGAGGGCTGCTCCGAGGCTCTCCAGCAGGCGGGGGACGGGCTGGCTCGCCGAGCGCAGATGGCGACAGGACGGCCGACTGTCACCTTGCATTCCACCGTCGCGTCGTCGTCGGCGCAGCGGCGTGATGCTCGTGCCACCTCACCCCGTTTCAGAAGGGCGAAGGGGCCATCTTAAAATCGTAGATGGCCTTTTTTTATCGTAAATCCCCATGGATACCACCCCCGTCGGCCATCGGGGGTGGTTATGTCGGGATTGAACCGACTAAAACCACACGCCGTCTCGTTCTTAATTACCGGGGTGTAAGGTTACCCAATAGGCATATCCCTCGCATCCCTCACTCGCTCCCCACTGTGTCCTCTGCTCTTTATTACTAAGTATAAAAATATAATGTACTTTGAAGTATAAAAATAAATGGTAGGCGAAGTCCACGAGCTCACTTGACTCGCTCATTATTTTTTTAAGTAAATACAAGTATGAATATCCTTAAAAATCAGCAATATTTGAAAACACCTTGCTATTCCACTGGGGACCACTCAAAGAAGCTTTCGGAAGCCAGGCACGCATTGTACCAGAACGCAAATTTCCTTCTTTATGTGTTGCTGACGGAATTCCGCTAAGTACCTATGTACCTACATCAAATTAATGTTTGTTTTTATATTTATTATGCTAACTTTTTCTAATTAATTATATAAAAAACATTTAATAAGATTAACAAGACAATAATAATCATAATGATGGTGATGATGATAATTATAATAATAATATTCTTGGACATTCTGTAGAGTTTATTTTTAGTTGAATTAAGGAAGGTACGTTTATTACGTTGAATGACGCACTGGGGTTTTTACAAATACAAATCAACCTGAGCAATACACCATTTTAAAGCTATCTTTAAAAATATTATAATCGTTTTTAGAGTTCCGTACCTCGAAAGGAAAAAACGGATTCCTTATGGGATCACTTTGTTGTCCGTCCGTCTGTCTCTCTACCTGTCTGTCAAGACTCTTTTTCTCAGAAACGCGTGGACGTATCAAGCTGAAATTTATAATATATAAATACGGTAGTAGACCTTGGAGCTATGAAAAAATCAAAATTCTAAGCCAACGCAATCAAAAGATACTTGCCGTTTATGCCGCAAACTGCATTATGTTCGACACTCACAAGGGAATCAAAACCTACAGAGTACTCAACTCAGAATCTTGAAATTTGGTGCGAAGCAACGTCTTAGCACATAGGTACAAAGGAAATTTTTTTAGTTACCTACATAATATAATACAAATATTTGTAATAATTTTAGACTTACCTACTTTTTAATGATATACCTACAGTTTTGTACGGAACCCTCGTGCGCGAGTCCGACTTGCACTTGGCCGGTTTTTCTTATACAATAAGGATGTAACTATTTAATTTCCAAGATAATATAGGTAATTACAAAGGCCTTAGAATATTAAACAGAAGAAGAGACGTCCACTGTTAAACATATTATGTTTAACAGTGGACGTCTCAAGCATTTTGTGTTAAATATAGTTTTTAAATTGAACAAGATTGTTTTTTTTTTCAAGTTAGCAGTGACATTATTTACTTTTAACCATGTAGAAATGGATTCTATAGTGTTTTGTAGTCGTCATTGCGGTTCTTGTTCTGTGTAACCACCACTGAAATATCGTCCGCAAACAATGTGCATGTGTTTATGGTTTGTAACTTTCGGGATATCATTTATATAGATCAAAAATAGAATCGATCCGAGGATACTTCCCTGGGGAACTTCGATTTCATTCGTTTCATATGGAGATCTACGAGTATAATATGAGGTGACAATTTGTTCTACACTTACATGAGTAATCTCTACACATTCTTCGGGCTCTCAAGTACTTTCTAATCATTTCAGACTTGTACCTGTTATACCATAAATATTGATATAAGTAAGTGTACCTAAATAGGTCGATAATTATTTATCTCATCCCTATTCTCCTTTTTTATGCAATGGCTTGACAATACAGATCTTGAGTTTTTCAGGAAAATTACCTTGCCAGAAGGAGAGGTTACTTATATGTAGGTACCTACTGGTGAGATTTCGTCGCAGCAACTTTTTATGATTTTAGTACAGACGGCATTTGTATTTTGTAGCATTTCACTGTCCGACTGACTTCGCTCTCCGAGCAAAACATCAAGATCATAGTGGAATCAACGCCATTTACTCATTTATAGTTTGGGGTAAAGTTTCTTAGTGTTTTCGTAACGTTAGCAGGGCTCATCCAAGGCCAGGGCCTGTAGACCAAATGACATTCTACTAGTGCACTATTAGTATGAGTGGAATCACTTCGAACTTCAAAGCGAATTGACAAAAATTCGAAATGTATGTGAGTGTTATCGTCACGTGTAACCGTGTTCAAATAATGCAAATCCCATACATTTCGAGCGTTTGACAATTCACTGCGAAGCTATTTTACTGATAGAATGTGATATTGTGTAGAGGCTCAGATATACTCGCAGGTAGGTACGTTTATCTTACAAAGTGTACCTGCCTACTTACAAAATATACCTACACATCACTTACGCCTCTTTCATTTATTTATTTACCTATAGCAGACTATATAAGCTAACAGTTAGAAAAACCAAAGCACTTACATGCTTATACTACTTAACAACTATAATAACCTATTTTCTTACATTCAAATTTAAATTGAATAAATACATTGACAAGGCACACACATTAAAAGCTAGGAGGTTGTATTCAGATAATCTAAAACCTGTCTCATCATTTGATTTACACCATAAAAAAATATATTATCAGCAACGGGACTCGACCGCAACAAACCCGTTTCCCTCTAGTGTAGGCTTAATCATAAAAATAATAATAAAAAAAATCTTCCTATACCTACCTACTCCTGCAATGATTTACAGTGGCGTTTGAATGCTAACAAAATTGTATGCCATCTTTTACAGACCTCAATAAACATGGCGGTAGAAACAGAGACGACTTCTGCAAGAGAAGAGCCTGCACTCAGCAAAAGTCGAGAAGCTAACTGGCCAGCAGTACTATTTTTTATTCATATTCACCTACTTTCTTTGTACGGAATATGGTTGCTGTTTTTTGAAGTCAAACTGATGACTATTATTTTACGTAAGTACCTACCTTTTTCTTTTCCGTGCGGAAATCCTAATGGATACCCACCCCGCGGCCAGCGGGGCAGGTTATGTCGGACTCTTACCGACTAAAACCGCACGATGTGTAATAATGTTGCTTTTTTTGCCCGCGGCTCTGCCCGCAGAAATTGACATTGAGCTATCTACAGCTTTAAGATGACCCTTCGGATGTAAGAACCACTGTGAGTGTGCCCATCTAATTTAGATTATTAGATGATAAGTTAACCAACATAACTTGACACTAAGGCAGAACGAAAATTACCGCGATAAGCAGCTAAGTAGTCTAAATATAGTTAAACCTTTATTTTATAAATTACAACTTTTTTTCGTGCGGATCCTCATGAATACCCACTTACCCACCCCGCGGCCAGCGGGGCAGCTTATGTCGAACTCTTACTGACTAAAACCGCACGCCGTCTAGGGTCTTTTGACGGGCCTATAGAACATTTTCCCTCGCACCCCGGCTTAATCAATTACACTTTTTCGTAGCACCACTTACAATAATTATGCAAGTAGGTAGGTAGGTACGAAAACACAAATTTGAATAAACATAATGAGGTCGGGCAAGGTTTGAAAATTTATTAGTCGCATACCGTTGTTTCGTTTGTAAGTAATTTTAAATCACACTCATAAACTAACTAGGTACTTATTTATGTTTTCAGTTGTTGTCCTCATTTCGGTGGCAATCTTAGGGATGACTACAGGAGCTCACCGTTTGTGGGCACACCGAACGTATCAGGCCAGCACTGGACTCCGGATTGCGCTAATGTTGTTCCAAACTTTAGCTGGAGTCGTACGTATCTTTTAACTTTTAATGCATACATTTTTAATTGATGCTAGATATACCGATGTATAGTTATAGTATCAAAGACGAAAGTAAATATATTCAAATGCATGGGACCCTAATCCTTTTTCTAAACTACCCCCACTTTAATTTTGGAATGAAAATCAGGTTTCCGCGCAAAATAATTAAAGCCTTAAAAATCCCATCGACCAACGATTTGCCCAACGGTCCGCGTAGCTGTAGTAAATGAAACATTATGGCTAGTGGGCATCGTTTTAAAGGAGTCTGAAACGGTTTACCAACAGTCGATTGGTCCATGAACCGTTGGTCAACATAATCTTTCAAACATAAACTTTTCCTCCAATGGACTTTTCATCCACGAACGTTTCGCCAGCATTACTCTACGTCAGTGAATGCTTAACCAACAGAATGTTTAGACCAATAACTTTTCACCCAAAGAACAATTGGCCCATGGATTGTTCCCCAAGAGAACGGTACGTCATTCAGTGAGCGTTAAGTAATCTTTACAAGCAATAATGGCCCAGGGATATGACCGTTGGACTACCAAGGTCGTTTTATAGATACTTAAAACATTGTTATATTTTATTAAACTAAGTATTACAAAGTGAAAGGTGGGTGCAGTGACAATTTCTTGTTGCACATGACGATCATTGCATCAGTTACCTACAAAATCTATTCATTGCTCAATTCTAACATCTGATTCAGCAATGTCACGTTTTCAAAACGCGTAATTTCAATTCGACTAAAAGTTAAAGTGGAAAGAAAACTTTGTTATCTGTCAAAATAAAATCAAATTAGGTAGGTACCTATCAAACCTTTAGAATCACTCAGACTCATTACTTAATTTTCAATTAGGTATAAACGTTTTCGTAACTTTAAGCGAGGTGTTTAACCGTTTAAAAATTAGAATATTTATTTATAGTAGTAATCATTGTAAATATGGTTTACTTGCAGTTAGATGTTCTAGTTGTGTACAGTTATTATGTCATTTAATTGCTAATTTAACTTGCCTTCTGCAGAAATAAAATGTAATTATTAATTATTTTTTCAGGGTACGATATACGATTGGGTGCAGTACCACAGGCTCCACCACGCCACTTTTGCAACAGATAACGATCCGTATGATTGTAACAAAGGCTTTCTACACTCACATGTCCTAACGCGTCTTCGTAAACTTAGTCCACATCAAGAAAAACTGAAGGCGTCAATTGACATGTCAGATATTGAGAATGATTCTGTAGTTATGTTCCAGAAACGGTAAGTTTAACGTTCTAATTTTAGTGCTATTTAGGTATTTCAAGTTTCTTTCATTCTTTCTTGCAATCTAGGTACAGTCAACAACGTAGGTTGATATACATATAATATACCTACTTACTAAAATATTTACAAACATTCAAGAATTTTTTCGATGATAATATTATAGGAACATGGATCAATAATTGACGTATTTATTACGTAGTTTTGAAGTTTTGGTCAACTCATCCCCACATTAATATTTTTATACCTACTTATTTCACGTTTTATTTATTATTTTATTAAATGTTTAAGAGCTAAGGTGTGCAATAAATAAGAATTTATAAAGCTACTTACTTTTATATTGTTGGCTGGTACATATTACAACAGTAAAAATTTGTGGTAGGTATAAGCAGTATAAGCAGTTAATTATAGTATTTCAACTATAATTTTATGCGTTTACAATCCCAGCATTTTCATTTCCCTTTGTTTTGTACCACGATTTCAGACTGTACTGGGTCCTGTATGGTGTTTTGTTCGTGCTATTGCCTGCGAATGCTCCGCTTGAGTACTGGGATGATTCAGTTTTGAGTTCAGTATTTGTTATCGGATTCCTGCGATATTTGATCGTTCTGCACGCCTCATGGCTGATAGAGAGCGCTATTAGTGTATGGGGACTTAAGCCTGGAGAAAAGTAAGTAAATAAACAAATAAATATTCTACATTTTACGCAGCGCTCCCTTGGCCCAAAGTAAGCATAGTTTAACTAACTTGGGTTATGGCTTCTAGTATGCGGATAAACATACTTCCAAAACTTTTTGTAAATAAGTACATACATAGAAACACCCAGACCAATGATTCATGCATACAATACAAATATTAGCACTGAGCAGTAATCGAACCCGCGCCCCCTGTCGTAGCAGTCGAATGCACTAAGGCTACGCCACGCCGCGCCGCCAAATTGAGAATTTAAAGTGTCCAGGCCTTCAACCTCACGAATTTTCAATATGAATTTCATGACTCATCCTTCAAAAGTCACCTACTTATTTTTCGTATAGGTATAATATGTCGCTATATTCAGTCCACACATTGTCATTGAGCAGGTACAGGTACAATGAATAATTGAAATATTTATACTGTTAATTGATGGTACTTGGTGGAACTTGCTACACATCTTGAATGAGCCTTTCAAAACCGGTCGGGTTTATTGTAACTAATATTGTGGAAAAGTACAAGTGATCTCATTCAAGACTTAAACTGTTTATTATTAACGAAATAAAAACTTATAATTGCCTATATGATAGGTATCATTGTTTTTTAATTCTACATGTTTATGAATTGTTTGCTTCTAATCAACAGATTCCCACCAGACTCCAACGCGGTATTCGTGATTTCAAAGACGTTTTGGCCTCAATACCATTATTTGATTCCATACGACTACAAATCGGGAGAGTACGGCAAATATGGTAAGTGTATTAGAAGATTATGGATTTATACTAATGTTAAAATTAGATTTATTGAGAGGGTTGAAAGAAGTTGTCTTTGTCATTGAGTAATAGGCGTGATTATACCCGGTGGCTCACGGCGATGTCACATGTAGGGAAGTAACTTAAAAAATGTAGATTGTCACTTCGAAGAAGATTAAGTTACTTAAAATACGAATAAATAACATGCTGTAATAGCGTCAATGAATAGTGTCAATCATAAGGATGAAATCAAATGTCTATAAAATATCCTGAATTAAATAAAAGGAAACCAAAATCAATGCTTAGGTATACTTATTATAAAAATTGTAAATTAGCTTATTTTTTAAATAGGTACCTATTAAATTAAAATAATTAGGATATATTACATGGTACGCACACTGGGCGACAGGCGACAGTGACAGCTCGGCGTGTAGACGCGACGACAGGCTGCTGCCGGCCGAGAATTTCATATAATGTTCTAAGCTCCGCACACTTGGCGTCAGAGACGCCGAGTCGCGACGACAAGCTAGGGGAGTCGCCGCGTCTCATTGCGCTATGAAATTGTCGGCCGCAGCCTGCCGTCGCGTCGTGGCGTCTAGATGCCGAGCTGTCGCTGCCTAGACGTCGAGCCGTCGCTGTTGCCTGTGCCCAAGTGTGCGCCTAAGGTTAAATGAACGACTTTGAATCGAAATATATTTGTTTTGGGATTCTCGTCTGTTTGTCTGTTTGTTTGTGATAGACTCAAAAAGTACTAAACGGATTGTATTAAAGTTTTTATTAGTCAGACTTAAAAATCTGCTTATATGTATAAAATATGGATAAAAAACAATAATCGACCTCCGGAACGGAGCCGCATGGCATCAGCAGCTACTCACCCGTAAATCAATTACCTATGTGCTTTCCTGTTTTGCGCGCTGATTCAACAACCAACCACGGATTGAACGCACCAGTAGGTGCGGGCTTGTCTTCGCTTCCACAGATAACAACACTCTTTCCACGATGTGTTAACTTAGTGCGTGTCTCTGAATCAGCTTCCGTGGCAAATTCTTAATTCTTTATTGTAGGTACACAAAACAATACCTAAATTAATAAAGTTAGGAGATATACAGAGATCACGTATAAAGGCGAGGTTAACTAAATATGAGTTTTCTACCAGCAAACCTATGAGTTATCGAGGAAAATATTATTAACAGAGGGAAGTACCTACCTATCTAAAGTGTACCTGTATAGAACTTTAATTTAGATATAATTTAAAATATACTTAGGTATGATCACACCTTAGAAAAATAAAAATTAAGGGAACCGTCTTTAATGTTCGCAGATGCTGGATGTTCATGTGCGTTTATCAGAATGTGGGCTGCTTTGGGGCTTGCCACAAATTTGCGCACTGTGGAAACTAGCACCATACAAAAAGCCTTAGCTAATATGGCGAGGTCAAACCAGGATCTGAAAACTTGTATAAGTGAGGCTATGAGTGAACAGAAACTTGCTGCAGACCATTATCTTCACCGAAAATAGTTTGTCAAAGTTATACTCGTACGTAATACACTTAAATAAATTTTATAGTAATGTGAATGTTTCTATCCAGATACAATTATATTGATTTTTGTAAGAAGACTATGTCTGTTGTGTGTGATTAAAAAGCTATTAAGTTTTGGGTGACGATGTTTTATTTACTTATCTAAAAACCAATCATTTTTAATAAACTTTACCTTTTTTAAATATATTATGTAGAATAATTTATAATACTCACTACTTTAAATTCAAAGCACATACTATTTTTTAATTAAAACTAGGTTCATACACATATTATATTCCCGGCTTAATCATCAACGCAAGTAATTTTAATCAAATCAAACTAGGTAAACTGGGTTAATAATTATTTTGTTTAATGAAACAACACTCAAGCGGTTGAACGGATCAGTTTGGTACAATAGATTAGGTATAATCTGGAATAACACATAAGCTACGTTTTATCCCCGAAGTAAGTTGCCATGGATTGCGGGATCAGATCAGAATCACCAGAATTTAACGAGGGCGGAGTTGGCAACGGCTACTTTTCCGTAAGGAAAATTGCGAAAATTACAAATATTTCTTAACATACTACATTTATTACACTCTTGATGTTAAGCTATATTTAATATATCAAACGTGCAAGAAAGATGTGAAATAGCCACAACTTAATGGCGGTTTGTTTTGCAACATCGAGATTACCCTATTTGTAGCCCGCTACATCACCCGTATGGAATACTGAACCGGTACTTGCAAAACTGCGAACGTATTCCAGAGATAAAAATAACCTGTGTCTATATGTATGTATATTATACTAAATTTAGCCAGATCGTTCGTCATTATATCAATCAACATCCAAATATCTTCAATAACTTTCACATTTCAATTTTTCTAGATATATATAATAGATATTCTATCTCACGAAGGCGGGTGAACAATTAAATAGTACCTAGTATTAGTAGTACCGGTGTCTTGTAAATACGTGTACATGTGTGTGCGAAAGTTCATGTCACGTTAAAAGAAATTCATGTAGCAGTACCTAGTAGAACAATAATTGCATAATTCATTTTTAAAAGCAATGTGTACATAAATGTTTTACTAAGTACAATGAAAGCTAAACCGCCTTCGTGAAATAGAACATCTGGAGGATAGTAGGATTACAGCATCGAGGGGCTCGTAGCTAGGTGGTATTCGAGTACCTAGTTTAACACATTACAAAGTTATGCAAGACTAAACAAGGTAATGTTAAACCATCGGCCCTGGTTACCATAAAATAATATTTTTCAGTCGTTACGGGTAGGTAATTGGAGCCCTAAAAATCCGCCAAATGGTCTTACTACAGAATTTCAATATCAGTTGTGCAAGTCAGATGGCAGTCGTTACACGGAAAATATCGAAGTTCTGCCGCTTCGTAGTTTCACTGAAAAGCTGACCCTAATTGAGTGAGGCTTGAAGCTCGGAGGATGATGATGAGTGGGGTTAGAACATCAACAGATCACTAACTATCCCAGCGCCAATCCCAGTTGCACCCAAATTTTATAGTACTTCAGAGTCCGCCCTCCTACTCCTGTGTTCCATAATTTGTTTCTTTTTTGGCTCTTACAGTGATGGCTATCTGACGTCCTAGGGCCCAGAGGCAAGCTTGCGCCAGAGCCTTGTTCTTCAATCAGCAGGTATGCTGCAGCCATTTTGCAGTTGAGATTGTCTTGAACCTCGAAGATCTTAGTGGGATCCTAATCGTTCCCAAGATGTTCTAGGTGCTGAAGATTTTTTTTTCATTAATAGGTACTATACAATGCACTCTCGTGCTCATCTATACGTAATCTACATACGCAACAACAAAATTACACTAAATCATTCAATACATACAAATGATTACATTTTTTTGCATTAACTATATGAGACTTAATCCGTGGTCTTAATAGTAGTACAGAATCAACAAAAACAATAGCTGCACCTCTACTGCATAATTATGTTAATTAAACGATCGTAGCATGCCACCAATACATTTTTCAACCTTTGACGGTTTTTCCAAGAGTATTCACCAAGTCCTGAAACAATATAAATAAATAAATAAATAAATATTTCTACGACATTCTACACATCGCTCCCTAGACCCAAAGTAAGCTTAGTTTAACTAGCTTGTGTTATGGGTTCTAGAATGCTGATAAACATACTTATATACGTTTTTTTTTTGTAAATACATACTTACTATATACATTATATATATTTATATCAATGATTTACTTATTTGAAGTATAAACTTAAGTACGCATTGCCTCGAGGTGTAATATATCACTTTTCTTTCATCAAGGTAAATGCACCTCATGCCTAACCTTGACTGATTACATTTTTTACAATAAAAAACAAGTCCAAGCCAGTTTCAGTTCAATTTGACGTCGATCACCTTGTGTTACCTCACTTAATTTCGAGAAATTCGAAAACTACGTGAAATGGCAGATGGTCGTCTACATTATGACCCCTAATTACGTAGTCATAAGAACCCTGACATTAAGATCCAGTCAGCGAACATTTACCCGAAGGTTAACACTAAAGAGCGTCAGAAATACTCGTATGCACTGAATCGATCAACTTTTTACTTATAAACAGGCACACATCATTTTAATACGACCTCATAATATTTAACTGTGATCTTACTGCAAAGATTATGTCATATACCGTCTGGCGCCTGATTCAGTAACACCACGTTTTCAAAACGCGTGATCTCAATTCGATAAGAGGGAAATATATAAAAAAAATACTTTGTTGGTACCTATATAATCTGTCAAAATAAAATCTACCTACGCTTTAATGACTTTATCAAACCTAATTAGGTTTTGGAAAATTTATATCTATAATTTTTATTAAGTTTTGAACTCACAGGTTTCAATAATGTAGTTTTACTGAATTGAGCCCCTGTAAGAAATGAAGTGTATTATTATCCTATTTCCTTATAAACTCCCGGGTGAAGCGTAAATTAAACGACTTTTTTTAAATTAGGTTATCGTACTACCGTATAATAAAATTAAAAACCCCATCTCTATAAGTTAAGTTTAAGCTAGCTAATTTAATATTAACTATAGTACTTTTTCCAATTACTTAGGGGCTACGTACGGTAAAAGTAAAGTTACTTCAAGAAAAAATATTTTGTGCGAACCTTTTCAATTAGAGGTAAGTACCTACGCACATATTGAACGAGTGAAATGTGATCATTTTCCGATTTTTTTTCTGCATAATGTGGCGCCACTTTCAGCAAATATGTGTATTGAACGTTCGTTAGGCTAACATGCCAGTAACCTTACAATTATGTTAACTTGGTCAAAAGACCTCTGGATACAACTAAAAGTAGACGTAAAAGAAGACTTCTGCTGCACGATCACTAGGAGCATATTTGTTAAATATTCATATCACATAATGACGCGAACGTTGTCTTGGTCAATTTTGGAACCTGAACCTAAGTCTGGGCTCGGAGTCTGTTCCACCTCCGAGTTCTGCTTCAAAGTGCAAGCTTTGAAGGTAACCGGGATTGGGGCTCAGATTAAGAAGTCTGTATTGCCAAGTAGATACTAGTATATTGAAATAAAAGAATTTTTAACGAATTATATCGCCATTTACAGTATTTACACTGAAACCCGACGTTTCCTTGCCGCAGCCGATGACAGCCTGCAGTTTTATAACAATGATATTAGATACTTCTTTACATTACATGGTGCACATGTGCATGCTGTGAGTGTTGTATTCATAAACTTGAATTTAGTGTGGATAAGTTCCACCTCCATGCATAACGACGTGGATTCATAAGTAGTTCTAACGCGCCGTAGGTATATGGCCCAAGGATAAGTTGAGCATTTTTATAGAAGCCGGGATAAGTTACTTGTGTGTTGTAACAGAAGTAATCTTCACAGAGGTGTACAACAACAACAATGATGAAACGTAGACCACGTCATCATCATCATCTTCGCGTTAGCCCCGGTGCCGTGCGGTCGTATACCATGAGTTCAAATTTATGATTATAACATAGACTATGTTAAAATAATCCCATTATGAAGTAGTTAATATAGTTTACTATACTCAGTTGCAGTTATATAACAAAATACATACCTACCTATAAAACAGATTAATGATGTAGCCAGCAACTGAGAAGGATTCTTGGAAACAAAGGAGATAGGTACAATACGAAAAAACGGGATGGCATGTCCCATCTTTGCACGCGAAAATTTCGGATTATAATTCAGAAAGTACCGATGCTATGTCACACATGAAATCTGTGACATCACACATGAAATGTAGGTGAGTCGCCTTAGCTGGGTGTGGTCACGTTCTGTGACAACCGCGGAGCCTGGTGGAGGAGGGTAGACTTAAAAAGTGCTGATTCAGCATCGTAATGACATGCGTGCCAATGGTCTCACTATCATAGATTCTCAAGACCGTGCGAAGTATAGAGTAAACCCGGAACCCAGACTCTGAGGTGAAAACCTCAGATGCGACCGCGACTAAATCAAAAGATGATTTGGTAACTATAGGAGTTGAGAAAAAAAAGGGTGTAAAAATATATATAAGTAGTCCTTTGTGAAGCCGGGATAGGCCGCACTTTCTATTTATTTAATAATAATAATAATATACACAACACATTAATATGAAAACACTAAATACTCTCACCTAAAATCATAGAAGAGACTAGTCCAACTGCGAATAGGATAAGTGCAGATCGCACATCAATTGCCCTGGCGGACGCGAAGCCGGCGGGGGGCGCACATTTTGGCATATCTGGAACTAACGCAGCTTCCAATCTTGCAAGTGCACCACCACTACGTAACTGCAAAAGACTAAACACCATAGCAATATAAACTATAGGTGCACGTCCTAAAAACTAGAAATTTGATGATATTGCCAGATCTCCATCAGTAGGTATTCATTTTAATAAAAAAAATGTCATTTAATAAGATATCTACATCTAATAAGACCAAATGCTGCTTCTAAATTAATTAGATATTATTGTGCCTCTGTGACGTAGCAGTAGTGAATGTGGTCGCTGCGCAGGAGGCGCGGGTTCGTTCCCCACTCATTGCAAATATTTGTATGCATGAATATGGGTATTTGCATTGGTCTGTTCCCGGTTGCCATATCAACATCTATGGCAGTCGTTACGGGTACTTGGAGCCCTAAAAAGTCTAACAACAAACGGTCTAGCTGCAATGCTTTGATATCGCCTAATGTCACCATTGGGTTGTGAAGGTCAGATGACAGTCGCTTCACGGAAAATATCGAGGTCCAGCCAAATCCTCAGTTAAGACTGGTAAAGCGGACCCCAGATTCCGAGTTGAAAGCTTTGGATGCGACTGGGAATTAACGCTAGGTTGAAGAATTATTGTACCATGTTTAACTTTAGCATCGGATATTAACATTGAATAAAATCAGCCAAAAACAACGGTCGCTTCGCATCAAGAAGCTCAAGAACTCATAACAAACATTCAAAACACTTGACATGGTTTAGCTAGTACCATATTTAACTTGTAAGTTCTCCTTTCACTTCAGAAACTGATTTGTTGACATTATGCAATTGCAGTGGACAATATGTGTTACAATAGTCAAGCACTGCTAAACTTCTTGATTGGTTACTTGACCGCTATAACCGAATATTCATAGTAAGTATGACACGAGTATTAAATCGCTCAAGTGAAGTGTCGGTAGGCCTCCCCGAGCCCGGCCGAGCCGTTTCCCAATTAAGTTGGGTTCAGATTACAATTAAGCCATGGAACGATTGAACTTCGATAATTTACGTAAAGCGACTGCCATCATCTCCGCTACCTATGCCGGCAGCATAGTGATTAAAGAGTAATGTAATAAGTAATTGGTAATCAAGCACACGATCATCAATTTCACTGGTGAATGTTATTTTTTGCGGACGTAATGTGTATATTATAACCCTTCACCTATCTAAAATTGCCTATACTTTTTAGCAGTGACGCTTGGTATTGGATAGAATTAGAATGTGATGTCTGAGTTCCACAATCACAGAATAGGTGCCAGGCAAGTCCTAAATGTATGGAAGTGACATTTATTTGTCGATATCTTACGTGAATAATGTCACCATACATTTCGGCTATTTCATGTAGGCTTCGAAGCGATTCCACTAATAGAATGTTAATATGTCTACAGGCCCCGACGTACTTGAAGTCTATAAGTATTACACGATGAAAATTCATCCTATACAAGGCTAGCCTTCTTACATTGTTGGCTTATACCACAATATTTGATTTACTGAGAAATTACACATATTTTTGTTACATTCGACCTTGATTATAGACGTATAAACACCATCTGACATGCGTCATTATTGCGCATTCACGCTGAAGTGATTGACCGTGATATTTATGACCCTATGTTTATTTCGTCAGCGTTAGTTTCCTCTCAAGCAAATCTTCATTTGCATTATGCTGTTGTTACACGTTACCTAATGAAACCAAACATTATAACATTTCTGTACTAGACGTCTTAATTATGTACATACCTCGTCATCCTCATAGCGCACAGGAACAGTGGATTGACGTTACTGGACATCATGTTTTATAAATACTTACGCACTTAGTACCTACTAGATGATTGTTAAAATTTAAAATCGATTATTCTAGACGCTATGTATTATTCATAATTGCCATTTACGTTTTAATTTAATATAATTACTACACCTACTATACGTTGTGTTCATGCAGGTACCAAATATAGTTTTTAATTATTTATTATTCCAGAGATGGTAAAAGACTAAATTAATTCAAATTCTTTAATTGCGGATATGCGGTGAAAATTTCATACCTAACAGAAAAAATCCAAATCTGTACAAGTAAATGGTGAACATGCATGAAAGAAAGATTTCGACGAATTGAGAACCTTGCTCTTTTTTAGAAGTCGGTTAAAAATACTCATCGTAGTGGTTAGTTAAACACCAGTTGCATTCAAAGCTTGTACTGTAGAGCTTAGGATCCGCTTCTGTTCGCTTGCAACTCCTAGTGTGGCTTATATTGGCTTTAACGGACGTGAAAACCGTCTTACCCCCAAAAATTTCGAGACGAAAGTCTGTACCAGAGTAACGTCCCCTAATCAATCCATAACGGCACGCTAGTGAGGTTGCCTTGGCCCCAAAGATTTTAGTCGCACGATTGGATCGCATCTTCGCACGATCTTGGGCATCCATGGTAGTGATAGTTAAGATCAGGATCTTGGTGTATGGGACCCCCTATATACCCTTACACATCAACACATACACTTATACCTACTGACCAGACAAGAGTGGACCGAGCATAGGGCGAATATCTTGGCAACGGGAAGGCGAGATGCGCACGACTGGAATGAACTGGCAGCTCTCTGACGGCGCAGCGACCCCGCGCCTGACTAAGAGACCTGAGAACAAAATAAATGCAAAACATTGTAAAGCATTTCCCTTGATTTCGGCTACGCTCCTTAGGAAGATACCTTCAACCCTGTCCTTCTTAGGACTTATATAAAATCATAGCATTCGGGATAAGTCCAACAACCTGTGTCGCCAATGGGTTGTGGAACTTATGGATGTCAGTCGCTTCACGGCAATATTGAGGGATGGAGCTATACACCCTATAAAGGTCGTACCCTCTTTATTACCCGGAAAATAAAAGCTTATAACATGACATAGAATTTCTGTATTCGAATTCCGACCTTCTAACCACCAATCCGAGTTAAAAACGTCCTTAAATTCTTTGAGGAAGAGTTGGTATAAAATATATTCTATTATAATTGTCATTGTATATAATTTATCATGTTCTATTACGTCTACTGCGCGTGCACCATCAGGTAGGTACGTCATAGTGTTGTGATGCGTGATTATACGGCAGTTTTGACGTACCTAAACAATAAAGTTAGTTAATGTAACACGTATTTTTTTTTATACAACGTAGGTGGCAGACAGGCTCACGGCCCACCTGATGGGAAGCGGTCACCGTGGCCCATGGACGTGTGCAACACTAAGGGTGTCGCGCTGCCTACCCTGACGGGAAGAGAGGAGAGCTAGGAAGGGGTGGAAGGCTAGGAAGGAGTGGGGGGAGGAGGGGTACAGTGAGCTCTGGCTACCCTACTTATCGGCGGGAACACAACACGATGGTTATTATGGCCGCGGTCTTCTGTAGGGCGGAGGTACTACCCATTCCTATTATACATACCTACTTACTTACTGCACTTCTCCTTTCAATCAATTTAAACTTCAACTACCTATGCCAAATCTCACACAATTCCGGGTTATTAGGATGAATCAACTCAACTCTTCAAAGTAGGTAGTGGGCGCTAGGGGAATCAACTAAATACGCCAAATTTCAAGATTCACCCATTACTAAACCTAAGTTTTCATAAGGCGTATTATATAATAATTATTATATTTATTCCTTTTTTTCTTCTATATGAAATAAAAAATTACATACATCTATCTAGTGATGTTGCAGTGGACTGCAAAGCTACGTCTACCAATAGGTATAGTCTCTAGTTGTTAGAATAACTACTTAACTAGCCCTTCTCGACTTCGTTAATACTACCCTTTATGAAGAATCATCATTTGGTGAACCGATATCTTGCATACTGCACCAAAAAGGGCAAAAAAAATCACATTTGTTATATGGAAGCTCCCCTTATATATTTATTTTATTCTGTTCTTAGTAGATACATATTAGTTGTTACAGCGGTAACAGACATACCTACATCATTTGTGAAAAACTGTCTAGCTGTCACGGTTCATGATATAGCCTGGTGATTAATGGTGATAGACAGACAGTTGAATCTAAGTAATAGGGTCCCGTTTTTATAATTTAGGTACTGAATCCTAAAAACTAGGGAATAAATAAAATTACCTAAGTGTTGATCGCGCAACTCGTTGTCCAGCAAAGAAAGCGTAGTCTTGTTGAGCGACCCGAGCTAACCCTTCTTCAGCCGAAGACACCAGATTGTCTGCATCCGAATAGCCCCGTATGTAAAAAGCGTTCAGCTGTACATCCTTGGTGGACTGCAACAAGCAACAATATCGGTAATATTAGAAATTCATTGCCTTACGGCGATGAGCGTTAAGAACAGCTAAACTAAGTTTGTAAATAATTAATATTTATATTTTTCAAGAGATAGAAATACGTAAGAAAAACATTTGTGCTGCATTGTTTGTCATCAATTAACAATAATGTAGTTGACGTCTCCTTTAAACCATGGTGACGTTAGTATACACTTTAATGGTCTATTAACTACGTCTAGTTTTACTGTATTTTACTCGTATATCATCCCTGTATGTATTTTCGCAATTTCGCAGCACTTCTAGTCAGAAAAAGTGATATTAAAAAGGAATATAGACGCACAGGCAAATACGAAATATCTCCTTACTGACGATTGCAAGAAAATACAGATGAACAGTAGGTATATATATTATACTTTGAGAAGAATAAAAGAGTAATTTATCTACGGGTAGCTAACGGGTTGAAAGGACTAGAATGGTCCTACTAATCCTATTTCCTACTAATATTATAAATGTGAAAGTTTGTGAAGATGTGAGTATATGTTTGGTAATAAAAATAACACACTGAATCTTTACCATAAGGTACATTTGATCTGCTCCATTTCTTATATAACCAATTTTGAAGTTGGGTGAATGCAACACAGCAGCAATTGTATCCACACTGGCCACTCGAACAGACAGCACTGATGTAATAAAAGCTGCATACGAATTGTAAGTGACTACGGCGAAGAACAAGCACACGATGAGTAGAATACTTGCAGCTGGGTTTGATGGAGTCCACGTACCGCCTACGAAATAAACGCATATCTAAAGAAACATTCGTAGGCTTACGATAGGTTGTACGTAAATTTTAGTCTATGCGCCTACCGAAACCTTGTAAAGCTTTTTTTATATCTTGAGTGTGCACGAATAAACTCTCTTTTCTTTCTTCCTTACTTTCTCGCTTTCTGAATGTACCTCTGGTAGGTACGGTAGGGGCTCCTTCATTACCCTGCATAACCCTCCAGGTTAAGTTGAACCAAAAAAATAAAGATGACCGCTCTCTTACTTCTAGGTTATTAATTTCGAAAGGTTAGATAGTGATAGAATATAGTATTAAATGTAGGTAACTATTAAATTTTTTTAGCTGACTACTTTAAAGAGACTGTACATAAATACCAACCTCAATAAAGTCAGTCAGTTTTTCAGGATCGCGCGAATCAATGACAAAAAATATAGGTAGGTAGGTAATATCAGCAGACCCAACTTGCGCGAACGGACGCTATGTTTTTTTTGTTCTGTGAACGGGAGTTCCACCTGCACTACTTGACTTGGTTGGATTCCGAAAACACCCCTACACATCAGCATAAGGCAGTACATAAGTAGCAGAAAATGCGCGGTATTTTGCTATCAAATTTCTTAACGAACAAAAGTGCCCAATTACATATTTGCATCGCAGACCGGTAAGTAGTTACGCGCGCGTGCTATCCACCATCTTTTCGTTTTTGTAATAACAAGGCAAATAATTAAGGCAAAAATTACAGATATGAACATGAACAAGGAAACTACGGTTGTAAAATCCACCACCATTATGGTAGGAATGCCTCATGTCTGCAGTGCATCGGGCATGTTTCCGACAGCGAACACCGACAATTTAAAAAATATAAGTACCTACCTAATGTTCGATTGACTGACTATCTGTACTATTTTTATATGTATGGTGATTAGGTATACCTGTGTAAGTAATTTTTTAATTTATTATTCTATTGAAACTTAAGTAAGTATTTTATTCTATTATTCATAATGCCAAATGTCGATCGATTAATAATTCTAATAGATAATGTAAGAATTTAATTTGGCTCCCATAAAAGCCGTAGAAGTCAAATCAAAAAGTAGATAAGGAGTAAGTAATCTTGAGTTTCAAGGTGAAAGTCTCGGATGTCTGGAACAATGCTAAGATGATGAATCATTCTCTGAACCGTTTTCCCAACTCAATTGGGGTCGGCTTTCCAGTTTCCAGTTACCAGTTCCAGTAGTCCAGTCGGCTAAGATGATGAATAGATAGATAGATATTCTACAACAACATTCTACACAACGCTCCCTAGACCCAAACTAAGCTTAGTTAAACTAGCTTGTGTTATGGGTTCTAGAATGCTGATAAACATACATATATACTTTTTTTTTTGTAAATACATACCTACTTATTATACATAGAAACACCCAGACCAATGCAAATAGACATATTCATGCATACAAATATTTGCACTGAGCGGGAATCGAACCCGCGCCCACTGCGTAGCAGTCGCATGCACTACAGCTACGCTACAGATAAATATTTTTATGACGCTACGTCAAAGGCTGTACCACCAAAAGTAGATGATTGCACAGATTTTATAATCAAAAACCTGAATGAAAACCGTTTATTAATGTGTGTGATCAAAGTTTAAATATATTTCTACAGGGTCCGCAAAGTAGTTCGAAAACAACATTATGTAAAAATCATTTTGCCCAAAAACTAATTTTTACTATCTGAAAATGATCATCTAAGTAGGTACTATTCATACGTATGTATGTCGTCGCCGCATATAACCGCGGTAGCCTAGTATAACCGCGGTAGCCTAGTGGTTTGGGTAATGGACTGTTGAGACGAGGTCTCGGGTTCGATCCCAGGTTCACTATGGCACACACCAATGACTTTTCGATGCTTTTCGAAGTTATGTGTAGTATTTATCGCAGGTTTATTAGTGCCTCGGAGAGCACGTTAAGCCGTCGGTCCCGGTTGCCATACAAACATCTATGGCAGTCGTTACGGGTAGTTGGAGCCCTCAAAAGTCCAACCAGTCTAACTTGGAACTTCGATATCGCCATTGGTTGTGGAGGTCAGATGGCAGTCGCTCCACGTAAAATATCGAAGTTCAGCCGCATCACAGTTAGACTGGAAAGCCGACCCCAACCGAGTTGGTAAAAGGTTCAGAGAATGATGTATGTCGTCGCCGCAAAGCCTCCCATTCTGTAATCACTGATATCTTCTAACGACCTATGACCTTATATTTTACAAACGACACATGGCTTTGTACATTTTTGTATCCGAAGTGTCTAATGTGAGTCAAACTCGCGCATGAATGGTTCCGTACCATTATACTGCAAAGTGGTAAAAAATCACGTTTGTTGTTGTTACGGGAGCTACCTTCAATATTTAATTTATTTTGTTTATAGTAACTATTTGTTGTCATAGCTTTAAACTTTCTAGCTATTCCGGCTCGTGGACAGACAATGTACTGTTAGTAATAGGGTCTCGTTTTTACCCTCTGGGTACGGAACCCTAAAAAGAGTTATAAGTACAAGCAAACCATTAAAATATTTCCAAGAGCATCCTAGACTCATCTAGTAATTACTAAACAGTAACACACGACGGAAGTGTTGTTGTCATTGTCCTTTTTTATTTAATTCTTTGTTTCACTAGTGTTAATTGAGAACAAATTAAATATAACATCTTAGGTACAAATATTATAACAAGATCAATCTTTATCAAGGTTAGTATAAGTTTTTGTATGTGTATAAATATTTAAAATCTAAGCTACTCTAAATATTTTCTTTATATGGCCTTGGTAGCACAACGGTAGTGCATTCGATCGCTAAAATAAAGGGTGCAGGTTCGATTCCCGCTCAGTGCAAATAATTATTTGTATGCATGAATATGTCCAAAAATAGTATTTATTTACAAAGTCTCGGCTAGCCGCATTGCAATAATAATAGTGCTCTAAAGCTCTCTATACATGAAAGAACTTAGTAAATAACGGAAACTGAATTGTCTACGACTTAAAAAATCAATAAGATTTGCTTTCTTATTAAAAAAATCTCAGTTTAAAGCCCGGCGGCCGGCGCGCACCCAATTACACTGCAATAATAATATATTAACGAAGTTTAGCAGAACTTTTATAAATGAAGTTTTGGAAATGAACTTTATTAGGGACCCCGTTGCCTAATAATATTCATTTAAAAAATACCTACACATAAATTTTGAGAAAAATACTTACCTTTTTAAAAAAAATATTTTCAGTAAGTAAAATGTAATATTGGTAATGGTTTCTGTAATGGTCTCCCTTATTCCTGAGACTTTCAGATAATAATATCAATTATCATGTATCTGTTTGTAGTATTGAAATAACAGATTTAAAATCAATGTAGGCATATGAGTGTATGGACGACACGGCCTATACGCTAACGTCTGGTTTAGCTGGGTCGATTTGGATGGAACTTTTGGCTGGTTAATTTAATTTTGGAAAAAGAATTAGGGTTCTGCGCAAAAAATTAAAACCTTTAAAATGTAAATCCACGCAGCGAAGTCATGGGCACTACTAGTGTTAAATAAACATTCAAAATATTATACTTAATTACATTCTAAAGTTACTTTCATTTACGTGTAATATAGGAATTGAATTACACGTAAATTAAAATCTATTAGTTTAAAACTATGCCAAATGCTAAGCAATGGCCTTTGTATGCAATCATAAATAATTATAATGGTCCATAACATAAATTTTGAGAGCAAAGTTGCATCTAATAACCAATCACGACGAACCAGACATTGCAATGACTTAACCAAAGTTATTGCAAATATCTGTCTAGTAAAAGCCAACTGCATAAGGTTGAATCGGTTTACTATGAGTTCAAGAAATGCATAATTATAATGAATTAGCAAACGAATACTTTCAAATCTGAATTGTATTTCTGTTTTTGCACTATCACTATAAAAGTAGGTAGTTAATTCTAGTTTATGAGTATGTATCGGTATCAATGGTAATACAAACCACATACCTTGTTGACAAAGTATTCCAGTAGACCATAAAACTGCTTCTGTATACCCCATCCGTCTCGCATTATCTCGTAATGATGACGTCATTCTGCTGATAATCACTATGGCCATAGCTGCTAGTAAAGCCACACCTCCCACACAAGCCACCAAACGAAAACTAAATGGGGCTAGGAATATGTCACGAACAGTGGACGTTTCTTGTTGACGTATATAAATATTGCACCTTAAATAAAAATAATAAACACATGATTTGACGGCCTCTGTGGCGTAGCGGTACTGCATGTAGGGGGCGCGGGTTCGATTCCCGCTCAGTGCAAATATTTGTATACATGAATATGTGTATTTGCATTGGTATGGGTGTTTCTATGTATAATAAGTATGTATTTACAAAAAAAAAGTATATAAGTATGTTTATCCGCATTCTAGAACCCATAACACAAGCTAGTTTAACTAAGCTTACTTTGGGTGTAGAGAGCGCTGTGTAGAATGTCGTAGAATATTTATTTATTATTTATTATCTTATCTACTTAATAAGAAGTACACAGGAAAAAAAATCATAAATTAAAAACTTTTTTTAAAACAAGGTTTCTAGTAAGTACATAACAAGACAAATCAAACGAGCCCAAACATTTATTTTTTTTTAGTTCAGAAGTTCCTATGAGCACTTACCGTCTCCATCTTCAGACCCTGGATATCATGTAGCATTACAATATTTACCACGACAAAAGAAATGATCTAAACTCGATTGTTATATAGGTACCAAATTTAAGCCCAATTGACTAACAAACTAACATAAACACAAACAATAAGCAAGTTAAAATAAAACTTGTGATAATAATAATAGAATAAAAGTAAATTTAGAACCCCGCCAAAAGAGTCCAAATCGACCAGACCTACAAACATGTAAATCTGCACATTGAAAGACGAGACAACGTAGGGAGGTCAGACAGCTATTAAAGACCGGTATAAACAGACAAGGACTAAGCGGACTCATGCAACTAAGTACCACGTTAACATCTACTCTTTTAAACTTACATGGTTTCAGCAATGGGAAATATGAAGTCCATGTCTTGCCGTCTAGCCGGATGCACTGTTACGGGTTCTAACGCCATGTCCACTGAATGGTCTATCAAAGCTCCCAATAGTCCTGTCCAAGTGCCCTCATACGTCCTGAACCCCAACTTACCATAGTACCGTATCATTGACCTACATTTACAACAAAATAGTTTTTTTTACCTATTTTATTTATAGTTTAAAAGTTGCTCTTGCTACAGTGAATGAAAAATTGAGAAGCGAGCAATTGTCGTAGCATGAACATGTTATGAGAAGAGATGAAAGTACCTAATGTTATTGTAAAGATGCATATAGAGGGCTTTAGAAGCAGAGACAAGTCTAAGAAAAGATGAATGGATTGCGTGAAAGAGGCAAGGGGAGGAGTGACTGAGGAGATGACACCTGACAGGAATAAATGGAGCAGAATGACATGTTGCACCGACCCCAAATAATTGAAACAACAATTTATTTGATTGATACATAATGTGGATCATTAATTGTCCAGATTTAGGTCAGAGGCGGTTATAACTATATTGTTTTATGGTTCATTATTTTCCGATTAGCATTAATGCATCTACGCGTTTAGATACCGGATTAATCAATTTTGTGGTTGTAAT
Organism: Lithosia quadra; assembly: GCA_963576445.1. Classification (NCBI taxonomy): domain Eukaryota; kingdom Metazoa; phylum Arthropoda; class Insecta; order Lepidoptera; family Erebidae; genus Lithosia; species Lithosia quadra. Next base: position 5,887,414 of record OY754880.1, on the reverse strand, counting down.
TTTGTGTCACACGTGCAGAACAGGTAAATCCCACAATTAACAAGAACTTAGGGTTTTCATACAACAAGAAAATACTTACGTAGTATTTAAACGAACGCTTAAGAAATTGAGAATATCGTCCAGCATGGGTCCCGATGTGGGCCCGTCATCATCCTGTGTGAAACTGCCATCGTCGGTTAAATTGCACCTTCCTATGATTAACTCCTCACCTAGGAAGTTTCGAGCTTCTACAGGGAAAGGGGCCTCTATAAAGGACATAGAGTCAAGTCTATTCCAATCACCTGTAAAATAGAATAACTTGGCTTCAGCTTCACAATTATTTGCAGTCCTATGTACAATAATAAGATTATTATATAAAATAGAACCGACATCAAACAACAAGAAGAGAGTAAAGAATGAAAAATAACTGAATTATTAATTCATAAGATTTAATTAAGACTTATCGGTTGAAGTCGGTGTCAAACCTAAAAGGTGTAAGATTGAAATGAAATTAAGATCCTTGTCCTGCCACATCATATCACTTCAATAGAAAAGTCTTAATTTTTTTCATTTATATTAAATCTGTAATTCAGTAATTTTTCATTCGTCACTCTCTTCTTGTTGTTTGAAGGCGGTTCAATATTTTTATAAAAATATTATTATTGCAAGCTTTTCAAAAATGTAGAAAATACACCTCTGAAAGCCGCATTAAAATTAGTTCAACCAAACGCGAGACAATCGCGGATAAACAACCTACATACAAACGTACAGGTCAAACTGTGAACCTCCTTTTAAAGTGTGTTAAAAAAGATTTAAGGAGTATGTTTATCGGCATTCTAAAACCCACAATACAAGCTAGTTTAGCTACGCGTCCTTTGAATCTAGATGTGCTTGAATATCCTCTTTATTAATACATTAATAATATATTATTCTAGTTAGTTGTTTTTACAATACTTTCACAATCAGACACTCAATACCAATTTAAAAATAGGCTGTTCACACATAGATACTTACCCAAATAATATGCGTACAACGTAGAATTCTCGCGTACTTTAAAATATTGAATCACGATAATTACTCTATTTGTTGAATCAATGTTGCTCAGCCCTCCCAACTTTCTCAAACTGGGTTTCATCGAAAATTTGCTGATATTAATCATGTTGAAAATTCTGGAATAGTTGTAGGTTGTAACTCCGGAATGAAATAGCGGTATGATACTTCCATCTCTTTTGTAAGTTTTATGTCTTGTTAAATTACGAAACCTATCTGAAGTGCGATAATAGTTTTTTTCGTAGTCTGTTTTATGTTTCCATTGACCAGAATTAACTTTTCTTGAGTCATCATTGTAACGATTTCTTTTGAGTTGGTTATTCGAATTAAATGCGTTTTCATAAATAAAATTGATATCACAAAGGTCGATCAGCCTTCTCTCATGTGTATTTTTTGTATTTTTGCCGTAAGAATAGGTAACAACAATATTTTGGTCGAAGCGAATAGAGGTGATATTTAAAACTTCATTGATGTATCCAAAATCTTGATATGATCTCGCCGTTATCAACCAGTCATACGATGATGTATCCATTTGCAATTCATGTAACTAACAAAGTAACACATTTTAATGACCTGTCAGACTTCATTTGTTAATGAAACTTAACTAGGTACTTATCTAGTATTCACCCTAACTCCTCCATCGAAGTTAATTTGCTTGTGTTAGAATCGTAACGCCAACTTCTGCTAAGCTTAATGAAGCCACAAGCTTAGTGTTTAAGAAGTCGGCCTTATAGTCTACAAGCCCATGAAGAAAAAAAACCTCTGAAATGAACCATCATGAATAACACTTATAGGGCTGTTACTATATCATAAAATAACTCTGAGCGCTGTGCCGGTTTTTTCTGAGCGGTATAGGTGAGTACAGGGTGTTTCACGATGGTTCATTTCACAGGTTTTTTTTCTTCATGGGCTTGTATTCTATCATGATCTAGTTAGAGTATTCTAGAGGTTTCATGTTCGAATCTTCCTAACACGAATACCTACGTTATTTAGCGTAGCTGGAAGGGTACCTTTAAAAAAAATTGTCTAGAACAGCGTCTGTGTCATCGGTTGCGGTTAACAACACCACTGTCATCAAAGATTTTAGAAATTCAAATTACCGACATCGTGCAGTTATCATACTTTTTTTATAGCACCGTGTCCAATAAAAAGACCTCAATCAAACAATGCAAAACCTATTGAATCAAAAAGAAGTCTTACCTTCTTCAAAAGTTTTGAAAGTTTTCCTGTAGCATTTTTATTCAGTCGTGGAGCTAGAACGACTACACCTAAATGTGCCTGCACTCGCACCTTTTCACTTGTATCTGATGATGAAGCAACTCCATTGATACCTAAGCATTTCATCAAACGAACTGTGGCCCATTTACAACCTACAAAAATAATTAAGCGAGATATTTATGAGGAATAAATTAATTTAGGAAATTGAAAGCATCTGTATCCGTTTATATCCTCTTTTGTAATGTAAATAGGCCATCAGTATTAAGTAACACATTCCAGGTTACCGATTACCTTAGCTCTAAAACATCACAATAAATGCTACACGACTTGCATTAAGGTAGGCTAATAGATCTGGTTTAGTCAGGTTTAGTACTTATATTACAAAGACAATTTTAGTAGCCATATTACAAAGTTTTGTTTCATTTCTAATTGCTCTAATAACTTCTGTTTCATTCCGATGTAGTTTTAAAGACAGTGTAACTTCCTGGAACTTGTCACCACCATCACTCAGTGGTGTTATGAGTTAGGTACTACATATTGTTGAACCTGATCTACAGAAGTACGATACTTAATGGGAAAACAGGTGGGATAACCTAAACGAAAAAATGCAAAAGTAGATATCAATAAATAGATCAGAACTGGATCGCTAATTGTCAAACGAAGCCCTAATTATTTTAATGAGTCAGAATAATATGAGAAAATGTTTGATGTCCCAAGTGAAAGTACGTGACGAAGGTTTGTGCTGAACAGATTATGAACACTATCGCATACTCGTAAGATAAACAAACGTGACCAGGCGGTGGCCACGCGCAGAAGCTACGAATATCTTCATGCACAATACAGATTTCGGTACGGTTGTGAATTGACTTGTGATGATAAACGTATTTGTGAATTTTGAAGTGGTTGTTATTTTATATTGATACCGGCTACTAACAAAAGTAAGTACAACATTAACATAAAATACCTTTGCTATTATAAATTAAAAAATAGAACATCTCCTAAAATCATAAAAATAATATCCCATAAAAAAACATTAAATAATTAATGTTTTTATGGGATATTATTTTTATGAAAAATTAAATTGATATAAGCATATCAATCATGAATATCAATTTAATGATTGCAATAAATTATTTTATAAGTCGGTGCTGATTGTATTGAGTAACACATTAGCATAGATAGGTACCTAGGTATAGATTATATTTACTTGGCACCCACTTCAAAATTGTGTGTAATAATTTGTTTATTATAGAATTAAATAAAGATATAATAAACAATGTTTTAATTACATTGAACGGAACAATTTTGTTAGTTCAAAACATTTTTCCAAAAAGCCTACTTATAGAAAACTGCCGTCAAGCCCTCATTTCTTGCTTTATGTATGATTATTTCAGTTAACCAGTTAACTTTTAAATTCGTTAACTTTTTCATTTTAATTGAAACTGAGTGACAACTTTATGAGATAAAATGTGAAAGATATATATCAACGCTTAGACAAAAAATAATTAAAAACAAAATGCCAAGGATAAGCAATTTTATTATACAAAGAGGATTACGGGTATAATTAGGAAACCAAGATCATACTGAGACGTCGAACGTCGTCGACGTGTATATTGTGTTGAAAAATGATAAGTAATCGTTTTATTAAACTGAGTTACTTCTTTTTGCTCTGTTTTGTTTTAATATGCATACCTACCTACTTAGATACGATAGCTACAACAGTTTATGTTTATAGTAAAATTTATTCATAAGATCAATAAAATTCTAGCACCTCTGCCTACCCCTTCGGGGATATAGGCGTGAGTTTATGTTATGTCATGTACCTAATAAAATTCTACCATTATCCCCACAATTCAAGCACTATCACCACGTCCCCATTTCTAAAATAGAGATTGCACAATTCAAGTGCTATAACACGTATTTTACTTTAGGTATTTCGTTTCAGCTTCAGATTTCTATAGTACCTAATGACCTAGCTATAGTATTAAATATAGCCTAGCTATATTGTTTTGAAACTAGGTCTTACTTTATTTTACTTAGGTATTGTCAATCAATATCTTACCTAATAAAGTATAACATCGACAATAAATCAATGGATACGTTTATGTAAATAATAAGACTATTGAATATTTATATTATTATCAATTCGTTGTATTATTTATGTTAATAGCACTGACTACCAAAAAATATTTCTATTGGTTTTATTCGTAGCATAAAAAAAATCATAAAAGCGGTGTTGTTACATATTAACTTCCCTACAACTTTTCACCTGCAAGTCGGTAAAACCTGCTGATAAATGGATGAGGATGAGGTTCTTGCGTAGGCTTTCCTATCTCGAGATTGGAGAGTTCACACGGCAGTCGCTTCATTTATTGTTTTGTACATATAGGTATTCTTCAAATCAAACATGTAATAGTAGTTAGTTAAAGTATTTGGCCTAAATTTTCGTCAAAAATATAGCATTACTAGCTTCCGCCCGCGGCTTCGCCCGCGTGGAATACGGTATTGCCACCAAGTCTATTTGAATGAAACGACTCTCCACTCGACTTTCTACTACGCTGTTCACTCCACTCCACTGTTCACTCCACTCTCCACTCCACACTCCACTCCACTCTCCACCTCCACTCTACTGTCCAATCCCCTCTCCCGACTCCACCCTACATTCCACTCTCCACTTCAATCTCCACTCCACTCCACTCTCCACTCCACTTTCCTCTCCATTCCACTCTCCACTCCACTCGTCTAGCCAAAACCTTTCGGATAAAAAGTACTAACCTTATTTCAGTGCGGTTTTCTTGGTCAGACCTAAAATTTGGAGATATGACCAAAAGTTTTTTTTTCCTTATTTATTGGTTTCACCTTACACCATCTTTACAGGGTTCACCTAAGGCGACAGTGTGGAAATCATATCCCTTTATAACAGTACTTTTAGTTGTAATAATCGATATTTGAAAAAAAAAAGACTTGGTTATGTTGACCACAATAAATAAAAATGCGAAAACGAAAAAAAAAATATGCGAAAACTGGTAAATAGTTTACAGATATATTAATGTATAGCGTAAATGAGAATTGTAAAATACTGTATGTTTTCCTATTAACGAAAAAAATTAAAATAAAAACAAATATCAATTTTTTTGCAATCCTTGTCTGTTTGTTCGTGATGGACGCAAAAACTGCTGAACAAATTTTGATGCCGCCTTTTCATTAGAAAGGTCTTGGTTTTACATAAAATCTGCCGTATGTTTGATTACATTTGGTTAAGTAGAACCGGGGATATGACCAAAAAACGATTACCAACCAATCGACTCTCACGGGCAGAGCCGCGGGTATTAGCTTGTATAAAAAGTAACCTATATATTACTCCAGACTATAATCTATCTCTGTACCAAATTTCAGCCATATCTATTCAGCCGTTTTTACGTGAAATAGCAATAAACATAATATTTGGACATCCCGACCGATCGACTTTGCGAGCGGAGCCACGGTATTAGCTTGTATAAAAAGTAGCCTATATGTTATTCCAGACTATAATCTATCTCTGTACCAAATTTCAACCTGATCTATTCAGCCGTTTTTACGTGAAAGAGTAACAAACATACATCCAGATATCCCGACTGATCGACTCCATGGGCGAAGCCGCGGGTATTAGCTTGTATAAAAAGTAGCCTATATGTTATTTCACACTACACTCTATCTCGGTACCAAATTTCAGCCAGATCCATTCAGCCGTTTTTACGTGAAATAGCAACAAACATAATATTTGGACATCCCGACCGATCGACTTTGCGAGCGGAGCCACGGTATTAGCTTGTATAAAAAGTAGCCTATATGTTATTCCAGACTATAATCTATCTCTATACAAAATTTCAACCCGATCTATTCAGCCGTTTTTGCGTGAAAGAGTAACAAACATACATCCAGACATTCCGACTGATCTACTCCGTGGGTCGACAGATCGACTCCGTGAGCGGAGTCGCGGGTATTAGCTTGTATAAAAAGTAGCCTATATGTTATTCCACACTATAATCTATCTCGTTACCAAATTTCAGTCAGATCTATTCAGCCGTTTTTACGTGAAAGAGTAACAAAGATATATCTAGAAATCCCGACCGATCGACTTTGCGAGCGGAGCCGCGATATTAGCTTGTATAAAAAGTAGCCTATATGTTATTCCAGACTATAATCTATCTCTGTACCAAATTTTAGCCAGATCCATTAAGCCGTTTTTGTGCGGCAGAGTAACAAACATACATCCAGACATCCAGACATCCAGACATCCAGACATCCAGACATCCAGACATCCAGACATACATTCTTACAAACTTTCGCGTTTATAATATTAGTAGGATTAAGCTTAGCATATACTCGTACCTCGTACCTATACATATTTATATTACGAAGTTTTTAACTTTTGCGGTGAAACGAAGTATTATTGAGAGGTGAGGGTGAATGTTTACGATAAGAGATAACCGTGTGTGGCATTTTTCAACATTTTGTTTTCGGATGGCACTACTTAGCCTACATTTACTTTCTTTTCTGGTATCAAAGTTAGAGCGGCCTGTTCTAATACAGGTATCGTTCGCCCATTTACCTATAACATAACAGGAGGGTCGAACTTCGATTGTAGTAATGTTTCTTACATACGACAAAATGTCAATGTCAAGTAAATTAATCTGCCAAAGGTTCCAATATATTATGATGCATTGTAAAAATGTATCTATTTTATGTCAACTTATTGTCCTCATTGCTAGTAACTATCGTCCTTTCATTGTTACTATATAATCCGATTTATAAATAATCATCTTAATTATTTCAGCGTTGATTGCCAGTCAAGGCTTTCACTTCTGACCCCGGGGTCCGCTTTTCTTCCTCCATTTCGCATGATCTTTGGCTTCCCTATTATTATGAGGCCGGAACGACTCACATATCCGACGGTATTCCACGACGCCAAGCCAGCACATCTTAGGTCAACCCCTCCTACCGCGGCCCGGGGGTGCCGGTACGATAAAATATTTCGAATCCACGTAGCCTGGCAGTCACACTCCGCACATCCTCTTCAGTATTTTCATTACCGCGTGACATGCAGTTTCCCATACATGCCCGTAATTTATCAACTCTACAATATTTTATGAAAATTTGCCCGATTTTTGAGATTTATGATAACTGCACCGCTGTCCTGGGCAGTAGCGTGAAGATAACCTATAACCTTCCTCGATAAATAGGCTACCCAACATAAAAAAAAATTCGATTCGAACTTAAGATTAATTTTCATAAAATATTGTAGAGTTGATAAATTACGGGCATATATGGGAAACTGCATGTCACGCGGCCTCCTACCGCGGCCCGGGGGTGCCGGTACGATAAAATATTTCGAATCCACGTAGCCTGGCAGTCACACTCCGCACATCCTCTTCAGTATTTTCATTACCGCGTGACATGCAGTTTCCCATACATGCCCGTAATTTATCAACTCTACAATATTTTATGAAAATTTGCCCGATTTTTGAGATTTATGATAACTGCACCGCTGTCCTGGGCAGTAGCGTGAAGATAACCTATAACCTTCCTCGATAAATAGGCTACCCAACATAAAAAAAAAACAAAAACAAACAAACCAAATTCGTCGGCTTGATAATATACCTATAGATTTCGATTAGTGGTGGTTTTCGATTAATAGGTTAGTAGTTTTAAAAAAAGCCTTTCCATAAATTTATATTTACTGGTAACAAAATATCAGAAAAAAAAAAATTTCAACTTATACCTACACACCTTGAAACTTTCCAGTTGGCGTACTGAAGTTTGCGAAGCATATTAAAAGCTGTTTCTTTTCTATTGTTAAATTACATCTATAAAAATAAAAATATTCATAGGCACTTTTGAGCTACAAACTTATGTATTAGAATCCTAGGTAAGTACTAAAATCACTACATAACTGATGCCCGCGGTGTCAACCGCGCGGAATCGATTAGGTATGTCTTTTGTTTTGGTCATATCTCCGGTGCTACCCAACCTATTATTGTAATCAAGCATACGACAGATTTGAAGTTTAATCAAGACCATCGAAAATAAACTGACAAACATTCAAAAAAAATTTTTTTATACAGAATCATACGCAAAAATTTTTTTTAATATGATCTTCACAATTTTATTTTAATACCTACTTAATTTATATATCATTTTTTATACGTATGTCCTAAATTTATTATTTGTAACGGATGTAGTAATTAAATAACAAACTCCTTATAGGTACTTACCTCCTTCGTGTATCTGTCAATTTGGACTTTGATTTGTTACTGCTAATAATATGCCTCCTTAGAAGGTGTCGTCAAATAGACGGGGAATTCAAATTGCTTATTATAATAGCGCATAATTATTTTGCTCATGTCACTACTGTACAAGTTATACATCTATGAAGTTTTCAGTTAGACCTACTAGCTATACGGCATGATATTTATGTTTTGACCTGATCATAACTCTAGTCTAGTTTTACCGAAATGGAAAATTTTGCATGAATATTCTAGGACTTATTCTAGCTAGGGCATGGTCATGAACTCAGCTACATAACATCACGTTATTATAAGTCTAATAGTTGCCAGTCATGTGTATCCACCACTATGCAGAAACTAAACTAAATAATACCTACAGAAACTATTTAAACAGGCATGTGGAGCTGAGTACCTTTTTATCGTGCGGAAATTCCCACGGATACCATCCACGCGGCCAGTGGAGTGATTATGTCAGACTTCAACCTTCTAAAACCGCACGCCATCTCGTCACGTCTTCTAACGCCAGGGTATAAGGTGGCCCTAACGCAGTTCCCTCGCTCCCTGACAAGTAACTGAGTATATACCTACTTACTTAAGTCCTTACCCAAAATATGAGCCAGTACCGCTTTAGGTAGAACATTAATCGGAATAAACAACGCCTTTCCCAAAAAATGGGGGCGAGGCATTTACTTCCATTGGTCAGGATGTGATAGGTTTCCCAAAAATTACCTTCTAAATATGTCTCCATGTCTTATCATTTTGCTAACATAACTATTTTTATTTGAATGTGTAACGTTTAAAATAGGTACCTAATGTCAAAAGTTCTAATGACACAATTTATTTAAAATACGAGTAATCAAACTAACGGATGCCCGCGAAAATTAACCCCGCCGTTCCCAAGATTATTTAATTCAAACATACAGAAAATTGCGCTTTTATTACATTTATGTACGCACATACCCACTCATAATCCAAATCTAAAAACCAAATTTTTGGCATGAATACCTATCTGTGCCAGAACACATGCCATTGTTTTTAGGGATCCAGAACTCAAAAAGAAAATAGGAGAACCCTTAAATTATAAATTTGTTGTTCATCTCGTGAGTGTCTCTCAAGACCTTTTTCTCAGGGAGGAATGGAGGTATTAAGTATTATACTCGCGAGTATATTATAACCAATGCGCAATCAAAATATCTACAGCCGTTTATGCGACATATTTACACAGTCGCAATTTTCAATTTATACAGCTTTTTCGTTGTTACGATTTTATTACCTACCAACCGTACTACCTATTATGAATAGATTACAAACCAATTTTGTAATTTGATTTAAAAACTACCAAGATGTCGAAGGCGGAGATTCAGTCATTTTGTGTCATGCACGGGTGAAGTTATGGACAACCCCGCAAAAAGTTTGCGTATTAGTACCTACACGTTGAAACAAATACAAAAATATGGGTATATATGCATGGGCGTGACAACACGTCATCGTTATCATCAAAAGCATAAAAAATAAAGTTACTATTAGGTACGTGTCTGTCTGTATGTATGCACGCAACGGATTTTCCACTGGTATACCATACCAGTGGACCTTGAGGTGCTTTTAGACGCTCTCGACGGATTGCAGCGACAGGCAATCCGAATCATCGATAGTCCTGAGGTCACCAATTCTCCAGAGTCTCTACAGCTGCGTAGAGACATTGCCTCCTTGTCAGTGTTCTATCGCCTGCACTGTAATGAGGATCCCATGAGCTATTATTCCAGTTGATTCCACCGATTTCCACCCTCTTCCTTCCTGTCCCAAACAACACGATATGGTGATTCCTTTCTTTGTCGTCCGATATAATACTGGAACGCTTATCCTACAACTAGGGTTGCCAACCGTACCTACTTTATAATAAAGTATTGTAAGTACTTTATTTCCGGTGCATTGTACTTCTTTATGAGAACCATAAAGTACACGATAATACTTTATTTCGCATGAATTTATTTTTCTGGGATTTTGAAAAGTTTACTTTAAATATTTTTTCATTCAAAGGAATTTATCGATATATGTACTGTACTAAGCACTAATTTTCAACAATTTCTGAACGCAGGTAAAGGTAAACTCAATTTAAAGAAGAAACTTAACATTAAAGATTACATGGAGCTAGGTGCGGTCAATTTGACGAATTGTGTAGGTATAAAAAGAATGTAATAAAAAAGTAGTAAAAAAAAATAGTTGCCTCGGTATAAACAAAGCGATTGGATAGAAGGTTTATAAAATAAGGCATTAGCGCAATTCTCTGAATATAAAGGGATTCACAAGGTCATATCTGATCTCAGAAAAAACTAAAAGCTGCTGTTGCATTTCTTAATTTCTTGAAGTAACATTTAAAGTCCACACCAGGTATCTAATGATCGCTGCGTCAATCATTGGCGGTTATTGCAAAATTGGTTTGGTAGGTACGCTTGCTAATTTTTGTAGTCACACTAACACTTTAACAGCTCTTACAACATCCTCATAATATGTCGTGTGCTAGTCACCGATAATACACTTCAGAATACTGTGAGGTGTTAATTAGTGAAAGTGTTGATTTATCTGCCTCTATCTATCAAAACTGTACTTTCAATATAATACGACACAGCATTAGTCAACAGCTGCAACAACAATGCACGTGCCTATTTTTTAATGTGTCAACTACACACGTGCCTAAAGTCATCGTTTCACTAAAACTTTACTACGCTTCTTATCTTGATGGCAATCAATATCATAATTAAGAATATTTAAATGTAATGTGAGATACAAGGCAAAGAATATGATTCAATAAAATTAAGAAAGTCATTGAAGTAAGTATTATTACAAACGTTAATCATGTTCTTAGTTTTTGCAACTTGTTAAATTTGCTTAAAATCCTAGGTAGTCTTAGTACATCAGTTGGTAGCTGCTTTAATATTATATAACTCAGCAATTTAACATGAAAATTTAATTTTGGTAAAAAAAACCCTAAGCTCTGGAATTATTTATCGTACCTACCTAATTTGTATCCGAATATACTTATATAATCAACACCTGCGTCATTGACGGCAAGTAGATAGAAAAGGCTTTCTACCTTCTTGCCGTATACCACCACGAGATGGTTCTGTCTGGACACAGAATAATGTAGGTATGTTTTAGTATACTGTGGTCTGGGCCACGGAAGTGGCACATGTCCCTTTGATCTTTTAGAGATCTTACGTGTTTTGAGTACCTAGGAATACCTTTTTGAGGTACGGAACTCAAAAAAATAATGAAGGAGGTATAAATAAAATTAATGCAATATTACACAGCAGGTATATATTTATTTATATTATTAATTGTAAATTAGTTGTCTGTACGTTGCAGATATAAAAAAAATACATGGATCATTAAACAAAAGAAAAACATATTTTTTTATAACTTAAATAAAAATAAATATTTACATTCATGCGTCGTAGAACTCCTCCGCATCATCACCAGCTGGTAGAGTTCCCAGAAGGCTGGCATTACCTAGCTGAATGACAATGCTGATTCTTTGCGCAAGATCGGGTCCAGCCTTCCTGGTCACCAGTGGCGTCGATCAGCCGCTTCGCCAAATTCTTATAGATGAGGCGGGCACTTGGACCCCATGACCCCAGCGTCTCAAACCCAAACCACGTGGTTTGTGGCCAACCAACCCAAGTGGCAAGGTGGAAAGAAGTATGGACCAACATAATAATAATAATCAAGAATTACTAAAATATTTCTTTCGGAATTCTTGTCAATCTGTCTATTCAGATGGACGCAAATACTACTGAACGAATTTTGATTCAGTTTCTCTTAATAGAAAATGTCTGTGCATTTGTTAAGTAGAACCGGAGATTTATGACCAAAAAACAATAACAAACCTCTGCGTGGGCGATGGCGCGGGCATCAGTTAGTATAGTATATTAATAAGTAAATATGATAAACATTTTTGTGATCTTCCACATGCATGCTATAATGAATTTGCAATGACCTTAAGTAAGAAACACTTTTTGCGAAACGTTAAAAAGTGTAGGTACAACTACAACAAAAATGGCGCATTCGAGAACATTCTTTTAAAATTTAGTTATAGCAGCTATTCATTGACATGTTGACACATCAACAAAAAAAAAATTCTTACACACTTTAACCAAATACCTTGACCCTTTGAAATGTGCCTCTGTGCATAAACGAATCGTCACCTCTTGCGTAAGTGCAAATGGAAACTGTGTTGTGTTTCTTTCCCGGCGATCATTTGAATAGTCTTTAATTTTATAAAGGGATATTACATAAACATTATTGCATAATTATGTTTTGTGCATCGAACCTATGTAGGTAACTACTCGATGTTTTAACCATTAGGTACCTGGTTTCTTACAAGGCTTGAAGTCATAAAAGCCTATAAACAAACTCCTTTTGTAAGCTATTTTAACTTAATTCTATTGTCTGTTAGTTTGCTAGTAGATAGGTATGGGACAAATCTTGGAAGCTTAATTAGAACCACTTCCTGACGTTATATTGAACTCAAAGGTGTAGTTGCTTATGGGCATTTTGACCATAATTTTGAAAGACTGTGTTAGGTACTTAATAACCAATTATCAAGTGCATACAAATTTATGAAATTTGTGGGATTTGACAACTTGCAATAAAAAAGCAGTTATGAACAAATATAAGATTTTGCCATAAAGATATAACTAGTTACTATGAAATTAAGTAGCTACATCTCACTATGACCTATTTCTTTTTGGAGCTTCTTCTTCGTTTAAGAAGGGTGCTATGGCCGACTACCTAACCCTGACTGGGATAGGTTGCATACGGATCTGCCATCCGTATGCAACCTATCCCAGTCACCTAGGTTTTCAGTTACTCTGAGTGAGTGGCATTCCCACTATCCGTTTACCTACCTATTCGTAGTCTCCACTCTAGGAATTACTTGTGTACATCGCGGAACAAGTCACGGTGTAGCCAACCCATCAGAATCTTGCTTATTTTGCAAGCTGTGTTAATAGTGGGTCTTTATCGGATGACCCCACATCAAATTTTAATGGCCTGCTGCGCAAATTTCACCTCGTTTCCATACCATACCATAACTCTTACCTAGCATGATGCACTAGTGGCAGAATTTTTTTTACAGTTAATAAGCTGATAGGGGTCTATGTAGATGTATGGGAACATTGACTTAAATATGGGACAGTTTTTATGTGTCCAATAATAAAACGTAACAAGTAACCATGCCAAAGATTGTGGTGGATTGAGTGATTCCACTTAATCACTATGTCTTACATGATACGAATACAAATTATGAAGTTGAAATTCATTTAGGTACACCTATGCTATGAACTTGACTTTCAAAAAGTTGATATTTCATAATTCCGTACGATATACCAACACGTTTTACTTAAAGACTCTGAGTCACTGAAATTGGTAAATACTTGTTTTTTCTGCGTGTACCATTGAGCCTGAAGCACAAAATGTACCTAATACAAATTTGATAAGGAATGTGTACATAACCATGCTAAAGTTTAGTAGGTACTTATTAGTTGAAATACTTTTTAGCATACTAATCGTATAAATATCAAAGTCTATTAAAGTTTATTTTTTGGTACAATAAATTACCGTGGCTTAAACATATCTAAAAGCTAAGTAACAATAGGTAACAGGTAGAAATGTAGCCGTAGTTTTGGAATATAATACCTATTTTACAAAGACCTCATTATTACATCATTTTATTTACGAATTAATTTCAATGAATCCAGAAACGTTACAATAATTTCGTCTAATGTCTCAATCTCTAGACCTACCTTGCTCCATCTCCGGGGTATAAATTATTGCTTGGTGCCAACCTCGCCAAATAGCGTACTCCAGCACGAAGGGCAACGGTGTTAGGGCAGATTCCGGACAATAAGCATTTCCAGAAATAGTTCGTGCTGCAATCACTGCGTAGAACAAATAACATCCGAAAATCCTAAAAGAGGACAAAAGGAATAATTGATTTTCCACTAACCATCAATAAATCTAAAACAAACATCGCAAATTTCACCAAATATTATTTCACCTCATTTTGTCGGCCGTAAAAATAAGATGTACTTAAACAAAAGCAACGTATTTTAACTGCATATGATGTTTGTTAGGTTAGTTTAGTAACGCTCACGTTAGTAGTTTATTTTGTCAAGTTAACGAAAAGCGAGTTCTTTCCCAGTACAACGAAATCATATAACAATGTTGTTTAACTACACGAAAAGACATGATCAATTTATCATAATAACAATAGATTCTCGTAATACCTATCAATCATATCTACACAAATCGAATATTACACACAAACAGTGAGTGATAAATAGATAATATATTTCGAAATGCTATGTAACTTATTGAATCCCATCGCATATTTGAAACTGAACGACCTTTCGAATACCTAATGAATAGGTACCTAACAGTGAATATAAGGCTGCTATTTTGTGTAACTCATGGTACAACTATCTTTAATCTTTCTTATTCATATAATGTATACATACCTATGTAACTTGAGGTTATGGGACTCCACTAAGATCTTAGGGCCCAAGCCACCTTCATCACGTGTTAGTCGTACATCTGCTGATTAACGGACGAGACGAGCATTCATTCCTTCGCAGACGCCGCGGCACTGCATAAACAACCTAATACTAATGAGGTACCTATATCCTTTCCCTCTATTCTATCACTCTAGGCAAGCGTGAAAGTGTAACAAATCGGTGGTAATACCTAAAGGTCAGACAGATAGTTACTTTTGCATTTATAATATTAGTATGGATAAAGAAGCTAATTCCAAACCCGTGAACCGTCTTCGACGTTGTCAATACATCACATCACCTACGCGTGTTTTTACTTATAGTCTAAGAGCCGGTGAAGATCGAACTTCACCCATCTGATAATCAGATGTGATATATTTTTTATCCAATGTTATTCATCTATTATCGTGCCTAGGATGACTTGCCTATGAAAAAATGTTCATGACTTTTTTTTGAATTTGTTTTAATCTGTTTTGATAATCGGGTTTTTTTTATCTTGCCTGACAATTTTCAACATAGAGAATATGCCTCGACAGTCTTAAATATGTCTACCGAGGCTAGGGTTACCATTTAGGAATTTGATAAGTCCTGACAAAAAGCCGGACATTTCGATAAAAGTCCGGACACCTCGTTGTAAGTAGCACGGGGGGGGGGGGTAGGATGCGAGGTGCAGGGTATAATATTTTACAAATCCTCATCGATCCTGTGTGTGCTACAAAAATTATTCGGGGTAATAACTCAAAACTTGAGGTTTTTTTAATTTTGGCCAAAACGGAAATTTTATTAAAAAAACATCAGACCAAAGTTGTAGATGTTAAAATTATCTATAAAAATAGTCTCCATGGTTTTTTCCTAAGAGATGGTTTATTCCTGAGATATCGCGATTCTAAGAGTTGTTTTTTCGTCCATCGTTTCTCGCGACGACCGAAAACTACCGAACGGATTTTGATGCGGTTTTTTATTAGTATGGTCTTGCTTAGACTCAAAATTTACCGTATGTTTGGTTGTAATTGCCGTAATTGGTTAAGTAGAACCAGAGATATGGCCAAAAACGACCTAAAAACTAATACGGCCGAAGTCACGGGTATAAGTTTGTATACAAAGCAGTTACAGTGTTCATACTTCTGGGTAAAATAATATATTATAGGCCTAGAAGTATGAACACTATAATAGTACCAAGTTTGATCAAAATCCCTCCAGTAGTTTCTGATTCATGT
This sequence comes from Lithosia quadra, assembly GCA_963576445.1. Taxonomy (NCBI): domain Eukaryota; kingdom Metazoa; phylum Arthropoda; class Insecta; order Lepidoptera; family Erebidae; genus Lithosia; species Lithosia quadra. The sequence goes on along the minus strand of OY754880.1, from coordinate 5,871,136 downwards.
GTGCACATACAGACAGACAGAAAGACAAACAACTTACTGATTTTATTTTTTGCATTAGTATTGTATCGATCACCAATCATCCCCCAATAGTTATTTTGTACATTTATATTTAATGTACAGAATTGACCTTTCTACAGTTTTAGAAGATGATAATACCATGTAATTTAAAAAGTCCGGACAAATTAAAAAGCCGGACAAAGTCCGGACAAGTGCCTAAAAGTCCGGACAAGTGCCTAAAAGTCCGGACATGTCCGGATTAATCCGGACGGATGGTAACCCTAACCGAGGCCTACTTATTTTTGCTCATGACTACCTAGCTGGCAAGCAAGTATTTATATAAATAACTAAAGGCAAGTCGATATATGTATGTAACTACATCGATCTAATATCCAAATCGAAAGGGGTATCATATAAAAGAGTCATGAAAATTAAAAATAGCCATGAGCCCTTTTTCATAGGCAAGTCATCATAGGCACGTTAATAAATGAATTGGATAAAAAATATATCACATCTGGTTATCAGATGGGTGTAGGTCGATCTTCACCGGCTCCTCTTCTGTTAGACTACTTTGATCGTCGATCGTCAGCAAACATAATGCGTATGCGAGTGACGTTTATTATATTTGTGCGTATTACCATTATGATCTGATTTAAAAAAAAATCAATCACAAGTAAGTTATATTTGAAATTTTACAACTGTGAATGAACTATTCTAAAGGTCCTCCTCTGGTATTTATAAATGACTAGCTTCCACCCGCGGCTTCGCCCGCGTGGAAGTCGGAATCGCCACCAAGTCTATTTTAATAAAACAACTCTCCACTCGATTCTCCACTCGACTCTCCATTCGACTCTACACTCGACTCTCCACCCGACTTTCCAATCCACTCTCCACTCCAGTCTTCACTCTACTCTTCACTCCACTCTTCACTTTTAATCAAAAGCACTATGATTGATAAAACTTCGATGGAAATCACTCCCAAAATAACTATTTATACCCCTTTTTAATCCCGGTAGGGGATGAATTTCAATTTAATACGAAACACGTCTTACCTCAATTTGTTAATGTTTATCCAAAATTCAAAGTATATTGGACCCAAGAATCGCGTTGACCCATACAAACTTTGCACCCCTTCTTCACCCCTTTAAGGGTAGAATTTCGGTAAATCCTTTCTTATCGGATGCCTACGTCATACAAAGAACATACCTTCCAAGTTTCAAGTCTCCACGATCAGTGGTTTAGGCTGTGCGTTGATCCGTCAGTCAGTCATTCAGGACAAAATGTTTTATATGTATAGATTAGCTGTACCAGCGACTGCGTCCGCGTAAATTTAAATTTTTAAGGATTTAATTGTTTGGGCGCGGAACCAAAATTATTTGTCTAAAATAAAAGTAGACTAATGTTCCACTTTATAATATTACCCATCTGCCAGTGAACGTCCCATCAAACACGGTCCAGCCGTTCCAGAGATTACCCTATGTCAAACAGATAGAAAGATAGACAGACAAAAGATTTAAAGAAATGTTTTGTTGCTGCAAGTATGTACCTAAATCTTTATAATAAGATATGGATAGGTAAATCTATGCAAGGTAGGTGCACAACCTATATGCATTTACTGATAAGCTGTTATTTTAACTTTACAAACAGACACTTCAAAGATTTATTTGTATAGATCCAGTGATTCTTAAAATTAAAGGTAATAAAAGCATGCAACGCAAATATAGTCGCTGAACGCAACAAAACCTAGGGACGCGACGCATCGAAGAATCAACTGATGACACTAGAGAATCTTCCTACGTCATTTGATTCAGTCATCATGTCTTCTTGTCTTCTGTAGTGAAATACACAATACATATACAATAACGTACCCTACTTTACACACACTTTACAACCACTCTGATTGGTAGGTAGATTCCTGAACATGTCTTCTCTGTAGACCAGTGCCGATAGCATTTGAGACAAAAAAAATTTATAGTAGTACTTGATTATTTGAATTTTTCACATACATTTTGAGGTTATGTGAAAAAAGTGTGAATAGAAAAGTTGTAGGTCTCTTTATTACCTATAACTTTGTCATTTAACTTTTTTCCATAGGACTTGTAGTTTTGCCGGAAATCGAGATAAACCGTTTTTACCCTTAAAACTCACCCCCCTCCCCACTTCCCGACCTCAGATCGCCCGTAATTTATTTTTCCTTTCATTTTTGTTATATTCTCGTCCTTTTACAACGGGTTTCATCCTACTATAATTCTCTTTTACTTTTTACCATTTTCATAGCTATCGGCACTGGTCTACTGCTCGTCTACGCGTCTGTGGAAACGCATAACTACATCATTTTTTGCTGTAGATACGTTAAATTCGTACAAACAATGAGCCATATACATAACATATTAAAATAAAATTATTTCCAGAATGATTATACAATTTAAAACGTAATGTTTACTAATTAATTTGCATAGCCAATCATCGGGAACTGGATATGTATTTGGGTACCTATTTAATCCAGCATAATATGATCCTAAACAGAAGAAATTGGTGTCACTAATATAATATAAAATATAATCAAACCAAAAGCTAACTGTCCTGAAGAGCAAAAATCTTAAACTATAAATCACAAAAATAGGATAAAATACATTAAAGTAAATTTATATCTCGAAGAAATCCAAACATCTTATTATATACGTGAGCGGGTAGCAAGACACACGTATGCCCATTTCAAATCTAGTGGCGGCTACTTGATGAAGTGATATCCTAGAGGTTCGACTCAACTATCGGCGAAAAGTGCATTGCTACTGAAAGCTAACCTTCCCGGGACTACTAGAACAAGATGAGAAAACCGGGTGAAGTATGGACGCAAATGTGACAAGGTTTAGTGATGGAACGACACTCGGAAAGACACTAGGGTGAAGAAACCCTTTACAACCTCTTTGATAAGCTGAAAGTCCGAGGAGCGAAAACTCTATATTATAAAGCGTTTCAGAGTTAAAGTGGTATGGAATATTTTCAACCACCGCAATTTTAAATACCCTGGAAGCAATCTGCTATAGAAAAAAGTCATGATCAGATGTTGCTCTTAAATGTACGAGCTCCTGAACATGCAGCATAAAAGGTGCTGCCACAGCATCTCCTTCCGAATTAAGGGTTAGTGCCAATTATAACGCCTGCAGAAGGTCAGACTGCTCTTCACCGCATGAAGAATTAGGAAGCTGTTCGACCCGATGGATTCCTCATTGAGATCTAGAAGGCGATGATTCCCGTGGGTGAACATACTTACAAACCTTCAGTCTAACAAGAGCGACACAATAAAGTGCTGCGTTTCGCGGATATGGATATACCACAGTAGATTTGTGAAGTCACGACCAAAAGTCACGCGAATAACACCCGCACCTCATGTCCGTGATTTTCACTGGTGCAGTTCTTTGCGTTTTACGGGGACCGCCTAGCTGTTTATACTCTATACACAAATGTGTAATTTTTTAAAAGTTTTGAATTAGTCTGACAGAACCCTAATCAGTGTATATTATACTAATATAATGAGATGGTAATTTGATAAAGATTAACCGTTGGTACGTGCGTAGAAATTGTACATTCTGCTGACGGCTTCTAAATAGAAAACAAGTGTTCATTAAAGCCGTCACTTGGTAAAATTGATTTATTTATGTATTTATCTATAATCTATATATATTTAATTTATTTTACCTACCTGTTCTAAATCTTCAAGTTAATCGTACCAATTTTCCACATTAGACTATTTTTAGTAATGGTGCATACAAGTAGGGTTTCAAAGCCTCCCACAATACCCAGGAATATCCAGAACTAATAAACCTCCCGGGCTCTAAAAACGGCATAATTTTTAGTTTTTCTAAAATTAAAATTATATTAGGTCATATTATGAATTTCAAAATAACTCCGTCTTCCCCTTTCCTCCAAAACTCTACATTATTTGATTCAATGGCAACAGAGCAAAACGGTAGTTGATATCTACCACTCCTGTCCAATTAAACAAATCAATCATGTACCTAGGTCACAAAGTAGTACTTATACTTATGAAGATCATTGCTTCTTTTATAGCCAGATTCGCAAAACAATAGAAAAGTAATTCTTATAGACTATAGGAATGGAATATGGTAATAAAAACTTAATCACTCTTTTCTAATCGCCTGGAATTAACGATCTAGATTTAAACTGTACAATATTTTTGTACCCAAGTGGCTTTAAGCCATTTTTATTTTGAAACCCTATCCCAATATTTAATAGATAATTATAGATATATTTTCTATCAGCTACCTGTTTAACATTTCTTTTTTTTTTACAGAGAAGAACGATGGCTCCCATTACTATTACGGAAACAGAACTAGAACATCCTCAAAAGGCAAAGGATTGGATAGAAAGCAACACTTTGTCTTTCACACATCGTGCTAAAGATATAAGCAAAAATGAAAGCATTTGCAGAAAGTTCGATGTGGACAACTATCACAAAATGTTGCGCCCTGAACCGAGTTTCCTAAAACCCTTACGGCGATGGGAACAACGGATGGAATTTTTGACACCACTTCGATGGACCAATATCATTCCTATATTTGCTATCCACATTCTTGCGATAGTTTGGGCCGTGAACTTCATTATTGCTGGTAGATACCCACATTTTGCAACTGTGCTTTTCGGTGAGTACTTAATCACAGATTTTATAATACTGATACAAATTATTCAATAAATGAATTATTTAAAATACTTTTCTGGTTATAGGATACTTGACAGGTCAAATTGCTGGATTTGGGGTAACTGGAGGAGTTCATCGCCTGTGGTGCCATCGCTCATATAAAGCGAAACTGCCTCTTCAATATTTACTAATCATATGCTATTCGGTCGCTGGTCAGGTGGGTAAATTTTTATTACCTATACCTACATGTTATTATAATTACTTGTCCCGATTAACTGACTGATTCATCAACGCAGAGCGTAAACCGCTAGACCTATCTACATACATTTATGTTGTAGGCATCCATAAGAAAGGATTTTCTAAATTTACACAAAGACGCAAATATGCCGAAAGTGAATAAGGCGATGGCGAAAGTGTGATTTTTGAAATATTTGTCGTAATTGTCAGTTTGTTTCACTTGACAATCACTTGACCGCTAAACAGATTCCGCTGTGCATGAAAATTCTTGTAGGGCAGGGTGTTAAATTATGATCATAAACTTCGCTATACATTACAACATACAGTGTGGTAGGAACAGCAGAGTAAAATAATAAATGTATTATAATTGTAGAGTCTTGCAGAATTTATTTCCATTAACACAACATAATAAGTGTTACACGTGTATGATTATAAATATAGGTCGAAGGTTTTTACTGGGGTTGAATTTGCCAAAATCCTTTCTTAGTAGGTAGGTACCTACATTGCCTGGTAATAGAAGAAGCCGGTCCTAATTTCACAGTCTAATATCGGTAGTTTAGCTCTGCGTTGATAAGTCAATAACACGAAAAAGCTTAAAACTCTTATTTAACCATGTTGGGTTCGAGACCGCATTAAGTAAAGATAATTTGATCTATTGTCCTTGCTTATAAAAAAGCCACCTGATTTGTACCTACTCGATCTTTTAAGTTTTGTATATAGGTATGTCTACTACATCTTTCAATCATGTACTACCTAAATCAAATTGTATAACTTTCTTTGTAGAACACTATTTACGAATGGGTTCGCGACCACAGAGTGCACCACAAATATTCAGAGACGACGGCAGATCCACACGACGCCAACCGTGGCTTCTTCTTCTCACATATAGGATGGCTCATGATGAAAAAACACCCGGATGTAGTCAAGAAAGGCAATACAATGGACCTCAGTGACATCACTTCTGATCCTCTGATTCAATTCCATAACAAGTAAGAAAATTATTATTAACTACCTTCCGCCCGCGGCTTCGCCCGCGTGGAGGTCGGTATTGTAGAACATTTTTTTGTTATACCTAACATTCATAAGTAGTTTCGCAGCGCATGCGATAAAAGACATTTTATGGTAAGTTTTTTCATACCTTGGTTTACATTATTGAAGTTTTAGTAGGGATCCATATTATTTTCCAATAAAATATAAGTATATAGCCTATGACACTCACAAATGACGTGGTTTTCTATTGGTAAAAGAATTTTTAAAATCGGTTAATTAGATCCAAATATTACCCCCGTTGTAGGTAGGTAATAAAGATGACGATAATATAAAGACCTCAAGATGTAGTATATGTAAAAATTCAAATAATCAAGTTTTTGTTTTTTTAATTTTATCATAGCTAAGCAAAAAAAAGTAGTATTTCACAAAATTTGGTGAAAACTTACCTTTTTATGTCCCAAAGCGCAGTTTTTTTTATTTGAAATATTTATTTTTTCCCCTCGTTTTGACTTAATCTCTTTCTGATAATGTAAATATATATATAGGTACCTACATTCACCTACATTAATATGGTAAATGTTCTCAGAAAATGCAAACAAAAAAGATAGGTTTACTTACTTATCGAAAAAAAATAATTAAGTAGACAATAAAATTAATCAAATCTATTTATAAATGTAAAAATGTTAATATAACACTGAATCAATAAGATTTTTTACTATAATCTACTATAATTATTTTTTTCGCTTTTTACCATTTTCAAAGGCTTCGGCACTGGTCTAAATAGAGCCGAGTATGATGGTTAAAACCACGGGGCATAACTAGTTATTATATATAGGAAGTAGGTAGGCACCTAATGTTACTGGAAGCATAGAAAACAATTTTGAACACTTGTTATGTTTCAGGTACTTCTGGGTCTTCAAGGTATTATTCTGCTGGGTCATACCGACTTTGATAAATGCGACGTGGGAGACCTGGGAAACAGCGTTTATGACTCATTGTATCTTACGCTATGTTGCAAGCCTCAACTTCACTTGGTCTGTCAACAGCTTTGCCCACCTATGGGGCAATAAACCTTACGATAAGTATGTATCTTCTGAAAGAATAAAATAATTTAGATAATAATTACATTTCAGAATAAAAGTTTCTAAGGAACGTTCTTTTATGCCCGCAAACTTCCTGACAATGCATCGTAGCTGTGCAGAATATAGTTTAGGTCTCTCTGGTGATAAGCGCAGGAGGCGGCAGAGGCCAATCACGGGCCCAAAGGCGTCTTTAATAAAATTGATCAGTCCTTTTATCCGTTTTATTTTGGTTCGTATTATTACGCACATGCACGATCTTTCTAACTTTTGTTCACGAAGTTTGAAGGATACAGATGTTTGGAGAATGATAGGTAGTAGGTAACATGTGGCATAACGATTAATTTATTATTCCAGAACTATAATGCCCTCGGAAAATTGGGGCGTTTCCGCCGTTGCAATGGGTGAAGGCTGGCACAACTACCACCATACATTCCCTTGGGACTACAAAGCAGCCGAGCTAGGAGTATCATTGAACACCACGGCCACATTGATAAATTTCTTCGCAAAGATCGGATGGGCATACGATTTAAAGCAGGCCTCACCAGCACTTGTCCAATCTGTAGCAAATGCCCGCGGTGATCCTGAATATGAACATTAAATCAGCTAAAATACCAATAAGAATACTAGGATTTGTTTTTTTTAATTCTACAAAATTATATGCCTTAATTATCTAGGTACTATATTGTCTTAAGAAATAAATCAAGAATTGTAAGTTATATCAGATACGTGTACTATTCATAGTTAGATTTTGTAGGTAATGTACATTTATGGATAAATTGTGATCTTAATTTTTATTGTATTTCATAGATATACCTAATTTGTATAATTATATGAAACTCTTCATTATTATCTAAACCTCACTTAGGATGAATTACCCCGATGTATTTACATAAAGAATTCATTACCTAAGTAGTAACAACTCATATCACGATACACTCATCTCATATCACGGTTGTGTAATAAAACCGCCCATTGTAAGGCTGGGTACCTACCTACTTGAAACATATTGTTTTTATTGATGTGCAATAAAGAGTATCAAATCTGTCTTTCCATATAATATGTGATTCTATCTATAAAGATTTTTCAACTGTTGTAGAAATTGATTCTATAAATTACGAGTAATTTGGTCCGTCATTTTCTTTTACTTCTAGAGGTAGGTACTAGAAGTAAAAGAAAATGACGGACCATTATGATAGAAATAAATGAGAAATGCTCGTAGGCCTTTTGAGAAACAAAATTGGCATTGGCCAGGCATTGGCCTATAGCCATGGATTAGAAAATAGAATAGATAAATGAAGTTCCTATAAATTATATATCATCGGTTAGATTACAAATCATACAGATAAAGTATTTAGTAAGTGGTTAATTTCTTGCATCAAAAATAAATGAAGAAGGAACTGAATGAGTTAAGTATCTACTAAATTCAAAGAATCTCTTGAATAGGTGGAACAGAATGGCTATACCTACACTAAAGATCAGAATTTGTATAGGGACACATGAATATTGAGAGGGCAATGTAGAATTACTAGACTATACCTATATATAGCATAGCCATCAACGTGTTCACAAAATAAGCACTCTGCAGTGACTACCTAATAGACTACCTAGTTATTTTATTTTAATGTCCAAGCGATAGGAAGACAGATAGATAAAATTATGTGGTGTGGTTATTTAGAGGCTTGACCAAACCAACGCGTTCAGCTCGCGTCCGCGGTAGCGATTACTGCGGCGGCCAATCAAAGGCTGGACGTGTTCACGTGATGTGGCCTTTGATTGGTCGCCGAAGTAATCGCCACCGCAGACGCGAGCTGATCGCGTTGGTTTGGTCAAGCCTTTAAACTTATTTAGTTAATTTAGAGACGTAGCACAATATGATGATAAGATTTCAGCAGATGACAGTCAGTGCTTTTTACCGTAGAGAGAACCTGAGCAAGGGACCCGCAAAGCAGTATTGACAGGTTTCATTTATACCTACCAAAGATATTTGATTTACCTATACATCCTCAGTCTAGCACAGTGGAGGTGGCATATGGCAGATGCTTCACGGTAAATATCGGAGATCGGAGTTTGGCCGTTTCGTAGTTAGACGGAAAGCCAACCCCAACTGAGTTAGGAAAATAAAAGATAGGTAGGTATACTTTACTTAGTCATTCAAAATGTTCTGCTGTTACTGCTGAATTAGAACCAAGAAATAATACTGAAAATATACTGTTTCATAGGTTTATACATGTACATGTATAAACCTATCATAAATTTGGAGTTTATTAATGGTTTGATTACAAAAAAAAACTGAAATTCACAATAAACCCTTTATTCAAATATGTTTATAGGCACAACATGAACTGCTGTCGCCCTATTGCAGCTGTGCGCCAAAATAAGGTTAGGTATATATCTATAGTTGACTGGAGATTCATAAAAGTGTAGACAAGGGTAGACTAGTCACTAGTCAGTTATCTACTCTCTTTATTGACTAAACCAATGCCTTTGATCTTTTTGATCATAAATATTCTCGAGAAGCTCTAGGCGTAGCGCGTAGGTACGGAATTCTATGCAATATTCCCATTAGATAATTACAAAATACAAAATACAACTATAATAGTATGCAGTGAACTTCGCTTACAAAGAAATTTCCTGACAAGAAAAATATAATTACTGACTATAGAATAAAGGTAAGCCCTGGTATCCCACAGGGAAGTACATTAGGGCCACTGTCTATTAAAGTAGGTAGGTATAGGTACACCTGTGACTTAGCTAGAATAAAAAATATAAATCAATGTTATCCGCACATGACATCATTTATCATTATATAGTGATTGGGTTCATAAGATTTAATATGAAACTTAGTAAAATAACGTTTCTATTACGTTTAATCTATACAATGGGCCTATAGATGGCCCAAGGCTAGCCGGGGTGCGAGGGAAATGCCTTATCGGATAACCTTACGCCCCGTTAATATTGAGACCCCGAGAAAGCCTGCGGTTTTAGTCGGTCGGGTTTGACATACCTACCCCGATGGCTGACTAGGGTGGTAGGTACCCGTGGGGATTTCTGCACAAAAGGTCATTTTTGGATAACTACAGGTTATCTAATTTATAATAAAACTGTTGACTGTTATTGCACTTGCGACGATATATTTTCAAACCTGTCTTAGATGACTACACTATAAATTATTATAGCGTACTATTTAAAATATTTATTTTATAATGGATCTAAGTTTTATATAAATAAATATGCCAGCACATTAATGGCCTAAAACGGTTCACTATTGTTTGATAAAAAAACGTATGACAAATGATCATTTTAAAAACAACGTTTGAAAAACTAATCATTTGACAAACTTTTAGTTCTAAAACATATTACTTTAAAAACAATCGTTTGACAAAATACAAGTTTCGCAAATATTTTACTTCGCAAATATTTCATTTGTTAAAATATTATTTTAAAAATGTTCATTTGACTAAATAATTCGTTTACCAAATTGGTGTTTACAAAATTACAAGATAAATTACCTATTAGTAAAAAATGCACGCCTTTTGTATGTTACAAAAGGAGGTAGGTAGTTTGGATTAATTATCAATTTTGGATTAAATATCAATTTGAATTAATTAGCAATAACTGCCTTAACTAAGTGAAATAAGTAGAATTCGGTTTTGGCGTTGTGCTCGCAGTTCCAACTTAACCTAACCTAACAATTTTGAATCAGCCCCTTAAACAAGCGGCACGAGTAAGTATAAATTGCAAACGTATAAAATATATATAAAACGTATAACGTATATTAAAACTAAAAGACAATTACTCAGAAGTATTCTAAAATTATAAAAAGCGATAAAATTGTAGGTACCTGCTATGAAAATAAATGATTATTATGATTATTAAACAATTTATTTTATTATTTCATGCTTGAACCTAAAGTACGTTCTGTGTAAAAAAGATCTTTGTATTAAAGTTAATTTTAATAAATGAAATACTTACCAAGCAATGCATATTGTCAAATGTTATTTATGCTATACGTTGTTTCGCCTTATGACATGTTTAAAAAATAATCCATTAAGTATGAAAATGAAGTTTGGACATAACAAAATTTTGTCTGGTAAATAATTTGTCAAATGAGTAGTAGGTAGTTTGTTAAACAATAGTTTGTCAAATGATACATTTATCAAGTATAATTTTGTCAAACATTGTTTTATAAATGAAAATTTGTCATTAGCTTTTTTTTTTCAAATGTTAGGACACCCCTAAAAATATTTCAGAAAATAAAGTCCAGTCGCCTATAAGTCATCTTGCAGTGAGTCATGGTTTGCTGTAGAAACGAAGACTATTTTAGTTCTCTATACCAATAAGAGATGGCAGTAAAAGTAACTAATTTGTGGCAAAAGCGTTGGTTGCGTCGTTCTTGCTCTCCTTCAACTTTCAATAATAATTTAGGTAGAGTTAATAAATGCACACTTATGCCTACACCATTATCTCCTTCATTATGCTGCCTTAAATATCCTCAGAACAGACTTCACATATAAATTATGTATTTTATAAATAAAATTATTTAAATAACAAAAACAAGGACTTAGGACGCATTTTACCCGATTTGAAACTTCCGGGCCAGTGGCTCTTGTTAAAAATAATAACCTTATATTACCCAATACTGAATATTAGCTATATTCAGTATTGAAACAAAAAAAACAAAGTAATATAGAGTGCCAAGGAATTGGATGATATCTTAAGAATTGCACCTAATTAAGTATGTAAGTAACTGAATATGGTAAATGAAAATATATTTATGACTCTGCTTTCAAAAAAAAAGGATATAATATTATGTAGGCTATATTTTACATTTATTAAAACCATTGTATTTTGTCAAACTTATTTACCTAACTTATATCCTGGAAGAAACATTGATGCAGTACATTTCTGTTTATTATTACCTAATTGTAAAACTATATTCATAGTAACAAATATACTACAATTTTTTTATACACAATTGAAGCAACACATTAAAAATAACATCCAATAGGTGGCAAGTAGGCAGGGTTTTACTAAGGGGATTTTGGAGTTCAAACCCCCCTGAATAGAAATCCACTGTTATTTTTCATGCAAATAATAATGTAATTTCATATTCATTTTTGTTATTATAAAACAATCTGCCTCTCCAAAACTAAAATTTAACTATGCCCATCATGAGTGGGTTTTCACATAATTATCATCATGTCATGATACAAGACAAATTCATAAATCAACTCAATCATACTCTGTGGCGTAGCGGTAGTGCATGCGACTACTACGCAGGGGGCGCGGGTTCGATTCCCGCTCAGTGCAAATATTTGTATGCATGAATATGTCTATTTGCATTGGTCTGGGTGTTTCTATGTATAATAAGTATGTATTCACAAAAAAAAAGTATATAAGTATGTTTATCAGCATTCTAGAACCCATAACACAAGCTAGTTAAACTATGCTTACTTTGGGTCTAGAGGGCGCTGTGTAGAATTTCGTAGAATATTTATTTATTATTTATTTAAATCAATCTGAATTAAGATTGAATTTGAATAAAATTACTCGTAAGAATCGACCAAACCCACAGTTGAAAAAAAAAGAAATAATTGTAAAGATAATGTGGACCAAATGATTGTTCTGGATTGATTGATCCACACAAAGTTGCAACAGAAGGATATAATATTGATAGTCTTTTTTTCTTAAATCCCTGAAGCTATCTTTTAATTTTATTTAAAAATAACTGTGCACTAGTTGAGACTCAGTTTTTATAATTTCCAAACCAATGGCAAACACTGAGGTCAAAAAATTTTCTCAAAAAATTTATTTTTTAGGCTTCAAATATTCACAGTATGGTTTTTTTTAAACATACCTAATATATAGTTATTGTTGTATTGTAGTCCATACAATTGTGAAGATGTAGTCACTACAGTATACAGCTACATAATCAGTAGGTACCTACATAATATGATTTAAATTATCCAACCATTATCACTGCATTGTGATGATTACTATATTTTCAAATATTTCATCAGTCTTCTATCAATGTAAAGAGGTCTTTCTTCGGTTTAACATGGTTTTCTGAAGGCACAGCCTCTGTTTTATTGTCTGCATTTATTTTTACTTCCTTTACAGGTCTACTATTCTCATCTTTAGTGACTTTTCTCTTTAAACTAAAAACTTTATTTGAGTAAATACCATCACTTCCATTATGATCACTAGTTGAAATCTTTCTTTTTTTTGTTTTAGTAACAACAAAATCTAAATCTGAGGAATCATCATCAAAATCAGCATAGACAGGTACTGATCGACCACTTCTAGTAGATCGCGTGGGTTGTATCCTTGCAGTCTCTTCCACAATCTGTAACGGTGGTGGCCATGCAGCAAAGTGAGCTGACTGTCTTGCCTGGCGATAAGTGTTTATAGACATAAGTTTAATATAGACAGCTAGTGTTCGAGCTTTTTCAGATTGTGTCAAAGAGTTTGGTAGTAAGCTCCATGGCATGCGTCTATCCCTTACATTAAGATATCGTCTCTTCATAGACTTTGCTGTCAAAGAACTAGATGCATTGTTTTCTGCCTGAAACATAAATATACTTAGCATTATTGGTACAATGTGATTGGAAAAATATAATGTAAGTACATAACATTGTTATACAATATATATTTCTGAAATACTTACAATTTTACGAGCATCTTCATCCTCAATTTCAGTTGATTTCGAATTTTTTAATGCTTTTAATAAATCTCTCATTTCCTCCTTACTCAAACGTTCATCCTCCAAACCAAAGTCTGAAAATTAAATAAATTTGACACCAATAAAAATAATCCATTGTGTCCATTAACAACAGTTATAGATATCAAATTATTGTATCGTCAGTAACCGTGTTTAGAGATAACAATGCTTCTTACTACATCTATTTAAACTTAAATAAATGTACCTACAGATTAAGAATAGTATATTTAATTTCTGATTCAATGTAAAAATATAATAGGTAATAGGTAAGAATGAAGGTAAATTTGTAAAGATTGTAATAATAAATTTTAATTGGCTAATTACCGATCAATTCAGTTTTCATTGATTTCATTTCAGAATCACAACTATCATCTGATGACAATGTAGCAGGCTCCATTTCTATCTTTGTTGAACTATATCAAATATCTAATACACTTTTTCCACATAATTCAATCGTTAGAAGAACAGACAAAATAGATAGTTTGAGAGATAAACAGAACTCGCCAAAATATATCTTATTTACAAATACATACTGTCAAATCAAAATAATCAAATTGACATTTGCACTTTCTTTTCGTAATGTTGGTACACTTGGGTACATTCACTGACCTGAAATTACATTATAGAGGTACACCTCTATTAATATAACCTACACTACAGTGTAGGTTATATTAATAGGTAATATTTTAAATATTAGCCTATATCAAGAACATTATTCTATCCTCTTGTTGCCTATATAACCATGAACTTGAACCATGAACTTCATGGTTATATAGGCAACAAGAGGATAGCATGAAGCTATAGTTTGTCTAATGAAAGCTGGACCAACAAAACCGCGGCAAATTTAAAAAATTTAGGGCAGGTATCACCCGTTATAGTTGGATAAAAACATTTTGATCATGAAGTAAAAGTATGTACCTATTAAAGTTTAACTGGTATTTTTAAAGAATTTCATCGCGCTTTATTCGGTGTCATTATTATTTACATGTTGATTTCTTTATTAAATACTATCTATTGCTCACGACTTCGCCTCGGGAAGAGAAAGAAAAGGTAGCAGGTTTAATCGTGTGAAAATCCCCAACGAATACCCGTTGGCCATCGGGGGTGGTTATGTCGGAATCGAACCGAGTAAAACCGCTGATGTAGTGGAGATATAAGAGTTGCCCGAGTGAAATTGGCCTATGAACGTGTGCAAGACATTTTGCCTGTATTATTCCAGACTAAAAACTATCTTCAAGCGGGCTTATAGGAATCAGACGAAGTTCATTTATTAGAAAAAAATATTATTAATTATAATCAAAATTAGATTCCAAATATTCTTCACCATAATCCGAGCTGCTTGATCCATCATCAGTCACACTTATAAATAATTACATTATTTAAATAAATATTGTCGAAAAGTACAAATATCTAATACAAAAGCGAATATTTTTGGATATCGCATCTGAATCTCGTTAATATTTAACGTGAATACAACCAAATACAACAAAGTATCAAAATCATAATGACAACGCACAATCACAGAGAAATGACAGAAGGTGACATTTATAGTCTACTGGTGTTGCAAATCAATAAATGTCGTGGTTCAGCTTTCATTAGTCAGAGTCTATAGATAGTAGATAGTGTAGATACTATAACTACGTGCATCGCACTATCGTATCGTATCGATACACCAAAGTACTGATATGTGCTTGGTATATGTACCTATTATAATATCATTCTATCACTGCTGCACTGACAAAGCTAACTGACACTAATAAAACAAAATATAATCTGTGCATGCGTTGTGTTTTGAAAGAAAAGATTTATTTTTTGGTTTGGCAATGGTTTGGCATGAGGGCATGTCACATTTTTTATTGTTGATTTTAATTTCTAAATAATATTAACAGAACTTCTATTCGATACAAAACAACAGATAAATTAATAACAAAAGATGTGAAGTGAATTAAAAAGTATTATCACTTAACCAATACTGGAAACCCATTCGCACAAAATGGAGGAAGAGATTAGATGTTTTGTTTGTAAAGAATTCTACAGGGAGCCTGTACTTCTACCTTGCGGTCATGCACTTTGCAGAGCTTGTGCAATAAATTTACAGACGCCCATACATGAGACAGATAATTCAGCTACTTGTAATGACTACCAAGAGGCAGACAAAGCTTCCGTCTCTAGTGAAACTGACAGCGGTGTGGTATGTGGATCAAGGCCTAATAGTTATGCAGGAACCCCGGCAGTACCCGCGTACTCAGGCGCAGCGTTCACGATAACATGCCCATCATGCAGTAAATTAGTGTATTTGGACGACAATGGAGCTGAAGGTCTGCCACCGTTCCGCGTCATGCGAACTATAGTGGAACGATTCGGGGGTAACACTGGAGCACCGCCGGCTGAAGAGGCTTGTCAAATGTGTGAAGGGGATCGTCGGGCGGCCGTAGTTCGATGCGAACAGTGCTCCGTTCGTTACTGCGCCGGGTGCCGTGATGCCTGGCACCCTACCCGTGGCCCACTCGCTCAACATGAACTGAGAGCTCTTGGCACTACTTGTACTGACCATGGGACACCGCCTGTTCTCTACTGTAACACATGCTTGGTACCAATTTGCCAGCGTTGCCTTGCTGAAAGACATTCTACACATGAGACACAATCACTGTCCATTGCTGCAAGAGCTCATAAGGTATCATTTTAATATCATGTATAAACAAGATTACCTTTAAAAATGTATAATTCAATTAATCTTATTGCAAAACACACTTAAGGCCTATTACTCCTTTGTTGCATATTTTATCATTATTCAGATGAACTTATTCTTCATAAATAACTACTGTAATTACTTCACGTTTGATTCTTTGCTATGGTTTTTATATATAGCACTAGCTGTGCCAGTGACTTTGCCCACCTAGATTTAGATTTTTGATGCTTTTTTATCCAGAACCTTAATTCTTACTGACAGATAGCTGATGTTTATTTGAGGTGTATCCTTAGGCTACTTTTATTTTACAAAAAGAATTATGATACTGTGTGAATAACATTGTTTGTGGGTACTGCTAGACTATTAGAATGCAATATCTTTTATTCCAGACTGAACTATCACAATCACTGCAACATCTTTCAGAACAAGCCAAAGCCATGACAGAATATATACAACTAGTCAAAGGATCAGGTGACAAAATTAATGTAAGTGGTTTTTTTTATGTAGTTTGTATGGGAATTAGCCCACTTGTTTATTATTATTTAATTTTTGTGATTTTCAAAATATACAAAATAAATGTTAACTTTTGCTATGGGATAAATAAGCCTGATGAAGTTAAAAAAAAATTAATTGAACAGGAATCATGCGAAGAATTGGAAAAACAAATAGACCATGCTTGTACAGAAGTAACCCGTGCCATAGACCGAAGACGTGATGAATTAATACGTGCTGCTCGCAACACAAAGAGTCTGGCCATAACCAACATGCGCTCTCTCACATCCCACGCTGCTCAGAAACTGCGCGAAGCGACAGCTTTACTACACTTCTCTATTGAAGCTCTCAAAGAATCAGATCATGCAGCTTTCTTACAGGTGAATAAAAACTATAATACTTTGTCATAAACCTACAAGTCTTTTCCCAACTCAGTCGGGGTTTGTTTTTCAGTCTAACGGTCTAACAGTCGTTGTTGAGTCTCACCGAGTTTTAAACAAAAAAGAACTGCATCAAAATCCGTTCCGTTGTTTTTGAGTCCATCACGAACAAACATTGTTTTTGAGTTCATCCAACAAGAATTCCAAAAAAAATTCATTCATAAAACATAATACAAGATTTGTTTTTAATAACTTCTAAATTATTAATATCCAACCAATATTTTACTTACATCACATTACTACAATACAAGATTCATTTCTGTATTAAAATTAAGTAAATCCTCTTTGAATATTACTACAGGAACATGTGGATAGTACAAACATGGTATTTTGTGTCAGGTTGGCAACATACTATCGGCGCGTGCGCAAGAAACCGCATCCAGCTTATGCTCGTCGCTGGATTCCCCACCTACAGCGCCTGCGCTCACCCTCGATATCGAACCAGTGATACGCACAGTCAGGAGTATGAACTTCATTGAATGCATACGTAAGTTTTTATTTGGATGTCAATTTAGAATTGAAGCAAAAATAATATCTACAATAACCATGTCTTGATTAATAAATTAAACTGTTTCATTTTAATTTAATTTGCTAACATGGAAAATGCAGCAGCAGAGAGTTTAATGCAATTGCCAGGTAATTAGCAAAAAACATTAAATTGCGTGGTAACATATTCATGTTTGTAAATAGACCAATAAAAGCTCACTGACTTTCTTGTTGGATTCCATTTTGTGTAAATGCCATTTTAATGGTCTGTAGCGAAAAAAATATTCTAAATCTTGTTTCTTTGTAATTTTGCGATCGTTGCATAGAACAGAATTGTTGCTTTAACAATTTCAGATTATGTTCAAGCCGCAATTTAAGTATTTGTGCCACAAGAGACACTTCTTGTTTTAAATACTCAGTTTTCTGTAGCACCGGGGGCTCCTGAGATGGCTGTGGAGGCTTGCGCGGCGCGCGGGTGCTCCTGTACGTTGGCGTGGCGCGCGCCCGCAGCACCCGCCTCTGTGCGGGGCTACGTACTCGAACTGGACGACGGGCTCGGAGGTCCTTTCAGGGTAAGTTTACAAGAAAAAAACCGAAGAGGGATCAATATATCTATACTACCTATTATAAAACTGAAAAGGAGCTCTGTCTGTACATACATTAGAGATATAAAAAAAATCGAACGAAATCGAACAAACAGACAAGAATTCGAAAAAAAAACGATTTTACAGAATCATTCTTAAAACATAACATTTTCATTTTTTAAGTCTCCAGTGTACAGACACATTTAATAGTATAGATAAAAAATATACTCTTTTATAAATATAATCATAATCATATCTTTTAAATTTCTAATCTAAAAATCTTATCATATTTATGTTTAATTTATTGAATGTTCTGTTTAAGGAAGTGTACTGTGGCCGTGAAACTGTGTGTACTATCGATGGCTTGCACTACGCGTCCTTGTACAGCGCGCGGGTCAAAGCATTCAATGGCGCTGGAGAGGGGCCCTACAGTGAAGTCATCGGGCTGCAAACTTCACCTGGTAAAGTACCATTTCTAATGCTCTACATACACATTCCAGTGTATTAAACAGTGAAAAGAGCGTTTTGTTAACTAGCTTCCGCCCGCAGCTTCGCCCGCGTGGAGGTCGGTATCGCCACCAAGTCTATTTTAATAAAACGATTCTCCACTCCACTCTCCACTCCCATTCCACTCTCCACTCCACTGGTCTCCACTCGTCTAACTAAAAAGTTTCTAATAAAAGAACCTTGCTTTGACTTAAGTAGAAGTAGAACTGGAGATATGACCAACCTAAAAATGAAGTGCAAGCGGATCCGCGGGTTTCAGCTTGTATAAAAAGTAGCCCATACGTTGCCCAGAAGTATGTACTACTAGCTGCGCCTCGCGGCTTCGCCCGTGGCATACATCGTCCCCGTGGCAGGATAAAAAATCTTCTATATCCGTCTCCTAGTTATAAGCTACCACCCCATCAATTTTCAGCCAAATCGGTCCAGCCGTTCACGCGTGACGCCGTGACCAAGGGAAATAGGGATTCATTTTTATATATATGGATAATCGTACCAAGTTTGATCAAATCAATGATTTTCCTACCATTTTATTATTAACTAGCTGTGCCCCGCGGCTTCGCCCGTAGCGTACTTCGTCCCCGTAGCAGGATAAAAAGTATCCTATGTCCGTCTCCTAGTTCTAAGCTACCTCCCTACCAATTTTCAGCCAAATTGGTTCAGCCGTTCTTGAGATATAAATGTTGTAACGAACCCGTCTTTGTTTTATATATTAAGATGTATAGATTTTTTTTTTTACTAACTTTACTCCTTCCAACCATTTATTTAACATTTTACAGCAGTTTCAGAATGTAACTGATGCACAAATCGTAAAAGTAAACTTGAAAATCCACAGCCAAAAAAAAAACTGACAAATCATAATGTCTACCCTATTATAACTCATTTTGGACATTAATGCTTAAATGTCTTAGTTAAATTAAAACATTATGTGATAATTAAATTATGTCAAACGTTAAAATCACTTAGGTGGCAGACAAGCTCCATTATATTTAATCGTATCGTTTAACTTACAGTGGCATGGTTTTCGTGGGACGCCCGCTGCGCGGACGCAGAAGGCGGGGTGACTCTGTCCGCGGACGGGCTAAGCGCGTCCGCGGGCGGCTGGCAACCCCGAGTGGCGCTCGCCGACCAGCCCCTCGCCAGAGGCCTGCACTACTGGCGGCTACGCATCGACAGGTACGACGGAGACGCGGACCCAGCCTTCGGAGTAGCCAGAGCTGACGTTGCCAGGGATAAAATGCTTGGTTAGTATTATATTGAAATTATAATGGCATCAATCCGCCATTGCTTTGCTTTATATGATTTTTTTACGCATAATATAATATTTAGAACAAAAATTGTGTCCTGTTTCTGGGGTGAGGTGGGAGTGCGTGATGTGAGGGGTATGGGTATTTTGGCATCTATCCGTATAATCATCTCCACGACCACATTGGCGATATGGAAATTCTGTTAGACCGGTTGTCGGACTTTTTGGGGCTCTAGTGCCCATAACGATACACCCATACCCGGCTCATCTCCCAGTGACCGTGCACTGTGCAGGGAGCGACGCGCTGGGCTGGGCGATGTACATCGACGGGTCCCGCTCGTGGTTCGTGCACGGCGGCGCGCACGGCGGGCGCGCGGGCGGCGGCATCGCGCGCGGCGCGGCCGTGGGCGTGCTGCTCGACCTCACGCGCGGCACGCTGCGCTTCACCGTCGACGACCGCCCGCAGGTATGCACCATGGACCTCGCACTTGGCAATGTTGACAGAGATGAAGCTATGCGCCGTGTATGACGCCATCTCTCTCCCTGCTTTCAACTGCTATAAGAGCACACGGTGAGGCCCCAGAACAGCTTATCCAGCTCCTGGATATCACGAAAATAGTAAGCAGACTTCCTTCTTCCTACAGTTCCGGGTAAGTCGAACTGAGGACCACCATGTAGCATTACAAAGGTGGTCATACAGACACTGATAGTGCTATTGGTGCCTGTGATAGTGACCTTCATTCCTAAGACTACCTTTAACATGTCATCAAACATGGTGAAATTATATTTACGTTCCCCGAGCACGTATGATATCAATAAAATTATAAAAGTAATTATAAAAGTAAAAAAGCGATAGGCGTATGCCTTACCAGGATTGTAGCAAGTGACAAAATGTTGTCTCCGTCCAATGAGAAAGATTGTATTCATGTATTTAGTATTCTAGTAGTGAGAGTTTGAGCGGCCCATATAATCAAGTTATGTAATTATTTTTCCAGGGAGACATTGCGTTTACGGGTCTTCGCGGAGCATTTTACCCGGCCGTGTCTCTAAACCGAGGCGTGGCTGTCACATTACAGCCGGGCTTACCGCCGCCCCCCGATCTTCTCATGTCGCAGCTCACCATCGAATGAACCGCCCGCCTTTCTAGGTTTCCACCTTCGCTAATCCCTAGTCTCTTTCGAGGGCGTAGCCAGGTTAAAGCGTAATATTGATTTATAAATAACTAGTTGCTAGTTATGTATGAATGCCGCCCTCGCTTCGCTTCGGTTTATATCAGTTTTCTTAACTTAAGCAATCGTAATTTGTACACAATATTATATGTATAGCCATGTCCATCGGGAATATATACCTTTCAAATAATGAAAAATGGTTCCGAAGATGACCCTCAACATATAAATAAACTCACAAAATTTGACCTTCGTTATAATATTTATACAGACAAATAAATTTAGTCTGTGGCCAAAATGTCGGCTGTGTAGCAAGCGTCAAGTTCAGCGTATTGTGATTTTGTGAAAAACGCGTAAATAATAATCGTCAGTGTAGACATTACGAGTACAGTAACGCGATATCATGTTAACATGAGATGGCTGTTAAAACACGATCTTCAGCGAGAGTAGGAAGCGGGACTACAGGAGGCCGCCTGCCTGAAAATGGAACCTCTTCCGAACGTAGCACGCGACTCAGTTATTGAAAATGGTCACCGCCTACTAAAGGCCTACAAATAATCAACCGAGGGGGGTCAACCCCCTGCTAAGCCCATAGTCACTTCTCTCCCAAGCAATCACTTACACAACTACTGTGTTTCATACCGTCTGATAGCTTAGATCAAGCGATACGGCTTCTTAGCTTAAAGCTTTCAGCTATTAAAAATGTTTTGAAGGACGGATGAATTCTGTAAGAGAAGATAAAGAAAGGAGATATTGCCCTGCACATCTGCGAGTGTAGATTTGATTTAAGTGTTTCAAATAAAATAGCTGTAGAAAAAACAAAATTTTGAACAGCAACAATTTTATAATTTTCTATGATTCAATTATCAAGCTCAAAAAACACAAAATAATTCTCCACATTTTGCTGCTAAACCGATGCAACATTAAAATACAATATCGAGCTATCGTTATGACTCGATAAATGAACTTTTTTTTACATTTATGAGATAAGACGTCCCTAATACCGTTAACAGTTTATTTAATTACGCAATAGAATATCGAATTTACAAATTATTGTTAATGAATAGGTAGCTATTTTGTAATGACTCCTGTAGATGTAAAAGTTGATAATTATATATAATAATATATATTCATGTCATTATAGATAGGATTTAAAATTCATATTGTGTGAGATTTTGACTAATTTAGACTGATTTTTTTTTCGAAACGGAATGCCATAGAAAGCTATTAATTAATTATGTAACAATTTTAATTTATTATACGTAAACGGGACTTAACGCGATACACGTTAAAGGTATATACATACCTTTGGATGCCTGACGTTTCGACCAGGTTACAGGTTTACGTATAATAAGTTATGGAACGCGAAAGTTTAAAAGTTAACAATTTTAATTTAATGAAAAAACAGAAAATTAATCTGTACTCTTTGGATTATTAATGTTAATTAATGTACCATAAACAAGTATACATAATTTGAAAGTATCAATTAAACATGACGTTAATGTAAGTTCTTAATTTAAGTTATCAGTGTCTTTGGATATTTTAATTTTATGAAATAAGAAAGGAACATTTATGTCTGGGACCTGAAGTGTTAACTAAAATATTCCATAACCCACCAGAATGCTCTGCCAGATGAAAAATACAATGTAAGACAGCTATTTTAATCTATTAACCTTAATTTGAATTGTGCTTTTGTGTTTAAGCAATTGAGTGTTCATTTTTATAAGTAGTTATGTACTTAAAATTTTCATTATTTATTTATATTAAATCTATATTTCACGTATACTAGTATCTTAGATATGAATATCTATTGTTTAAATTGTAGATTTTTGTTGTAAACTATAAACATATCTTATGTAGAAACCAAAAGTTAAGCTACGAAAATAATTGTGGTATTAGATCGATACCTACATATATATTTGACAATTTTCTCTTTCTATTAGGAGATGGCAAAATTGAACGCAGTTCAGTTGAATGTGTGATCACAACGATTATTTTTAATATCAATTCTATTTGTATACGTATTCCATTCCTTTATTTTCTCGATGACAGCTCCTATGGAAGCTTGAACGAGCGTCTTTTTTACATTTTTCGTCATGACGTTCGGGTCAATTATCTCTTATTTTCGTACTCGATATCATTTCGATATCGATATCATTACTGATTTGGTCAAATTAGAACTGTCATAGAGAAAATAAATAAATGGACAGAGTATAATTATGTAATGTTTTCGTAGCTTGACAATAACTTATATGAATTAAATTTCGTTCCTTGCTTTATATAAATTCATACTCGTAATCAACATAGTTAAAAAGATTAATAACTACAGCCTGCTGGATTTCATCAGTGAAAATTATTTTAATTAAACCGTGTTTGCACAATTTAGTTTTACCTAATGAATTAAGAGAGTAAACATAGTTTAAATTGAATTGAAAACAAACGTATTACGTTTGTATTAATCGATAAAATCCAGTCTTAAATGATGTTACTGGTCAATCTGATCATAGACGTACAAACAAGTATACATCTCATAACTGTATAGGCATATTTGGGAAATACCGTTCGTTGGTAATGTTTTTGTTTATTAAATTTATTCAGAGTGAGTCCTAAAATGCTTATTTTTGCGAAAGTTTTTTTTGTACATAGAAGCAACCGAAATTACTAGAATGCCCGCCAACCCGTCCAGCTAATCTATTGTTAGGAGTGGGTTCACGTTGATAGGGCAATGGCCAGGATTCGAACTCGGGATCCCTAGATCGTTCGACTCTTCAACAGTAAGCTACTAACGCTCGTTTTCTATCACACACCTTGATAGCCTAATTATATAACGCGTATAAATTGATAGAAGTATGTCCAAAACGATCTTTAGTACATTTTTAGTCATATTTAAAAGACAAATATACCTACCTAGACAGCTTTGAGGTGTTTACCTAAAAATATGACGAATAAAGTGTTACCTATATAGGTACATAATTTGTAAGATGGATTATTCCCAACGGACCCCGAGTATCTGTCCCCTCACGGGGTCCGTTGGGAAATGAAGATAATTTCATGTCCAAGGGACCCCTTGCCAAGTACGTGGGGTCCGTTGGGAAAAAGAATTCCCTACGGACCCCCACTCTCCTCCCCCGTTAATAAAAAAAACGAAAACAGAAACAAATGTTTTTAATTTCTAACAATCTTTCAAAAAAATATTTGATTCATCAAAATAATAAGACAATCAAATTAGATACTATGAAAACTTACAGTAGCGGCACGATATAATGGCCGGTTTGACACATTACAATAGTGATGTGAAATGTCAATTTACTCTCTCTCTCTCTCTTTTTTTTTTGAAAGATTGTTAGAAATTAAAAACATTTGTTTCTGTTTTCGTTTTTTTTATTAACGGGGGAAGAGAGTGGGGGTCCGTAGGGAATTCTTTTTCCCAACGGACCCCACGTACTCGGCAAGGGGTCCCTTGGACATGAAATTATCTTCATTTCCCAACGGACCCCGTGAGGGGACAGATATTCGGGGTCCGTTGGGAATATATTACTTGGATTATTCCCAACGGACCCCGAGTATCTGTCCCCTCACGGGGTCCGTTGGGAAATGAAGATAATTTCATGTCCAAGGGACCCCTTGCCAAGTACGTGGGGTCCGTTGGGAAAAAGAATTCCCTACGGACCCCCACTCTCCTCCCCCGTTAATAAAAAAAACGAAAACAGAAACAAATGTTTTTAATTTCTAACAATCTTTCAAAAAAATATTTGATTCATCAAAATAATAAGACAATCAAATTAGATACTATGAAAACTTACAGTAGCGGCACGATATAATGGCCGGTTTGACACATTACAATAGTGATGTGAAATGTCAATTTACTCTCTCTCTCTCTCTTTTTTTTTTGAAAGATTGTTAGAAATTAAAAACATTTGTTTCTGTTCTCGTTTTTTTTATTAACGGGGGAAGAGAGTGGGGGTCCGTAGGGAATTCTTTTTCCCAACGGACCCCACGTACTTGGCAAGGGGTCCCTTGGACATGAAATTATCTTCATTTCCCAACGGACCCCGTGAGGGGACAGATATTCGGGGTCCGTTGGGAATAATCCCATAATTGATGACAGCCATCACATACCTACAAACTTAATAATACCATATGTACTTAATTATGACTGATTTTCAATAAATAATTTAATATAAGATGTATAGTTTCACTCAAATTTTATTTTGGTCAGAAACCGTTTTTTTTTTTTCATAATCTGAAATAAAGGTAGGTAGGTACCTATGCTTTTTAGACAATAAGTTATGTTAGCCCAATCGAATTAGACGAAAAACGGCCCAAACCCAAGAAAATTATAAGTAGCACAGATGCCGGCACGTAAATTGGCCAGACGCGTCATATGCGCAAAGGTCGATTTTTAGGTCCCCTTTGAGGTATGAGCGGGTCGCGGGAGACGCGGTTGCGCCGTCGCGGACATATGATTGGTCTTGACGGACCAATCATATGTCTCCGAGAGACTTCTTGTACCGAATCAACGTTCCGTTCGTACGTACTTTGAATCATTTGATTGGCTCAAAATGAACGATGCGCTAACTTACCCACACTACTCCAAAACCTGGCCAAGTTACGTGCCGGCATCTGTACCTGTGTTACTACTAATAGTAGTAACAAAGATAAAAACCAACGGAGGACGGAGGTCGTTAGACCTCCGACGCCTGCGGCGTCCGCGCCCGCCGTCGTCCGGGAGAACTGTGCTGTGCAGTTTCTCCCGGACCCTTTCCGCCGCCTCCTTCTCGAGCATCACTGCCGACCACGCGTCCGCGCTCTGCACTATCGCTGCGGCCAACACCGGCAGTGCGAGGAATCCCACCCCGAGGGCTGCCAGGAGGGCCTGTCTCGGCGCCTCCCACGCCCGACACTCGGCCAGCGTGTGCAGCACTTAGTCCTCGCCCGCATCGCAATATTTCGATGTATTTATCCAAATATTTCGATGCATGCCCTCACCTCTCTTTTCCGGGTGTTAAATGAAAAAACAAGCACTTAGATTGATGTCCATTGGTCTAGAAACATAAAAAACTAAACAGTCGGGATCCATTGAAAAATTAAATTGGCTGTCGAATAATGGATCCAGACTGTTTAGTTTTTTATGTTTCTAGACCAATGGACATCAATCTAAGTGCTTGTTTTTTTCTTTTCAGTTTTTAGACAGTCGGGTTTTTGAATTTTTAAATTATTTTTTTTTATTTTATACTTTTTAGTTATTTACATAGCTGCCCGGATAATAATGAAGTATAAAATCTATCTTTTATGGAGTTAATAATTTTCGTGTAGTGAAGGGACATCACCGAAATTCAACCTTAATTATTATATTTTTGCTCATATCTCCGGTTCTACTAAACCGATTGTAATCAAACAAACGTAAGATTTTAAGTCTGACCAAGACCTTTTAAACAAATAAAACCGCATCGAAATTCGTTCAGCAGTTTTTGCGTCATCGCAGTCAAATGTTTGTGGCGCCAAAAATCCGCCATTTTGATTTTCTAGAAATTTTAATCAGGTATATTAAAACTTTTTGCGCGTCGTGTGCGTTACTGCTTATAATTGCATAGGTTCTATTTTCACAGACTAAAAAGTGCGTCACGGATAGTCTGTCGTCTGCGCAGGGCCTTATATTATTGGAGTAGCTTAGGAACAGCAGGGAGATAAGGGAATACTAATTAGCTCAAAAAAAAAAGGAACATTGGCGTGAAGAGTTTATTTTTTGGCCCTTTTTTAACAACAATATATTTCTGAAACAGATAAAAACAAGATAAATAATTACGTTACAGAATATGCCACTGCCAACATCGGATGTTTCGACAGAAAATACACTTTATATCGACAACTTTGTATTATGAGCATGATTTTTGGAAAACAAATCTTCATAACATCTGATATGCTTTTTATTTCGAGTTTCAAAAATTCTGTTGCGCTAAAATCAGTTTGTTTTATTCTGACATTGATTCCAGGTATTATCAACTTTATATGTTTGTTTGTAAAGCAACAGGCATTCATGTCCAGCCTCATACATTACTGAAATCCTCGTTTTATTACTGAAAATGATCACATCATAAACAAATCTCTTACTTTTGCATGAAGCATTGTTGCTATCTATATGTAGGTACGAGTATTAGGCGATAATTTGTTAAAGTATCAAACATTAACCAGAAATCAATGTCTACCAACAAGATAATAATATTGCCACTATTTTATTAACCTGCGTTATTTTACTACTCAATGGTCAGAACATACATTATTCATACTTCAAGATATCGGAAGACTAAATAATTAAATATATTATGTATAGTTAGGTACACACAAATCTAATATTACTCAATTACGTAGCATCAGCAACACAGATGATATTTTTTCATTACATTAAAATAATTCAGTATATTTTCATTACTACAAATATATAGTGGCTGTGTTGCTGGGTGTACCATTAAACCATCATTCAATCTATATCACAGATATATTTGTCAAAATCATGACTCCTGACTTAACATTTGTCTGCAATTTTCTTCAAACATTTTATTGAATTTCAAGCTTCCATATTCCAAAACAACCCTTAATCTAATACAGTCAGCAAATCAATCTTATCAAACAAGTTGAACAAAGTCTAAGCACATAGACTAAGAACTTTGCACAACAATCTCATCGACAGGCTAATAAAATAATTTATTAATACTTTTGTAGCAGTAAACACCAGATTTGAAATTTTGAACAATAGCTTTGAAATACGAAAATTATTGACAAAAGTAATCCACTCTACACGTGTACGCGAAGTTGAATTTGACTGATGTTTTCAAATATTTGGACAAAATAAAAAATAAGGTAAATTAAAATGGTCGACTTAAGTTTTTGGCAAAGCAGGATGACCATTTTATAAACAACTCTTCACTTGACATCCCGAATCTTTTATTTCCCCTGAGAGCAGAATTTGGTTTCATAATAAGCTCTCGTAAAAAGAATTTACCCCCTTGAGTATGGAAAATGGCCCATGTCTGCAAGCCGCGTCAGAATGGTTCACTTCCAACTTGTGTCACAGTTCTTCACAATGTTATGGTTTATGGAGCAATTACATGCCATTTTCTTTACCTGAGGCATATGGAGGGCAATTTGGATATTTTCATGATAAGTAATCACAAATGAGCTCCCTTTGATAACATTCTTATTTTATTAATCTGTATTTACTCAGAACGAATACCCTTCATAGCCTCCAAAACAATCTGTATACTAATCTCTGTGACAAAAACCGCTTGACAATAATGGTTAACACAAGATGACTATAAACTGTAAAGATGGGTCAAAATGATACTTCATCTAGACTAGAAATTAACTGAAATTTAGTTTTTTGGTCATACTCAAAGTTTGAGAATCAGGTTAGTCAAAGACTCAGTATCATGATAACCTGTCTTAATAAAGTACGGCTTGACAAAGTTGTTTCAAGCGGTCAGAAACAACATTTTTACACAGAAATATTTGTTCATTTGACAACAAATGCTGTTTGAGCTAGTCTTACTACCCACCTAACAGTATTACAAGTTATTTTTTTTTTCATGAATAATTAATCTGGTGCTAGCTCAAACAAAAAAGTGTGGGTAGATATTCGTGATAGCAGCAGAGAGTCAACCACAATTTATGTATGATGATGGACAAATCTAGGTAGACTCTCAGATATGATGCTCAAATAAATATTTTTTATATTTTAACAATGTAGGAATTCGCACACGATATCCAATATGGACAAAGCACGCAGGATACCTTTTTGTTTCAATCGTCCTGATGTACGGCTGTATTTACACTTTAAAAAAGTAACCCACTGAAGGGCAAAGTCTTATCACGATAAACTATTTACACTCACATTTTGTTACAATAAATTCATTACACTTTTTTACAAATAAGTTTTTGTTTTTAAAGAATTTAAACTATATAGTTCCATTCACCAGTCAGCAAGTCCAGTTAGTTGCGGTGTGCGCACGGGGCGGCACGGCGTTACTTGTCGGCCGCGTCGTCGTCGTCCGGGCGCGAAACGTACAGCGCGGGGTCGATGACCTTGGGGATCGGCTTGATCTCCGTGCCCAGCTCCTGCTCGATGCGGTGCAGGGCGAAGCGGTCCTCGTACGTGATCAGGTTGATGGCGATGCCCAGGTGACCGAACCGACCCGAGCGACCGATACGATGTAGGTATGTCTCTGCCATGCGCGGGAAATCGAAATTGATCACGACGTTGACCGCCTGCACATCAATACCTCTAGTAAACAGATCGGAGCACACCAGGTTGCGGCACAACCCCGCACGAAAGTCGTGGAAAACGCGATTGCGGTGCGCTTGCGCCATGCGCGCGTGTATGTAGTAACAACAGTAACCCAGCTCTGTTATCTTCTTCGCGAGCAGTTCCACACGCTGGGTTGAATTACAGAATATGATGGACTGGTTTATTTGCAACTGTAACAAAAATGAAGATTTATTGACTGCTATTACATTTATTAGCAAAAAGGAGTGATGTGACAATAGAAGTTCACCTTTGAAAAAAGTGTATTTAAACAATGCACTTTCTGTCTCTCTTGTACAAATGCATAGTATTGTGTTACACCTTTCAATGTAAGTTCCTCCATAAGATTAATCTCATAGGGCTCCCTTAAGTGTTTTTCCATGAATTGTTTCACACTTAGTGGAAAAGTGGCTGAGAACAGCAAAATCTGGCGTTCTTTGGGTAATCTGTAAAATAGTGTTATGTTAGTTTTATAAAATAAGTAAGTACAGATGTGAATTACTAATAATTTTGACACATTGTACACACCGTGAAATAACCATGTCCAACATGCCTTTAAAATCTTGAGAAAGAAGTTTATCTGCCTCATCAAGAACCAGCATCCGGCACTGGTCCATCTTAGCTACTTGTTTATCCATGAGATCAATCATACGACCTGGCGTAGCAATAATTACTTGAACTGAAATAAATTTATGAACATTAGAAATTTTTCTAAAATTAAAACTTATTTTAAACAATATATTCACATTTGCCTATAGCAACTTACCATTCTGATAAATACGCATTATGTCATCTCGGAGATTAGTACCTCCTGTAGTAACCATGACGCGAATATCTGTGTGCTTTGCCAGTTCAATGCAGATTTGTGATGTTTGGAGTGCTAACTCTCTAGTTGGTACCACAATTAAAGCTTGAATACAATCTTTTTTAGGATCCACCTAAATGAAAAACGAGAGCGCATGTAGAACCTGATTTGGATATTAATATACAATAGATGCATCAAAACTTAAGTCAGAAAGTACGGGTTTTGTCACTTATACACAAGTGAAGGGGAATCCAAAAAATCATCATTCTATTCATACAATAATGAATAATTTTTTATATAAAAAAGCAGTTCAAACCTGTTCTAAAACTGGAATACAGTATGCTCCAGTTTTACCCGTTCCATTTTTAGCTCTTGCAAGGACATCTTTACCACTAAGTGCAATTGGAATAGAAGCCTCTTGAATGGGTGAAGGTTTTTCCCAGCCCTTTTCAAAAATGCCCATCAGCAGCTCTCGTTTTAGGCAAAACTCTTCAAACTCGTTACCTCTTGTGTCTGTTACATCCTTTAAATTAATAACACTATTAGTAATATGACATTTGAAAATGTTCTGTTTCTTTCAAAACTACTGCATTTGCTCTAAAAATGTAAGTACCTACATACTATAATCTGTTCAACCATTTCTTTAACTTTTGACAATTCAATTTTTAATCAAATACCTACATAGTGTTGTGCAATACTTATTTTATTACACACAATCAACTTTATTTCTTAAGTGTCAATCTTTTAGACATTAATACTTTTTACATTAATATTTTTGTATTAAACATGTTTTTAAAGTGAAATATCATGCTTTGCATCACGTGTCTACAACTAGCGGGATCCCCTGTCTGGGAGACTTATGAATGATGCAGAGAATTAGTTCTGGATATGTTCTACTGAATTATGCTGAAAACAGAATTTGTTCCGTATTAATAAACGGAAATATAAACTTTTCTAACCGACCTCCAGCCAGCGGGATATTTACCAAAATTAAGTCTGGGGAACTATAAATTGGTATTACCTTTTAGTTCTGTATTTGCTCTGTTTAACAAAACAAAAAATTTAATTAAAAATTTAAAAAACCCCAGACTCACAAAAAAGAACAATAAAAAACCTGTAAAAAGTAAAAAAATAATAAATTAAAAGCTATATTATTTACGTATTCATATTTTTAACTAACAGTTTGTCTCGTCGGGGGACCGCTCTATACCTAAACAGTTGAGCATCTTGCGAGACAGACGTACGATTAGGTGAGCGGTCCCCGACGAGACAAACTGTTAGTTAAAAATATGAATACGTAAATAATATAGCTTTTTTTTTTTTTACTTTTTACAGGTTATTGTTCTTTTTTGTGAGTCGGGGGTTTTTAAATTTTTAATTTAATTTTTTATTTCATGCTTTTTATAGGGGTAACATAAGTATAATAGCTAATTCATTATTTAATATCAACATACGTATAGTCTATCAACAATTATAATTAACGCACGCACGCACGCACGCACGCACGCTCGCACGCACGGTTTTTTGTTTTGTTGAACAGAGCAAATACAGAACTAAAAGGTAATACCAATTTATAGTTCCCCAGACTTAATTTTGGTAAATATCCCGCTGGCTGGAGGTCGGTTAGAAAAAATTATATTTCCGTTTATTATACGGAAAAAATTCTGTTTTCAGCATAATTCAGTAGAACATATCCAGAACTAATTCTCTGCATCATTCATAAGTCTCCCCGACAGGGGATCCCGCTAGGTGTAGACACGCCTTTGCATCTAGCTATGCAGAAGTGCATTTTATTTGCCGTTTTACAAAGATCATTTCAGACTCATGCATTGTTTTGGTGGTCTAAAACATGCCCTGGCACTTTGGGCAAAGCATAATTATGACTAAGAGAAAAATATAAGTTCTATGGCAGTTCCCTCGTGCTTAAACATTTTTATGCAGAAACTTTGATGGGTTAATTGGGATGGGATTTAAGAATTAACATAATTATACCGTTTAACAATTTTTTTAATTAGTTTTATAGGTATGCTGGCTGGCTAATGCTCATTTAAAGATTCAAGTTCCCTAAGGATGTTTTGTAAGGAATAATGTAATTAAAGACTGAATTAAATGCACTATAACAAGTAGTAACATATATATGTAAAATGAATCTTTTTGCAAAGTGAATGATAGTACGTTAGTTAGTGATAATACGCAACATAAAATCAAATCTCGAAAATCTGTAAATTTTAGATAATTAATTATAATTTTATTATCTGTTCAGAATGCAAAACAGATTAACATTACATTTTGCTACTATTGAAATAGTAAAACCCATGTAAAGTATAAAGTGAAGTTTGAAAGGCCTGGGAAATTAAATTGAAAATATTTCATTATTAACTGTAATAAATTTTAAACTTTTGCAAATTCCATGTGTGCACACATGAAATTTGCAAAAGTTTAAAATTTATTACAGTTAATAATGAAATATTTCTTTTCTATTAGTATCTCTAATCTATATAATTAACACAAATAAATAAGATTGAATCAATGGATATGTATGCATGATACAATCAAAAATAGGACTGTTTTACACAAAATAAAACAGTTATTATGTGCCGAAACAAGATAGCGTTTGTTTGAAGAAGCTGCCTAGATTTTTGCCCTTTATTAGCGTAAAACTGGTTAAAACATACCTTTTAAACTCCAATTCGCTGTGATAGTTACATATTCACCTGCTAGGGGGCGCTGATACTTTGGTAATCTGTGGCTCGCCTCCATGATATTTCATAGCTGTCTTCATTCGCCAGCAAGGACCTTGCTCTAACGCTATCTTGTTTCGGCACATAATAACTGTTTTATTTTGTGTAAAACAGTCCTATTATTTGCCTCCACAAGATAGCGTTTGTTTGAAGACCTGTTTGGTTTCTGCTGGTGATGGTAACTATAAACGCTATGTGAATCATTAAAACGGTATAATTAGCTCTAAGAATGACAGGATCCATTCAATTATACATAATAACCATGATAGAAGGTTTAAACAATTAATAACCAAGAGATAATCATAAGCAATCTAGCGCATAGTTGAAAAACTCAGGTTTCATACAATCAGTATAACATGACAGATCAATGAGATCTCAAAACCTAAGACATTAATGTAACCATAACTAGCTGGACACTAGAACATGGTAACTACTTAGATCTTATTTATGATACAATTTAAATAGTGTATGCTGCTTCCGTTTCAGGTCAATGACGACGTTGGTTTGTTAAAATAAAATATTTATTAAAATATTAATATTTGAAGAAAGGTTTCCACTGGAACCATGTATCATTAATCTACAATTAAATAAGTCCATAATTCCAGGAGTCAACCCTTAACAAAGTTAAGGTATTTTATGTTTTGCTCATTACTTATTAGAGCTCTAGAAGCTACAGCGATTAATAAAATAGAATTGTTCAGCTATTTTTGTTGTTGACTGTACTTCTCTAAGAATGAATCTAATCCATCCATTATTGAGAGACCTGGGTGCTGATCGAACAGCCCCCTAATTAACATGAAAGAAATAGTCACATTAATATCAGAAAGATAGGATTAAGGACTTGTATAATTATGTTGAATGATGTGTTCTAAAGGACACAAATGAATACAAGAAAAAATATAGTATTTTATAAGCAAGGTAAATAAGTAAAGGAACCTGTGACTCTGTGACTCATGTTGCAATACCTGAAAGTGTGTTAAGCAAAAGCACTGAAACCATTGTATGAACAACTTGTACACTTAGTGACAATAAGTAATTTGAATTTGGGCCATTGATTCTTGACAATTACTAGCCAATTGCCTACAATGCTTGTTTCATCAGTCTTAGAATTGAATTTTGGCTATAATATAATTCTTTCTACTTCTTCGAGGAAGAATCTGTGAGATATATCTCATAGGGTGAGGGTCATGAACTATGACCTCACTTTACCTGTTAGATGCTGAATGTATATAATTGCAGATCATCTAGAATATCCAGAGGAAAGTCATTACATGGTGCTGGTACTAGTCAGTAGACTGTTATTTGGGTAACCCCTATAGCAGATTAAGTCTCAGAAGCCACAGTAGTAAAACAACAACAGTAGTAGTTACAGCAATAGATTTTAAGATTTGTTGAATTAAAATAGTTTTTTAGAAAAACAAGCAGCATCTTGCTTCTGGATTTCTATTGCTTATCATATAATGAGAACTCAACGTCTTATGGGTGTACACCCCTGTGTATTGAGAGTGGTTGTCCGTCAACTATTCTCAGTAATTTAAATCCGAAAGGGAGAGCATCTGGGATGGAAACTGAACCCGAGACTTCTCTCAAGGGGGACTTTTTGACCACCCCAGCCACTTGGACATGTCCTAGACGTTCAAATTCTCTGATATAATTATACGTCTTGGGTAGACGTTAGAGCCCTGTACAGTGATACTTGTGAACTATGGGACCAGTGAATGTTTCAAGCGTATGGTACTATAGGAAGGCTAGCATATTGATTGCTTTAAGATTTCCGTGTACTGCTTAATAACTCTGTTATTTGCCCCCCCCCCCCCCCCCCCTTTTTTCCAGGTTAGGAGGATGACACATGCCTCAAAAGATCTTTGTCTTAGAGAGGTTTATTGGATCTTCCGCAGATCCTTAATTGGCCTTCTCAATCTGAGGCCGAGGAGCCCAAAAGCACTGATCCCACCATGGGCTATAGGATGACTCATACCTTGAGGAGGACATATTCCTCTTAGGTAGGTCTATTGAATCTTCCGCAGATCCTTCATTGGCATTCTCGATTGGCATTGAGTTCGACGAATGTTAATATGGGCTATAGAAAGACCTATCCTTCTGAAGAGGGTACGTCCCTCTTAGGAAGGTCTATTGGATCCTCCGCAGATCCTATTCTCGATCTGGGATCGACGAGCCCAAAAAGCACTGACCCCACTATGGGCTATAGGATAACCTATCCTCATGAAGAGGGCACCTTCCTTTTAGGCAAGGTCTGTTGGATCTTCCGTAGATCCTATTCTCGATCTGCGATCGACGAGCCCTGGGTCAGCACATTAGTGGCTTCTGGTAAGGTGCCACACGGGAAGAGACCTGCCGTGAGAGGCGTTCTAGGATCTCATTGAACGTTTCCCGGAGGTAGTATGCTGACAGTTTCACATTGAACAACTCGGTTGGTTGGAAGGTTCACTGAAAAACTGAAATAGTATGTCTGCGTCCTGAATGTAAGTATTCTAAGTAACGCTGCATACACTGTCAACAATTCCTCTACCTTGGAGTGCCATTCTGTTGGCTAACTCCGTTTAAGCCTGACAACCTAGGGTTGTTCAGCTGCACTCCCCAAACTGCATTCATCATGTATGTAGTGAAAAGTGAGTCACTTTATATCTGTGTACCACTTGTGTGCCGTGGTCCCCAATCCTGAGTCACCACTGTTACTTGCACTTCACTAGGGGTTGCAGAGCCCTTTTTCTCTCTCAGTCTACCCTGAATGATTGCAAATTTTAAAATGCTCTGCAATTGATGACACTTCCAGAGATAAGTCATACTAGTAATAGTTTAGTAGATTATATCTTACAATGATTACTTCATTTGCTAGAATAACTACATCATTCTTGAATCTCAGGAAGCGGTCATTGAAGCCACACTGGTCGTAGCAGCCGAAGCACTAATGCTACGCCGAAGAAGACAATAGTTTAGCTAAGAGGCAAACTGAATCTTAGCTATCTATGTTCCCTTCCATTCAACAAAATGTCCCTGGTCTGAATGATTTGAAATAAAAATTAGATTTGCTAATGAGAAATTGTCTCTATTAAGTCTATATAACATGACTGTCTTGGCTTATCTCTGAAGGATTTTCGCAACCCAATTTGGTCCCAGTTGCAAGATAGTTATGAGGTGCTGATGAGAGGATGAAAAAGGCTGCTAGTTGGAAAATATCTTTTCCTTCTAAGATTTACAGGGACCTCATGTGAGATTACCCTGTGCATAGATAGTTATGCTTAGTGCACATACAATTTTTTATTCAAAACCCTTTGTAGGAATTGAATTAACTGTAATAAATAGGAAGGTCATCTGAATGTTTCCTATTTTCCATATGATATACATATTATATTTATTTATTTCCCAAAATCTCCAACACGGATAAAATAAATTAAAACTGAAAAGAAACTTAATTAAAATAATTTCCTTACTGCATGCTTTGGTAAGGATAATGTAAGAGTGGTTTGGGTTTGAAAACATGCCCCCATTGGCTATGATATTCAAATATAATGGCATCTAAATAATAATTATTATTACATTATTAAGGGCAGTCATTAGACTGATAACACCCATATCCAGATTTTTCTGATTCAGTTGTCAGTTAATTTGAATGTAATCAGTAAATTAGTCATGCTTGTTAGTACATGAATCTTAGACAACCCCCTTAGACTGTGATTATCACTTATCTAGGTGTGCTTGACATATTGTGGAGCTATATTAATGAGTGATTACTATTATGTTTAATTATTTCATACCAGCCCGACCTAAAACTTTTAGAAGTTTTCGAGGCCTTAAAACAAGGTAAACACACCTGTTAGTTACTGTTAGTACACCTAGTACTGTACCTAATAAAAGTCCCTTTATTAAGGTGACATAATTCTGTATTTAATTTCTGGTCAGTAAACCAGTGATGATTGTAATTTTACTTACTTAAATCAAATGCCCTTCCAGGCTGGTGGGTTACAAACCCCCAACCTTGAGAATCAGCACTGGGCACGATTTTATTTCGCTAATGTTAATCTGAGTAGGTACCTAGTCTTCACTCTCAAGTTCAATGATGTGAAGACTTAAGTCTATGTTATTATTAAGTAGGTATTTATTCTAACAGGTTAATTGTTAGTTCGAGCAATAACATAATATAGCAAAACTTGAGGCATACGGTCAGTAAGGTAACCAACTTAAGTACCTACTTTTAATCATTTTATCTCCATTATAGTACAGAGTGAACACGTTTCGACGTGAATCGACTTTTTGGACAGCTTGTTTAGCGGCGTCATAATATAAACGCCTCTCATCTTCCGATGTTGAGTAGCTGTTTGATATATTATATGCGTTTTGCCCTCTCTTCCGAGCAGTCGGCAGAGCACCCTCGTGTTTAGCGATATTCGTGATATGGTAAAATACCTACTTACCGAAATTCTCGGAAAAGGTCACGAAAAGATGCCCTGCACTTACTTTTCAACGCTATATGACTATATACGGCACAAAACCACATATTTATCGGTATTTACTATGAATTTCACTTTTTAAAATAACTTTTCTCTTAGTTGAGAAAATTTTTCACGTTACGCGGCAAAAATCATAGACGCTATGAAATATCATGGAGGCGAGCCACAGATTACCAAAGTATCAGCGCCCCCTAGCAGGTGAATATGTAACTATCACAGCGAATTGGAGTTTAAAAGGTATGTTTTAACCAGTTTTACGCTAATAAAGGGCAAAAATCTAGGCAGCTTCTTCAAACAAACGCTATCTTGTGGAGGCAAATAATGTGCAATTTTTAAATTGTTGCCTAACCATCTGTTTGAAAGATGAGTCTCTGGAACAGTAGGGCTAATTTTGAACAGAACTTTTGCTGGTAGGTAATTTTACAAGGCATAACATGTTGTCTAGGCTACTTTACTTTTGGGAAAATAAATTTAAACCTCATAAATGTAAATCCTTGCGGGCGAACTCGGAGGCATAGCTAGTTTAGCATCAATTTATTTAATTTAAATAACCAATCATTATTTATTTTTTTATGTGGTACACAACTAGATGTTGTGTATAAAATTAACGCAGATTTAAACAATTCTCATACATCATGTTTTTATAACATTGGATGTTGTAGGTAGTCCTTAAATGCATCTTATCATATTACAAAATAATAAAATAACCCATACAGCTGGAATAATATAACCAT
Source organism: Lithosia quadra (assembly GCA_963576445.1). Taxonomy (NCBI): domain Eukaryota; kingdom Metazoa; phylum Arthropoda; class Insecta; order Lepidoptera; family Erebidae; genus Lithosia; species Lithosia quadra. The sequence continues at coordinate 5,832,794 of OY754880.1, read as the reverse complement.
AATAACAGTATTAAAAACAGACATCAATGTTTGTAAACAAATATCCATAATATACATAGTAAAAAACTTTTTTAGAGATCTTTTTAATAATAAATATGTAAGGTGGTAGTTACCCGGGTGTTAATGTACATGTAATTTGAGAACACATAGTAATATCTATAGATTTAAACATCTTATAGCCATTCATAGATGCAACTGAAAGAATTGTTCTGCCTAAATTTACCTCCATTTATGGCATTAATCTTTTTTTTTTATTATAAAAAGTAAATTGTATTCATATTTGTTTTGAAAATTTGTTAACTGTGTTGATAACACTTTAACCCTTAAATTGATTCTGTCCGTTTAAAAGGACGTAGTGCTTATACGCACACAGATATAAAATATTACACGATACCACATCGCGCGCGCATTTCATTGTGTTTAATAGACTATCTCTTTCGCATTAACGCATTTTGTGCGTGCGAAACGGTCAAAGGTCGCTCATAAAACCGATTTGAAAAAGTGCAACAGGAGGATGTTGTTGCGCTCCAGACAAAAGATTTTGAAAAGGTGATTTTTTTCTTTATTTTGTGCATTCTTTTGTTACATACAATTAAAATACGGTATAATGTATTAGATGACATAATTTGTTTCGACAAAATCAAAGTTTTTTATCACTAATTACATCGAAATAAAGTATGTCATTTAAAACGGACTATGCCAATTAGAACTATGGACTAGTGTATTTTTTGTTTGTCCCATATAACGGACCTTGCCAATGAGAACTACGAACTAGTCTGTTTTTGTTTGTCCCATATAACGGACCTTGCCATTAAGTACTACTTACAAATAGTTCATAGATCCAGCATACTCACCATTAAAATAATATTTTTTTGAACCATAAGCTCCTGGCATACCTGGAAACGAACGTCCTCCTCAGTAATCGGCAATATGGGGTCCGCCAGAACCGTTCTACTGGGGATCTTCTTGTGTATGCCACACACATTTGGAGAGAGGCCATCGAGAAATACGAAGAGGCACAGACTCAGTCTCTTCAAGAGGCTATGGTTGAGCGTGTGGACTTGTCCTTGAAGGCTATCTCCGATTGGTGAGACGCTGACTTGGTCAACTTCAACGCAAATAAGACCCAGGCGTGTCTTTTATCAGCTAAGCGGAGCCAATTCCAGCCAAACCCTACTTTCCGAGGTGTACCAGTGCCGATAACCGACCACCTTGAGCTTCTTGGCGTGACTCTCACTCCTACCATCAACTTTGGTCCATACATTGAGGCAAGGGCTCAAGTAGCTGCCAAAAAGCTGGGTATTCTTTCGAAGGTGCGGCAATATTTCACACCGGAACAGCTGCTCAACCTTTACAAAGCGCAAGTTCGATCGTGTATCGAGTATTGCTTGCACCTCTGTAACGGCTCAGCAAAATACCACCTCGAAGCACTTGAGTCAATTGAGAGAAGGGCCAAGAGACTCATCAACTGCGAATCGCTGGTTGAGACTAAGCTTCAGAGCTTGGAACATTGGCGTAGAATCGCTAGCCTCTCTGTTTTTTATCGGTTGCACTTCGGGGAATGTGCGCTGGAATTACATGACCTAATTCCTCCAAGCCCCTTTCATCACCGAACGACCAGACGTACGGCAACGCGCCACCGGTACATGGTGGACATCCCACTCATACGCACAAAACGTTTTGGCAGTACGTTCATCTTGCGTACTGCTAAATAGTGGAATACCCTGCCTGAGTTTGTATTTCCAGAAAGCTACAATCTGGGAGTCTTCAAGTCTAGAGTGAATAGGTAATATATAAATAGGTCTAGGCAAGCGTGCTCCACCGTCGACCACATCATAACTTACCAACAGGTGAGATTGTAGTCAAACGTGAGCCTATTACCAATATGTTAATTACTAAATATTACTTATGGATAAATATTTAATTTCAGAGTTTGGTTTTATGTTTTGTTCATTACATCTTATTTTGTTATATAATTTTAAATGGTTTATAACTGAAACTTGATCTCATTATCACTTTTATTCTATGTAAGTACTGCTTTTTGTTCGATTAGAAAAAAAACATGTTAGGTATGTTTTTGGCAATGTCCGTTTAATGTGACATATATGAGGTCACCGCACAGTAGCCGAAAATGGGCAATGTCCGTTTTAAGTGACATCTGAGAAAACATATATAAATACATAATTTTCCAAAAATTCTAAAGGATTATTCTTTTCTACCCTTATTACTACCCAAAACGTCACCCAAAATGTAAAAAATCTATCAGATTCAGTATGTGACAATTTAAGGGTTAAACAATGACCTACATTTGATAAATAATAATAAATTCGATAACAAGGTCAATTTAAACTGTTATGTATTTGTAAAATAAATGTTTCTGTTCATATTCATTCTGATAAATTTTATTTGCACTATGATTAATATGTAAGTAGAATTACTTAAGTGAGGGTAATAATAAAAATAACTTACACTAGTCTTTATTCTCCTGTCTTTCGGGGGTATTTTTAATTTTGATTTCCAACCGATGTCGTCGATACTTTTATCGACATCTCTGAAAATTGAAAAAAGAAATAGTTTTTGAAACGTATTCAAACTGATAAATAGGTAAATCAAACAAAAGAAATTATACAAACCCCTTATTCTGACTGGTCATACTGTTTCCAACGTGATTACTTGAACTAATTCTATTTTCGGTCATCATTTTGCGAAATAATCCCACTAGGGACAAGACTAAAATTAGAAACTTAGAATCACAATTCTTTGTCCAAGTCCAACACTAAACAAATTTTACGTAAAGTCACTTTTAGATACATATGCTTATTTAGAAGTTTTATCACGTTCACCAACTTAGTCCGGGGATATCTGCAACAATAAAGAGACTGAAGTCAATTATCATAACACTTTGATATGCACCAAAGCGGGGCGTAAAGTAAACGAGATTACAAGACGCGTCAACAAGCTTCAAGATAAGTACAAATAAATAGAACGGTTAACCCTATATTACAGAGGAATGTTCTGCTAACTAAAGGGAAATTAACCTTGCTAACTGTTTTCAACAGTAATTTATACTCTAAATACGTTTAAACAACACATGATTAGTAAGATATTACAGGATAAAAAGAGTCGCAGTTTAAATTTTAATATGGCCGCCAACAAATATTTTGATGACAAGTTTATAAGACATACGTATACGAACAATAATTAAAAAACACATTAAATGAACACAAATAACATTAAATTAATAAAATTTGATAAAAATTTGCTACAATAAACATTACCTTGATAAAATTCTACAAAAGACGACGACACTCGATACTCGACGACGACATCACAATGTAACCAAAACAGTGTTGCCAATACTTTTTAACTTTTTAGTAGTGTAATTTTATTGGAATAAAACGCACAGTTTAAAGAAACGAAGTGTGTGTTATTAAATCTAACTGACCTAAAGCTTATATCATATTATGAGCCCGACGACACTCACCTAGTGCTATTGATAATGCTTATAATTTTATAATTTAAGATATTAGTATATATATCAAGCCAATGATATTATATAAGTAAAAAAAGGTATCAAGCACTACTTATAATATTTCGAAATCAAAATAACAATAATTGGAAAATGGCAATACTTGAAATACATTATTTAATAAAATAAAATAAATGTCGGATCGTCGCCGTCGCCGCGTCGTCGGATATATTGTAACAAAACCATCTTAGAATCTTAGACCTTAATGATATATAATGCGGCGTCACACACATAAGGATATTTACAGTTGACCACTTCTTGTTCACTCGGTAACCTTCGACAGAATGTTCAACTACATTGAATGGTCCAACGAATCGTTGGACACTAATTCCGGCTCGCATACGGCATATGCAATTTAATATGGGAGACTCTCTCAGTCTCACGCTTCAACTGCGCGTTCATTCGTTGGCCTTCGACGACCATCCTCACGCACATCATGCATGATACATTAATTATATAAGGTTAACATATTGCAGCGGCATCCGCCGTATCATTGGGAGTCCCGAGGTCACTAACACCCTAGAACTTCTTTAGGTGAGTATGCAGGTTTATAGACATAAAAAACAATAAATATTGTAAAAAAATATTTGAATCGGATAAAATATGACGAAGATATAGCCAGTTTAGTGCGCTAATCTCAAAAACGCTCGCCACCGCGCCGAAATACCTTGTGACGTCATATATGTCACAACGTTGTCGCTGCCGCTATGGAGAATTTAGGACTATTTTGGTAAAATGGTAAAACACTGCATAAAACTGTTATTTCATGAGATACGATTATGAAATTTTGTACAGATTTAAAGTCTAAAGAAATTTATAAAGCTTCCAATGAGATACTTTTGTGCAAATTCAGTAATTATTTTAACAAAAGGAATTAAAAATTGAGAATATGAAATATCTATTCCTTCATTTGTAGCGGTTCGAGACCATTTTATTCTTGCATTTTTTATACCACTTGGTGGCCGACAAGCACACGGCCCACCTGATGGGAAGCGGTGGCCTATGGACTTGTGCAATACCAAGGGCGTTACCCACGCGCTGCCGACCCTGAAGGGAAAGGGCAGGGCTAGAGAAAAGTGGGGAGGCCAGGAAGGGATGGGGAGAAGGAAGGGTACAGTGAGCTCTGGCCACCCTACTTACCACTGGGAACACATAAACTCATAATATAAGCTCACGCCTATATCCCCGAAGGGGTAGACAGAGGTACCAGCACCCACATTTCGCCAGTTTATGGTAAGGTCCCAATGTTATAGGTGGCGAGCCTATTGCCATTAACCGGGCACTTATAAACCTGCGATAAATACACATATAACTTCGGTTACCGGAACCGGGAACACAACACGATGGTTATTATGGCCGCGGTCTTCTGTAGGGTGGAGGTACTTCCCCAGTCGGACAGCTCATTTTGGACGGGACATACCGTCGCCGTCGTGTCCTACCTCCATAAGCATAATTATATTATATTACAAATCAAATAATATTTATATAACCCGTGTGGAAATCCCCACTGATATTACCGCCGTCGGACATTGGGTGACCTTGGACCATGCGCGATTTTAAAATAACCTAATCGACTCCCCCCTCCCCTTTCTCGGAGATAAGAAGGGGGGAGGGGTCCGGGGGACAACACGAGGACCGTGGTTCTGAAGTCCGAGGGGTAATTTTGAACCCCGAGATGGCCCGGGTCAGCCGGGGTGAAAATGCGGGCCACCTTTGTCGCGACGTTTTCACTTGCGAAACGAACTGTATGGATCTCGTATTACGAAATCTTAACGACCAAATCTTAATCTTTATTCTTTGTCTCAATGACAACGATTTGTCAATAATTTTAATTTTTATCGGAGGAGAAAATTGTAGATATTTACTTGAATATTGATTTCAATGAAGTAACAGTGAGGTCAGCAGTTCTAAGGTATATTGTATAACTATTATATAAACTCAGACCAATAAAAAAGTATATAAAGTGTTTTATCTTTTCCCCACTCATCTTTGTGGACTTAAAAGTAATTTCTTCTATTTAGCTTAGTTAGAGATTTCGGTTGTAGCCATGGTCTGAGGTGGACACGATAAAGGTGGCCCACCTTTATTGTGTCCACCTCTTGGGGCTTGTCTGCCACCTAAGTGGTATATAAAAAAAAGGATGTTGTGGTCGTAGTCTGAGTTGGACACGATAAAGGATGTTACATCGTGGTTTCAAGTAGTGGCCACGTGAATGACAGCCGAACTCTCTAAACACTTACATGCTGACTTCACACATTGTGAAGTCAACCATGCTAATTACTTTACAGATGGAGCATTCCTGGTGACATTTACTCTACGTGATTGGATGATGCATTAGCCACTCTCATGAACCCCAAGCAAGCTACCATTCAAGGTAACTTGCTGACAACCTTTATACCCCGGTGTTAGAAGACCCGAAACGGTATGCGGTTTTAGTCGGTTTGATTCCAACATAAAACATCCCCACTGGCTGCAAAGGTGGTATCCGTGGGGCTTTCCGCACGAAAAATAGAGACTGTGACGAGATTCAAGTTCATGTGGAAAGAAACATAGGGAAACTAAGCGGTTTGAGGTGATTCCTTCCACTGCATATAGACATAAATGGCGCGGGACCTGGCTTTGCCCGGGATTAAATTAAAACAAAAATCCTATGGCCCGATTGCACCACCACCTACCGTGCATGTGAATGTCAATAAAAATAAGCTTTAATGTTGAATTTGTGCTTCTTATTTTGAAAAAAAAAAGACTCCATTAACCAGACATCGCCTATTTTACGACTATTTTTACTAACCAAAAGCAGCTGTATAAATTTTCATGCTTCAATCTTGAAAACTGAGGAACTTACCAAATAAACTTTCAACACCTATTTCGCCCTCTTAGGGGTGAAACTTTGTTAAAAAAATTATTTCTAATCAGAAGTAGGTGTATGAAATTTCATGCGTCTAACTTTGAAAATGAAGAACTTTCACACAAATGCTTACGCCTTGTTTTGCCACCTTAGGAGTAAAAATTCTAAAAATCCTTTCTTAGTTATCCTTTCGTAGATTCCTACAACATACAAGAAGATTTAACATTACAATATTATAGTAAACATGCCGTTGCGTTATTAAATACAATAAAATTACAGCTTAAAACTGAAATTAAAATTAAAACTACAAAAACAGTATATATAAATGGGTTTATAAAAATAATATTATTATACATAGGGTATATTGAGTAAAATGCCTGATTAATGCCCAAATTGACAGGGCATAAACTTATCACTAGTCGTGCCTGCGAATGGCCAATAATAAAAGCGCCTCATACTCTGTGAAATCACTCATTTTAATTCAATTTTCTCATAAGGCAAGATTGCCAAGCTACGCCAGCGCCAGCGCCAAAATAATGAAATGACAAAATATGACAACGACGTTTTCGGTATCACTCATGTTTATTTATTTACCTTGTGCTATGCCAATGGCCAGGGAACTTGAAACTTTTGATCTTCTGAAGGTTTTGTGGTTTTGTGAATAAAATCTACTAGCGCAATCATTTTAATATCAGCACTTTAGGTCTTAGGTTAACAAATTGCCATTTTAATATTTGAAAAATGGCAAATATAATTGAACCCGTTACAGCTGATCCTGTTACCGGCGACAGTGAAGAAGCGCAAATGCTTACTGATATGAAGTACCCCTTGTTATCTTTTGAGAAACAGATATTTATTGATGCGTTTGAAAAAGATGCTCTTGTTATTATTGCCAAGTATGTTGTAACGCCTATCCTAAGTACAATCGCCATCAAAAGTTGCTACCATCACATTTTACAAACGATTTTTCTAGTGAAATAAATCAATGCAATCTCCATTAATTTTTCATAATTCATAATTATTTATTTCGTGGATCATAGGTTGGATAATGGTCTTAAGATTATGTTAAGTGCTCTATGTCCTACCACAAGTGGTGTACAAATTAACCTATGTTGTTTGAATTTGAAATATTTTAAGCTGATACGGAATGCAACTTTACCTATTTTGTTTTTTTTTCTATGTAAAAGTATTAGATAAAATCAAAACTGTAATTTCAGGGGAATTAATTACAATAATATAATATCAAATTTATTATGGATCTATAAAGATCCTGGTAATTTAGTTCTGGTCTTAAACAGCAGTGATCATGAAGAAAAATATTTCACAGAAAGATTTAGTCTAACTCCATTACCTAACTTAGGAGCAGACAGGTAAGAAAGCAGATAAATACATAATTTACTATGCGAACTATACAAACAATATTTAGGAATTATCTTCAAATACCTAACGAAATAAATACCAGCCTTTGTGGCGTAGCGGCAGTGAACGCGGCCGCTGCGCAGGAGGCGCGGGTTCGATCCCCACTCAGTGCAAATATTAGTATGCATGAATATGGGTACTTCATTGGTCTGGTCGTGCCTCGGACAGCATGTTAAGCCCGCGGTCCTGGTTGCCATACAAACATCTATGGCAGTCGTCACGGATAGTTGAAGCCCTAAAAAGTCCTAAAAAAATGGTCTAGCTGCAATGCTTTGATATCGCCTAATGTGACCATTGGGTTGTGAAGTTCAGATGGCAGTCGCTTCGGAAAATATCGAGGTACAGCCAAAATCCGCTGTTAAGACTGGTAAAGTGGACCCCAGACTCCAAGGTGAAAGCTTTGGATGCGACTGGGATTAACACTAGGTTGAAGAAGACCTAAGTAAATACCAATGGCTACTGTGGCCTTTTAGAGCAGTATATCTGAACTATTAAGGGTAATTATTAAATTGGTGTCAAAAATGGGCATGAAAAATCTCAATCTGGTTATGACCATAAAAGATCCTCTGAACATACAAGGGGAATATAAACAAGAGCAATTTAAACAGCTACCATTTGCTCTAAAAAATTAGTTATTCTTTTCGGAGCAACTGTATACGCTTTTTTAATAAGCTCCCTAGTGAAATTAGAGATTTACAAGTGAATAAATTTAAAAGTGATTAAAGGGAAACTGCCAAGAAGGCTACTACAAAATTCAAGACTCTTAGACGATAAACACTAGAAGTGAACACATCAGCTTGTAGCTGCTTGTTCATCTTAATATATATAAATCTCGTGTCACAATGTTTGTCCTCAATGGACTCCTAAACCACTTAACCGATTATAATAAAATTCGCACACCATGAGCAGTTCGATCCAACTTGAGAGATAGGATAATTTTTGAAACGGATTTCGACATCCACGCGGGCGGAGCCGCGGGCAACAGCTAGTAAAAATATAAATAAATAAATAAATAAACAAGCTTGGAAATGAACTGTTCGTTCAACTATGTTACTCAAACCAATAACTGTATTTAGATTAAGAAAATGATTGTAAACAGACCAAAAAACAGCCAGCTGTTTTTTTTGCGGTAGTCTTCTCAGGTCAGGTTTGAACCGGTGATCTGTTTGCTTATCCAGTCTTAAAGGCTGTATCCCATCTGCCCCGGTGACTTGGCCCGGTACCGGGCCACATGGAAAAAAAAGTTTTAACTGGCCCGTTGATATGTTTACCGGGCCAAATGACACAAATCAAGTGCCATCGTCCCCGGTAAGGGAAAAACAGAGGATACACCTTGTAATATTTTTTATAGGTATATAGGACTCGTGAAGTCAACTTCACCTCGCCTGATGATAACTTTACCTTCAGCTTACCATCAGGCGAGGTGAAGTCAAATTGACGTGTCCTATATATAAATTTCCTTTCATTTTTGTTATATTCTCGTCCTTTTACAACGGGTTTCATTCTACTATAATTTTCTTTTACTTTTTACCATTTTCATAGCTATCGGCACTGGTCTAAATAGTATGATAGGTGATTTAGCTGTTAGATATTTGGCTGTGTACTGTATACCCTTGCATTTTTTTTACATATATTTTTACTATCTTGATCGATCTTGATGGAGATGCATATGTATCTATAGCCAGGCGATATAACCAGCGAACATTTAATTGACTTTAAAGGGATTGTAAGCATAATTTTCAAATCTGTTTCAGGGAAAAATCATATTTAGAAGGGGGTGTTCACTTTGTGTCTACTCGTATATTAGTTGTGGATCTCTTGAAGAATAGGGTACCAATATCACATATAACTGGTATTATTGTTTTACGAGCACACACTGTTTTGGAATCTTGTCAAGAAGCATTTGCCTTAAGATTGTACAGGCAAAGTAATAAGGTAATAAAACATACTTTTAAGAACTGCCAGATGTTTATATGGACATGAGCATTGGTAAACATGCTTTCTGAGGCACACAATCAACTGGATCTGTTAAGAATATGGCCACCCATTTTTTTAAGACTGACCTGGCTACATCAGTTTAATTTTGCTGATGTTTACTGGTTATCACTTACCCAGCTCCCACACTTTATCAGTATACTATTTATGTATTTAGAGTCCTTGTTCTTCCCTATAATATGCTAGCTTTGCCCGCGACTTCGTCCGCGTGATTTTAGGTTGTTAAGGTTTTACGCGTATTTTTTTACACGGAACCCTAATTGTTTTTTCAAAATTAATAGGTATATAAAGCCTTTTTTTTTGTTTTTGTTTTTTATCGTGTGGAAATCCCTATGGATACCACTCCCGTCGGCCAACGGGGGTGGCTATGTCGGGATCGAACCGACTAAAACCGCACGCCGCGCTCGGGTACCGAGGTGTAAGGTTACATAATAGGCATATCCCTCGCATCCCAAGAATTTAAGATGGCCCCCTCGACCCCCCGAAAGAGGGGTGGGGCGAGCATCTTGCCCCTTCGCCGACGGTGGGGTGTAGGGTGACAGGCGGCCATCCGCCATCCTGTCACCCAACCGTCGGGGCGCGGACAATTAGCTCGTCCCCCGCCCGCTCCCCACTGTGCCCTCTGCTAGGCAGAGGGACACGTGAGAGCCTCTAGAGGGCACTCTCACCCGGGCCGGATTGGCCGCAAGTAGCAGCATCTCCTGTGGCGAGTGGGAGGCGCTGCTCGCCTCCGTTGCACGGAGGTTCCAGCCCGCACCCAATTAATATAGCCTATGTTACTCTTTGTTACATCAGCTATTGCCAGTGAAAGTTAAAATTAGCCCTGCCGTTTCAGAGATTAGCCTGAACAAACAGACAGACAAATCGACATTATGTACAGACAAAAATTGGAAAAAATGGCGTTTTGGTGTATGTTTTGTGTATGTACATCTTAATGCACTTATTTAATTAATATAATACAGGATATTAGAATATTACAAACAAACACTCTAATTTTATTTATTTGTAGGTATAGCTGTAGATTTGAGTACTGCTATAATATTGTGACTTGTTTGTTACAGACTGGTTTTGTGAAGGCATTTTCAAATTCTCCTATTTCTTTTACCTTTGGTTTCTATCATGTAGAAAAAGTTATGAGAGCTCTCTTTGTAACGGAACTGTTTTTGTGGCCAAGGTAAGGTATTCTATTTTTTTTTCTATTTCGGCAGAATCCGACCGATTATACCGTACTGACTGTCGGTTGACGATATTCCTCAAATAAATTCGTAAAGTCGCATCCTGCCCTATAGGTACATCATGTCCTCAGTTCTCAGTACCTACACAATGGTCAACTGTAGGCCTTCGTGATATAGATGTTCACACAATGGTGCATAGCTTCTTGTTACGCTACGATTCCTTTGAAGTGTGCCAAAAAACCGACAACATCCATTGATTGCGTGGCGCAATGACGATGATGATGAATGATAATGTGAATGTATACAATGACAATAGCTTGTCGTGGCACTCGTGACCCAATTTAGGGCCATTGTGTACCTACTGGACACTTTACTTACTAGTTTGTAAAGACTCACATACATACGCTCACGCCTTTTTCCCTCCGGGGGGGTTGGCAGAGACACCAGACCGCCATCTGCCTCTGTCCTGACATACTTCACACGCTTCCTCTACTGTCATTAAGCCTTACATGCAAGCCCGCCGGTTTCATGTGCTTTTGACCTGCCCTTTTTGGAATAACTCCTTATTTTGGTCAGTGTATACTCTGCGAGGTCGATCCTGGCTTGCCTGCCCAATTACAAGTGCCTTACATTACATATTTGGTGTGTCATTCGCTCTACGTGTCCAAACCACCTTAGCATATCTACCCTTTTCAATTCTCGTTACAACATTCTCTTTCAGGCCGCACCATTCTCGTATATCCGTATTCCTCTTCATATCCACTAACCTTACTCCACATAACTTCATTCACATCTCAACTGCATTCACTCTACTTTCAAGTTTTTTCTGCCATACCCAACTTTCACTTTCATACATTAATGTGGGAAATAACACGTTTGTAAAGACAATTGTTTTATATATTAATACCTACTCATTAATAATCATAATCATTTATTCATAACAATTTTTACATTGTGTTGAATGTCATATATACCTATGACCTATAGCGAAGAAAGATAAACAAAAACAAAAAATGCAAACAATAATTATACATTGTTTTCAGATACTTGTAATACAATTTTTTTTTGTGCTGTTCTAGATTCCATGGTACAGTTATTAAAAGTCTCAAAAGCAGAGAAGCACAAGTAGAAGAACTCCATGTGCCTTTAACCACTAATATGAGCTATATTCAAACATGCTTACTTGATATTATCAACTACACTGTAAAGCAACTCAAGAGCACTAATAGAACGTTAGACATGCAGGTATGTATACCGATGATCTTATATTAGAAGGGGGTGTATATATATAAATATATATTATATACTAGGTACACTACACTGGCGTTGAAAACGGTTATTTAGAACGAGGCCAATTCGCCTACCTCAACGCAAGCACGAGTTCAATAGCATATATATATACAAGGTTAAGCAATACTAGCTAGGCTAAGCTAGGCCAGTTTTTAGATGTTACGCCATTCTTAATACAGTGGGCCGCCTACATACCTCGGAAAGCCCGTTATGCCATTGCTATCGGTCTCAGTTCCATTGTCAAAATCTATGGCATTTATTACGGGTGGTTGGAACTCTAAAAAATCCGTCAATCTGGTCTAAGTACATAACTTCCATAATCAGTCGTGGGTTGTCGAGGCAGATCAGGGCCCGTAGAAAAGTGTCAAAAGTCTAAATCGCTAAGGAATAGAATAGATTAGGTCGACCAATCACACTCCAGCTCGTGATTCTGCCGCGGCGCGTGCATCGTACGCCGGCGACGAGCTTTGTGATTGGTTGACCTAATCTATTCGTTTCCTTAGCGATTTACGCTGTGACACTTGTCTACGGGGGCTGATGGCATTCGCTTCGCGTTGAGTATCAGGATGAAAGCCAAACCCAACTGAGCTGAATATGACCTGATTTTTAAAGTAGAAAGAGTCAATTATTAGCAGAAATCGGAAGTAAAAAGAGAAAATTTACTTGATAATATGTCCATTATTTCAGGTAACTAGTAACTGTCGTAATTTTTTGGATTTCAGGAAATCACCACCGAAAATTGTATAACAAAAAAGTTTCACAAGATCCTTCAGTCACAACTGGACAGTGTTTGGCATCAGTTGAGTACCAGAACCAAAGAATATATCCAAGACCTTAAAGTGCTCAGGAGTATGACTGTGTAAGTTTACAAGTCTTTATTTTTACATGAGTGGAAAAACTTTTGTATAGAATTATATTTGTGTCCTTGTAAGTGGTCATTCAAAACCCGGCTTTTAACCCATCTCAACGTACTTTTTTTTATCGTGCGGAGATCCCCATGGATACCACCCCGTCTGCCATGGGGGGTGGTTATATCGGGATCGAATCGACTAAAACCGCACGCCGTCTCGGGTCTTAATTACCGGGGTGTAAGGTCACCTATTAATAGGCATATCCCTCGCACCCCAGCTGACCCTGGGCCATTTACGGTTTTAAGATGGCCCCTCGACCCCCCGAAAGGGGGGTGGGGCGAGCATCGCGCCACTTCGCCGACGGTGGGTTATAAGGTGACAGGCGTATTCTCTAAAATCTTATGCCAAGGCTCAGATTTGCAGTTGATATTTATTTAAACAAAAATTCAATCTATATTATCTATATCTTCTATACTTATAATAAATCTGTAGAAGTGAAAATTCTGTACATTGAAAATAAAAAAATAAAAAATAGCAGGGGGTGTTACTAGACCGACACCGATCCCAAATATGTGATTAAAAAAATTTTTGTCTGTCTGTCTGTCTGTCTGTCTGTCTGTTTGTTCAGGCATCACGCAAAAACTACCGGTTCGATTACGATGAAACTTGGTATAATTATTCTTCAATATCCTGGGCAGCACACTGGATACTTTTTATCCCGGAAAAGTACATACAATAAAAGACAAATTTAATTTTGCGGTTCAATTCTTAGACCAGATTACTGTACCAACCGCAAATAATAAGTTTGTCGTAGGTTACGTCACCCACAGTTCAAAATTCAAAATTCATTTAACTGGTCACAGGTAGATAGAAGATGTTGTCAATTACATAAAAGTATCACCGTAGCATGTCTGATAAGACGTACAATAGTATTATCATAATATGAACCACATCACACTAGGTACAAATTAAATTATAATTATTTAGATGAAATTATGTTTTTTTATGAGTAGGTTAATTATGAGTGGTGTTCGAGTAAGCTTAGTGGATAGTGGTGTAATTAGTTTTTAGGGATTATGAGTTTTTTTTGTATTTATTATCAAAAATAAAAGTATCATTTTGAGTTTAGATTAGTTATCATCAGAAATAGGTTTATGGGAGTGGGAGTGGGAGTGTGCGTGGGATTGGGAGTGGGAGTAGGGGTGGGGGTGGGAGTGGGAGTGGGAGTGTGCGTGGGGGCGGGAGTGTGAGTGAGAGTGGGGGTGGGAGTGTGAGTGAAAGTGAGAGTGGGGTTGGAATGTGAGTGGGAGCAGGCGCGGGGGTGGGAGTGGGAGTGGGAGTGGTAGTGTGCGTGGCAGTGGAAGTGTGCGTGGGAGTGGGAGTGTGCGTGGGGGTGGTAGTTTGAGTGGGAGTGGGGGTGGAAGTGTGAGTGGGAGCGGGAGCGGGGGCGGGAGTGGGAGTGGGAGTAGGGGCTGGAGCGGGAGTGGGAGCAGGAGTGGGAGTGGACACAATAAGCGACTTCCACGCGAGCGGAGCCGCGGGCATCAGCTAGTTAAGAATAAGTACCTACTTACTTAGCTTTAATTTTCAGAAATTTAATCCACAATGATGCCGTCTCGTTTTATTCCTTAGTAAGTAAATATAGAACGCCAGAGTATGCTAAAATTAATTCTGGATGGATTCTGTTGGACTCTGCCGAGCAGTTGTTCCGGTTAGCGCGCGGACGCGTGTTTAATCATAAACAAGGTAACTACAAAAAAAGTATTGATTCCTTTAATATTTTTATTATGAAGCAAACCAAACTTTGTTTATTAAATGGTACTTGTAATAAATTAAATGTAATGAATCTCTTAATGTGAATATATAACTATCATTTTATTTTATTTTTATGCATTTTAGAATTCGATCCTGAACCTTGCCCTAAATGGAAATGTCTTAGCGATTTATTGTTACAAGAAATACCGGATGAAATAAAGAAGAAAGGTGGCAATATCAACAATAGTAAAATATTAATTCTCTGCCAAGATGGCAGAACGTGTTCACAGATAAACCATTACCTTACAATGGGGGCTAATAAGTACTTATTTTACACAGCGTTTAGAGGCGATCTTACTATAAACGCAGTTTCATCTAAATATACTCAATTAAAAAAAACAATAGCAACAAGTAATGTTCAAACACAAAAGGATAGAAAGATGGTCAATCTGGATGCCAGTGATGGTGACAAAAATCAGGACGAGGAGTTAAACATAGATGATACCAAGTCCAGTTATTTGTTGACTTTAACACAGTCCGCTACTCACAGTGATAAAAAGAAGGATGATCAAGATGAGAGTATGTTTGAACCCATGTCACAAGTAAGTAGATAACATACTAATATTATAAACTTTGTCTGCCCGAGTCCGCGTGGGTTAAGATGTGTAATGTCATTATTTTTTTGCGCGAATTCTAATTATATTTCCTAAAATTAAATTGCTTATGTTACCCTAAAGAATACCTAATACAAACAAACAAATTAGAATTTAAAAAAAAGTGTGTGTTTCGCATGGATTGCACCCATTCATTTTTGTTTAAAACGTGTTACAAACAAACACTTCAATTTTATTTATTTTACACGAGCCTAAAATACACGTTAGTTTACTCATTCTTTCCATAACATTGATATTTGAAGTCCTAAGTTATGTTTTAGATATACTTACAACTTAATTTTCAGATGGATAACTTGGACATAACTCAATTAGAAATCGAGAAACCTGTTATATGTATTCAAACTTTCAAAGAAAACGGGTGTAACTTTTCGCTAGAGAAAACATTGGAGATGTTACGACCAGAATATGTGATCTTGTATCATTCTGACATAGCTGCAGTTAGGCAGATCGAACTGTATGAATGTCGGAAAAAACCTGAGGAAACAATAACCAAAGTATATTTTTTGATTTACGATAAAACTGTGGAAGAACAAGCTTATCTAACGTCACTGAAGCGGGAAAAACTAGCATTCGAATTATTGATTCAAACAAAAAGTGTAAGTATTATGATCATAATTTTCACTTCCGTTCTGTTAACTGTGCATGTTAAACTACCAGTCATATTTCAATCACAGTATTATATAAATAAACATCAAACGACCACTACTTAGGTACATAAGATAATTGCAGGATCAGTCTGTTATAGTTACTCCTTGACTAACTGCCGCACTCAGAGACGTTTAACGGATACTTAAGTTGTTCCTTAGTAAAATTTGAAAAAAGTTACCACTCAGAGACAGTTAAGGATTCATTAACACCCCTAATGACACTTTAAAGTTAAGTGATACAAAACCCTTACTTAACTTTTAAGGATTGATTTTTACATCTAAAAAAATAGAATTATCGTGAGGAAATCCTCATGGATACCCACCTCGTGGCAAGCCGTGCCCCAATTAGGTCTTTACCTATGAAATTGCCGTTATGTACGAAAAAAATGAAACGATTTTATTTTCATGTATTTTTATTTGTATTAATCGAAGTAGTAATTACCCATACAATCAATGCATCTTTGCCAACGCAGCGGCAGTTTATTGATGCGGTGAGCTTCTAACCCCAGTTCTTGCAACTTGGAGACCGTCTGCTGTGCAGTATAAGGTCGCACATTGTCGTGTAGGAGCAACGGAGACGAGCGATTGAATGCTAGTTGCAGATGTGCTAGTTTCTCCATCATTGTGTTCAGTTCTTCACAGTATACATCTGCAGTAATGCTCACCCCGTTTGGTAAGAAGCTGTAATGAATCACACCGGGCGCTAGACCACCAAACAGTCACCATCACTTTTCTAGGGGTAAGTTTTCGTTTAGGGCATTGTTTAGGTGCTGAACTAGGATCCAACCAACTTTCCGAGCGCTTGCGATTATTAAACAGAATTCATTTTTCATCGCAACTAACAATATCATTTTAAAATTCCTTTATTTCTGTGTCTGTTGAACAATGCACAATAATTTGACGTTGGCTATATTGACATTGGCAGTTGTCAGTGATGCCATAGAATAAAAGAGTCCAGATGTTTTAATAGCAGTATATGAAAATAGGTATTTAATTTCATCTATATATAAAAACTAACAGTAAAAGAACGGATTGTAATTTATACTACTATAAATAAAAGTTTTGAATATGTTCAATATTATTTTTCTACTTTTTACTGTTAACGCTTTTTAGGTGCGGCTACACCGACGCCTTATCGATGCCCTATCGATACTGTGATTTTGTCACTGCACCGCTCTACAAAACTTAAAGTTGTGATTAACTAATGTACCCTTAAATTATGACTCTGGGATGTTCCATCAATTAACAGATTTAATGATAATTAGTTAAGTATCATTTAGGACTAATTTAAGGAACCTTTCTGAGTGCGGCAGTAATACAGCCGCTGACTGTAACGGCAATAAAATCAGTGGAGCGGTCGGTCGGACAGCGGGAAATAACCATCAACGCTGGTTATCCGCACCCCTATCGATTGCTTGTATTTAGAATCGCACTTCTACCAACTTATTGTAGTTAGAATTGCACTGGTATCAACTGATTGTATTGAGAATCGCACTGGTATCAACTGATTGTATTGAGAATCGCACTCCTATAAACGGCTTGTATTTAGAATCGCACTCCTATCAATTGATTGTATTTAGTATCGCACTTCTATTCTATCAACTGCTTGTACCTATTTAAAATCGGGGTATGTGGAATCGCGATCAGTGATAAGCCCCCGTAGACAAGTGTCATAGCGTAAATCGCTATCGTTTCGAATAGATTAGGTCAACCAATCACATCCAAGCTCGTCGCCGGCGTACGATGCGCGCGCCGCGGCGAAATCACGAGCTGGAGTGTGATTGGTCGACCTAAACGTTTCTATTCGATACGATTCGATCGAATAGAATAATTTTGCCACTTGGCTACGGGCACAGGTGTACGCCTGAACATGCCATTCGCTTTTCTTTTGTAACAAAAGCGAATGGCATGTTCGCGTGTCCTCTTTATTACATACTTGGCTGGTAGTGTTGAGTCACTCGACTTTGTTGAGAATTCTGCATACCTTCCATCTCTAGGCGTTAATTGAATGGTAATTAAATTTACAGGTAATGGTTGTGCCATCGTATCAAGATGGAAAGTCAGATGAATATTTTAATTTAAATGTAGAATATGATGATAACTCGGTGGATACTCGAAAAGCAGGTAATATTTTGGAAATACCTACATTATAAGTACATACGTACCTACTTGTTTTCCGTACTACCATCTAACCGAAAAAAATTACATAGCGACTTGCATCATTGCACTCAGCTTAAAAATCTATCAAAAACATTTCTTAAACTGAAAAAAATAATTTTCACAATTTTTTCCAGAAATTGATTTTGACTATAAAAATATATATTGTATAGCTCCTTAAGAAACATAATAATTATTTTTCCGATACCATTTGCATGTAATGAAACAAACTTGAAATTTTATTTAAAAAAATAATTTTTTTTCAGGCGGCCAAAATCAGCAAAAAGAGAAACCAATAGTTATCGTGGATATGAGAGAGTTTCGATCAGACCTGCCGGCTCTTTTACACAAAAAAGGAATTCACATCGAACCTGTTACTATAGCTGTTAGTATAAAATAGTATTGTCTGCATGATCTGTGTAGCGGTAGTGTTCGACTGCTATGTCAGAGTTTGCGGATTCTAAATGTTTTCATGTAGCCATTACAACCATTAATATTTTCCAGATAGGCGACTACATATTAACTTCTGAGATTTGTGTGGAAAGAAAGTCGATATCAGATTTGATCGGCTCGCTTAATTCTGGTCGTCTATACACACAATGCACACAAATGTGCCGAAACTATAGTCGACCTATTCTTTTGATTGAATTTGATCAGAACAAACCGTTCAACTTACAGGTACAAATGTAAATATATAATTCTATTACGTAAGAATCCACCATTCTGAATATCCTTTTTAAACCACTTAGAGTTAGTAGGTATCCCAGGAACCGAGATAGAGAAAAATAATTTATAAATCAAAAAACCCGACTGTGTAAAAAACTAAAAAAAAAAAACAAGCACTTAGATGTCCTGTGGTCTAGAAACATAACAACGTTAAGTTGTTGTTTCGTCGGGATCCATTGAAAAATTAGATTAGCTGTCGAATAATGGATTTTGACTGTTCAGTTATGTTTTTAGACCACCGGACATCTAAGTGCTTGTTTCTTTTTTCTTTTTTACGCAGTCGGGTTTTTGGTTTTTTAATATTTATTTTATACTTTTTAGTTTTCGTGTACAATGTATCACTAAGTTCACATATCTCAATCCGCGTGTAACTTGTTTATATAAAAAAAATCCTATCCTACTAATATTATAAACGCGAAAGTTTGTAAGAATGTATGTCTGGATGTCTGGATGTCTGGATGTCTGGATGTCTGGATGTATGTTTGTTACTCTGCCACACAAAAACAGCTTGATGGATCTGGCTAAAATTTGGTACAGAGATAGATTATAGTCTGGAATAACATATAGGCTACTTTTTATACAAGCTAATACCGCGGCACCGCTCGCAGAGTCGATCGGTCGGGATTTCTAAATATATCTTTGTTACTCTTTCACGTAAAAACGGCTGAATAGATCTGACTGAAATTTGGTAACGAGATAGATTAAAGTGTGGAATAACATATAGGCTACTTTTTATACAAGCTTATACCCGCGACTCCGCTCACGGAGTCGATCAGTCGACCCACGGAGTAGATCAGTCGGGATATCTGGATGTATGTTTGTTACTCTTTCACGTAAAAACGGCTGAATAGATCAGGTTGAAATTTGGTACAGAGATAGATTATAGTCTGGAATAACATATAGGCTACTTTTTATACAAGCTAATACCGCGGCTCCGCTCGCAAAGTCAATCGGTCGGGATGTCCAAATATTATGTTTGTTGCTATTTCACGTAAAAACGGCTGAATGGATCTGGCTGAAATTTGGTACCGAGATAGAGTGTAGTGTGAAATAACATAATTATAGGCTAATTTTTATACAAGCTAATACCCGCGGCTTCGCCCATGGAGTTGATCAGTCAGGATATCTGGATGTATGTTTGTTACTCTTTCACGTAAAAACGGCTGAATAGATCGGATTGAAATTTGGTACGGAGATAGATTATAGTCTGGAGTAATATATAGGCTACTTTTTATACAAGGTAATCCCGCGGCTCTGCCCGTGGGAGTCGATTGGTTGGTAATCGTTTTTTGGTCATATCCCCGGTTCTACTTAACCAAATGCAATCAAACATACGGCAGATTTTATGTAAAACCAAGACCTTTCTAATAAAAAGGCGACATCAAAATTTGTTCAGCAGTTTTTGTGTCCAACAGACAAGGATTGCAAAAAAATAGATATTTGTGGTCAACATAACCAGTGGCGTAACAATAGGGTGGCAGGGGTGGCAAAATGCCACGGGCCCCCGACCCAAGGGGGCCCCGGCCCAAGAGGCCGCGAGCGCAAAAATATTTTTTAGCATTGTACCTGAGTATTTTATTTTATTTGAAAAGTATATTTTTATAAGTTCTGGGCCTAGATTGTGCTAAAGGCAAACCACTGTCATGCCACTGATACTATTCAATTGTAGACTTTACCGTTATACAGTTAAAGTCTAAAATCAAATGAAAAGATTTTATTAAACTTTTCCGATTCGCTCTACAAAATATCATTTAAGTAATTTTAAACTTTAACCTGATAACAATAAAGACCAAAATTAAATGGCATTTTTTATAGTGTCAGTAGTATGACAGTAGCTTGTTTTAACAGAATTGAGGCCCTGTTTAAATCTGAAATGAGACAACTAAAGACCATACAATTTCAAGTTAATGGTTAAAAGTTTTTAGAGATGTACATTTGTACCTACACATTACCAGTGACGAGTAATTACCCGACTGCCGAAGAAAGGAGGGTAATGTTACTTTTGACCGTCAAAAACCGTCAATCAAAATACCTGTAAATAGCACATTTCTATTCATTTTAGAACGCATCCATAGGTTTCTACAAATATTTTGTCGCAGTACGTTGCCGTTGGTAGCTGGTGGTTGCTGACGCAGGTGATCTCTGGTAAGGGGTGCTTCGGGGATCACTTGTGTCTGATTCAGAAAGAGCCAACGCCCGAGTGCCATCACTGCGATGCGGGCGAGGACTCAGGGCTGCACACGCTGGCCGAGTGTCCGGCGTGGGAGGTGCCGAGAAAGGCCCTCCTGGCAGCCCTCGGGGTGGGAGTCCTCACACTGCCGGTGCTGATCGCAGCGATGGTGCCGAGTGCGGACGCGTGGTCGGCCGCCACCTCCTTCTGCGAGCAAGTGATGCTCGAGGCGGCGGAAAAGGTTCGGGAGAGGCTGCACAGAGCTCTCCCGGACGGCGGCGGGTGCGGACGCCGAAGGACGTCTTCCATGAGCGCTGGCCTGGGGGTGATGGGTGGAAGCGCCTGTCACCCTAGCAGAAGCAGGCCTTGGTTCCCATCGAGCCCCCCTATTCCGGGGGCTTGATGGGAACCAAGTAGTTCCCAAACCCGAGGGGGCCATCTCGAATACGGAGATGGCCCGGGTCAAGCCGGGGTGCGAGGGAAATGCTCTTTGGGCCACCATACACCCTGGCGTCAGAAGACCCTAGACGGCGTGCAGTTTTAGTCGGTAAGATTCCGACATAACCTGCCCCGCTGGCCGCGGGGTGGATATCCATGAGGATTTCCGCACGGAAAAAAAAGGGAAATCCCGGGCATCCGGATTTTATATTTTTTTATGAGGGCACGTGGTGCACCCGGGCAACGTAGGCGAGCAGCGCCTCCCACTCGCCACAGGAGACGAGAACGGAGAAAGGGTCAGCTAGGGTGCGAGGGATATGCCTATTAGGTAACCTTACATCCTGGTAATTAAGACGAGACGGCGTTCCAACCCGACATAACTATCCTCGTGGTATCCATTTCCGCACCATAAAAAAAGGGAAAATACTGAGCGAAGAGTTTTGGCAGCTAATCAAGTGAATGGCGCACTGCATAATTTTATGAGCTGTCAGAACGGAAAATGTCTAAAGAGGCACGACTTGCTGTACATAGAGGAGATCTCGTTCCCACATCGATGTATGGGTATGTATGGTAGTGAATGTTGGGTGTGGCAGAAGAAGCATGAAAGTAGATTGAATTCTGTAGAAATGAGAAGTCTAAGAAGGATAGCTGGAGTAAAGCTGATGGACCGAGTGAGGAACAGTGTGATAAGGGAACGTTGCGGTATAGTTGAAGATGTAGTGATCAAGATAGAGAAAGGGATACTTAGATGGTTTGGACGTGTAGAGAGGATGGATGAAAGAAGATTGACAAAACAGATACCTATATGAGGTGAGGGTGAATTGGCAACCCGGTAAAGGCCGACCTAGGCGTACATATTTTAATCAGATCCAAGACGTTTTGGAGAAAGGCCTAGGTCAAGAGTAGGTACCCGCAACCGGCGTGCGTGTATGAAAAAAAAAATGAAAGTTGAAGAAGCGAAAGGGGTATGCTAAAATCGTAGCAAGTGGAAAGATGTTGTCTCTGCCTTTGCCCCAATGGAAAACAGGCATGATTTGTATGTATGGATGTATGTATGTATGTATGTATGTAAAAAAGGGCTCTAGGTACTGACTGCGTATTCTTTGTGTAATTATTTTGACATTGGTTTTGGTTAAGCTGAAAATCTCAAAGTTTATTAAAATTAAACTGAGTACAACGTGACGATTTTTACTGATAGGGCCCCATCAACAGAATTTGCCACGGGCCCCAGATGGTATAGTTACGCCACTGAACATAACCAAGTCTTTTTTTTTTAATATCGATTATTACAACTAAAAGTACTGTTATAAAGGGATATATATGTTCACACCGTCGCCTTAGGTGAACCCTGTAAAGATGGTGTAAAGTGAAACCAATAAATAAGGAAAAAAAAAACTTTTGGTCATATCTCCAAATTTTAGGTCTAACCAAGAAAACCGCACTAAAATCCGTTTAGTACTTTTTATCCGAAAGGTTTTGGCTAGACGAGTGGAGACCAGTGGAGTGGAGAGTGGAGCGGAGTGGGAGTAGTGTGGAGAGTGGAGTGGGGAGTGGTCTGGAGAGTGGAGTGGAAAGTGGAGTGGAGAGTGGAATGGAGTGGAGATTGAAGTGGAGAGTGGAATGTAGGGTGGAGTCGGGAGACGGGATTGGACAGTAGAGTGGAGGTCGAGAGTTGTGTGGAGAGTGGAGTGAACAGTGGAGTGGAGTTTGGAGTGGATAGTGGAGTGAACAGCGGAGTGGAAAGTCAAGTGGAGAGCCGTTTCATTCAAATAGACTTGGTGGCAATACCGAATTCCACGCGGGCGAAGCCGCGGGCGGAAGCTAGTCATTGATACGCGCGAAAAACATAACCCTTCTTGGCAGTCGGGTAAAAAAGGTTTCTCAATTTTATTCGACTGTATATATTTTTTAATTGTGAATTAGGTATTGAAACTGTCCCCAGTGGCTGGTATTGAAAAACATGATTTGAGATAGAAGTTGTTCGTGACTACTATTGACACAGCCCATATACCAAGTACTTAATCCACTATTGTCCACATAACATTGAAGAATTATGATACAGAGCATATAGTTTATTGTAGTTTTACTTTTTTAGATATATATTTTACGGTTATTACTTACTTCCAGGGTCATTTCGTTGTTGCCAGTGATGTATCTGGAGCAGACATACAACAGAAACTGCAGCTCCTCACGATTCACTTCCCTAGGTTGAAATTGGTTTGGTCACCTAGCCCTTATGCTACGGCCGAATTGTTTTATGAACTTAAAGTTAGTATTCATTCAAATGTCTTATTAATATTATCTGATAGAAAGGCCTGCGTCAGAGCCTTGTCCGTCAATCAGGTGTACTGGCTCGCAGGTGAGGTTACCTTCTTGGCGTCCGACGATCTCGATTGGAGTCCTATACATCGTAAAGTGCGTGTATAGTTTGATATCTCTATAGAGTAGTTATTACCGTATAGTAGTTATGTAAAAAATATAAAATATGACGGTTACTAATCACATTTATAGCAAGGTCGGAAGAATCCCAACGTTGAAGAGGCTCTAGCCCTGAGTGGCGAAAATACAGCGGATGACATGAATTACGAGCGATATAATATATTGGTTCACGACTTCGTGCAGAAATTGCCTGGAGTTACTACTAAAAACCTCGCTAGGGTCATGAATAGAGGCCTTTCTTTGGATCATTTAATAACACTGACACAGGTACCTTTTCACAATATTTTTGTCTAGTTTCTAACATACTCACATACAGATATCGAATATTAACAGGCAAACCTCGTGTCTCCTGTTCTGGTAATTCCTATTTATATTTTTCTACAGGAACAACTACAAACAATGTTGGAAAACAAAAATGAGGCAGATACTCTGTATTCCATATTACATATAAAACCCCAGCCGATTGATGCCAATAAAGACGAAAAACCCTTCGGTAAAAGGAAATTAACTGGCAAATTATTTCGGAGTAAAAAATAATACAAAATTCATGAAGATTAATTTTTAATAATTCCAATTATAAATATTTAAAAAGAAAACAAGTTTTATTATAAATATATGTGCAGAGCTATAGATAATAAATTATTGTCTTGATGAAAATATCGTATTATTAAATTGTTATTCACACGGTAGGGAATAGGTATTGCAAAAGGGAGGGTACATTTAATATCATGATACAATGACACTGGATAATATTAACGCCAAGTACCTAAAACAAAATATACATTGACTTCCATATCAGTCGCCATAATCTCAACTGAAGAGAACTAGATACCCATGCCGCAACCCCAATCAATCTTATATTTTGTTTGATTAGACAATACAGCAGTTTCCTGCAAAGGACAGCTCATTTTTTTATTCCTAAAAAGAATTATATTTTTTAGCATAATAAAAATATACACGCAGATATAAAGGTAACTAAAATATAAGACACCAAATTCGTGATAATTATGTTCAAACTGTAGGTACAAAGCTATTTAAAATGTAGAAATAGCTAATTTAAATAATCAATTTAACAAATTACGGTTTAGAGGCCTAATATGTATATAAGTTATAATGTTCTATAAATAGTACTTTTTTCTGTGACTACATAACAAGAATAATTGAAATAAAAGTTAATAATCATTTAGCATCTGCTGAAATACTATGCGTAATATAAGTCTTTGGACAAAATTCAAGATTATCATTAGGTACATTATAATATTTGAAATTCTAACTCCTTAATATAAAAGTAGAATATTACAATTGTTAGCATAGAGATGATTTTTCATAAACACATTAAAATGCCTAATACTTTACGCCCCGCTTAATTAGCACATTAAGTCATTGAAGTTTTAATGTTTTTGCACAATGGGTTCACACACAGGGACACAAAAATTTTCAATGCGCGTCTGCACACTGTGTGTGAAGCTGGGTATGTGGCCATACTTTACTCATGCGCCTACAATCGCAGGTTGTAGTGACTATTCTAAACTGGAAGTAGTTGGCTTTTTAAGTACAGTTGAACAATAAACTTACTCGTAAGTATGAGTGAATTTACTCCCACTTCTTTTCCGAGGGTATAGAATTTCATACTCAGCCCATATTTCATAAAGATTTTATATATAATTTTTAAAAAATCCCACATATTTACCTATTCTTATTAATTAGCGACCAGCAGTCGTTAATATGATTAATCAGTATAGAATAAATAATAAGAATGCATAATATAATGATGATAGTGTATGTACAACTCAATGAGGATTGTTTATGTTATCACAAAGTAACTTGACCAACTGAAAATAGGATATCAGCGCAGTCACTCACGGTATTGGCGTTCCTTGTCGGTTAGTGGTACATAGATCACACTCATTAATTTCTTGACAGTTGTTGTACCGTCACTAGCCTTGTCAACCTTGAACATAAAAATATTTCTGTAAAAAGCCAAAAATTAAGAAACACTTTCGGTGCAGCGTAAGGGCTTTGCCTTTGAATGAATGTGAACTTTAACTCATGTAGATAATGCTACTAATTCTGTTGTTACATCAATAAACTTGAAATTTTCTAAAATTTTCTAATTGCATCTGTTTCTTTCATTATCAGATAGAAAAGGACAGATGATTTATTTTAGTGAATACCTGGGTTAAATGTTGCTCTCCACCCTCAGGTCCCACAGGTACAATGAGTCTCCCTCCAGGCTTTAGTTGCTCCACTAGCTGTGAATACATGAATAGGAATTACAGCATAGATCACTTAGATGTAATGTTTCAAGAGATATAGAAACTAAAAGTAATAGTCCCTCCCTCCAAAATAGACATTGAATAGGACTTGGCAAGATCACAGAAAGTCATTTAATAATGACTAATAAAAGTTACAGATACCATTTGGGCTAAGATAGAAATGTTGAGCTGTATGCAGTGTTACGCAATAACTACTCACTGCTTGCGGCAATGATGGGGCTGCAGCTCCAACATGAATAGCATTATATGGTGCTTCAGATGGGTATCCTAGGCGGCCATCACCAACTAAAAGGTACAAAAAGACAATAATATTTGTTTTATATAACTACCCACAGAAGTAATAAATGGAGATTATTGCATAAAAACAGCTATCATGTATGTGTATGTCTAAACAAATAATGTAGAGGCTACCTTAAAACAATACCTACCAATCAGTTTGATCCTTTCAGAAGAAAGTAGTGCTTTCTGATCATTTTCAATATTTTTTTTTGCGAGTGTTACTAGTTCAGGTATATGTTCAATCCCAACCACTCGTCCAGCATCACCCACCATTATAGCCATACATGCAGTCAGGTAACCAGAACCAGACCCAACATCTAATGCTTTTTCACCGGGAACAAGCTGCTTTTTCAATCTTTCTAGTGCATGAGCATGCTAGAAAAAGTGATGGAGTTAAAATAAATCCTACTTAATATGATTATCAGTCTGTCAAACACATTTAAATATTAATGTGTTTTTAAAAGTAAAGTTCAGTATTACAATCCTTGATCATTCATCTTCTTTTCTACATTCTTCATCATGCTTGTTATAACTGATAGAATATCATAGGTAAGTAAATGAAAATACAAGATATTCTCCCAGCCACACAAGACACTGTTCAAACATTCAAGGAAAGAGATAGGTTCCAACACTCAGCGAGTCTCCTAGTAAGTTGAGAATATTTACTTAGTAGGTACCTATTATAAAACATAAATTTTACCATATGTGGTGCGCTGATTGTAGCTGAAAATCCAATGGATTGTGGTGAATCATGATAAGGCGCGTAGGGACAGTAATTTTTGCGGTCAACCGCCATCATGGCTCTTGCTACATTATCATTTTTAATTATTCCATTCTCTGGTAACAAAAAGAAATAACTTTATGTACATTATGTATATAAAATCAATCAAAATAATTAAATATAAACACAACAGGCCATCTAGACGATAAACCAATAAACATTTGATTATCATTATAGTAATTAGGTGAACATATTTCAAGTAGTATTCCAAATAAGAAGTTGAAAAATTCTTACTGCGTAAGTTGTTTATCATGTCAGCATTGCTTACTCCATGACTTCGCCAAGCCATAACTATAAAAGCGAAGATTACTACAACTAAGGAAAAATTACGCCATGAATACTCTATTTTATTTAGTTCATTACAATTTACAATGTTTATGAAGGTCTTAGAAAACAGCCGTTTATTTTTTTTCTTTTATTTATATACTTTCAGTCAGTTCAGTAGCCTGTGTAGGTTTCTGATTTTATTTTTGACAGTTCTAAATGTTTTGTGATTCTGTCAGCTGTCATATTCGTAGACAGAGAATAGTGATCTTAATAGGTCGGTTATCGAATCTATTATAGGGAGCGCCGAGCGTTGTCGGTTAATGTTTATTATACGATGTTGGGAGATTTTGGCAGTCAGTAGGCATGGCATGCGTTGGCACCACTGACCTGAAATAATAAATAATAAATAATAAATAATAATCGAGTACTTATTCAGGTCAGTGGTTGGCACCGTGTTGGCACCGATTTATGATTTATTTTCTGTAAAGGTAAAGGGGAGGGGTAACTAAAGCTGTCAAAACTTCAAAAGTCAAAACTATCAACAAAATTTCACCAAAATTGTAATCATTTCGTGCATGTCTGTGCCATCTCATTGGTTATTTTATAAAGGAAAATAAGAGATATAATTTTACATAAATAAGTTCATAAAATGTAATATTTTAACATACGGCCTTGTATACAACATGGTGTGCGACGGTCCGGATCCCCCTGAGAATAACCCCCAGGAACTCGTTCCGCCCCCTAGACATGAACTGCTCATGAACGGCAACGGTGATGATAGTGATGAAGAACACGAATACTTCGGATATGAGCCACTGGCTCAGGGTCCTGAGGTAGCTCATTCGGATCATGACAGCGACGATGAAGCCGAGGTATTCTAGCCTTCTTGTATTAATTTACAAATAACTTTATTGATATTCATAAATAAATTAGATTTACATTGGACTTTAGAATGTCTTGTTACAACAATATCAGATTTAAAAATGATTTTCGTGCGTCACTAACTTTCACCAGCTATTTGGCTTCGCCCTGTGTAAAATAACATTGTAACCAGCGCACCTGACAGAAGTCTTTGAACATGTTTTTTTTATTATTTAACAGTTATGTGTTATATGTAGGTACATGGGTACTATAAGTTTATGTATATGGTTGTGGGCTAGGGCCATCTGATAAGCGGCCTTAACAGTTGCATTTCTTTTCTGACCATTAAGTTAAGTGCCCAGAGATTAAAATTGTGACTGAAATAAACAAGCTCACATACAGTAGTGTAGTGGCCAAGTCCACCACTAAGCTACCAATCCTTAAAATTACTTTTTTTTTAAATATAATTTGTCATTTATTGATGAATTTTAACAGCAATTGATTAATCATAACAATTTTCTTGTTGCAGGGTGTTGATAGTTTACCCACTGGAGATGTACCAACTATAGAAACAATGGACAACACCTTAACTAGAGATGTTTGGAATGCACCACGTGATGTTGATCCCATACAGATGGATAGTGAACGGGAACAACAGGTTAACATCATTTTTAATGAAACTGTGTTTCTTCTTATAGCGCTTAGGTGCACATAGTCCGCCTGATGGAAAGAGGTTACCATGGCCTATGGACATGTGCTACACTATGTGGGTCATCACACTTGTGCTGCCAACAACTTTGTAAAAACTTTCCAATGCTCTTCTTAACTCCTATTACTTATGTACCCCATGCGGGTGGTGCTGCTTTCTACAAATTTATAGAGCATAACAATTAGTTGAGGTAGGCTAGGTTTAGTTCCCATTACGTTTAGCTTGCTATGCAGCTCACCGCGGGTGCGACGGGCGTCAGTGACTGGTTCAGCTTGTACGAAAGTAGTATCTACCATTTAGCTAAAATGATTGTATTTCTAATTTCTTTAAGAGGTTATGAGAGAAGGAAATGCCATATATGCCGTGAATGAATTTCGGGTCCGCAAATTTAGGTGTATATTTCATGATGACTAGCCCTAGAAAAATTGTGGTTTAACCAGTGTTACGAAATTAGGGACACTGCATTATGCTTGCAAATACATACAGCCTAAAAGTGGTTGACCACATTTACTTCCTGTTACATAGCTAGCACACTAACCATTTTAAATGTTAGTACTTACCTAGGTATTTATGGAGGTAGGACACGACGGTATCTCCCTTCCGAAATGAGCAGTCTGACTGGGGTAGTACCCCCGCCCTACAGAACACCGCGGCCATAATAACCATCGTGTTGTGTTCCCGCCGGTAAGTCGGGTAGCCAGAGCTAACTGTATCCCTCCTCCCTCCACTCCTTCCTAGCCTCCCCGCCCCTTCCCAGCCCTACCCCCTTTCCTTCTCAGCCCTCCCCCCTTCCCCTCAAGGTAGGCAGCGCGTGTGTGACAACCTTAGTGTTGCATACGTTCATAGGCCACGGTGACCGCTTCCTATCAGGTGGGCCGTGTGCTTGTCTACCACCTCCGTAGTTAAAAAAAATCTGAATTTACGTGTCTACAAATGTTTAACGAGTATTTATTATGTTTATATCACGAATTTTTGTCTGCTCTGTATGTCGATCTCTCAATGTGCATGAAGTATTTGCCTATTGCACATCGACGGCCGTTTGCAATAAAAGAATATCGCAGTGCAATGGTATAACGTCATTATGCAACCTTGGTCATAGTTCATGGCAGTCTGTACTCGTAGTCAAACAGTGCTTATGAAAACAAATACTAGAATAGGCTATTGAATTTTCGTCATTGTCTCTACTAACTTTGTAAATATTGGATGTTTACATCCGTTGTTGAAGATTGAGCATACTTACTACTACTAGTAGTGTACTGTACTAGTGCTGTGCCTACTAAGATTATAAATACGAAATGGGTACAAAATTATAACATGTAAAGAAAGGGACCAACAATAGAGCCCTGTGGCACACTTACAGTGACATAATTATGTGATGTAGAGTGGATGGAGTCCTGGGTCCTAAGTCCCAATTAATTAAAATAATTAAAATCATACTAATTCAATATCAAAGTGGTTATTTAAAATAGGCAGATAGAGGGAAAGGCCTGCTTAAATTTAAATGATTTAGATTTCTGAACTTTTTTTTTAGCGTGCGGCAATCCCCACGGATACCACCCCCGTCGGCCATCGGGGGTGGTTATGTTAAAATCGAACCGACTTAAAGCACACGCCGTCTCGAGTCCTAATAACCGGGGTGTAAGGTTACCCAGTAGGCATATCCCTCGCACCCCAGCTGACCCCAGGCCATCTACGGTTTCCCTTGACCTCCCGAAAGGAGGGTGGGGGAAGAACCGTGCCTCCCTCACCGATGGTTAAAAAAATTGGGTTTTCTGACTTCACACTAAATCTAAAGATGTAATATTCCAATGGACTACCATAACTTAAATCTCAACCTTTCTTAAGGTTGGATTATAAACTACTTTGAGACACTAGATTTACATCAAAACCATTATCGTATGGTTTTGAATTGATTTAGTCTCACACGACCACTTTGTTGTAGTTGTAGAATGTAGATGGTGAAAATTCCACATTTGTAATTTTTGTTTATATTTTTTGTTTTAGGTAATGCTAGCAATGGCTAATTTTGCGCTTCCACAGGATTCAATACCAGAATGGGCTCAAAGCGTTAATGAAGAACAATGGAAACAGACCCTCAAAGACAGAATAGAAAAAATGAAAAGTAATAGATAAAATGTGTTTAACGAATATTATTATTATTTTAAACTTTAGGTAAGAGAAAAATAAAATTGTAATGAAGTGCAACAATTCTGCTGCTAAATAATAAATATATTACTATATCTAAATATAAAATAATTTCAATGTTAACGCCTGGTTTAAACTATATTTTGACCAGTAAACTGCATCATCTCCGTGCATCGCCGTGAACATGCTCTTTCGTTTGCGACACTTAACGAACCTGGTGAATTTTTTGGTGTCCAGTCGTAGTTCGTGATATTATCTAATTCACTAACTGAAATAGTTATTAAACTGTGGGATCATAAATAACAGCGCTGAAAGTCACAAGTTTCGTTCTACTATTTCTTATGAAAATGTAAAACGGTGAGTTCGCATAAAATTGTTCAGCAGTACGCGCAAGTATGGCGCTTGTCGCAGCCACGGCTTCAGTTCCATACTCTGAAAAAAATATATATTAATTCAGTTTCTTGATGTGATACAAAGTAAGTTTTTCATGCATGTCTCCGTCTGAACAAAAATTACTAAGATATAGGCATATATATGCTGTTAGCACAAAAGGCCAATAAGTTGTAAATCTTGTTATAATTTCCATAGAACTTGTAACAACCATGTGGTTATTAAAACGGAAAGATTATAATGTGTTTGATTGTTTAACCTTTTAAAATGAAGTTCTCTTATAGTATTCGTCCTACGATTTACTCGTGATGAGAAATACACGGATATCAATCAGAATCAGAACAGGAAGAAGTTAATAATTTTATAAGAAAATGTACAGACTGTTAACCTTACGGAGATTTATGGCTGCTTTCAAAATACATATTATAGGGTGAGTCTTGTCTACATAACTTCTTCGATCAAAAAATTTAAAAAAAAATACCATTTATAGTCATTTTAACATCATGCACGACTGAATCGACATATATTCCTGGATTTGGCAGTCTGTCCAACATATTTTTTACTCTTCTTGATTCTTCTTGGTCTTCCTCACTTTCTATTCTTGTAATTAATTCCTCTTCTGTCTTATTGACTACAGTATTTCCATTTACCATTAGAGCAAAATTCGCTACACCTGGCTTGAACATATCGTGTAGGCCAACTGCTTTTAAGGAATTCTCCAAATTAATGCTACTTTTCAGTTCCATTTTGGGAAAGCGTACCACACATTTTTTTAATGACAGTTCATTTATCACGCTGTCGATAATGTTGTAGTCTATTTTTTCCATAATTTCTAAAAGAGTCATTTTTTTGGGTAATCGAGGTTTCAAAGCGTACATAACTGTTTCACTGTCATTGTATGGCAACGCTATCATAGTAAAATCTGGAATTAAATAATGTAGTTCTTAATTTTTTTTACTACTCTTAACCAGCACTGTATAAACTTTCTTTCAAGTAAAAAAAAATTAAGGTATAATAAAATTTTTGAGGTCATTTTTATCCCTTTAACCGCGGAAATACACAGGTCCTTTGGAAGTAGGGTGAAGTTTACTAAAATGGTTTGGAATACGTAAATTATCATGTTATGTGCAATCTAAAATGTTCTGCATAGGGTTGGGTTTTTAGGAAAATTTATTGCCGATGGTCAAAGAAAAGATGAACAGTGGATCTAAAGAGTCACCAATAGCCACCGAATAAGGACTGAGCTAGGTGTAAAAGTTTAGGCGCTCGATGTTCGACACCCACCGTTTGGTGGGTGTCGAACATCGAGCGCCGTCTCCAGAAGATTGAAATAACTTGTTATTTCAATCTTCTGGAGACGAACACTGACCATCCTGAGATACTTACTTTATAAAGTATACGGTCACAGTATAGAGTATACCTACAGTACACGTTCAGCTCGCCACGAGCTTATTTGCAGTTTAGGTTTTTGTAAACCTATGATAATTTTCTTCAGAAAAGAGACTTAAAAAGGAAGAGATTCTCGGATGTTCATATTTTAGTAATATTTTAAGAATTATTTACCGTAATTTTCAGAAATTTTGAAGGGAAAGCTCCCGAAATTTAACATAAGATCAGCTATAACTTCGCCTTGTTCCTTTGTGAATGGTAACCTGTAATAATAGTTAATTTTAGGAAGAATAAAATATTGTGCTATCACAGCTAACTCAGAAGCGTTACTTACTTAATGTCTCTTACCTACTAAAAACCTCAAAAGGTCTCATAAAACTAAAAAATCATTTTTGTGTTCGTTACTGCCAGTACAGGATTTTTATGGAACAAAAATTTGGAAAGCCCCTTGGTAAGGTGCTATACTAGCACCAGAGCGTCACTGTAGCGGTGGGGCTGTGGATATGGCGGCGGAGCATACTCGCGCCGTGTGCACGTTCCACACTAGTAGGTAGGCCGGCCGACCTTTCGCCGGCCTACCTACTAGCCGGCCGTGGATGGAGGACGTGGGGGTCCGCCAACCAACTAAATGGCCTCGCGACGTGCCATCCCGCTGGTGTTCGCCAGGAAGGCACAAAGACGAAACGGGGGGAGGGCCGGCCCTATCCCCGGAAGTCGGGCCTGGCACCGGGCAAAAAACGCTGGTCAAATTGAAGTGAGCATACTATTACCTATCGTGTGATGTGAGTAAAGCGACCAGGTGGACATAGTGAGGTTAGTGGGTATGCCCTTTAGGGAGAGTCCCACATAGGTGTACGGGATTTCCCCAAACTCGGAGGCATCATGCATAAGCACGCATAATTCCTCACTTAAAAAAAGCACCAGAGTGAAGTCAGGGGCGTGCAGCTAGTTAAATATTAATACAATATCTCCGCTTAAAACTTACTTCATCGTATGTTCCGGTATGAAAGGCTGTTCCCATTGACCACTGAAGTAGAGCGCACTTAATAACGCCACTTTGGTAGATGTGGGCAGAGAACGCTCCAGGAAGTTTTCTATTTGACCTTGTGTATGGATTTTCACCCATCTGAAAAAACAATTGATATAAAATTTATAAATGACAAATGACTAGTCATTACTATAATAGCCATACTTAAAATTTATTAGCAATCTTAAAAGAGACCATTTAATAAATTCGCTGTTACTAGACACAAAATAAGCATAGCTTAATTAGCTTGTGTTATGCGTTCTAGATACGGAGATACATATTAGGTAGGTACTTAGATACATTTTTTAAATACACATATCTTTTTTTTATACTACGTAGGTGGCAGACAAGCACACGGCCCACCTGATGGGAAGCGGCCACCGTGGCTTATGGACGTGTGCAACATTAAGTGTGTCACACACACGCTGTCTACCCTGAATGGAAGGGGGGAGGGCTAGGAAGGGGTACCTAGGAGGAGGGGTAATGAATGAGCTCTGGCTACCCTACTTACCAGCGGGAACACAACACGATGGTTATTATGGCCGCGATGTTCTGTAGGGTGGAGGTAGGTACTAGCCCAGTCGGACAGCTCATTTCGGACGGGATATACCGTCGTGTCCTACTCCTACCTCCTTAAAATATCTTATACATAGAAATACCCAGACCAATGCAAATATTCATATCCATCTACCTACACGAATATTTACACCCCGCCGTCGCGTCGCCGTATCCGGGATTTCATAATATTCTAAAATAAGAAATACCCTACGTAAGGATGTAATATTATGTATCTATAGCTACATAAGTATATACCTACGAGTTTTTTTTACTTTCAACTTACTCGTTTATAAAGTTTCTGGCATCTTCACTTTGTTTGAAGTCCGTGCTGAGGACTTCACCGCGGTAAACGTCTTGGAGATAATTCCGGTACAATTGACGCAAAGGCGTCTGTGCGTCCACAAATATTGCGTCTGCGTAAACGGTTTTCGAAGTAGCACTCGTGTTTACGCTTTGCAGTAATTTACCGAATTGCTCGTGACTTTTGCGGTTTGCAAATATATCTGTGAAGTATTAATTGTTAAACAATGACGTGCGTATAAATTCTAGGAATGCTTAGGACATAAATTAAAAAGGCCCGCATAGTTCAGATTCAGAGTTGGACCTCGGAAGTGCCGCTGCGACGGTTATTTATAGAATCTATTTTTTTATTTTTCAATTTATTCATCCTAATATTAAAAAATAAAAAAAAAGATACAAAACTAATACTAATCAGAGTAACTTATCTTAAAATTTACAGTTTTATCTGTTTAATTTTAAACACCTATTTGCGCATTGTAGAATATTTACACATTTTGATGTTATCAACAACTTGAATTATGTATCTAAAATGAACAAAGATTTAAGAATAATAGTGAAATTAATGCCGTTACTCAATGCCGTAGCTACCAGACTTACGTCTACCGACGCTATGCTGAGGGGGCTAAAGCGCTCAAGTGTTTCTTTGTGACTAGTGTCCTTAGGATGACGCTGAAGTTAATCGCCATGTTACAAAGCCAACTTTCGTGCCATCAATACGGAGAAACAAACGAGCTCTAGAGCGACATACTCGCTGTATACTATAATAATTTATATTATACACTACTAGTTTTCTAATAATCACAGAACTAATAAATTAATAACGCTTAAAGGTTTGATTAAACAGAGATAAAATAACGTGTTGTTTTCTTTTATATATACAAAAATGTCCCTGACATAAAACAATAGTTATATCCTACTTAATCCAAATAGAAATAGAACAATGGTCTGGACAATGGACGATCACAGAGTGTCCCAACACTCTGTGATCGTGTGAACTAACATCAATTCAAATGCATTATAATTGTCATAGTAAGTAGGTAATGGGATGCTTTAATTAATGGTTAGATGATGACGATGATTTTAAGATTAAAAAGAATAGATTTAATTGTATTTGTCAAATATTAATTATATCTCATAACCGGATTACCTATACAGGGTGTTAGGAAAACGCTTCCGACTAATATGGGGCGATATTAGATACCTACTGAAGATAACAATAATAAAATTGTTACAAATAAAAAAAAAACTTAACTGGACGAAATTGAAACGAAGGGACCACGCGGGTAGCACCAGCTTTCGAATTAAAAAAGAATCATCAAAATCGCTTCACCCAGACGAAAAATTTTGTGGTAAGTAACAACAAAATAAAAAAGTCCAAGTAGTTATCTCCTCCTTATTGAAGTCGGTTAAAAAGAAATTTGAGACATATTTTTAGCGATTTATTTGGATCGTGAATAATTTTCGATTGTCTTGGTTTTCGACTGCGTTTCTCTAACATCCTGTATAGGTGGTTTTACCTACATATTACTTTTGTGGTTTGCTTAATGCAATTACATAATTCAGTCTGTATTTTCAGCGGTCATCGCATATTTAAATTATAAATAAATTTTGGATGACGTAGGTATATTTATGCTAATGTTAATATGTAGGTCAAGTGTCAATAGGTGGTGCTACTGCTCAAGTGGTAGCAATAGTAGGTATATACCTATTCACACCCTATTGCCTACATCTCATAGTAAACATATAAACCAATGTGATGTAATATTAACACTACTAGCACTACTAGGTGCTATTCTTACCTTGAGAAAAACCAAGCGCCTCGGCAATCTCATCATAAGTTCTTCCAACGCTACCCAATAGGGTCATTGCTAACAAACCTGCAACAAAGTAGATATTCATATTATTATGTAGGCTTAGATTAGCTATGATTAGGATTGGATATGTTTCAGTAAATAACTTTCATTAAAAACATAACTCTAGGAACTAGGTAGGTACTTATATTATAATATCTGGTAGTAAGAGCACTGTTACAACATCTACAATAATTTTATACTTAGGTATAATAACAAAGGTACTACTGGTACTACCTACCTACTTTTCAAAAAGTAGGTAGGTAGTACCTTTGTTATTCATATTCCGAACATGCTCAAAATATGGCAGACACACATAGGTGGTAGGTACCTAGTTTATACCTACTCGGAAGGAAAACAGAAAAAGTACAACTTATAAAAAAAAATTTTTGTCCTTTGGCAAATATTGTATGAATGCCAGTGTCAAGTAAATTGATAAATCAAGTTTCAGTTCAACTTCATAGAATTAATTACAAATGCAATATTAAGTTGCAGCGTTTTCGTCATTTAGTCATAGTCAAGGTCAGTCAATAGTCAAATCAGTCATTCATAGTCTTACCTCAGTAAAATAATGGAGACTTTACTAGAGGCTTGTATGGAGAATCAACGTTGAAAAGCACAATTCACGGTAATATATCACTTTCCCGAACTCGTGCGCGTTGCCGAAGATATTATGTTCAAAAATCCACCGTTTTTACACATAATAACTACATTTTACACTAATTTTAGAAAATGATACAATGCCCCGATGTGTCTTTTTCAGCGTTGGCGCCAAAACTCCCAACTTATAAAATTGCACAGGTGACTCTTTCATACTTACGTAGCTAAAACCATGACTTCATAATTATCGTTTTGAAATATAGATACCTACCTAGGTTAAAAAATGTAAGATTAAGGTACTTACCTTTTTTTTCCGTGCGGAAATCCTCATGGATACCCATCCCGCGGCCAGCGGGGCAGGTTATGTCGGACTCTTACCGACTAAAACCACACGCCGTCTAGGGTCTTCTGACGCCAGGGTGTAAGGTGGCCCTAAGAGCATTTTCCTCGCACCCCGGCTTGACCCGGGCCATCTCCGGATTCGAGATGGCCCCCTCGGGTTTGCGAACCGCGTGGTTCCCGTCATGCTCCCAACGGTTAAAATTTTGCACTAATTTGCGCTACGTAATGAAGATACTTTACCTGCAATACCGGCAGGTGATATGACAATATTTTCATTTTTCCTTTCATTCATCATCTTCAGTAACAATTTGTAACCAAAGTTATTGAGGGTTGTTGCTATATTATTATTAGATTTTTCGGGAAGTGCCGTTGGCAGAGCAGTGATGTCTGTAGTGCTAAAATTTTTAAAAAATCCAGGGTTACAAGGCTAGCTGCAAGTAAAAACTTATTAAAGAAGTTTTTTATTCACATTGATAATTATATGGACTCTGGTGCCGCACTGGAACCGATGTAAGACCTAGGAGCCGTCTTTCCCTCTCATTTGGTGCCCCTTCAAATCTCAACTTAGACTGGCTGCTTTTAGGAGAGGAGCCGAGACTCTATGTATCCCTCTGGCTAGCAGAGGGTACAGTGGGGAACAGGTGGTTGCTTTTACGCCTCAATAGCCAATCGTGCGCCACTGTATTATATACCTACCTAAACTATTATGTCTCCCTGTAGGTATACAAAGGTGATGGCACCGATGGCTTGCCGTGGGCCATCATGGACAGTTCACAAACTTCACAAAATTAAATTAAGTACCACCATCTTATTCTACCCTGTGACCTTCGGAGTTGAAAAGCAACCGAAGGGCGCAGTATAGGTAAAATAAATCGCGTTAGAATCACTTCAATTCTTTTATTTCAATGTCTAATATTCTGTTAGAATAAAATATAATAAAATTATACTTAATATTTTTCGAAACAAAATAATTACCTATTGTAAATATAATCATGAGTAAGTATATAAATTTATAATAAGTAAGTACCTAGTATAAACCGGCCTTCAATTGTCTTCAAATTGAAAATTTAACGAACATGAGCGCAATAAAGATTATGACTTTAATTTTGGCAAGGTTAACACTTCAACCCAATAAAAAGTCAAATAAGCACGTTCAATAGAGTTAACATAAGTACCTATTCTACAATTGACAACATTACAAAATTTCAATTTTTTTTATAAGTATAGGTCACGTCAAAATGACTTCACCTCACCGTATGGATTCTTATTAAGTTTGAACTGAACTAATAAACATGGGTTTGTCTTTGATTATATTATCACTTATAATGTAATCAAAGGGGTTTGCTTACAAAAATCTTCATAAAGCACCACAAGTTTAAAAAAAAATCTTTAAGTAGGTCTTCTCTTAAAGCGTATTTTTAAAACTATTTTATACTATTGCTGGTTGCTGGTTACTTATTTTTTCCTTAATGATTATATTTTTATCAGTTCTTGATAAGCATCAAAATTTTTAAGTCAATCGAATGTTTGAGAGCGCTCTAAAATCGAATTCAAAGTTTCCATTACATACAACTTACAAAAATTGTTCATGCCATGGTTCCTACATAGGTACCTACCAAATTAATAAAAGCGTGCTAATTTAGGTAGGTACATATTTATATTCGTTATACACACCTTGACGACTCTAGATCCATTGTCATCTGCCCAGACAATTTGATATATAACGATGCAACAGCATAAAGAATCCACAACTTGAGCTCCATTTTTCTAAAACAAAGATAAGAACCGGTTTTCTTAAAGATAATACTAGTCTTATTATCCTCCACAACACGCAGTAACTTTAAAGTCTCCAGTACACGGTGGCCAGTGATGGACCAACCATACTCTGCAATGCGTAGCAGCGTACTGTGGTCTATCATCATGTATGCGTAGCTCTTTGCTGTCCGGCGAAACATTCATTTGCGATGGATGTAGAAGGAATTTTAACAAAATAATTTAAAAAATCAAAAAACCCGACTCCGTAAAAAACTGAAAAGAACAAAACAAGCACTTGACGTCCGGTGGTTTAGAAACGCAACATGAACAGTCGGAATCCTTTGAAAAAATTGATTGGCTGTCGAATTTTGATCCCGACTGTTCATGTTATGTTTCTAAACCATCGGACATCATTCTAAGTGCTTGTTTTGTTCTTTAAGTTTTTTGTAGTGCACGGCATCTAACTTGGCAAGATTTTGGAGTAGTTTGGGCCCCACTACTCCAAAACCTTGCCAAGTTAGATGCCGTGCACTATAGGTACGCAGTCGTCTTTTTTGATTTTTTAAATTATTTTTTTATTTCATACCTACTTTTTAGTTACATGTA
The DNA here is from genome assembly GCA_963576445.1 of Lithosia quadra. Lineage (NCBI taxonomy): Eukaryota > Metazoa > Arthropoda > Insecta > Lepidoptera > Erebidae > Lithosia > Lithosia quadra. The sequence continues at coordinate 5,792,546 of OY754880.1, read as the reverse complement.
TAGCTTAGCTATTTACCAGTTACTTACCAGACAACCTATAGGCGTTAGTACTATTAAATATTCTGTCCTATAGGTATATCAGTATGAGAGAATGGTTGTTATGCAACTTTAAATCAATAATATACTCGTAGATCCTAAACGGTCAGTCGAATCGAAAAATGTTAAAAGAAAACTAAAACTCATTTTTAAATACACTAACGATACCCCCAATTGACATAGTTACCTAAGGTACCTAGGTAATTTTTTTTTTCATTTTCACAATATGGCGTCCAGCACTCGCCATATTGAATTTTCAATAACGTTATAGTACCTACTCATAATCTTTAGTTATACTCGCCGGACTAAGAGGAATCGATTGACGTGTAGGTACCTACATCATGAAAATCGGCCCAGGCGTTTGGTCTGTTTGCTACCCTATCTACCCTATCCTGTTCGAGACCTCTGAAGAGACTGTTAAAACCCAGCCACGTTACGCCACGATTCCGTTGAAGTGTGCCAAAAAAACGATCACATCCCGATTACGCCCTACGATGGCCAAACATCCGACACAATAGGATGTATACTAATCATTACCCCCTGTAGGTACAGAATGGCGATAGCTTGCCGTAAGCCGCCATGGGCCATTGGATACTTACTAAGGACGTGAGAGGCGCTAAGTGCTAATCGACTCGACTTTGTAAACATACACATAGGTAGGTACACGCACACGAAATAAACCGATTTCGAACCTTGCATGTAAAATGGGACGCACAAGTTAATAACAACCTCTTTTTTGTACGCAAGCCGGAAATTAAAAAAAAACGGAACTCAAATCCCGTCGCGCGTTGGTTAATTAAATTGATTTGCATTTTCACAATACAACCTGTAAAATAGAGGTTGCATTACGAACTAAATTACGTACAGCATGACGTAGGTACATTACGTACAGGATGTAAATTCATAATAGGTAGGTACATACCTACCTACAAGAATTAATTGTAATTATTACTGTTAGGTACATAATAGGTATCTAAGAACGGGTTAGCACGCCGAAAATATTTAGCATTTTTTTATCGTACGTTATTATTTATTAATTCATTAGGTACCTAAGTGGCAACAAAATGCGGCTCGAGTGATTGACACTTGCATAGGTTTTATAAAAATAACCCTGATCGGCTTGTTTGGCTTGCTGCTGCTGCTCGTAATTTTAAGTTTATCGATATTAGGAAGGTCGCGTTCAATCAATGTCGGGTTATCAATAAAGTCAAAAATCACCGAAGTAGATAAGTAGGTACCTACCTACTTCACTAATTGTTCATATTCAATTGTTTTTCAAAGCAATTAAGCATAAACTATTAAGAACAAAACTTTTGTTAAATATTCAATGCTAATAATATAGGTAGGTATAGCTATAAGTACGACTTTCTGAAGTCTTTAAGGAAACAATTATTGCCCATTACCTACCTATATTGAATGAAACAAACTACAAAATACTTCTTAAACAATTCCCCGTAATATAAGTATAATCATTAATTATTTAGTATTTATTTATCATGTATTAAAGTTCATCAAAATATCAGAATAAGTATTTAGGTACTTGCCAATTTTATTTATGCCGCAATTCCATGTAAGTATACTTAGTACTTATATAATATTCACATGAACACGTCTGCTCGTCAGATCGAATCTCTCGGCAACTAACCTTCACAAAGTATGTATAGAGATGGTATAGTAGGTATAAAGACTACCGTTGTGTACGGGTTTGTTTTGTAGGACAAAAGTGAATCACTTTACTGTTCATGGCTACTAAACAAAGGCCTGTCCATTCATGCTGATGCTGCCATGTGTTAACGCTTATTGTCAAATTGATCAAGTCTTTAAACTTCCAGTTAAAGCCTATACTTAATGTATGCTTTTGGCTTTTGTTGCGTGACAAGTTAAGAGGAATTACATAATATATATAAGTACTTACTTATAATTAAAGGAGGAATTATGGTTTTTCCAATTCCTCTTTAAGAAATTGGAAATTGGTACATAATGTAACCAATGATTAATACTATGTTACACAGCACTGTTTAGACCCAAGCTAAGCTTGTTGAGTAGGTAAGTAAGTATATTTAATACTTGAGTACCTAGGTTCTTTGCCCATCCTAGTATCAAAGGTTTTTATTCTTCTTCGGCCACTTATCCGATGTTTAAGGCTCTCCCCCTAATTTTACTTCGTACTATAATTTCTAGAAAAATACTCCGTTTCACACACTGGCAGTAACCAATGTAAAGCAATGGCATGAATGTACTCATACATTACAGCCAGCGGAGTGGAAGCCTCACGCTGCAGACCCGGTGCAGTGAGTGAAATACCGCTGCCCTCTCACCCGAGGCATTGGTGCACACCAGGAATGCGGCGGGAAAAGTATATCTAGCAGTGAATCACCGTGCTGTACGCCGCTCCTTTGGTGTTCAATCATGTGTCATATACTACCTACAGTAAAACCGCTTAAAACTAGAGTTATCTGAAAAAAATTGTACCGCCAGCAAGGTGGCGCCACAATATGGTTCTAAGGGTGCTTTTCCACCAGAGATGTGCTATGCTACGATGCTATGGATGCGTTTGATATCCACCAATCATATTCATTGGTGCACATAGCTTAGCACTGGTGGAAACGGATTCAACTAAGATGTGTTCTTTATATGGAAGGATGCGTGCTATAGATACCATGGGTCATCGCGAGTTGCCCACTACTATCGATACATAGCATAGCTCGAGGTGCACATCTTACCCGCACAGCTACTTTGTGGCGGCGCATCTTCCTCGCACAGCTACCTAGCGTAGCATTGGTGGAAATGGTTACATATTTTCGTAGCACAGATTTCACATCTTCGCAGCATAGCTGTATAGCACATCTCTGATGGAAAGGCACCCTAATGAAGATAAATAACTAGCTGTGCCCACGAGGTTTTAATTCTTTGCACGGAGTAGACCGGTAGGTAGGTACTTACTTACTAATTTTTTACTAAAGTAAATGTACCTATGTTACAAAAGTCCTGCAGCTATCTTAATCTTCCAGTGAAAGATCTTTTATAGCGATGTTGGAGCCAGTGTGATCCAGGGCACAAAAGTAGGTTTTCGAGAAAAATAAGGAAACGTGTTAGGCTCTGTTCTAAGAAATTTATGAGCCTTATATTATTATATTTTATTTTAATGTACCTCTGATGAGTTTAAAATAAAAAGGGAACACATTTTGTCAATTTAATTTATTTCATGAAGCGAACATTTTTAATATTGCGGGCAAAGGTAGAACCTTTATTAATCAAAAAGCCACATCACTAAAAATCACAACATAAATTCCCATGGATACCACTCCCGCTGGCGGATATCAGGGGTGGTGGTTATGTCGGGATCGAACCGCCTAGAATCGCACACCTTCTCGGGTCTTATAAAAATAATTACCGAAGTGTAAGGTTACCCAATAGGCATATCCCTCGCACCCCAGCTGACCCCGAGCCATCTACGGTTTTAAGACGGCAACCTCGACCCCCCAAAAGGGGGGGGGGATTAGGGGGCGAACATCACGCTACTTCACCGACGGTGGGGTGTCGCTCCCTACTGTGCCCTCTGCTAGTCAGAGGGACACGTGGAGAGCCTCGGTGAGGCCCTCTAGAGGGCCACTTCCACCCCGGCCGGATTGGCGGCAGGCAGCAGCGTCTCCCGTGGCGAGTGGGAGGCGCTGCTTGCCTCCGTTGCCCAGGTGCACCACGTGGTTCCAGCCCGCACCCTCACTTAGATCACCCTGGTTTCAACGTCGTCATATATTATGTATGCGGGTATACTTAGATATTTTTTTGTAAATACATACACATTATACCTACACTCAGACCAATGCAAATATATGTACAATATTCATACCTACAAAATAAATATTTACACAGAGCGCAAATCGAACCCGCGACTTCCGACGCATTTATCAAACGCTTTACTGCTTCGCCACACACGGCTTATTCGCTTATGGGCAACTTCTCCGTTAAAATATTTATGCTGCTGGTGGAAGTAGGTACGAGCGCCATCTATCCTTCATTGTGATTTCGTCGTATAGCAGATTGCCCTCGAACTTTTATCACAAAAGCACTTTGTGTTGTAAACTGTTGATGTAGTAAATCCCTTCAATCCCACTAGCATTACCAAACTGGCAAACTGTATGACCGTACTAGCGGGAAATCTCGTTCTCTATAGTACCACCATTTATTTAGTGGAGACTACTAGTAAGAATGCTTGTTCTCAATAGTACCACCGAACTGTACTACCGGTGGTACTGGCGAGAAATCTAGTTCTCTATAGTACCACCATTTACCTATAATAATTAATATTAGTGGCACTAGTGAGACTGTTTGTTCAAAATAGTGTCCTGAAGGAACCTAGCTGCATTATACATTGTAATGAAGAAAGAAATTAACAGATATTATCAGTTTAATTGTAATTCAAAGTAAACAAAAACAAAACTTATCTTTCGGCTAAAGTAAAAATGAAACAATGACGTTTGCCTGCGAAATAGCGAAGTTTCCCTATAAAGTGGCCAATACAAGTGGCTAAGTAAATAGAGCACAAGATTGCCCGCTAGTACCACCAGTGGTATAGTTCGGTGGTACTATTGGGAACAAACAGTCTCATTTGTACCACTAATATTGATTAATAGTTATACATGATGGTACTATAGAGAACGAGATTTCCCGCTAGTACAGTTGGGTGGTAGGTATTTAATGTGATTGAACGCTGAATATTGATCGCAATCGCACATCTCAGCATAACATTATGTATCGGCTCAAGGACTGCAAGGAGGTTTTTTTTTTTTTTTTTTTTTTTTTTTTTTTTATGTCGGTCACGTCAACATGACTTCACCTCGCCTGATGGTAAGCTGAGGCAAAGTCTCTGGAATGGGAGTCACCATTGCAAACACCGATAGTGCCAACACTAAACTAACACTAAAACGCTAAATTGACTAAAAAGAATACAGGGGAATTCCCTGCAAGAACTCATAAGGAATTTCATACCATGACGCTGACGAAAGTTAATCGTGTTGCGCACTTTTTTTATCGTGCGGAAATCCCCATGGATACCATACCACCCCCGTCGGCTATCGACGGTGGTTATGTCGGGATCGAAACAACTAAAACCGCACGCCGTCTCGGGTCTTAATTACCGGGGTGTAAGGTTACCCAAAAGGCATATCCCTCGCACCCCAGCTGACCCCGAGCCATCTACGGTTATAAGAAGGCCCCCCTTCGACACCCTGATGGGGGTGGGGCGAGCATCGCGCCACTTCGCCGAGACAGTGGTGTGTAGGGTGACAGGCGGCCGTCCTGTCATCCAACCGTCGGCGCGCGGACAATCAGCTCGCCCCCCTCTGCTTGTCAGAGGGACACGTGGAGAGCCTCGGAGCAGCTCTCTAGAGGGCCACTCCCACCCCGGCCCGATTGGCCGCAAGCAGCAGCGTCTCCCGTGGCGATGTCCTGATGAATTATGGCGTCCTTTCACGGCACAGTACATTTTTTTGTTTTATATACCTTTATAGGAAACGTCAATTTGACTTCACCTCGCCTGATGGTAAGCTGAAGGTAAAGTCTCAGAAAAGAGGGTCACCATTACATACCTACACGTACCATGTTAACAATGGTGGCACTCAGCTTGACGGCCTTTTAAATTAACAATATTAAATTAAATTAATATATTATATTAAAAAAGGTTTCAAATATGCGAGCTCTTCACTTTGACGTTTGAGCTCAGCGTTTATTAACACTGAACGCTCGTTCGAATAATTCGGTCTATATTCACATTATCCACCAGTCACCAGACCGATTTGAAATTATTTCCATCGCTCGCGCCTATTAACTTTTTTAAGTAGGTACTATGAGCTGAGTGATATAAGTACCTACCAATATAGATGTGTGGAAATAATTATAGTTAGTGTTAGTTTGGGATAAGATCTAGGTGTATTAATACTTTGATTGAATAGTGTAAGTAAATACTTCATAATATGCGTCGACAGGCACAAATGTGGAATCATATATTTCTGTGGTGGACGCGAAGTGATAAAAAGGCGGATAGTCTAAGTAGGTATATTGTAAGTATAAAAAGTTTTTTTCATTTAAAACTATACCTATCCAATGGGGATTGTTTATTTTTTTTTAATTGTTATAAAATGAAAACCATTTCGAGGAATAGGCTTACTGATCACTACCTATTACTTAGAAATGATAAAAAATCAAGGATTATTAGTATTTCAGGCTATAAATAAATAACCTTTATTTAACCTTCAAATGACGTCATATTAGGCGAGATGGAATGAATGCCTTAGCTTTAAATATGAACATAGAGAAAATTTTTGTGACATTTAAAGGTACAAATGTCATAAACGTCAAACACACAATAATAAACATAAACATAACCTCACTCAAACTCAATCCTTGCGGCGTTTCTTTTCTTTTATTTCGATTCGATTGCAGCAGCCATTATACACATAAACAACGTTTATAAGAAGAATAACCTCAATCTGATCAATCATAACATCGTCAAACTCAAGAGTGATTTCGACTGTTTAATTTGGATTATTTTATTAACTGCTATTAACAATGGTATACAGAAAGTGCTTTGTTCCTACTTGCAAGAACGATACCTACTAATAATAGTCCAGACAAAATTTTTGTTCGTATTCGAGAAGACTTGCGAGAAAAGTGGTGTCGTGAAGTCAAGGCGGAATATTTTAAGGTTTACACAATGTATTGTTGTGAAGACCATTTAGAGGTAAGGATTTCGAGATTAGGTTACCTATGGATACTGTTTTTATTCTCATGGCCTGCCATTAATAGTTACAATAATTTGTTTGTTTATTGTAGCCCTCGGAAGATTTAACAAACTATTACCAGTGTAAATTAATGCATCAAGAACCCAGGCTAAAAAGTACGGCTTCACTACGCAATATCACCCAGGATACAAGAGAAGATTCATCAGTATTACAGAAGTTACTGTTACAACCTGCAAGCACCAGTAACCCATTGAAAAGAAAATGTGAGGAGATTATGATGCCTAGTACATCTGGTGCAATGACGCCTAGTACATCTACGTGTTCTACATTACCAATAAAGGTATAATATCTTAATAATCTATGTCTTACGCCTTTATTTCGTCGTATAAAACAGAAACAACAGCCTGCCATCTGCTTCTTGTCCTTACATATGAAACAAGCTTCCTCTACTGTTATTAAACCTTTCATGCAATCATACCTACTTGTTTAATAAATTAAAATGTAAATGCAGTCAGCATTTACATTTTAATTTGATCAGTACAAATGCACTCTGCATTCAAAAACCTGCAAATGTACTGCAGTAGGTACATTAGACATGAATTACTCCGGACAGCAACTTTTTATTATTACATTTAAGTGTAATAAGTAGTTGTGTGTTTTTAGACCATAAGAAGCAGTTTGGATAGGTCTTTTGATGTTCTATTATTACACTGCCCTAATAAACTTATTTTATTATTTTTCAGATAAATGCTGCAACCCAGTGTGAAATACAGATGGTAGACAAAAGCACAAACTATAAAATTAGAAAACATGCTACTAATGTTACTACAGTTGATGTGCAGTCTTCACAAGAAACATCTTCAGGAGCTACCCCTTCTTTATTTGGTTGTACGTCAGAGACAGAGGAATCCACAGTATGTGATTCTAGTGGCAATATGTTTAAAAGCAGGAAAATCATGTTAGACATAATTTTAAACAAGCCAAAGATGTATTTGGGTTTACCTAAACAATATTTTTGGCTTATAGATTATATTGTTGAAAAAAACACACAAAAAATTGAATCGCTTCAACTTATTATAACATTACTAAAAATAAAGCAAAATGACTCTTTAGAGAGAATAAGTGATCATTTTAATATATCCAGATCAAAGTTATCATCAATGATATTAACTGGCATTGAAGCATTGGGTAACTTTTTTCAAAATTTTGTTTTTTGTCCACAACCCAAACAAATAAAAGAAAATTTACCGTTAGTTTTCAAAATAAGATATTCAGATGTACAGATGATTATTGATTGCTTTGAAATTCAAATTTCTAAACCCTCCAATCCCCTGAAGCAAGCTCAGACCTGGTCGCAGTATAAAAACTGTAATACAGTAAAATATTTAATAGGCTGCACTCCTAATGGGTTCATAAGTTTTATATCAAAAGGTTATGGAGGTAGAATCTCTGACAAAGCCATTGTGGAAAAAAGTCAGTTATTAAATGCATTAAATCCGAACTCTGTCATCTTAGCTGATAGAGGATTTAAAGAAATAGAGTCTCTATTAAATACACATGGCATGAAACTTTTAAGGCCACCAAGTGTATTTTCAGGTATTAAACAAACCACTTCTGAAGCACTTGAGAGCAAAGTGATTGCAAGCTTAAGAGTACATGTTGAAAGGGTTATCAGACGTGTGAGAGAGTATGCTCTACTGAAACCTCACTCCGTTGTAAACTATAAATATGTACCATATTTGGATGAAATTGTTTTAATTGTTTGTGGGCTAATTAATTTACAAGGGGAAATAATAAAGAGTTATTAAAATATAACAGTATTTTATTTTAATATAAATACCTACACATTCTACACAGTGCTATCTACACCTAAAGCACAGCTTATTTTGCTTGTATTATGGATGGGTTTTAGATTGAGTACAAACATACTTACATAGTTCTTTTTGTAAATATATACACATTCTACATAGAAATGCAAATATAGATATTCATGCACATAAATATTTGCACCGCACAAGAATCGAAAACGTCACCTCTGACTTAGCTGTTGAATGTTTCACTTTGTCACTTATTTAGCACTTTTCAGGAGTTTTGGAAATACATATAAACTCCAAAAATTTTCTGCCTGCTTTATTTTATTCTTAATAAATACGTCATCATAATCCACCCAAACAACATGAATATTTTGGGAAGTTTCAAATAATGGATCCGCAACACAGAACAATCCTTTCTTCTTTTTGCAAGCCAACATTTGACACAATATCTGTGTCTTGAATTTTTCAGTGACTTCATCATTTTTAATATAAGTTAGGACAGCTTTCTCTGACGTTGGACATTTTACTTCTACTACAAAGTCCTCACCTACTCCATCAGGCGATGCTCCCAAAATTCCATTAATCAGAGTAAATCCAGACTTTTCTATTCTTAGGTTTAATTTTTCCTCTACTGCTTGGAGTACTCTACTTTCCAATCTCTTTCCCCGTTGTATGGCTTTAGTTTCGGGAACTTTGTATCCGCCTAATATCTGTTGAACTAAAGCTCCATCTGTACTGCAATGGGCAGCTTCATATAGTTTAGAAGCTGTTAACCTTCCCTGACGTATACTGTGCCAATACTTACTTTCAGCTTGGTTGACTGTTTTTGAACTGATTTCTTGAATGACATCATTGTTAAAAATATTATCTAAATATTTTGTGAAGTTATCATAATCATGCACAGTTTCATGACTAACAAATGCTAACATGATGTCGAAGATATTCTTTGAATTCGATTGGTTTCCTTGTGTAAATTTTAAAATTAGCGAGTTACTTAAATTTCTACTTCCACATTCTTCTTGAAATTCACGTAGAACAGTACTAGATTTTGGAATCAGTTTCGGAATCTTAGCTTTCGGAAATATTTCTTTGCTAAGAACATGTTCTTTACTGGCACTAGAAAGCGTTGGTTTGATCCAATAACATTCAACCGCAGTTGATGAAGGTTCTGAACTTTTCTTTGCTAGCCAGAAAAGGAGTAGAAGCGAATGTTTGCAACCACCTGTAAAGAAAGAGATATTGTTATAAGATCACTACTAGTTATTGTTACAGGTATGTATATATATTATGTAATATCAAACTGCCTTTTTAGGTTTTACAAGTAGGTACCTGCAGATGCTGCACAGTCTTCACAGGCTGCATGAGTAATGGTATTGGTCTGTTCGTCAATTTTACATGTGACCGTGTATAGTTTTTGACTTATTCTATGCTCAGGAACTACTTTGGCAGTAACTACACAATCACTTCCTGTTCGTTTTACTTTAACATATCCCACAGCGGTGTTGATATAAGAATCTCGAGATGACCTAAAACACAGAGAAGAGACACTTTGTCATTAGAAAGTAGATAGATAGGTACTTATTACATTTCCTTACAAAACAAGTCAACAGTTTAAAAAACAAATAATGATATGAAACACAAATGCAGTGATAATCACTTAATAATAGTTAAGAACGAGTTGGTACCCTAGATACCAAAGTAAAAAATAAACTTACATTAAAATCTTTGCTCCTCTTATTTTAGCCACGTTATGCTGGTTGCTCGTAGTTACATATTCTAGTATCATGATATTTTCAACTTTCGGAAGGTTCCGTGAGTCTGCTTTGATAAAAACATCACTCATGGTGTTTGTTTAGTTGTATGTAGTAATATGAGACTTTATTTTATCAGGTGTAAGGTCGAAAGTTTGCAACAAAGAGAATACAATAGTTACTACGTTTGCAAAAGCGCAAGCGCAAGGATGGTAATCCAATGCAATCCAATATTATGTCAGCTCAGCAATGTGTGATTTTTAAAGAGGTTATGTTATTAGAGCTTTGCTCTTGAGACAAAAAAAAACCGGAAAAATCTCCGGAGATTATAGCCGTATAGCTGATCATAACTTAAATGAATAAATCACCGGTAATTTATTCATTTAAGTTATCAATCTAAAGGAAATAATAGTAATGTAAGACATTTCAAATAATAAAAATTTTGACGGATATGAGCTGACTTTGGTTGAAGGTTAAAGAAACGTTACATTCGTTACTGGCCAATTTCTGTACCATGTTTTATAAATAATTGGCGTAGAATAAAGTATATTTATAACAAAAATTATCGAAAAGTATCGCCGGATATTCTCCGCAGATTTTTGGAAACCGGTGAAAAATTTCCGGAGACTAAAATCGTCTCCGAAGCAAAGCCCTAGGCTATGTTTTTTTTTTATGATTGACATTTTTGACAACTGACAGCATTGATACAATTTTTAATTGTTAAAATTGAAGCAAAGGCACAATATTTCTATGCCATCAATGACGTCATCGCACTTGAAGGATTAAGATTTTTAAATATTTAATTTAAAAAGAAATACGATGAATATAACAAAAATATTCAAATTAGTTTCTTATATTGCTCTATATTTTCAAGATTTAAAATAAAAAAGTAAGGTAATTTATTTTGGTCAATCCCCATTTAAAAAAATATCATTTGCATCATAAAAATTTAATTCAATATGAATCAATATCAAAGGCATCTAAATGCACTTAACTTTATTACCTACCTAAGTTATCGTGAAAATAAATGATTGTAGGTACGAGGTAGGTACCTACTTATTATATAAGTACCTACAAAGAAACGTAACGCGACGTTAACAAAAAATATATGAGCTCTTACAGCAATTTCAAATGCGATGCAGCTCAACTCAGGAAGAGAGATGGAGCTATTTATCACCGTGTATGGTATAGTTGCCTGAGTTGGGTTGCATCGCATTTTAGTAAGGCCTCAGGAACGCGTTCTGTTAAAAGTATTTTTTTATTAGGACGTAAAAAAAGAACGATATTTATTTTTCACGGAACGATTTAACGTGATCGTGATACTATTACCTAATACGACGTGTCTACACCTAGCGGGATCCCCTGTCTGGGAGACTTATGAATGATGCAGAGAATTAGTTCTGGATTTGTTCTACTGAATTATGCTGGAAACAGAATTTGTTCCGTATAATAAACGGAAATATAAACTTTTCTAACCGACCTCCAGCCAGCGGGATATTTACCAAAATTAAGTCTGGGGAACTATAAATTGGTATTACCTTTTAGTTCTGTCTTTGTTCTGTTTAACAAAACAAAAAACATACTTCTAGCGTCCTTACTTCAGCCACAATCAATCTGAAATGAAACCTCCAGTCAGCGGACTTTTTCTCTCAGGGACATTTTTTTGTAACTTTTACACTAAATTGATAACATTTAAACTATTTACGACTATAATTTTACTTAAATTACCTATTCGTACATCTAGTATGAAAATTATACCAATATTCATCCTTACAAATATTCGCATTTATAATATTAATTTATGAAAGTTAATGCAGACCGGTGAGATAATTTTGTATTCTACCCACTTACTAGCTTTCAAATTCTATACTTTTAATTTTCATACTAGATGTACGAATAGGTAATTTAAGTAAAATTATAGTCGTAAATAGTTTAAATGTTATCAATTTAGTGTAAAAGTTACAAAAAAATGTCCCCGAGAGAAAAAGTCCGCTGACTGGAGGTTTCATTTCAGCTTGATTGTGGCTGAAGTAAGGACGCTAGAAGTATGTTTTTTGTTTTGTTAAACAGAACAAAGACAGAACTAAAAGGTAATACCAATTTATAGTTCCCCAGACTTAATTTTGGTAAATATCTCGCTGGCTGGAGGTCGGTTAGAAAAGTTTATATTTCCGTTTATTATACGGAACAAATTCTGTTTCCAGCATAATTCAGTAGAACAAATCCAGAACTAATTCTCTGCATCATTCATAAGTCTCCCAGACAGGGGATCCCGCTAGGTGTAGACACGTCCTAATACGCTATTAGGTAATCGGTGCTTTACTGTAAGTTTGTATGGATTCAATAAAAATACCTAGGTATTTTTTCGAAAGATGCAGAGCATTTCCCTTGTATTTATTCTGCTGTTTGTGTTCTCCGATATTGGTCATAGCATGACCTCACCTCACCTACACCCTAATAAATCAACATTTATTTTTAAAAAAGATGATCTGATTAATTTTGTAAATTTATTGGTAAATAAATTAAACCTTGATTTTTCGACTAAAGCCCATCGTTGTAGGTAATTTTAAGCAATTTCGTCCGCATAGATTATAATTTTAAAATTGAAAGTGATATTTTTATAGATCGTTAATGTCAATCAGGAACAGGGTAGGTCCGAGCACACAACCCTGAAGAACTCCATACCTACTTAACAACACCAGTATGGCCTCAAGCTCAAGCCCACGTGTCAACCGTAAGTACCTTTAGTTCCACTACTCTTTGGGTGGTTGTAGTATTAATGTATAGTGTATATTAAGTATGTAATGTTATGTGTCTTGCGCACGTTGAGCGCAGTAAATAGTGGCGTGGCTTTTTATAATTCCCCAGCCGAGGAGTGAGGATATTGGGCTCGCGCCGTTCTCAGTCTGTTTGGACGCGGCTTATCACGCGGAATAGGACATCATTTTGAATAATAGAACGATAAAGAACTCAACTAGGGTGCCCAATTTGGAGTACTTCGTAAATACGTGCGCTTACAGAAGTGTAACAATGAAACCAACTTTTGCACTTTTTAGTAGGCTAGCCGAACTTCTTAATGAGCTTCCATAAATTCCAACCGTGATCTCTGGCCGTGAAAAAGATAACAGATTGAAATTAATACGGGTATAAAAAATGAAACGCTAAAATATCAATTATATATAAATGTTGGTAAATATAGGTCAAATGTGGTACTTACATTTAAAATCAGAGGGAATATTTTTATCAATTTCATAACAAAATGGAAACATCCATGCATTATTTTCTACACTTTATCAAATAATTTACGGTAAGAAATGTTACGCCATAATTATCTGTATAGGAACATGAGTAAAGTCAACGTCATTGACAGGATTAGGTAGATATTTATTTGGTAGTTTCTTGAAAATTAATAGAACGATAAAACGCCTATGAGGGAAAATAACTGCACATGGAAATAATAACAATGTACATCATATCATATTGTACACACATCAACATTTTAATACGTTTCTAACGTAAGCATTTATTACTAACGACCAAAGTGAAAGTACTTTATAAAATTATTTCACCCCTCACTAAATTACTGCCTTCCAGAAGTTTTACGACTCTTAATATTAACTAAGGGTATTTACGGACATCTATTCCAAATTGAGAACTATTATTTACCAGGTATACAAATTGTATTTTTTCTCAGATTAATTTATTGTTACAGAGCAATATAAATGCGATAGAGTGTAGAAAATGGAAATTTATTGAACGAGCTTAAAACCAATAAAACACTGCACATTATTCAGTTCAATTAGATTTTAAAGTAAGCTAAGTATTTGAGGTACATGTACTGCGAATATGCAATGAATAGTCGTACTTTGTATAATGTCCAAATTCTTGGTTGAGGACAATTTTATTGCCATCATGACTATTGCTACTACACAAATACAAACTACTTAATGATGAACCTGAAGTAGAAGTTTGCAGATTACACAAATCTACCTCACACAATACACTGTCAGACACTTTTATTACACACCAAAAGAAACTAATGGTATTATTAGTGGGTGACCTCTAGTAATAAAACTAATTAGTTCAAAGTTTTAATATAGATGTTTACTCGAAATTAAAAGCAATGAAACAATTTAAATGCTACTGTTATAACAATAATTTAAGAATATTGGGCAGTTAAAAGTATTTATATCTAAAACTCGATACACCTAGTAAGAACATAATATTATATTTATACAGTATGAAATATGGGTATTTTTGTTTTATTGGTTTTTAGCTAAATATACAAAGAAAGTCGATTAAATATAGAGGCGATCATCATTTACAAACTAATTAATAAGAAATAACCATTTTAATACTTTAAGACATAAATAATAACACATTTTAAACAATTTAACTTGCTTCTTTGACTTAAAATCTCTTATTACTATTTTTGACTACACTAATAGTATAACCAAGTCCGTTATGTTACATTGTTAATTATGCTATACTGACATAATGTAAAGGCGGTAGGCAGACAACTCCTTATCACTACGGACTCAGAAACAGAGTGCGAAATAAGCGTCGAGAACAGTTAGTAAGACTTCAGGGCTACTTAACATGAAATATATGCTATCAATAGTTAATTATCTTATTAATATTGCTTTAATATCGAAGATTATTAGAATAGAATTGTTTGTTATTTAAAATTTGAATTTTCATGTATTGAGCTGATGAAGTGGAGTTGATCATCACAATACATGAATGTTAAATAATATATTAAAACACATTTCGAGTACAGAGCCCTGTTCACAGTATTGTCAAATTGACAAAGTCCCATTAAACACATACACAGAAAACACTTGCACCACACAACTACCCTATTAACCCAACAGAATTAGAGAGATCTATAGCATATAAATATAATTTAATTCTTGTAATGAAACTTGCTTACACATATATTTTACTAGCCAAGTACAGTAAAGTATGATTGACATAATTATTGCTATGTTAACAGGGTATGGATCTTTATAAGACTGTCAGGTCAAACAACACAATTTTGGACTATATTATCACAACATACATATAAATAGCTACATAAACGTAACACACACACGCACACACATTATTCTATTAATATGGTGACTTGAACTAGCGTAACTTAATAATGAATAAATGATCAGTCTTAAAAATTCAAATGGTCCTGTCGACAGGACCACAGCATCATGTCTGCAATGCGTTGTACTTGTTGATCCACTCTGTCGCTGAGTCAAACTTAAAGTACATTCAAAACTTACAAGAAAAATATTAACAAAAGAGCAGGGCATATTACATATTTTATAACAAAAATGTCAGCATATTAAAGCAAACCTTAGTTCAATCGTCGTATAGAAATACATTACCTAAGTCACAGAAAATGTAAGAACTATGAATCTTAATGCTTATAAAGTAAAATAGTGAAACATGATTGTTCACTGTTAGATTCCAAAGGTTGATTAAATATTTGACATAAAGCATTATCGTCTGATTGTTCCAATGTTACTTGATTCAAAAGAAATATCTCCTTTTTCTCAATATCGTGTTTTACGAATACTTGAGTAGTGTAGACAGTGCTTTCAAATCAAAATTAGTCATTCTTACTTGACACATGATAACATTTTACATGTAAACTGGGCTAAATCAACAGTTCTCTTATAATGGGTTTCAACATTATATCATTTGTTGCCAACTACACTACCTATATAAATCCTAACTGATTTAAGACCTAAAAGTAGAAGTTTCAAATAAAGAAATTATGCTTATATGAAGCAATACATAATTACACTAATCAGTTAAATTGAATACATTACATTATTAACTTATGCTCCAATCAACTACGTCTCATATGTGGAATAACTCTCTTCAGGAGTATTCAACAAACTGGAATGCTCTAAACTTTCTGTCTATAATTTAGGGATGGCGGTGTAAAGCGCCTATAATAATTTACTAAGGTCACATATAAAATATGCATTACACTGGGTATCTTATTTTGAACGAAAAAAGCAGCAACACTGGATAAACATTACTTCATAGATTATACTATAGATCCTATATCAACCTTTTAATTAATTTATACTGAATTGTCACCATCATTATTGGATATTTCAAACAATATTTTGTGTATATTATATAAATGGCACACTAAATGCGTTGGTGACGAAAATTTGATGACTATCTGATACGCAATTGTTTAATTTATATGCACCTAATGAGTTAAATTTATTTTATGTGACTTTATCATACACCAATTTATATTGCTTAGTGTGGGATTAATATTAACTAACAACTGAGTAAGTAAAAGACGTCATAAAGCCGCATGCCTATGTTACCCTTATAACCCGTTTTTCGATAGAACTAGTTTTCCCTAGTCAAAACTAGATTTCACTTAACGGCTTTTGTTAAAACTAGAAATACACAGTTAAAACTAAAATTTACCTCTGATATATTTGATTTTCAGATAAAACTAGTTGTCATATCGAGCTATATTTACAACTAGCACTAGAAAAATTAATTAGGATCGAAGACAAGATATAGTTTTGAATATATTTCTCTGCGAGACATCCGCCAAACCCTTCTAACCTATATCTATCCGAGTCGGGACGCGCGGTGTCCAGGAGCTCGCTTCGCTCGCTCCTGCGGTGTGCTTATCGGATTGAAAACAAAGCTATCAACAGGGTTTTTCTAGTTTAAACAAAGGCATTACGCGACTACTAGTTTTAACTAGGGAAAACTAGTTCTAACGAAAAACGGGTTATAACGGTAACACCTACATACCCTGCAATTCACAAAAAAAATATTAAGAGTAAAACTATGCTTTGTTGAACAAGTGACAAATAGTAAAATTTTCTACTTATACCAACAAACAATTTGAGTTGAGAGGAAGTTGACCTAAATGTTAATTTTCTAAATCAATTTGCAACCTCAATCATATATTTACTACCTTCATTGGTTAACTACTGATCACAGTTTTGTTTATCTTGCATATTGATCATGATGTTTTGATTTGATATATTTTCTTTTTGGTGACTAAATTATTTCAAATTGTGGAATCGAATGAGGTGAAATAGAATTGGCATGCGGCATGCCCATACTGTTTATCCTTCGTCTTAGCTTACATAAGTCAGTCAATCCTCATTCCATGAACAAAATCGTCTGCAAAGCCTAATAAAAAAAAATTACAATAATATTAATTACATTTGAGACTAAACTAAACACAGCGCCGATCGGCATACGCGCCAACGCATCCAGCTAATTCTATCACTTATCGATTCGACATCAATGCGTAAAAAAAAATCAACAAAGACGCAGACTTATCGATTCGTCACTTTGGAAAAGATAATTAAACAACTAAAATTTAAAACTATATTCGAGGAGGGTCAGGTGTGCTCGCTAAGCAGAAGCGAATTTTACGAGCTGAGAGTTCAAAACGCGTTTAACGCAATCACGAGTGCTTCACTACAATAACACCTGGTCTCGGTGGCGGCGCATGGTCTGCCTTCTTAGTAAGCGCCAAAGGTGCGTCGCCCACTTCTTCACGAAATAGGTGATCTCCCTCTAGATGACGAATGGCCTCCACAATGGTTTCTAAGTTCTGTCGGCTTGTGCTTGCTAGATACAGGCGTGATGGTCCTTCATGAGTGCCCTCAGGTAAAACTTCCACTTCAACTCGGGGCTCAGCTTTGATAGCTGCTTCCAATAATGGAGCAGCTACCACCGGTGCTGGAACTTCAGACACCACAACTGGCGGTGCTTCAACCTCCTCACTCTCTAGCTTACAATCAGCAACATCTGTCTGCTCAAAATGTATTACTGGATGAGGCAGCTCATGTCCAGTATTGGGATACATTTGTCCTTCAAGGGTATGTAAACGCTCTTCTAGGTGGCGCCGGAGTCGCCGCTCACGATCCAACTGAATACGCAATTCATTGCTCTCAGTATCTTTTTTCTGTGGTGCACTAGTGACAGATATCACAGCTACTGGTTCAGGTGATCGAGAATTATTAATAATTGTATCTTCTGTAGAATCAGGTATAATTGCTGGAACATGGCTTATAATTTCGCCTTTTCTCTTCTTCAAGGGAATTTCTCCACCTTCATGTTGGTTGAGCAACCTTTTAAGTTGACAGTTTTGAGATAGTAGTCTGGTTTTCTCCTGTTCCAAATTATATATATATTCAGCTGTCTGTTGTAAGATGGCAGCCTGTAAATTTTATACATTATTAAGTTAGACATAAATACAAAAACATACAATAATAGATTATATTATTATCATTCATTATTATAGGTATGTATAGATTAGACTGAGCCAATTTTATAGTCATGTAATATTATTCTTTTTACATTTCAAATAAATATTCTCTATTAATTAGAGATCATAGTAGTAAGCTGCCAATTTTAAAAACTTGATGACAATTATTATGGTTCTACACATTATATGAGATGGTATGGTTGTTTATTTTTAATTGAGACTACTACAAAACAAAATATATAGTAGTAATCCTAAATATTAACCATTATACATACTTTGCTTAGCTTTTCTCCCTCATGGCGAGGCAACAATGTCCGTAATGCCTGAAAACCGGCATTGATGCTCTGCATACGCCTTCTCTCATTGCTGTTTGCAATCTCTCTTCGAATCCTCTTTTCTGCCTCCATTGTCTTGCTTCCAGTATTAGAATTTTTCTCACTGTTGAGTAATAAAATATTTCCATCAGTTCTAATTTGAATGCAGTATTTGAAACCATGTCCAATAAGAATCACATTAAAATTCATGTTATTGAAATACATAATTGTATTGACTTCATTTTAGGGCAAAATTTGTAAATAATGTTCAACTAATTGTGTCCAGTAATATAATGCAACTTAAAAGGGACAAAACAAATGATTAAATAAATTCTAAGTAGTATATATTTACAGCGAAATTTCCTATAAAAAACATGAATGACTTTATTTACGCTAGAGCGTACATATGTTTGATAGTACATTTTTGCGGTATGTAGGGGCGCCTACTACGCCTATTCGATTTGACCAAACATGGCGGACCAACAGCTGACTACGAACCGGCACGGGGCGTGAGCGTCATCATATGGCCCGCGCAAACATCAATTATTCGTTGTGCAGGAAAATTAACGGTATGAAAGGAGAAAGAAATCGTTACTACAAATTTTATGGATTAATGAGCTCAAACAAGCACGGATTCGGGGACCACGCCGGTTATTCATACCTGGTTAGAGCGTGATCCGATGCCTCCTCTTCGTACAAATTGTAATCTTCTACTTCTAGCAAACAAACGTCATTACCGTGTAATGACATCACTTATGCACACTAATTATTTATTCCGCATCTAAATTCGGAGGAACACATATAATATCACCGTAATGATAAATCCACTGGCCACAATGGCGGGAAATGACAATGAGCTCAGTCAGGTGACGCTACACAAAATAAAGTTCACACTAGTTCTGTAACCACTAAACACACGGTTTATAACATTTATTATGAATTAAACAAAGTCCAGCCAAACTATTTCAGTAAATTTTCGTCAAATAACTTTTAAAAACAGTAATTAAATAGATGGAGTCAAGGGCAACGCGACATCAATGCATACTACACCACACCATAGACATTTTGAGGACTTTTTTTTTTAAATTTTTGTCGATAATGCATTGGGTAAGTGTTAAATGTATATTAAGTGACCATAGACATCAAATTTCTGTATATCCGCTGAGCCCGCGAAACGTGTCCTACGCGAGTACGCGCGGATGTTTAACCTGTCCTCCTACGTATGTAATAGAAGATCTATGCGTTATTAGACTCTGTTTAACGAAAGCTGAACCCTGACATTTATTGTTTTGCAACACCACTGACATTAATCGGTGAGGAACTAGACTCTGTTTAAAGAAAGCTGGACCAAGAAAAACGCGGCATATTTAAAAAAAATTGGGGCAGGTATCACCAGTTACAGATACAGGCACGTTACTTGGCCAGGTTTGGGGTAAGTTCGAGCATCGTGCATTTTGAGCCAATCAAATGATTCAAAGTACGAACGAACAAAACGTTGATTCGCTACAAGCATGAAGCTATAAGCTTCATGGCTATAAGACGATTCTCGGAGACATTTGATTGGTCCGTCAAGTGACGTCAAGTGACGGACCAATCATATGTCTACGACGGTGCAACCGCGTCTCCCGCATGAAGCTATAGATAAACATGGAGGCCTCACTTCCAATACCTACTTGATGCTCAGTCTGTATTTACTATCTGGCTCTCTGTGGGCCGACTTCTCTTTCTAAGTATGATAACCTTCTAAGCAAGAAATCACCATTTAAACAAGTTTAAACACTTACGCGTGGAATTTTATATCACATCCTTGGCGCCACGTACTACCGCAACCACGCACTATACAATTTTGCACCATTTTTTGAGTTTATATGTACTTATAATTTACTTTAAATATGTTAAAAACCAAAACAATAATAAACAACCGCCATATTGTTTATTGATAGTTGACATGTAGTACTAATGTTGCCACATTACGTACTGAATCCATAGACAATGGGAATTTAATTCACTGATTTCCTGATTCAACAACCCAATCATGCATAATAAATGGCATATAATTTTTAAATTTCCACATTAATAATCGTAGTCGAACTATAGAGTTATTTATAAATCATTTTACTTGCATTTTTGGTTAGTATGGTCTATTTCTATAATGTACTAGGAGATACTAATAAGAAGATAGCAACATTGTACAAATACACGAAAGAGAAGTCGGCCCACAGAGAGTGAGATAAAGACATATAGGTATTTGGATCAAGCTGTTCTTCCCGGTTTGGCCTCCATGTTTATCTATAGCTTCATGGTCTCCCGCGACCTAAAAATCGACCTAACTTTGCGCATATGACGTGTCGGGCCAATTTACGTGCCGGTATCTGTATAGTAGGATAAAAACATTTTTTGATCGTGAAATAAAAGTATGTACCTATTATAGTTTAACTGGTATTTTTAAAGAATTTTATTGCACTTTATTTGGTGTTATTCTTATTTATATTTTGATTTCTTTATTAAATACTATCCTTTGCCCACGACTGAGCCTGCGTGGAAGTTTGATACTGTGGGAATTTTGGGGGAAAAGGTAGCAGGTTTATTCATATTGAAATCCCCATGAATATCAATCCCGTTGGCCATCGGGGATGGTTATGTCGGAATCGTACCGACTAAAACCGCAGATGTAGTGGAGATATAGACTAAGACTAGCTGTTGCTTGCGTGAAATATATGATCCCGTTCCCGTTCCCCTTGGGAATATATTTCAGGGACAAAATGTGGCCTATGAACGTGTGCAAGACATTTTGCCAGTGTTATTCCAGACTAAAAACTATCGTCAAGTGGGCTTATAGGAATAAGACGAAATTCATTTATTAGAAAAAAATATTATTAATTATAATAAATATAAAATTAGATTTCAAATAGAGCTGCTTGATCCATCATCACTCACACTTAGGTATAATTAAATATATTATTTAAATAAATATTGTCGAAAAGTACAAAATAAATATAGTTTGTCTAATGAAAGTTGGACCAACAAAACCGCGGCAAATTTAAAAAAATTAGTTCAGGTATCACCCGTTATAGTTGGATAAAAACATTTTGATCGCGAAATAAAAGTATGTACCTATTAAAGTTTACCTGGTATTTTTAAAGAATTTCATTGCGCTTTATTCGGTGTCATTATTATTTACATGTTGATTTCTTTATTAAATACTATCTATTGCCCACGACTTCGCCTCGGGAAGACAGAGAAAAGGTAGCAAGTTTATTCGTGTGAAAATCTCCAACGAATACCCGTTGGCCATCGGGGGTGGTTATGTCGGAATCGAACCGAGTAAAACCGCTGATGTAGTGGAGATATAGACTAGCTGTTACCCGCGGGAAATTCTGATCCCGTTCCCGCTACCCTTGGGTATATATTTTAGGGACAAAATGTGGCTTATGAACGTTGTACAAGACATTTTGCCTGTGTTATTCCAGACTAAAAACTATCTACACGCGGGCTTATAGGAATCAGACGAAATTAATTTATTAGGAAAAATATTATTAATCATAATCAAAATTAGATTCCAAATATTCTTCACCATCATCCGAGCTGCTTGATCCATCATCAGTCACACTTATAATTAATTACATTATTTAAATAAATATTGTCGAAAAGTACAAATATCTAATACAAAAGCGAATATTTTTGGATATTGCATCTGAATCTCGTTAATATTTGACGTGAATACAACAAAGTATCAAAATCATAATGTAAACGCGCAATCACAGAGAAATGACAGAAGGTGACATTTATAGTCTACTGGTGTTGCAAATCAATAAATGTCGTGGTTCAGCTTTCATTAGACAGGGTATATCTAATACAAAAGCGAATATTTTTGGAAATCGCATCTGAAACTCGTTAATATTTGATGTAAATACGATGTAAATACATATAGCTTGTCTATAAAGTCGTGAAATTAAATGAGGGCGCTGCTGAACTTCATGTGGCAACCCTATATAGTGCGACTAAAATGATCTTGATACTAGAAGTTCGTTCCTAGTAAAATGCGTTAATAAAATAAAACACATTATGCAGTCATAATATTGTTTCTGTTTTATTTATTAAACCAGGTGCAGTATAAAGTTTTGAACCAGATCTAGAATAAAGTTATTGAACCTGATCCGGAATAAAGTTAGTTGAAACTCAAACTTAATCATTTAATAAATTCAATCAGTTACAAAGAATAATCACTCCGGATTTAAATATTAAATATTGAAATGCGTTTCATCGCCACTTTTAGCAGTACAGTCACCACTGTCACCACAAATATTAAAGTTGTCCATTTCTTTCTTCGGCCGACCTTTCATGTGTTTCCCAGGAGTTTCAAACTTTCCATCATTCTTAAAACCTTCGTTAACTATCCGCCAACTATACTCTGATTTTCCTGTAAAGAGTAAAAATAATAATTTAATAATTAATTACTGAATGGCAACAAGTTATTGACTTGAAGCAATTAATTCAAATAAAAAATTGGTACAGATTGAACGAGTTGTACCATCATATCAAAAATTTTGATCGCACTATAAAAATGACCTACTGACAGTTTTTAATCTAACCTAAAAGTTTGCAATGTAAACAATGCCTTTTTTTGCCTTCAAATCGTAAATTCAGTAAATTTGTAAGTTCAGACAGATTCAAAACAAATAATAACATGATTACATACCCATCAAAGATGCTGTTCGCTCATTAACGTCCTCCAAATCCCATAAAATTGTCCAGCTTAGTAATCCGTGATTCATTGCTGGAAAACTTTGAAAATCACTTCCCACGCACCACTCTGATTTCCTTTACTCATTTCTCAACCTTTTATGCGTAGTTTGGTCTCGATGTATTGCAGTTTAATGAAAACAATAAAAATAAGAGAAGAAAACTATAATTCGACGATAGTATTGACAACTGACGTACTTATGTTTAGTGTTGCCACTCACATGTTTAATGTTAGTTCCTCAAACATTCTTTTCACGACTAAATAGACAAGCTATACACAGTATCAAAATCATAATGTTAACGCGCAATCACCAATCACAGAGAAATGACAGGAGGTGTCATTTATAGTATAGTGGTGTTGCAAATCAATAAATGTCGTGGTTCAGCTTTCATTGGACAGAGTCTAACATTAAACATGTGTGTTAACACCAAACACAAGTACATCAGTTGTCAATGCTATCGTCGAATTTCGTTAGTGGAATAGTTTTCTTCTCGTATTTTTTATTAGGGTTCCGTAGCCAAATGGCAAAAAACGGAACCCTTATAGATTCGTCATGTCTGTCTGTCTGTCCTTCCGTATGTCACAGCCACTTTTCTCCGAAACTATAAGGCCTATGCTGATGAAACTTGGTAAGTAGATGTATTCTGTAAACCGCATTAAGAATTTCACACAAAAATAGAAAAAAACATAAAATTTTAGGGGTCCCTATACTTAACTAAACATCATTTTATTCTAAACATAACAGTTTGCGCGAGTGATACTTCCAAAGTGGAAAAATGTGTGTCCCCCCCCTTCTACATCATAACATAAACTCACGCCTATTTCCCCGAAGGGGTAGGCAGATGTGCTAGCACTCACATTTCGCCAGTTTATGTTTAGGTCCCAATGTAATAGGTGGCGAGCCTATTGCCATTAACCGGGCACTTATAAACCTGCGATAAATACACACATAACTTCGAAAAGCATCGAAAAGTCATTGGTGTGTGCCATGGTGAACCTGGGATCGAACCTGAGACCTCGGTCTCAGCAGTCAATTACCCAGACCACTAGGCTACCGCGTTCTTCTAACTTATAAAATAAGAGAATGATAAATCTAAATAAAATATGTAATGTACAGTGCCATGCAAACTACCACCGAAAATTGGTTTGAACCAGATCTACTAAGTAGTTTTTTTTAATACGTCATAAACCGCAATTAATTGAAAATATTTTTGGTTTAAATATTTCTTGTGAAACTGGTATTATTATAATTAGCTTGTTTAGCTATCACAAGCCTATATGGGCTCGTATATAGTTACTTGCTGCTACGGAACCCTTCATGGGCGAGTCCAACTCGCACTTGGCTGGTTTTGTTTTCATTAAAATACAATACAGCTAAGTACAAGGAAATTTCTAATGTTCTTGATTGAGACCAAACTACGCATGAAAGATTGAAAAATGAGTAAAGTAAATCGGAGTGGTGCGTGGGAAGTGATTTTTTAAGTTTTTCAGTGATGAATCTCGGAGTACTAAGCTGGACAATTTTGACTGATGTACTTATGTTTGGTGTTGCCACACACATGTTTATACTTGCCCTAATTTTTTTTAATTTGCCGCGTTTTTTAGGGCCCAGCTTTTATTTTATTATTATTTATGCCCAAGACGTTTGTACATAAAAATATCCTTGGGTTTATACCCAGTATGCCCCGTCAGTTTGGGCATAAATCGGTCATTTATTTAATCCGCTTAATTCACGCTGGCCGTAAATTCGGTAGATTAAATAAATAATAAACTTTTTTTAATTAATTGGGTGGATTGACTAAATAATAAAGTTAATTAATAAACACACGATAAAATATCCGTAATGTGACATCGTATCCAACTGCCACTTTATAAGAATCTGGGAACATTATCATTGCTGGGAACTTATCACTTATTCCTTCGGTACATATGCTCATAGGCAAATACCGTGGCTATTATTAAGTTTCATTCCATTTATTGTAAACAATACTAAGAAGCCTTCTTGGCAGTCGGATAAAAATAATGCAGCTCTCTTGCTTGCAGATAAAAATAATGCAGCCCACAAAATAAAACTCAAAAACCATAGTACAAAATTTTATTACTTAAGAAAAAATCTATCGACAATATTTACTCAGTTATGTTGGTACCTTTAATATTGGTAGCATTGAAGCGTCTTGGTTAGAAGCGCCAATCACAAGCAAGTTGAATTTTGAATTATTTTCTAGGTGGGGATTTCATCGTCCTGTGCCGCCATATTGTATAGAGCTGTGAGTGCTGGAAGTGAATATTTTAAGTATTTGAGTGTAAATTCTTTGACATTAATTTTCGGACTGAAAAGCCTTAAGGTAAGCAGTAATTTAGTATTAGTTTTTGTCATAACAATCTTCACTATATTTTAGTTTCATTGGGACAAGATAACAAACCGGCTGTACAAATTATTCCAGCATCAGTAAGGACATAAGTACAAGGTATAGGTACCAATTTGCTTTCCAAATTATTGTTCCTACACATAATAAACTTATTGTAGGTAACTTAATCTGCAAAATTTTTGTATACCAACCCTCACCCTTTCGCTTTATATAGTGCATTACTTCAAAATTGTCATATTTATGTAGGTACAATACACCCAGAGTACACCACATCAAGTTAGATTAAATTCTACCTACTTACAAAGGGTCAATTAAATTAATGTAATGAAAGCTTTTACTTGAGCTTTAAAAGTCTCCGTGTAGCTTAGTGCATTTGAAATGAGGGGTGAACCTAGGCACTCATAAGTTTATTCCGGCAAATAAGTTCTTTGTGATTAACATCGAAACGATGATTCATCGTTTGAGTAACTGGGGGAGACGGTAATATGCCTGCAGTACAAGGGTGCCCTAGGTGTGTACGTGCATAGATGTGTCAATTTACATCGATTTTAAAATACTATTACAGAGATAGTGATTGATGAGACATGTAATAGGTAATTAAATCATTCATAATTATATTCGGGCGTTACCTACTGGTTAAACATTGATATACCTACCTACATGGAAACTTGTGAAAATGAAATTGTAATCTAACAGAGGGTCTATTCTAAGAGGTCACATTCTAACATAATTACTTACTTAGTTTCTTTAGTTTAGTGTAGTACTTCCTGTTTATCTCACTAATAGGCGCTCGCTAAGTGTTAGATAGCAGCTATTCCTTTTAAATTTCGTGAAAATTTTGTGATTTGCTTACCGTATAAGTTTAGATTGAGAAAATTTAATATGTAGGTATGTGACTATGTGATTACCGAAATTAAATTCAAACTTCGTGAAAACTTTAGGAATAAGCTCTATTATTCGTGAAAACTTTAGGAATAAGCTCGAGGTATTACCTACAAGCTTTCATTTTTAGCTAAAAGATTAAAGCTCACTAAATCGGTTCAAAGCCAAGTTTCAATTTATTGATTAAGTATACCTAACTGATAGTTTTGTTCAAGTTTTTACAATTTGACTCTTCTTATTGCCACTCCTGTAGTCTAGTAAACGAATGATCCTAGATGGAAAAGTCGAAAGCAGAAACTTTGACTTAGGAACTTTGTTTGGACTAGTTAGGAGATAAACATACTAAAAGTCCTGACCCCTCCGAGGTGAGCCGGAGGGGGGGGAGCACAAAGAAGGTCCCGTTTTTTTCGTTTTTGCTTACTTCTCGAAGACGGTGCTTTGTACGAAATTGTGTTGTACGACATAATAAAAGCTAATTAAATTCTCTACAACTTTGTCTATTGCATTTTGTATCTATCTCCAATCATTACGTAGCTATGAGCTTCTAAAGGTGGTCGATTTTCAAAGCGCTCATATCAGTTTTCCCAAAAATATATGGATATCTACCGGAATTGTTCACATTTATGATTATTGCTCCGCTCCCTTGGGCAGTAGCGTGATGATATTCAGCCTATGACATTCACGGATAATGTGGCTTTCTATTGGTGAAAGAATTTTTAAAATCGGTTCAGTAGATCCCGAGATTACCCCTTACAATTTAACAAATATACAAACACAAACTTTACTTCTTTACAATAGTATAGACTAGTGTAGATAACATAAGCTGGGAGTACCTCTACGCGGTGAAGGCGGAAACAGTTTGAAACTGGATCTACTGAACCGATTTTAAAAATTCTTTCACCAATAGAAAGCC
Source organism: Lithosia quadra (assembly GCA_963576445.1). Classification (NCBI taxonomy): domain Eukaryota; kingdom Metazoa; phylum Arthropoda; class Insecta; order Lepidoptera; family Erebidae; genus Lithosia; species Lithosia quadra. The sequence goes on along the minus strand of OY754880.1, from coordinate 5,764,717 downwards.
ACATTATCCGTGAATGTCATAGGCTGAATATCATCACGCTACTGCCCAAGGGAGCGGAGCAATAATCATAAATGTGAACAATTCCGGTAGATACCCATACATTTTTGGGAAAACTGATATGAGCGCTTTGAAAATCGACCACCTTTAGAAGCTCATAGCTACGAAATGATTGGAGATAGATACAAAGTGCAAAAGACAAAGTTGTAGAGAATTTAATTAGCTTTTATTATGTCGTACAACACAATTTCGTACAAAGCACCGTCTTCGAGAAGTAAGCAAAAAACGAAAAAACGGGACCTTTGTGCTCCCCCCCCTCCGACTCACCTCGGAGGGGTCAGGACTTTTAGTATGTTTATCTCCTAACTAGTCCAAACAAAGTTCCTAAGTCAAAGTTTCTGCTTTCGACTTCCATCTAGACCCCCTTTTTGAGCATTCATTGACTGGACTACTGAGCGTTTAGCGACAATGTGTCAATGAGTACGGAGGAACTTGAAATTAACTTTATGTATCTAGCAGGATGCTGCATTTATTACGGTTTGTGAGCGCTAGATGATTTACCTAGTTTCCTTCCTTCTCTCATTTCACACTTTCTCAACTCAAGACTCTCGGCAGACAGCAGCGCGCTACACTGTCATCTGTGTCTGTATAGAGTAAGCGCATGCTTATGCATGACCCTCCTGATAGTGAGGGGATTACCGTAGCTTTACGGTAATGCCCTCACTATCAGGAGGGTGGTGTATAGTGCGCGGCATCTAACGTGGCCAGATTTTGAAGTAGTGTGGGCCTCACTACTCCAAAACCTTGCCAAGTTAGATACCGTACACTATACTTGTTTGTGGCAGAATGCGTCGCCTAGAAACAAGTAGTGTACGGCATCTAACTTGGCAAGGTTTTTGGAGTAGTGGAGCCCACACTACTCAACTACTATAAAATGATATCTTGCCGAGCGCGAAATTTATCCTTTCTGCAAAATACCTACTTAAAGGCGCTGCTTTAAGATATAATAGGTATAATACCTATATTATGTAATCAGCAACAAAGTGGGTAGGTACCTACCTACCTAAATTAAACGGATTATTGTCAAATCCTGTGTTTTAACAGTCCTGCTTGATTTTCTTATTACCTTTACTTAACTAATATTAATATCCTAATACACGGATTGAGGGATTACAAGGTTAGTTGACATAAATACCTACTTGCCTATAATAAATTACCGTATTTTCCACAAAATTCATGTTGCTCATTCCTCTCCATCGTAATTTCGAAGGACAAAGGCCCTGCGGGAGTTGCGGGGCTTTTTGCGCGCTACAATTTATTAAAAGTTATAGGTACCTAGGTACCTAATTATTCTAGATCACCTTTTGGATAGGTACCGAAATCAATCGCTAGAAGTGTCACATTAACTAGGTACTTAATTTTTTTTAAAGTAGGTACCTTTTAGGCGAAAAAATATTTTTCAGATCTATATTCTATAAACCCTTATAGCGATCAGTCTTATTTTATATGTGTAAAATGCAGAATACATAATTATAAAGAACTCACAAACCATATTTTCATTACATCCTAGGTATCAAATGTTTTTAAGTTCCTTGACCGCAAAAGTCGTTAGGTACAGGTTTTTGTTGCGCGTCTTCTACATAACCAGATAGGTACCTATATATTTATTCTGTTTCATAAACACTATTATTTATCATTCTATTTAGGTATCTTAACTTAATGAGTCCCAAAAGAATTGGTATTTCGTCTGATGCTAAGCGGTAACCATAGCCATCACGGCATGTACATGATTGTACCTCCACCTGAAGAAGCAGTATCTCTATTAGCAACTGAGAGTAGTGGCCACCACTATCACGTGCTCGTAATGTACTACTGTACCTTCCCTACTCATTTTAAGCAAATTTAACTGTACATAACAAAATAAACGTATCAAAACAACAACAAATTCTATAACAAACACAACGTAACAACAAAAGTCAACAAGGACGCAACAAAATGGAGCAAAATCGGAAATATAATATATCAATGGCTTTGGAAGCATAGCTAGCGGCACACTATGACGCTAATCAATTAAGAACTAGGTATTATTATAAACTATTACCTACTAAGAAAATATGTTATGTCCACTACTCTCAGTTGCTAATAGGAGAACCTTGCAAAACAGACATAAATTTATAAAGAAAACCTTATAAAAATAAATTACGCCACGTGGTAGGTAGGTACGAACGTGAACGGTCTCATCGTCTACAATTTCGTTCAAAGACTGCAGATTCGGGTCTGATACAGGCCATTGTCTGGCCTTCGTCTGGCCCCGGCAGGTCGTTGAGGAAGAAACCCCTATAAAAATTACCCTAATGGCCTGATGACCTTAAATTTCAACCCGACATCCTCCTATCACGAGCGCAACTTTTCCGTAGACGAAAGAAGGAGGCCGTCATGAAAATAAACAGGGTGGTTAATAATAAAGGCTAAGCCAGTATCTGCCGGGAGTTTATTAAGTGACCATTTCGCTTTCACGCGCATACCGACCAGCTCCTTTGGTAATAGGTCTAGTGTTGGATACACTGAGGTCATAGTAGTTGTGATTTCGACATAACCGGTTCATCTCGGCGATTTGGTACCCAGAAGGTTTTCACACGTTTAAAAAATAGTAGGTACCTATAAGATGGTGGAATTTTTAAGTCGTCAGATTTTACGACCTTATCTCCGTGATGTATCTCGTCCACTGTATACCTAGGAACCTAGACGTGGTTAATGTTTTTGTCAGTAAACAGGCGAGATTTGGTCAGCCAGTATTTTGAGGGCTAAACATCTTCGTTCCAGTTAAAATAACAATGAACCCAGCTAACTATTACCACTTCATCATTTGAACCGTGTGACTCTACTAAATGATTAACAATGGTTCTTCTTCAGAATCAATAGTTAGCTTAAGTGATCAATTGTAGGCCAATAAAAGAAGTCATGTTCGTATGTGTTACTTTAATCAGTTCATAATGCCGTCATGTTTCTCTATTAATCTTTAATTTAATAGATTCTCAGGAGATAAAGGCAATGGCCATGTTCCTCTATTAGATTTCCGATGTTTTTTAAAACTGCAGAGAAAACTTGATAGTGCACGGCATCTAACTTGGCAAGATTTTGGAGTAGTGTGGTCAGTGGTCCCCACTACTGCAAAACCTTGCCTAGTTAGATACCGTACACTTATAATACTTGTTTCTATGCGACGCATTTTGCTACAAACAAGTACCTAGTATAGTAAACGGCATCTAATTTGGCAAGGTTTTGGAGTAGTGGGGCCCACACAACTCCAAAATCTTACCAAATTAGATGCCGTGCACTACTATGCAATTCAAATGAGAAGATAATCGCGCTCGCGGCAACTTCATTCCGTACTCATCAAAATTGTACAGCTAGCAACAAAATTTCCACGGCGCGTCAAATAGGCACATACCTGTATGGTAACATCGACTTAATTTTTATTTTCTTTTCATTAAATACATAACATATTTTCTTAGTAGGTAATAGTTTATAATAATAGTTCTTAATTGATTAGCGTCATAGTGTGCCGCTAGCTATGCTTCCAAAGCCATTGATATATATATATTTCCGATTTTGCTCCATTTTGTTGCGTACTTGTTGACTTTTGTTGTTACGTTGTGTTTGTTATAGAATTTGTTGTTGTTTTGATACGTTTATTTTGTTATGTACAGTTAATTTTGCTTAAAATGAGTAGGGAAGGTACATTCACGAGCACGTGAAATTGTTCGTGCGACTCTGATAACAGTGTAGACGATAAAATAAGCGGCATCGAAGTGTTATCGCCCGATTAAAAATAAATATATAAAGAAAGAACCGACAGTTTATTTCGTACGTTACATGTATGTACTTACTTCAGAGGGAGTAGCGATGTAGAAAAATGTATTTGCTGACCTTACTTTAAACAATGAAGTAAGCAACGGGAATCAGAATGTCAATATGACAGTTATCAACTCATTTGAATCGCATAGTATACATGAATGTGTATGAAATGCCATCAATGTCTCAGATATCTTCAGCCTTACCTTAAGACGAGTTTTGGCACCACTGACCATTATATTGCTCATAAAATGATGATGTATTTTGCGTGTAAATGACTAAAAAGGATGCGTTTATCGTAGGTACGCGCAGATCCTACACAAACTTAATATGATAGAGAGAATTCTATACTTTCCAGTGTCAAAGCTGCACTTCCCATACAAATCATACAATCTCTGACTATGCCAAATCTAACTCAATATGTAAAGAGTTTGATTTGCCATAGTCAATCTAATTCTCGTAAACTAAAAGTACATTCATAGAATAATAAGTCGTAACATATTTTTTTCCCGTTGCTCATATGACCGGGTACTGTGTTACTTGTGGTTTAAATCCGCAACTGGCTGCTGCTATCGATTTTCCACTCAACGTGATGCGTCCCTCGCACATACGTATGCAGTGTTTCAATATAATTGTATTATAATGATCCCTTATCTTATATATCCTATTTAAAATCTCTTGAATTCACTGTTTGTATTCATTAATGTTTTGCTTTGGCATACACTATCTAAATCGTATAAGTTGTGGTTTATTTTAGTTTTAGTTGTCATAGGTATAACATTCAATAAATAAATATAATTGGATCCAATCATAAAATTTGCGGACATCTAATTGTTTATTCCCGTGTGTGAATTTACCTACGGGTTTAGGTACAAACTCGAAGCATTGTTTGAAGTCCATGATAGGTATAGTCAGCATCAAAAGTAGAGCACAGATTCAAAATGAAGAATCTGGATGAAAATATTAATTACTACCGTGACTGTGACCCCACTGGAACCTATAGGATAAAAAGTAGCTTATAAATGTTATTCCAGACTATAATCTACCTCTGTACCAAATTTCAGCCAGATCCCAGAATTTGGGCTCAATTAGTAGTTTTTATGTGGTTTGACCACAGAAATAAGAATATTAGGTACTACTTAGCTGTTGCCCGCGGTTCTCTCGTGTGGATTTAGAAATCCGTTTCAAATTCCTTTTTTTGTGAGGAAGTTCCAGAACTGAACAGTCGGGATCCATTGAAAAATTAGATTGGCTGTCAAATAATGGATCCCGACTGTTCAGTTATGTTTCTAGACCACCGGACATCTGAGTGCTTGTTTTTTCTTTTTAGTTTTTCACGCAGTCGGGTTTTGGTTTTATAATTATTGTTATTTTTTTAGTTCTGTGTTGACGTATTTAGCGCTTCAGATTTATATTCCGGGAAGACCCGTGCGTTAGGCTTTTCTATTTTCCGTAAATAACTATTAGTGTAGGCAAGATCGGTTACATTAAAAAATATTACGACATTTTAACGTATTAACACATCTAAAAAAATCATCATCATCATCATCCCTACGCCAGAGAAGAGGGTCAACTCTCTTACTCCTACTTTCCACGAAAGGTTTATCTTGGCCTTCACAAGAATGACTTCCATCTGAGAAGAGAGAAGAAAACCTGCACCAGAGCCTTGTTCATCAATCAGCAGATGTGCCGGCTCACAGGTAAAGTTGACTTGAGCCTCGAAGACCTTGAAGGGGGCCAGGGCCTCTATAAACACGCGTTATCTAACTCACATGACATAATAAAATAAGGCTTTATCTACGACATGCATATATTTTATTAGCGGCCCGTGACCCGGGTTCGTCCGGGCATAAATTCTTAGAAAAATCATTTATTTCTATTTAGAAGTAAGTGTAGGTATGAAATTTCATGCATCTAACTTTGAAAATGACGGACTTTCATATAAACGTTCATCGCTTATTTTGCCACCTTAGAAGTAAAATTTCTAAAAATCCTTTCTTAATGGATGCCTACAACATAAAAAGCATCTACTGCCAAAATTTCAAGTGTGTGGGTCCAGCGGTTTTGGCTCTGCGTTGATGAATCAGTCAGTCAGTATGTTAGTCAGTCATCGGGCGAAGCAATTATATACCTATATAATATATAGATAGATAGATAGATAGAATAATAGTTTCACATGGCCAAATGCAAATGATTGGTAGTTCGAAAAACCTGCTTAACTTTCGAATACGCCAGTAAAAAAATACGGGTCTTCGGTGTCGGCGTGCTTATCATTTTATTCGAACTGTAGGACCGATAGAAGTAAGTCCTGAAGTTTCAGTAATTTATTACGCGCGATTGACGATTCTAATAATAATATTCATATCCCTGTTGGAAGTTCAAGTTCAAGAATAACGAACAAGGTTGTTATAAATAAAAATATGTAATGGATGTAATGTAATTCTGAAATATCTACTGTTTTATTTTCAAGGATTGAACTATGCATAGCATAATTTATTTTTCAGTAGAGGTATTGCCATTTAATATAGGTACCTACATACTAGCCTAAGTATGCAATTTTATGTACAATTTTATAATGGTATGATTAGGTAATTGCCTACATTTAGGGATAAGCAATGTTCGATTTAGACCATGGTGAACATCTTTAGGGACTATAAAGCAAACACTTTGCTTACCGATTAGGAATTCTTTATTTATGTTTATAGAAATGTGTGTCAGTCGTATCCTAAGTAGCCAGAATTCATTGCTGTCTAGCTAAGTAAGTTATTTTATTATCATTAGGTATACTCGTAGCTATGTAACTTTTTTTATTCTCAGAAATAAAAATTGACTTTTTTCCTTGCATTCATACTTTGTGTTATATTATACTAGATAATTAAATATTATATAGATTATGTTATGTCACTATTGCCGGTGGTCCACTCATGCGCCAGACACGTTATGCATTTCATTTACACTAGTAGGTAGGTATATCTGTTGCCGGAGCCGTCGACCTTGAGCGCACCCAAGTCAAGGTCATCGATACACCTCAGCTCTTCAAAAACGAGACAGCCCTACTTAAAAGTGCCTCCTATTGTATCGATGACAATAATCAGTTTGGGTTGACTGGTTGAGCCCAAAAAAACTCAATGTAAGAGAGAGGGGGAACTACACCGAGGTCGATAACCTCAAAGCGTAAACCAATTTAAAATAACTTCCATCATGACACATGATGAACGCGCTGCGCAACGTTCTCTATATCATCAAGGACAAAGGATAAGGATTTATATTGGTATGTGTAGTTATTCTGTAAAACAGAATAGATAGCGTGTTATGAGACCGGGCTCAGACAATTTGAATTAGGCTCAGACAAGGTATCATGCGACCGTACATTTAAAAAACACGTGTGTAACGTCTGTTATGTCTCCTGCATAACTAGGATTTGAAAGGAATTATGTACCACAATGGTACTAATGGTACGATAACTTTAAACTATAGCTACTATCGTTAATGGCATAGATAAGGATGTCTTGCTAATTGTATGGCACTAGCTTTTTTAGTCTGAGGGCACTAGCTGTTATTATTTTGGTGTCTGCTCAAAGATAAAGGGTCCTAGTCCTGCGTGACTAATGATAATACTATTTACATATCATTGTCCAGAATAATGAATGGGATAAGGAACGATAAAGGCAACGAAGCGTTGGAATTCAGTTCACTGCTAATGACCAATGTGAACAATACAATAACCATACGTGGTTTGTTTCACTCTCAGTTTCATTTTATACGTTGTAATAGTAGTCCGTTTCCTGTTCTCTGTGAGTATAGTGAGTTTAGATTATGTTATGCGTTAATTAAAACTAGGACATGACTGTGTGATTAACGAATGGTTAATACTCATAAAACAGTTCTTTTTGTTAAGTTAACATGCTTATGACGAGTCGGTTAGCAGATTTCAGTGAATCATCAGTGTTGTGTTAAGTTTTATTGTTCATTCGAGATATTATTAGCAGAATAGTAGGTATATGCTGCGTAATTTGTATTAACGGTATGAGTCAACCCCTCGTAACTAAAAAAGACTAGCGATGCATCGTGTATTCGTGTTGCACTTTCGTTGAGATACTATTTTGAGCGGCAGTTAACATTTATTTCGAGCGTGTTACTAGCACCGTGACCCACTGACGTGTTTGTATTCCAATTTGGTACTTTTTACCTGAATTATTTATTTTTATCTGCCATAGAATAAGTTCTCTTTAGCATATTTTAGATTTTAACGGTTGTTTAAATGCATGCGAACTGCAAGTTAAATACAAATAGTCAATCCGAGAACTTCGTATTCTCCTCGCAGATAGTCAGAGGGGTCAGACGGTAGTTCGTCCTGTAAAAGCCACAATTAAGAAATCATGGCTAATCAAAAGTAATTTTTAACAAAAAAAGTACCTAAATAAAACTTAAATCATTTTGTAATTTTAAGTTTACAATCTACCTACATTAAAATGTTACATAAAGTTTATGATAATTGAGGAGCATCTACATTGCGATATCTTCAAGGAATGGCAAGAAAACAAGTAATGTGATAGTGTTATTAACTTATTACTGTGTTAAGTGCTAATTATAACATTTTAATGTATTAAACTTGTAGATAAGTAATATAGTAGTAGGTATATGTTAAAAAAAAAACATTATAAATTCTGCCGCATTTGTCGGGTTGTGAAACACGCTAATCTTAGGATATAGTCTACGAGGTAGGTAGGTAATTGTTATAATTTTGTTATGAATGAGATAATGGTTGAATAAATTTACCTATTGATAAGGCTACGAGAATGAGTTTAGCTATTTAGAGTTTAGAGAATTCTTTTCGTATTTTACTGCTGACAGTACAAAATTAACATACGTGAAGACTGATGATCACCAACCCTAGATTGACCTGGCTAGTATTGGTTAACCTATCAATGTACTAATAAACTCGGGTCGGGTACCTACCACTCAACCGCGATATTTAAAATAATAAACAAACACATTTAATTTTTTCATTCGCATTTATAGCGAATATCCTTATCCTCTTAGCGGGAAAAAGAGTTGAAAGCACCTCATACCTTTAATATTGATAGCTTTTATTTCTAACCAGAAACAGGCCTATGAAATTTCGTGCTTCTTACTTTAAAAATTACAATGAATTGATCTTTTTTACTTAACATGCTTCACCCAACCATGGCTGAACCAGATCTTCATGAAATATGGTACAGAGATAGATCATATTCTAGAATAACACATATACTGCACATAGTGCACATAGACTTCACATGCTGCCCACAGCTCCGATATGTAACACACCATCCGGTTTTTTAGCAAGAGCGCGCACAGTTCTTCACGTTGCACGTTGGCTTGGAAGCGATACACGTGAATTGTTTTCCAGCATCATAATCATGTAATGCAGCAGTTAAGAAACGATCCACAAAATATGCTGCGATGTATTCGGTTTAAGATCCGGCAAATAACCGAATCTACCCCTGCGTCTATTGTATGAACGCATGATGAATTGAATGCGCTATACCGCTACACCGTCTTACGGTGCGTTCACACGGCCTCGAGTGTTTCTCTACCGGATCGGTTTTAAAATAAGATCCGGCAAAACGTGGCTCCGTGTGAACGTAGTCACATTTTGCAGTACGGCCGTAACGGTTGATTTGAAGTCGCAAAATCGGATGCCAACTTCAGCATGATTTGTTTTTTTTTTTACCGTGTCTTGAAACCGAATGCATGTGTGAACTCATTCATTGAAATACTGTTGCCACTAAACCGAATCCTGCAAAAACTGATTCGGTAGAGAAACAAGACGAGATATCTTCAAGTTATTATAAAAATTTACATTACGGACAGTTAGCATTTAAAGTCACGTACGCCATTCTAAAATTGATAGACAAACAGACGAACGGAAATGGGTAACCGTGGATTGGTGGTATTTATGGAATATAAAATCAGAACTGTTCTGTGAATGGTGTGTTATATTGTTACGGTGTTTCTTAAGGTTTTGAAGAACAAAGAACTTGATGTCCAGATATTAGAATCTGTCTAATTTAGGATGATAATTTTGACAGTTCACGCCTATGAAGTACCTATCGTATTTTTATATACAAATAATACCTCTAAAATTATCGTAGCAAATGGACAAGTACCGCCCACTTATCGTAGTGAAGCGTCTTGCAAGAATTTGCTATAAGTACACAAATGAATCGAACTTAAATTAATTTATTGAAATTATCAAGTAGGTAGGTACTTGTCTACTACAATTTTTTGTAAAATAATAATCTAAGTATAATACAAAACATAAATAGGTACTATACCATAAAACTTCTCTTTGGTCATCCTGAAGTAAGTTAAGTAGGTACCTAAAATAATAAAAAATAAATGTTTTTATGTTTCTGTACCTATCGATTCCATATTCTACCGGAACTATAATCGAAAATAGAATAGATTCATTTTCGATTATACTCCTATTTAATGGGGTACCCTACTTAGAGCTGTCAAAATTATCATCCTATATTTGACAAAGTATAAATCTGTTTTATTTCTTTATGTAAACTAAACTAATTTACAGGCCAGCAAAAAGCATGGGTGCTAAGCAGAGCAAACGCTCGGTCGACATAAGCGGCAAGGAGGCGGAGAGCGCCGGTGAAGTGGCGGCGTCGATTGCGGGTGGCGAGGGTCGCGTGGAGCCACTGGCCGATGCCGACGCGTTGAAACCACAGCTCAACGGAGATGCTCATATACACGACACGGTAATGTACAAGTACTCACAGATTTTGACAGACAAACTCCATTCAACAGACACAGTTATTTGTATTCAAGAGCAAGAACGTACCGGTTCTTCTTATAACGCTCCACGTCATGGAGTTTTTATTGTAACAAGTTTAATTTGTTTGGGTACCGTTAAATTTTCATATAAAGCAATAAATGGTTTTTTAATTGATTAGTTTTAATGACAGTATAGAGGAAGCGCGTGAAGTATGTTAGGACAGAGGCAGATGGCGGCCATGCGTCTCTGCCTACCCCGAAGGGAAAAAGGCGTGAACATATCGACCCCGGAAATTTCAATTGTCGTAAAGGACATTTTGACGAAAATGAGTTACATATATATTCGGAATCAGCGTCGCGAGCTCTATCGAATGGTATACTTAAAGTGGTCCTATCTTCAAAAAAAAGTCCTTTACTACCTAGATTTTCAACGAGCTCTGGCTTGATTTTTCTTAATAATTGGGGTGTATCGTACAAGTAATTTACATCAGCGAGCGTAAAGTCATATTTTTATTATTTATAAGGTCGTAAATGTTTTATTTTATAATCGATACCCTTACGACCTAATCTATGCTTTGCTTTATTTTCTGTAATTACGGCGTAAAGGACACACGGAGGTGCGCGGAAGCACGAAGCCTAGGGCACGAGGGGTGTAAGTAACGGGTACGGGAGGTTCGTGACTCGTACGATCCATTTCGCAGCGCCATTCTGCGGAATTTCGTTGAAAGTACTGCTGCGGTCACCGGTGAGATCAGTTTAGGTATGGAATATTATATCCCTTACACTGATGTCACCGGTACCTGCAGGGCGCGTCCCTGGTTTGGACGCGAGTGCGCAGAGGCTGTTCACCAGAAGCAGCTGGCGTACCGCGCCTGGACCAGAGCATCCGCGCAACGCGATCCTAACGTAGGCCAGTTTAAAGCAGCGTACAACAAAGCCACAAAGGTATGCAAGAGGGCTTACATCAGAGCGGATGCCCAGCGGATTGCACGGCTTGGGCAGGAGCTTGTGGCGCATCTCACGGGCAGCTGTGGCTACTGGCGCCTGGTCAAGGCCGTGCAATCAAACTTCTGCCAGCCTTCGCTGCCCCGTTGCGAAACCCCGATGGATCACTGGCTCATGAGCCGCAAGAGAAAGCCGACTTGCTGGCTAATTTCTCTGTGGCTCATTCCAGGATCGATGATTGCTGTATGCAACTGTGACCACGCAATGCCTGATATCCTTATCAGGCAACACCATATTCGTGCAGTGCTGCAATCACTCAATATCCGGAAAGCCAGCTGTCCCGATGGAATTCCAGCGGTGGTTCTACGTAAATGTGCAGCGGAGTTGTCTCCCATGCTTACGCGTCTGTTCCGCATCTCATACACCTCGGGTACAATGCCGTCAGCTTGGAAGGAAACGAATGTGCAGCCGATCCCCAAGAAAGGGGATGGTCAGACCCGGGCAATTATCGACCCATAACCGTCACCTCAATGCTGTGCAAGGTTTTTGAGCATAATTATCATTAACGCACAGCTCATGCGTCACCTAGAGGATCACTCCCTAATTAATGATCGGCAATATGGCTTCAGGCCGAAACGGTCAACGGGTGATCTATTAGCATACGTCACCCATCTATGGGGTGAGGCTATGGGCAAACATAGCGGCGAGTCATTGGCTATCAGTCTTGACATCGCCAAAGCTTTCGATAGGGTCTGGCACAAGTCGCTCCTTTCCAAGCTGCCTGCTTTTGGTCTACCTCCCCTATTATGCAGTTGTATTGAGAACTTCCTGCAGGAGCGCCGCATTTGAGTGCTCTGTGATGGGCGGACATCGGCGTTCTTGCAGATCAATGTTGGTGTACCGCAGGGGTCCGTTTGGTCGCCTAGTCTTTTTCTTCTGCATATCAATGACATGCTGTCAGTAGGCAGCATTCATTGCTATGCAGATGATAGCACCATACATGGACGATATTACGATCACCCTGCGGACAAGCAGGCTGACGTAGGGGAAAAAAGACAGCTTCTTGTCACTGAGCTTGATCGGGTCCTGAATCACATTTCGCAATGGGGCTCTGAGAACCTGGTTGAGTTCAATGCCAAGAAGACGCAAGCTTATGCGTTTACAGCAAAACTATCTCCTTTCCTTCCCCTCCCTACTCTTCAGGACACTCCACCACCACTTCAGGATAACCAAGAGATACTCGGCATGGATGTTCGCTGCAAACTGAATAATAAAAACTACATCGAGAGTATCATCAAAACGGCCTCTCGGAAACTCGGAGTCCTGAACAAGGTGAGGTGGTTTTTCACGCCGGAGCAGCGGTGTCTATACAAGACACAAATCCGTTCCGGTGTGGAATATTGTTCTCACCTCTGGGATAGCTCTGCACAGTACCTCCTAGATGCTCTCGACAGGTTGCAGCGACGTGCAGGCCGTATTATTGGGAGTCCTGAAGTTACCAACACTCTCAAACCGTGACAATTACGGCGAGACATGGCCTCTTTTGCAGTTTTTTACAACCTCTACCATGGTGATGATGAGTGTTCCGATGAGCTCCCCCAACTAGTTTCACCCACTCCTTTCCGATACAGAACAACACGTGCAAGGCTGAGATATCACCCTCATACCGTGCAAACAATTCCATCAAGAACTAAGCGCTTCGGTGACTCTTTTTTTTGCCGCACCATAAAGATCTGGAATTCTTTACCAGCTCACGTGTTTCATTACTCCTACAGTCCCGGGCCTAACAAGCGGGGCGTGAAAAAGCATTTCATAAGACCGTCAAGTTACAAAAATGTTAAATTTTTGTAACGTTTTTGACTAAATTTTTTGATTAAAAAATACAAAGTATTAAAAATCCCTTTTATTTCACTTAGTTTTTTATTTCTTAACTAGATCTTTAGCTTCTTTTGTTCCTTGTACCCCCTTAGTCTCCGATTTAATTGACTCGTACGACCCATTTATGATCAAGATTAGTTCTTTACTACATATCTAATTTTATCACAACCAATTTTTTGTGGCTGTAAAGTACTTCAGTTCAAATTTTATGGGTCGTAACGGACACTCATTTTCGTCAATTATTAAGTTTGGTTTATTTTCTTAATTGCAACGGATAGAACACAAAAAAATAGTTAGGGTCTCCTTTGACATCATGAATATAGCACTTTCTTTAAAAAAGTTATAAGGAAAATAAAATTTTTTTTTTCGTTTTTTGGCTCTCCTGAAAAGTCGTGTTTTGTCCTTTACGACAATTGAAATTTCCGGTATCGATATAATGAATGTATGTAATTGATTAGTCACATTATCTCGATGGTTTAGATGACTGAGTAGTCATGTCGTTGTAATTTTTAACACCCGACGGAAACCCGAACGGGGTGTTATAAGTTTGGCTTGTGTGCGTGCGTGCGTGCGTGTGTGTGTGTGTGTGTGTGTGTGTGTTTGTAAGTCTGTCTGTGGCATCGTAGCTCCCAAACGGATGAACCGATTTTGGTTCTTTTTCTTTCGTTTGAAAGATGGGTTAGGGGAAAGTGTTCTTAGCTATGTTTCATAAAAATCGGTTAAGCCATTTCAAAGATATGGAGGGGTGAAAGTGGTGATGAAAAATTTAATGTGTTTAAATATACACGTATTGGGTATCAAATGAAAGGTCTTAACTTATACATCACGATACCGATAAGTTTTATGAAAATCGGTTTAGCCATTCGAAAGATATGAGGAGTGGAATGTATTTATAATTCTGTAACCACACTCCGCGCAATTCGCATGAGCTCTGAATAACTGTTGATAGGCTATACGTATGTTGATATTAAATAATGAATTAGCTTTTATACTTAAGTTACCCCTATAAAAGCATGAAATAAAAAAATTAAATTAAAAATTTAAAAAACCCCCGACTCACAAAAAATAACAATAAAAAACCTGTAAAAAGTAAAAAAATAACTATTATATTATGACCTATCTACCCTAAATATTGAACCTTTATTATTAATATAGGTAGCTATATTATTTACGTATTCATATTTTAAGTAACAGTTTGTCTCGTCGGGGGGACCGCTCTAGCAAAACATCTACAGTTAGTCTTGCGAGTCAGACGTAGGTACGATTAGGTTATGATTAGGTGAGCGGTCCCGGTTTTTTCTTTTCAGTTTTTAGGCAGTCGGGTTTTTGAATTTTAAATTTTTTGACGTGACAACGTCTTATAAATTGGTTTGCCGGGTGACACTTCAAGAAACTGCATTACGCTCCGCTCACGTTATGCGCTCACAATGAGAGCGAGTGAGAGGCACGCGTCCCTTCCACTCGGGCATGGTTAGCCCGCCTAAGAGCGAGAGAGACAGACATAAAAATTATTTTACCACTCAAAGTCGTTGTCACGTAAAACTTTCGCCCGTATACCGACTTTACAGGCAACCAATTTTTTTTTATTTCTAATACCGAGACGTCCACGCGGGCGGAGCCGCGGTTACAAGCTTGTACAGTCAAAGGCAAAAATATGTATACATTAGAAGGTTTTTGCGGGGTCGGCAGCGCGAGTGTGATGCCCCTGGTGTTGCACGCGTCCCTAGGCCACGGTGACCGCTTCCCATCAGGTGGGCCGTGTGCTTGTCTGCCACCTAAGTGGTATAAAAAAAAAAATGTATACACTCCACTACCTCATAAAATGTCACCCTCAATAAGATTATTAATATGAATTCATCTAAGAGTTCATAAATATGTACACAATGTTTGGTAGTAAGCAAAGGTAGTAAGTATGTATGCAATAGTAAACAATAATATCCAACAATCAAAACATAAATTTGTAAACACTTGCAAATCAGATTTTAGAGAGCATGTATGTTGATGAGCCGCCACTCAATACTAAAGAGTACTTACATATGAAAAATCCATTGTAATATTTCTAGTTAAAGTATATTTTTGAGTAACACTATTTTTGTAAGAAATTATGTCAGATCATTTTGTCTCCATTTTTCTTGAATGTCTCTTTCATTTCTTGCGTGACGTCATTGACTGCTCTTTTGTTTCCGAATCAGGCATAATTATGAAAAAAATGGTTCTCAGTACGTTCTCAGTCATATCCAACAAACTAAGGCTAGGCACAAATGTTGGTTTGTGTCTTAGAGTATTTTTTTATTCATAATGGGCTCACGTTTGTCCTCTATCTCACCTTCGAATGCACTATTAGCTAACTTGTTGTCTTCAGATGCATAACATGTTTATGTACTAGAAGTTATTAACGCCGAATTTTCTATTCAATTGCCCGTTCTGTTCGCCTAAATTCATTTCGAGTTCGCATGCATTGAACAGGGCCCGTAGCCAAGTGGCAAAAGTCTAAATCGAATAGAAACGATTAGGTCGACCAATCACACTCCAGCTCGTGATTCCGCCGCGGCGCGCGCATCGTACGCCGGCGACGAGCTTGGATGTGATTGGTCGACCTAATCGTTTCTATTCCGTAGCGATTTACGCTGTGACACTTGCCTACGGGGCCTGTAGTCCCTTCGTTGACTATTATATTCTTGACTATCGCATTGCGTCAAGTCGTCATCTTTTGCTTTTGTTTTTGCCTAAGAAAATTACTTCGTACTTACGTTTTGAAGCCATTTATTTAATTTCGTGAATGAAACAATGTAATATGTATACCTATTACCTAGGAATACCTTGAATGACTATTCAAAACGGAAAGATACATGACATGACAAATGTCAATAAACTATCATTTCGTACAAACGGTATGTCTATTCTTGTATACATAATATATTTATGTGTTCAATAATGTGTACTTATATAGTTTAAAGCGTTATGGAGTGTACACAAGTCAGTAATGCTTTTGAAGGATATATTAAATATTTTTAGTATTACATGTATTTGCCCATGACAAAGTAGACATACTTATAAATGTTTGGATGTATACAATTTATTGCCTGTGTAGATGAATACCGAATTTTGTAAACTGTACGTGTATACATGTTTTTGCCCTTGACTGTACATTCTAAAATACATCCCCTTTTTTAACTTGTTAACAATTACACGTGTAAGTTTCTTCTACATAATTTTTAGCCGAGAAAAGAGAACATTCATTAATGTTTTCATTTGACTAATTGATAAAAGACTGTTATTCGAGTGTCGAATGTTTAGTCTTCTAACACATTGAAACTTGAAACAATTAACAGAAATTTCTTATGACGAGACAATTGCAGAATTGCTTCCCACAATTTCCTGTAACGATAAAGCTTCTAGTTAAGATATGAAGTTGTGTATATAGTTCATACCTTTATCGTAACTTCAAACCTTGTAGAATTTCTGTGTTTATATCATAACTTTTATCTGGTATCCTGAATACTTATTCTTATCGATATTCAAATTCTTAAGAAGTAATATACCTCATATACTACTATAATATACGTATATAATATATATGATATAAGTATAATTTAGTATAAGTAATATACATAATATACCTAAATGATAACTACGGAGAACTAAAGGATTCATTTGAAAGGATCGTACGTGTTTTTAAAGTTCTTGATTTGACGAGGCCTTTTTAGTTAGTTACCAAACAGATAATTATTGTTAAAGCTATGTATTGTCAATCTATTAAGCTACGAGTAAAAGCTAAATACTCTAATAAATTATGTAGGTTGTAAGTTCATAAATATTCCAATTTCCATTAAAAATAAAGAAACCATTATGTTTTATTAGATATGTTACAGTGCTCGGTACTTTATTTTATAAATATCGTCGTTACTCACTTTACTCATACTCCGGTAATTTAATACAGGGGGATGACTAAGCCGTTATCGATTTTTAACGACACGCTAACTCTAGACATGTGACGGGGAAAATAAATGCACTAAGTAACCGGTAACATTAGGTACGTTGTAGAGGACCTGCAGTAAATAAACCTCATGACCAAGATTTTATTATTGTTTATTATTTTAATGATTTTCTGTTTAATATTTTAATAGGAGGAGAAACAAAAAGATATTGACAGTGGTACCCCCGAAAATGAGAAAGATGCTACAACTGAGAAAGAGACGAAACAGCAAGAGGAGGAGAAGGAAGTTGCTCCTTTAACAAATGGGGAAAGTGAGCAAAAGGTGGAGAATGGAGAATCTACTCCTACTCCAGAAGACGGCAAAAAACCTAAGAAGGAGAAGGTGTGTATTATTGAAAATAGCTAACAATAGTTAACAACATCTAACGCGTGTTGAGTATTGCATGAGTGTGCCGATTTATTATTTATGTTATTAACACAAGCATGTCATGGGCAGGTCAAGAAGAAATGGTCGCTCAGATCAATCAGTTTTAGCAGAAAAGACAAACCTAAACAAGAGAAAAAGGCTAAAGATGAAGAACCCAAAACAAATGGTGAATCTGAGAAGGTACCTGAAGAGGTAAGTTCTAGAGCAGTTGATAATTGTGTAGATTAACTTTTATGAGAAGCAGTCAGTTGAGTTCAAATTTGAGCCCTTGTGAAGCATCATCCTTTTAAAGTTAGTTTCTAATATCTGGAATCAATTCGTATTCATTTGGAGTTCTTGTTAAACAATCTGAGGAGAGATACCTACTGAATACGGCGGCTCCGCCTGCGTGGATTTCGAATTCCGTTTCAAATTCCTTTTTTCGTGCGAAAGTTCCTTCAGATACCTCCCCCGTAAGCCATCAGGAGTAGTTAAGTTCAGACTTAACTAACTAACTACTCCTGATGGCTGACAGCGTGCGTGAGACGGCGTCAAGTCTTCAGTTATAAGATTGCTTAGAGCATATCCCGCGCTCCCCTGTTGACCTTGGGCCATCTACAGTTTTAAGATGTCCCCGTTGATCCCCCGAGCATTACGCCACTTCACCGACGGTAGGGTGTAGGGTGACAGGTGGCCATCCTGTCACCCAACCATCGGCGCGTGGACAATCAGCTTGCCCCCCGCTTGTTCCCCACTGTACCCTCTGCTAGTCAGAGGGACACATTGGGAGCCTCGGAGCAGCCGTCTAGAGGGCCACTCCCACCTCGGCCAGATTGGCCGCAGGCAGCAGCGTCTAGTGAACTCCACTGCGGGTGACGTAACCTACGACAAACTTATTATTTGCGGTTGGTATAGTAATCGGGTCTAGGGATCGAACCGCAAAATTAAGTTTGTTTTTTTATTGTATGTACTTTTCCGGGATAAGTACCCAGTGTGCTGCCCAGGATAATAAAGAGTAATTATACCACATTTCATCGTAATCGAACCGGTAGTTTTTGCGTCATGCCTGAACAAACAGACAAACAGACAGACAGACAATTTTTTTTAAAATCACATGTATTTGGGATCGGTGTTGGTCAAGTAACACCCCCTGCTACTTATTTTTTTGAAACTTTCAATGTACAGAATTTTCACTTCTACAGATTTATTATAAGTATAGTAGATTGTATAAAATATTATGTTCTAAAATCTAACGTATGAAGTACTTGCCTTAACCCTTTGTACACTTCCGTTGCTATTTAACCATACTTATGTAAGAGCATATAGACCAGTGCCGATAGCTATGAAAATGGTAAAAAGTAAAAGAAATTTATAGTAGGATGAAACCTGTTGTAAAAGGAAGAGAATATAATAAAAATTATAGGAAAAATAAATTACGGGCGATCTGAGGTCGGGAAGTGAGGAGGGGGGTGAGTTTTAAGGGTAAAAACGGTTTATCTCGATTTCCGGCAAAACTACAAGTCCTACGAAAAAAAGTTAAATGACAAAGTTGTAGGTGATAAAGAGACCTACAACTT
Organism: Lithosia quadra; assembly: GCA_963576445.1. NCBI lineage: Eukaryota > Metazoa > Arthropoda > Insecta > Lepidoptera > Erebidae > Lithosia > Lithosia quadra. The sequence goes on along the minus strand of OY754880.1, from coordinate 5,745,351 downwards.
TTGTATTTACACTTTTTTCACATAACCTCAAAATGTATGTGAAAAATTCAAATAATCAGGTTTTTGGTTTTTTATTTTTATCTTAAGCAAAACAAATTTCTTTTCCATGAAATTTGGTGAAACTTAGCTTTTTATGTCTCAAAGACACTGTAATTTTTTTTATTTGAAATATTCTTTTTTTCAGCTTATTTTGACTAAATATTGAAAAACCACCCTAATTTTCAATCGAAAATTCTCACGTCAAAATATCAGATTTTTAAAAAAAGTCAATGAGTTTGAGATTCTTTGAAATCTCTTCTTTCTGATAATGTAAAAATATATATACATTGCTATGGTAAACGTTCTCAGAAAATGCAAAGAAGAAAAACTTTAATTCGAAATTAATATTTTTGTATTTAGTAATTTCCTCGCTGAGGTGGGATGAAAAGTTACGTGTTGCACTATAACTTCATGATTGCACTCTAGTGCAAAGATTTTTCACTTTGTGCACTTTTGATTCCCTTGCTAAAGCTAAGGGTTCTATTTTGTGAATCGCTCGCTGCGATCGTGATTCAAATTAAGAACCCTTCGCTTGCTCGGTCATCGGAACTGAGCACGCGAATGGTTCTAAAAATTGAACCCAGAGCTTTAGCGAGGGAATCAAAAGTGCACAAGGTGAAAAATCTTTGCACTCGAGTGTAACCATGAAGCTATAGTGCAACACGTAACTTTTCATCCCACCTCAGCGAGAAAATGACTAAATACAATAATCACAAAAGAGAACCCTGAGCTTTAGCGAGGGAATTAAAAGTGCACAAGATCAAAAATCTTTGTACACGGGTGCAACCATGAAGCTATAGTGCAACACGTAACTTTTCATCCCACCTCAGCGAGGAAATTACTAAATACAAAAATATAAATTTCGGATTCTAGCTTTTCTTCTTTGCATTTTCTGAGAACATTTACCATGGCAATGTATATATATTTTTACATTATCAGAAAGAAGAGATTTTAACGAACAAGAAACTCTTTGACTTTTTTTGAAAAGCTGATATTTTGACGTGAGAATTTTCGATTGAAAATCGAGGTGTTTTTTCGATATTTAGTCAAAATAAGCTGTAAAAAAGAATATTTCAAATCAAAAAAATTACAGAGTCTTTGGAACATAAAAAGCTAAGTTTTCACCAAATTTCGTGGAAAACAAATTTGTTTTGCTTAAGATAAAAATAAAAAACCAAAAACTTGATTATTTGAATTTTTCACATAGATTTTGAGGTTATGTGAAAAAAGTGTAAATGCAAAAGTTGTAGGTCTCTTTATTACCTACAACTTTGTCATTTAACTTTTTTCCATAGGACTTGTAGTTTTGCCGGAAATCGAGATAAACCGTTTTTACCCTTAAAACTCACCCCCCTCCCCACTTCCCGACCTCAGATCGCCCGGAATTTATTTTTCCTATAATTTTTATTATATTCTCTTCCTTTTACAACAGGTTTCATCCTACTATAATTTTTTTTTGTCTCAAATGCTATCGGCACTGGTCTAATACGAGTAGTAATTATTTTAAAATAATCAAATGTCATTGCCCTCTGCTTTGTGAAAACTTGAGGACATGTGAAATCGCACACAACATGTGCGGACGAAACGAACGTCTTTTATGCAAAATGCCGCTAATCTTACATTCACACTCGGTTGGCTTCTGTTGTCTCATTGGCATTGGTTACGATTAAGATCAGAATATTAATTGCACATAATACACCCGAATTCGTTAGGTTTTTATTGGTGTATTATACTAAATAGAAAAATTCTGACCCCGTTCCCGCAAACCATGGGAACTTACTCCAAGGATAAAAAGTGTATGTGTTATTCCAAACTACTTATGAGTTCTAAAATGAACACTGATCACCACTGAACTAAATTTCAGCCAAAATCATTCAGCCGTTATTGCATATTTCAGTAACACATCCAAACTTACCAACATATTCACAAGCTTTCACATTTTTTACATTTGTTAGTAGGATATCGTCCTTCAGTTAGTAGGCAATCGTTACCGGCAGTCATAAATTACATATCAGTTTGATGCGTTCAGAGTACCTACCTTGATTTTGCTGGTAATAACCTTAATTTGGTTATAACTTAGATAAATAGTTGCTATAACTGATGTTCAACGTTGCGACCTTGTAATCGTACATAATAGATGAAAATCGATGATTTCTATTACAAGTATTGCGACGTAGTGCAATGCACTCAAGCCGGCGCAGCGCGAGGGACAATACACATTATAATTCAAAGTGGTGTTATATCCGTGCTAACCAACGTGAGCCGCCATTGTCGTTGACGATATCGTCCTATTAGTGACACTTTAATTCACTGGCGGGCGGTTGAAAATATGAGACTATCTTTCTCTGGTTAAATAGTTTGAACATACGAATATTCGAATATTTCTTCAAAGTTCAAAAAAATTGTGTTCAGAATCGTTATGTACATTATATACATATAACTCAAATATTATTTTTTAAATATCTCCAATGTAAAGATACATTTACCTATTTACTTTAACATTTTTATCATAGTATAGAATAGATAGATGTGAAGACAGAAAAAGATCTCTCTTTTGGGGATAAAATTTAATTGGAAAAGATAAACTTGAAAAAGTAAATTATCACAGTGGAATTTTGACCAGTGGGTGACCACTTAATAATAAAATTTTACAAACACTATGTGGGGTATATAGTACGTTCCCATCGTTTGTTGATTTGCGGTAATTAGCATTCGACCTCCCACAACGAAAGTTACGTAAGTATAATAAAAAGCAATAAGATTATTTTTACTAGATATTATACGCAAAGATTGAGTCACATTAATCGGCACTGTCTTGATTATTCGTTAACTGTGTTCGTTATAGGTAAACACTTTCAGTTCGTTGTCAGCATCAGAGGTAAATGGTGAGTGCGCAGATTTTAAAAATAATCAGCAATATAAATTATTTCGTCTCGTTTTTGAGCAAAATATAAATTAATTTGCTTTTTTGCTCAAAAACGAGTTTCTAAAAGATGAAAATGATTATCTACTTTTGACGCTGACTGTACGTGCATTCTCTAAAAAGTATTCTTATTATGTTCAACGAGCGATACATAGGTATATCTAGTAAATGTCATGTCGGTTTTTGTACAATTATGCCAGCACAGTAATTTTACAGATTTATTAATGTATAGATGTATATTCAAAACCTTATAATTACAGCGTGTCGCGATATGCTGGCGAACAGATGTCTTCAATGGTGTTTTTTTTTAGCGTGGCGTGTTAATTTGGTACGGTTCATCGAGTACCTATTCTCTTATACAATTAATAGAGATATACGTTCTAATATGTAATAATAATGTTCTGTTAATACACCAAAATTACAGCAGTTAGGTTAGGTTACTTGGTATAAAATAGCATTGGCGAAACGATGACGCAAGGACTACTGGCATTAGAAAACAAGTTTGTGGTGTGCAAAATAAAATTAGCAGTCCTTGGCAGGTTTCGCGACGCTACTCGTGGGCGGGTGGGTCCTGAGCCCGGACGGGTTGCGAGGTTGATACCTACGTAGGAGGTTGGTAAACCGCTTTTCTTTCCACAATCGCGTTTTTTGTACTATATAATAAAGGCATATGAAGTTTCACATATAGATAAATTTTAGCAACAACAACAACAGCTAAGAATAAATTTGGCATAAAAATTGATTATACCAGTGTGAAAGACATCGTGACCAATGATTGTGCACTCATCAACTTCTAAACTTTGTTCTAATGCAAGATTTCTAAATATTTAAATTAAGCGCGAATTAATACATGAGGTGTTGCCATTGGCATGTAAACACTAATAGTATGGATAAAGTAGATATAGTTATGTAAGTTAGTGGCGATTTCCATAATTAGGTACCTATATTGTTTGTGTTTCGCCCGTCAAATTACGTTACGTGATGCTACAATGCATGAACAATACGTCGTACGCCGGGTGCAGGCGTACAAGGAAACCACGATGAACACATACAGCTCAGATTGCATGTTTATTGAATGACGTCGGTGAAGGCGACAGCGAGTTGTCCACGACCGCCGCTCCATCATATTTATCCGCTGTATTTTCATAATAAGACGACTCAATAGTGCACTTGACATAACAAGGACTCAATTTCCTTTACTGACACGGTATTGTGTGAAAAAGTTTGTGAAGACAAATTAGCGTAGGTAGATACATAATAATATTTAAACGGGAATTAACGCGATCAAGCGAGGGCGCTGTGTAGAATGTGGTAGAATTTAAAAAAAAAAAAAAAAAAAATGGTATAGGTATACAGGGTGAATTTTTCAAAAGGGCTTGGATGGCCAAATCCGAAACTATAAGGAATAGCGAAAAATGCTCAAAGGAGTTACGAGCCCGATTTTGATGAAACTTACAACCTCATCATTAGATTTTTGAAAAACCAAATATCCTAACTAGGAATCGAACCTGTTGATTTTGAAAAAAAAAACACACCCTTTATTATTTCACCATGCGATAGTGTTGCTATTAAGGTTCTTATTCTGGGAAGTAATGACATACCGCAAACTAAAGGAAAGAGCTCATCTTTAACAAAATACATTTTATTTTTCTTACATTAACTGATTAATTGTTCAAAAGGTAGACCATTGTTTTCAATACATAACTGGATTTGAGACCTCAAGGATCGTACTGCATTCAATATTACAATGTTGTTGATTCCGTTTACAATATTCTCCAAAGAACGTTTCAATTCATCTGTATCTCTGTATCATATTATGTCTTTGTAAATTTCGTTTTTGACATACCCCCAGAGAAAATAATCTAAGGGAGTAAGATCCACGGATCTCGCTGGCCAAGGCACAGGACCATGCCTTGCAATAAAATTATCGTCAAACTGCTGAATCAAAATCTCTTTTACGGTTATTATGGTCTGGAGCTCCATCTTGTTTAAAAAAATACATCAATCATTATAATCATTCTGAGTATAATTTAAAACACGGAATAGTTACGATCTTTTCTGGGATTTCGAACGAAACAAATAGGGTACATGAAACATGAATTTTATTAAATTCCAAATTTTCCTTAAATTTGCCGTATGTCATTACTTCGCAGAATTTGTTCCTTAACAGCGACACTATCGTATGGTGTAATAATAAAGGGTGTGTTTTTTTTTTCAAAATCAACGGGTTCGATTCTCAGCTAGGTTTATTGGTTTTTCAAAAATCTGATGATGAGGTTTTAAGTTTCATCAAAATCGGGCTCGTGACTCCTTTGACCATTTTTCGCTATTCCTTATTGTTTCGGATTTGGCCATCCAATCCCTTTTGAAAAATTCACCCTGTATACATACCTTTGGAATGCCTGACGTTTCGACCAGGTTACACCAGCCGTGGTCACAGGCTGACCCTCCGTCGTCGAGTCCGTGAGGTAGCCGGTTGTTCATCTACCCGTACATTTTCGACATTTTTTATATTATTGTTCCTCCATGTACTACACGGGCGCTATAAGTTTAGACCTGACCGCTATGACGCGTCATAGCGGTCAGGTCTCAACTTAAAGCGCACATTGTTATACCGTCACATACCACACTCACAGGGTCCCTATTATCTGAGCAAACGGCTCGGTGTCTATCCGACCGCGTAGAAAAAAATATAGATAGTTTTCTAGTTCCATTGAACTTGCTGCCTATTTGGTATAAAGTGTTAGGTATACTACATATACACTAGCAGATAAAATAAGTATAAAACGACAAATTGTCTCTACTTTTATGTTTATTTTATCTGCAAGTACACTTATAAATACGCACAACATAATATAGGTTTGCCTTATACATAATATATATTTTTAAATATATACTTATATGCAAAATGTAATTATTTGTGCGAGTAACATGAAGCTATTAACAATCGATGCCAAGACAGGACATTCAACCTCTGATAGCAAGTACGCATCATGAGTATAATACCTATATGTCGTTATGTTACGGCACTTACTAGTGCATCAACAATTATGATACGTGCCGTGCTCGATACTATCTCTTCGGTTATTTATTATTCATGCAAATTACACCCGTCTGCCGGTCACACGATGCCTAATACTGTTTCTGAGATCTCTTAGGCATTTGACACCGTCTATTTAATCAGTAATAGTAAGAAACACGATATCAACGTGTTCTGTTTTGGTCTTCTCATGCCATATTTGAAAAATAAAAGTTTCAACAGCAAAAACATTCAAATGCATTCATTACATTTCGGTAAGTTGGATAGAATTGACTAAATTTTAAGGATTTTTTAAAAAATATGACGAGCAACGTTTTAGAGCGGAATATCATTACCATAGTCAGACATCCATGGTAGGTATTGTGTGGTGTATGTTGAGTCACGTCTACTGTCGTATATTTTACCGTCAATTGTTTGATAAATCGTAACCATAGCTCTGATTAGGCAACAGTACAACACTAACAATAGGCTTCATTCATGCATTCTGGGGAACTCATCACATTACGAGTAGGTACCCCCGTGACGGAACACCGTGTGGAATTTACTCGTTAAAATGGTTTAATTCACGCAATTTTTTTATGAATTTAATAAACATATCCACTAAATATGTTTACCAATGTCATGCGTAATGCCTACCCTATTATTTGACATGAACATGAATCTTAAGATGAGGATGATGATAGGTACCTAGTTTGTCATAAATTATCATGGATATCATTCTTCTACCTTATAGTCTGGTAAAATGAAATGTATCTATAGTAAACCGAACTTACTAATTAAATGATTCCGTTGTTGTTCCCTTTCGTTTCGCAAACTTGTGCATTTTAGGAATTTCGGTGGTTTTGCAAAATAATTCTAAGCAAGACTGATGTGCTAAATTTTTTTTTTCGCGAACGCGGTAACTTATTCCGTACCTACTCATCAAAATTGTACAGCTAACAACAAAATTTCCACGGCGCGTCGGATGGGTTCATACTTGTACAAGGAGGATTTATGATGAAACCATAATTCTAAATCGATAAGTATCTCATTACCTACTTTTAACATCTAACACGTAGATAGGTAGTATTTTTTATACTTACTTAATAAAATTGTGATCTCAGTTCCCTAATAAAACTCCATTTTCACAAATGCTACGCATTCTAAAAAAATTTTATATTACAAACTATCCATACACATACCTAGGTACTGTCTGAAATATAAATAAATGATCCGCGATTATTTTATAATGATAATGGTAGTCATTCATTCGATCCTGTTTGAATATAAACCGTTAACTTCCCGGGGCCGGGTCGACGCCGAAGTGAAAACCATTGTTCATGTTCCGTTCGTTACGGACAACGATCGTGTTTTTGTATCAGTGTTTAGTGCTCTGCTCTTATTGGCTTTTAAATCACGAATTGTACAATTCCACACATACATGTACCTACATATTTTTATTATACGCTTTTACAGGCATTTTAACCTGCTTAACCATAAATAGATGACATGGATTTGTAACTAGTATTTATAACCTTTGTTTATAACAATACTTTTAAGTAGGCATCACGCATGAAACGTTCGCTACGATCGTGGTCTCGGGTCAATGCACCTTGTTCCCAACAATCAGTACACTATTAAATCATAATAAACAAGCGGCTATACTTAATATAGGCAATCGCTTCACTTGGTTTACATTAATTGCTAATTACACAACATGTTGCACTAGGTAAAGTTGTTTGTAAACATATCTTAATTTTGTGATCATGCTTATCACTACATAGTATAAAACAAAGTCGCCTTTACTGTCCCTATATCCCTATGTGCGCTTAAATCTTTAAAACTACGCAACGGATTTTGATGCGGTTTTTTCCAATAGATAGAGTGATTCAAGAGGAAGGTTTATATGTATAATACATGCATCATATACTAAGGCTAATTTAGTATCAGCATTGCACCCGTGCGAAGCCGGGGCGGGTCGCTAGTATATAATATTATACTCAACATCACAGGATTTAGGCTGTTTTTACACGAGGCAGCTTCGCGTTTTACAGTTTTTATAAATTTTATACGAAAACTCAGTTTAGTTAGTGAAGTGTTTTGTAGTTTAAATACAGTACCGAACATCTCTGCAAGGAGGAGCATCGTGATTGGTAATTCCAAGATAACAAAGATTGCGTATTAGGTATTACTAACTGACAATCTTAGAAACAGCTTTGTTATTTTCATATAAATGACGTAGGTATGCTATGTAACTTCATTATATACTTACCTGCCTAGATATTCATGCATAGGTACGCTACCTTGCACTAGGCGGGCATCGAACCCATAACCTCTGATTTGGCAAACGACATACTCCGCTATGCCACAGAGGTCAATACCACAAGAAAAATGCAAAACAAAGTTTTGTCTTTTGTTTGCCGACACTAGTTTCCATACTAACAAAGTCTAAAAACACTTCGCCATGGATTCTTTATTAATACGTAAGATTTATTAAATTATTGTTCACAATGTTCAATACATAAGTATATGGGGATCCACCCAGATTTACATAGCCCGAACCAAACACCTGCTGATTGTCGAGCGGAAGCTCAGTGGGGCGAGCACGAATTTTCTTTCGTATCGAGTTCCTAACGTGTGCGACAAAAATTGTATGAAATTTGTACAGCGCCCCTATCGTGCGTAAAAGGAACTGTACAAATCTCATATAATTTCTATCGCACACGTTATGAACTCGATTCTTAAGAAAATTCGTGCTCGCACCACTGTACATAGTCCTCTCGGGGTTGCTCAAAAACAGCAAGGGAGCGGACCCCGGGCCCAAAGTGCATGTTTTGGATGCAGCCGCCGGAACTAACGCTGTGGTGATGTTGATATCTTACATACCTGAACACCTTTACAATATTGTGTTAATGTTAACTACTATGATGTGTAGTTATAACATCTTCCTCGTTGTTTACTAATCGAACAAACCAGTATCGACATAACATACTTTCATAAATGGTTTAATATAATATATAACATTTGATACTAAACTGAATATAGCTTAGTCACTTTGCAAAACCGTGCAACAGGTTTTAATAAAAGAAAATAAATTGCCTATATAAACTATATAGGTAATAAATAAATACACTGATAAATGAAAACTTAATACGTAGTATTTATTGTACGAACATTTTCTACAACGTCATTATTAAGAAAATAAAAACAGGACTGTCAAATGGCAAATCAATACAATGAATAAAACTTTTAGTCCTGCACCCAAGTATATCTTTCTACTTCAGTGAACAAAGACGACCTTGCGTACTAGTATCATTTTATTATTTGCCACAACCCTGCGGTTGATTATTTCTAGAACATGAAATAAAATATCTTCAATAATATAATAATAATATAAATTCAATAATTAGTTGCTATAAAATTAAACATGTTCTCATCTAATATTAAAAGAGATCTTAATTACGTTATACTCAACTGGAATTTGTAATGGAATTTTGAACGTTGTTGATGAAACATTGTAACTAAACTACAGATTCAATTTTGGTTCAAACTTGGCGTTGTAGCGACGCATGAAACATGTTTACATACACAGTTCACTTAAAGTTATTACACAAAGATTAGAGAAAATATAATAACATTATGTCACAACTTATCCCATACAGTTTCAATTCAGCATTAATCACATTAAGTATAACAATGGCTAATTAAATAAATAGACAACCTTCAGGACGGGACTTGTCTTGTCCCTTTCTAGAGGGAGTACCTGGATCCTACCTCGATAGTGGAAAGGTACCAGGCTTATTCTGAAATTTACTTATTTAAATTCATTAATAGATTCTGGCAGTGCTATTCTCTAAGGACACAGCCTTGCGTTCGTCGCTGCGACAGTGACGAATTGCTTAGGTGATAAGGTCCCAGGCCTTAATAATTGGGCAACGTGTCGAGATAAAGTAGCCACTGCTCCGTTTGATTTTACCACTAATCTTTATCACCTAAGCAGTTCGTCGCTGTCGTAGCGACGAACGCAAGGTTGTCCTTAGACAATACCACTGCTGAACATTCTGTGGAAATCTAAACAGCTATTTTGTTAAGATCGGTATTCGTATTATGATTGGTCCTATACTCGTACTCCTGTCTCTAAATATTTAACACACAAAGTGACACTTAATATTAAGAATATCAAGAATTGTTTCTACAGATTCGCAAGACTGTAGATAAAGCTTGTGAATCTAGGAGTAAAACTCACATTATAAAGACTACCCCCCTTAGGTAGGGGGATGGTCTTTATAATGTGAGTTTGCAAAATAAAAATGTAAATAAAGACTTATGTTTGCCTATTATATAAAATAATCGATTGTTACCAACGGATCACTAAATCCATCCACCGAGGTGGTCAGTTAGGAATTTCATTCCTATCAAACCACCTACTGTCCACATGGGTGGTCAGTTAGGAATGTTTTGAAGTAACCAACCACCTTTTTTCTAACCTCTATTATGTGAAAGGAAAATATAATTAAATTTAGATCATTTATATTTGTACTTAACTGATTAAAGTTTCCTTAGTACCTGTACATAACAAATGTACCAACCCTAGTCTGATTGCAACATAATATTATGTTCATAAGCACTGAAGGGTAACTAGTTATCGAAAAATGGATGCCAACCATCCGTTACAAAAAAATCTGCCCTATAAATTACATTGTGGATTTTAATCTCCCTTCAGTCTCTAATCAGATTTCTTAGGTTCGACATCTGTGTTAAGTTTTTTAGTCGTCATGGCCGATGATAAGGTATTGTTAGGCCACGTTCACACGGCGATTATTTTCCCGTATACCGTATACGAGATTTTTATCGAATAGAGTAGTGACAACAGAATATATATGAAAACTTAAAAATTGTTCACACGGCGTTCATACGGGAAAATCCCGTGTTCTAGAAATATATTTTAACGTATACCGTGCGAAGTTGTCACTGGAACGCCGCGTCTCGAAACGATTTTATCGAATACGACACGCAGTGGCGCTTATGTTCATGTTGTCTCGTTCACACGACTCGCCCGAAATCTCGCTTCGAGAATCGGCGAAAATCGAATCGAATGGTTGCCGTGTGAACAATTGCATCGTATACGGTAAAACCGTATACGTGAAAACGTGTGTGCCGTGTGAACGTGGCCTTACTGGTTACAATAGGTACTCGCTTGTTATGTATGAAAAAGGAAGTTCCATGTTACTTATAAATAAATACAAAAATAAGGCGTTTCAAAATAGTGTTCTCTTTTTTAGGCGGCCGAAATCGCTTCAGAAGTGCCGGTGGTAACTGAAACTGCTGAAGAAGCAAAGACTACAACTGAAGCTAAAGAAGATAAAACGCCTGAAACCCCGGTTACAGAACCCATCACTAATGGAAGCTCTACCCCAGAAACGCCCAAAGATGAGACACCCGTTGTTGAAGAACCAGCAGCTCCCAGTTCTGAAACAGAAAAACCAGAATCTAAAACAGAAGTGGAACCTGAGCAGTTACCAGTTAATGGACTTTCCTTAGAACAACCTACCAAGGAAACAACTGAAAATGTGAAAAATGAGGACAGCAATGAAGAACCCACCGCTGAAACGGCTGAAAGTGTACCTGAAATTCCCGTCAAAAAAGAGGTTTGTGTTGAACAAATGCCTTTGATAGATTCCAAGCCTCCACCACTCCCTGCGAATCCTCCTCCTTCTTCTGTGGCATCCTTTGCCGCCACCACAATGGCACCAGAATTGTCAGATGCTTCGCTAGCTAACACTGCTGATAACGCAATTCTCCCGCCTCTATCACCACCCTCCGACCCAATTATAAAAGATGAACTTGTTGAAATCGCATCCAAACCCGAAATCAATTTAACAGTCGCCCAAACTGTTAGTAATGAGCTTTCCTCCCCTGTGAAAAAAGTTAGTGAAATGACTTCGCATCCAGCAACTGAAAACGGAGTAGAGCATAATACTAAAGACACCATTATTTTGACCACTGATCCTATAGAATGTAACAAGCTTGCTACAGTAGACATTGTTGAAAATGAAAGTGAAATCATTGAGAAACTACATGTGGAAAAAGAAGAATTATCAGATAATGTCTCGCCCAAGGTGCCTTCTCCACCGGAAATAGTAGAGGACGAAAGATACTTGCCTTCTAACAAAGAGTTTCAGCCAGAAATACCAGCACTAGGATTGGTTGAAGAAGCAAGAAAAGAAACGGAGCCAATTTCCAATGAAAAGTCATTAGAACATGTCGAAACAGAAGTGCTCCCTCCTCCACCAGAATTAACTGAAGAAATAGAAACAGAAAAGGTATTTGAAAATTCTGAAATAGAACCAACTCCAGTTAAAGAACCTGCGATGCCTGCTCCTCCACCGCAGGTTTTCATGGTTCCTGACGAGCCAAATACCGTAGAAAATTTACCCGATCCGCCACCACCAATAGACGATGAAGTTACCAATGTTTTCGTAAATAACAGTGTCCCAGAAAAATGTGAAATCACACCTGATGTGACGGAAGTTATAGTTAATTCTAATAACATATCTGAAACTGAGGAAATAAACCATAAAGACGTGGAACACAAGAATGGCGATGAGCAACTTGATAAAGATTCTAATGAAAAGTCAAAAGAGTCTCTAGAAAATACAAATGAGATAATCGAGTGCAACGGTAACGTAACTGCTGAATTAACACCGCGGAGTTTGTCAAAGGAAAGTGTCGAATTAACCCCGGCAGCCGCTATAGATATGGTGAACTTAGAATCGGACAGAACGGCGTCTCCCGCGGAGTCGCCGCTGGCCGCGGCCCCGGAGGCGCCGGCCGCGGCCCACGGCGAGCTGCCGCCGTGCGACGGCGCCGCCCCGCCACAGGTGAATACCGTCCGGAACATCTTGCTCTTGTAGTGGACTTAGTACTGTATTTTCAGAAGCGTTTGACATCCCGTTAACAGTTCTCGTATTTAGATTCATGTGCATTTCTTTACCAGCATGTATGGACGTCAATAACCAGAAGAGTCATGAGTGTGATCGAATCGACACTGTAAAATCATTAAATACAGCCTGTGGCTGGACTCCCATCCTTTCCTCTCCTGGCTTGAAACTCAATATAGATACATGATTGATAATATGCTAGCATGGTGATTTATTTTATGCTTTGGTGCTAACACATTTTGATATTTTACATTCATCTAATTGATAGTAATAACGATTAATATTGATCTTTAACCACCCTACATTCGTATACTTTTAATTATATGTATCTTATTAATTGTATTGCATAGTACATTAATTACGTTCTTCGAAAAATAAATGTTAAGAGATTCGTAATTTAAATAGGAAATTAAAAGCATATTACTATTTGCAATAAATATTTAATTTGCCACTTATGTAATTGAAAAACTAATTTTGCCACAGTCACATAGTCAAGGTCAGTCTAAATAATTCATCATTAGAAAGAATTACAGCTGACAGGAAATAATGTAAAAGAAGTGTAAAAAAAACTGAATTAAGGGTCAACAATAATATTGGAATGAAGAACATTGAAAGGTCCGAATGTACATAGCTTCCCAGTGTTCAAGCCGTTGTCGCCCAGTTAAATATGTGTAACAATTAGTGAAATTCCCATATTGTCCATCTGATCCCGGTCAATTAAAATATACAGCAAAATGTTTTTGTTATGACATGTTGTCTGGACTGAGTTCACCCTATTAACTAAACACTGCGGCATATTGTACGGCACCGCGTGGGATCTAGGAAGTCTTTTTAATAACAAACACCCTAAATAAAACCGTTTAAAAATAGCTTTGTAATTATAGTTTTTTACCCACCGTAACCCATCGCAAGCTTTTGCAGCACCCTAGTGCATATAGGGCAAGTAAAAAAAACAATTATCAAAGTCTTTGGATCGGCATCAAGTGTGATTAATTGTAAACAATGTTGGAATCCATTGGAAAGAGCTAGTTTAGGCTGTTACGTAATATTTTTTGCTTCACCAGAGTTTTTAGGTTTAAACTCGGTTGTTTTGTAACTCCACTGCAAACAATGTAATGAAGTTTTTATGATTTTAAATTATTATGTTATAATATGTCGTTAATGTAGAAATTTAAGAAATGCCAAACTCCTTATTACATTACGTATCTCTATCATAGTTGCGAGTAAACTTTACTCCAAATTTATACCTAAATTACTATAATTACTTAGTGTACACTTCACGACATTGAATAATAACCGATTGTACGGTTAAACGTGCAGTATGGTATATATTGTCTTGTAGTGCCTACTTGTCTGTAGACATGCGAAGAATTTGGATGACGCACAGAGGATGATTTTATGAATAAGCTAGTGCGATTTCCCTGTTGTATTTAACATTTTTTGAAGCACAACAAATTTTTCCCTCACAATTTATTCACTGACCGCGTCTTGATCGTAATAGTCGTACGAGAGTGAAGGCCTTTGCGAATATCGGCAGGTTTCAGAAATATTTGTAAAAAAATGTAATACTAATTAAAAACAGTATTCTCTTATTCTTATTCTTCATATTCTAGTAGGTAGTAGATAATGTCGTGACGATTGCTTATGCCTAGACATAATAAATATGTATATAGGCAGGTCCTTTGATGATTATAGTACGTAGTTACTGCAGTGAATCCGGGGCATTTGAGGTGAATATGGCGTCTACCAACAAATATTTCATAAATAAATTACCATTAGTATTATCGTCATTCATACTATAGTGATAAGATAATAATTATACCGGGTGTCCCATGGCAATGCGCGATGCCACATGAGAGAAAGTATCTAAAATTATGTATATGGACAATTTTCAATTTGAAAAAGAAGACTTCATTTTGATTTTAAAAACAATTTCAGCTGCATTCAAAGATTTTTGAGAATTCGCTTGCAACACTCCGTAATCGAACCACGTGAAAGGAAATACATATAATTAAAACTTTTAAATTCAATGAATCCTGCCGGTTGATGGCCTAAAATTACAGATGTTAGTTTCACAGATTTTAGACGTTTCAATTAGCTGTGTTGCAAGCAAATTATCGAAAATCTTTAAATGCAGTTTAAATTGTTTATAAAATCAAAATGAAGTTCTTTCAGTGAAATTGTTCAACTACATTATTTGAGATAAGTACTTCCCTTCTATGTGGCATCGCCGTGGGATATCTGTATAGTAAGTAAAGTTAGTGCTACTGATGTCTAACTTCATCTTAATCATTTAATGTGCTGCTGTATATCGATAGCCGCTTTATACTATATGAATAAATAACTGCACACACCTTTGTAAATTATACAAAAATAATTTGACAATCATTGATATGATCTGCACGTTAAAATGTTTATGTATTCTACAGGAACCTGTCCCCATAAGTGACAAACTAGCAGACTTGATATCTGAAGTTCCTGAAGTGCCAGAACTAAAATTAGAAACGGTATGTTTTACACTATGCCTAATATTTTACTTATATGCTTGATATAAACCGAATGTGATTTTGATGTACTAAATTCAGTTGCAGGTGACGACAAGCGACGCGGCGGTGGCCAACTAATCACCACATCACACATAACCGCAACCCATCGTCCACGACACGGACTGTGTCAAAAATGAGCCTTTAATTTATTTCGATTTAGTACTGCGGTGTATTATTGTCGAACTAAGTTCGGATAATAATTTGCATTATTAAAATGCGGTTTTCAATTTCAAATGTGACGTTCATATAGAATGATTTATACTATAAGTTTAGCGTGCTTTGCTTCTATAAAATTAAGATTTTATACATTTTATTCGCTAGAATCGAGTTTTTATAATTATATTACATTAACAAAGTTATATAGACAGTATACGGTGCGATAAGTTGGTGCCATTATTACAGGGGTATTAGTTTGACGTTGTCACGAGTCGCTCGCTCCAAGCTCACATCAAGTTTTGTGTTACTTCAACAACAATATTTAGTAAATTAAATAAATAAAATTTCTTTCTCATTTTAAGCCTTCAGGACATTTCGTTATTCTGTACCATATACTTACATATTATTAAAAACTTTTTATTAATTTCGAGCCGAAGCTCATTAGCTGTGACTAGATATATATTTTAAGATTCGGTGGTTTGTTGCTTTCATATTCGCTTTAAAAATATACACCGAACTGTATCTAGCTATCTAAAATTAAAAACATCCATAAGTATCTATATGAATTAATTGAATGAAGAAACGTGATGTTCTTTGGAGGACAATCGCGTCTGTAGGTATGGATTACTGTATTTGCGAAATGTAAAACAATATTTGTTTAAAATGGTCTGTATTTAGAAAATAATTACAGTTTTTTATATTCTATTTTGTCGAGTTTGCGACATAAGGTATGATAATAGTATCGCCACTTGTAATAAATATAATTTGAAACATTTTATTATGTATATATGAACACGGGTTCATTTACTCGTATACCTGCTTAATCTGTTAATTGTCAAATTGAAGTTTGAAATTACTTTGTAAATTGTTAAGTATGAGGGAATATGAATTTCTTTATTATCTCATTAGTGTATTCTATATCCACTATGTTTTATTCGTAGTCTTTATATTAAGTTGTATAAATTTAGTGTGTCAGCAGCTCTCTGTAATGCAAACTCATGAAATTGAAATAGTGTTGGAAAGTTGCTCTGTGTGTCAAGTGAAATGCAGTAAGGTTGAAAATTTAGGCATTCTTTGTGGTGTGTGGTTGTTGATCAAAATTTAATGGATGAGGATGGTTTTTGATTATATATTTGAAATTGATATTCAGTGGCCAAGTTTGTGATTATACTATACAATTTATAAACTTATACAGACATTATTATACTATTTAGAATGTAGTAATGTATAACAAGTTAGTGTGGGTGGCATGGTTATTATCTGCCGCCATTAGTATATTGTTTTCCACCTCATTCATATGATACAATTAGAAGACTTTAAGGTTTGATATTACTATACAACATTAAGGTAATTTTCTACATAATATTCTGTGTCCACTAACCACATGATTTCCAGATCAGTTTTGTAATTTTATACAATTTTTATGAAATTTAATGTGACACACTCCACGATTGGGGAAAATATTCCATTATAGAAGCAGTAAAAGTGAGTGAGACATTCCATATCAAGTTCAAACTTCTGTCTAAAACTTTGCATTGTATGTACTCTAATTACTATGTTATCTGATACGCGATCTCATAACAGCGTTGGTCGTCAAGTGTAACAGTAAGTTCTTCAGAAGGCAACAAGATACTAAGCTATAGATATTTAGTGTCCTCACGCAAATGTACACGTAAAAACCGTGTAAATACAATTTAGAACTGATACTGTAACTATAAGACGGTTACCATTTGGTTTTGTATACAGATATAAATTGTAGTGATATTAAAGGGTGTTTATAATATAGTAGGTACTTCATATCAATTTGTGAAATCTTTACCATTGCTTGTCCAATAGTAGGTATGTAATGTTTAAGACATCTTATAATTGTAATAGAATGGTAACCTGAAATTGACTGAGTTCTTTATAATTCAAGGAAATTAACTTATTTGCTCATTATGCAGCGTGGAATTTGTATGATAATTAAAATAGGTAATTATGTTATTCCAATTATTGAAACTTAATGTTGATGTGTGAATGTCTCTAATCAATAAATTTTGAAAATATGATTGTGATTTTTATTGTAAAGTTACGTGAGTGACTACTGTCATGTGGGTTTACTTTAGCGAGGTACTAAAACGTGAAACGGAAGCCAATTATGGCCGGCGCACGATGACGGCATGGCATGGCAAAGGATTTTATTACCAATCAAGTTATTTTGAATTTTATTTTACATACATACATACATACATACATACATACATACAAATCAAGCCTTTTTCCCATTGGGGTAGGCAGAGACAACATCTTTCCACTTGCTACGATCTTGGCATACTCCTTTAGCTTCTTCAACTTTCATGATTTAACTATATGCACGCTGTTTCCGGGTACCTACTCTTGACCTGGCCATTCTCCAAAACGTCCTGGATGTGATTGGAATATGTACCTACGCCTAGGTCGGCCTTTACCGGGTTGCTCATTCACCCTCACCCGTAGGACCTCGACCTGCTTCTGCTAGGGTGAGAAACGGTTCCACCCGTCACCCCCAGGCCTGCGCTCATGGAGGACGGAGGTCCTTAGACCTCTGACGTCTGCGTCCGTCGCCGTCCGGGAGAGCTCTGTGCTACCTATCGGCCGCTCTTTCCGCCGCCTCCTTGAGGTTTAGGCGCATAATGACAAAATCGCAAAAGGACAGATTCGTAAAATGACAGACGATATTAGATTGTCGCAAAATGTCAATAACTCAGAAAGCCAGACTCGCAGAATGCCTGGAGCAAGAACATTAGAAATTTCCTTGGCCTGGATTCACAAAATGGCAGATTCTCAGAATGCCAGATTCACAAAATGGCAGATGCGCAGAATGCCAGATTTTCAAAATGTAAAGACTATTTACTGATATAAAATATTAACATCACTTATATGGAGATTTGGGTGTCTTATTTGTAAATTTATAAGATCACCACCGCACGGTCCCGCCTTTAGGAGCTCAGTGGTAATTCCGTCATCACTAGGGCACTTATTATTCTTCATTTATTTGAGAGTCGCCTCTATCTCGCACTGCTCGACATTGGGTATCTCCTCGGTGTAAAAGCGCGTGAGTTGGTCTTCATCGCTGTGTCCCGTCGGTTTTGTCGTCCGTTATGCATACAGCTGTCCATAAAACTTCTCAACCTCTTCAAGTATCTCGAACCTTGAGGTGATGGTTCTTCCATCTTCAGTTTTGAGTTTCGTCAGATGGGGCCTTCCCAACTCAGCGAACACTTTCGACCCCCCTATCACGCTCGATCGCATTCTGAATGGCGCTTGTGTTGGAGCGTTGGATTTTTAATTTGTTGGTTTAAGGCTCTCCCACCTGACGAAGACGACTAAGTGGAGGGCTCGTCACGCCTCCTCCTCATAAGTTCGAGAGTCTCGGAAGAGTTTGGAATCAAGCTGTTTGCGTTTACCGGGAAAAAACTTTCGGGACACTTCCTGCAGAGTTTTGACCACTGTGTCGGTTTTCTCTTCAATGCTGCCAGTGGTTTCCAGCGTTCCGAAACGATTTTGGAGTTCGAATTGGAACTTTTCGGACCCTAGAGCTACCTGGGGCGGTGTAGGTCGGAGTAGACTATCATCCGGCCAATCTTTCAGCTTTAAGGTTGATATTTAGAGAGCCTCTGATAAACCTGTAATCACTTCCGGTTTTAAACCTGTTGACCACGGAGACATCTCTAAATATGTGCTTACTATCCGTGATGAAAAAGTCTATCTCGTTCCTTACCATGGAATCCTGCCTTTGCCAAGTCCACTTCCTGTGGGGCTTCTTCTTAAAGAAGGTATTCATTAAGAAGAGCCCTTGGGATTCTAGAAAGTTGACCAGCATTTGGCCCCGTGTGGTTTTGGCGCCCCACTCCATAGGGTACGATTCTCGCTTCACCGCGCTCTTGTACTCCCACTTTGGCATTGAAGTCCCCCTTATCAACGTTGTAGGTGGCCTTGGCGGTATGATTCTTTGCCTTGACAATGTCCTCATACACAGCCTCGGCAGGCCTTCGTCGGGGTGAGCCGAGAAGATGTAGGTACCTAGTGTACATACATATCGTACATGACTTCTTTGTGTGATACAACTCCAGAGAACACGAATATCGCATCGCCACCAGCAGATTTTACTATCAAAAGCAGGGAGGTGTCTTAAAGTAAAAATGAAAGGAACTAAACTTTTATAAATCTATATTTTCTAAGGTATTTATCATTTTTAATAACATATCTTTATTAATATCATACGAAATTCTATTCTCTTGACTAACTTTGTTTACTGTAGTCACTTGCAACTGCAACAATGGATATTTTAATGTTTTCAATTCACTTGTTCCAATGATAAATTTGACAAGCCAATCAATATTGACTACAGTTTCACCATAGTTACTACTATAATGATTCAATGCTGCACCAATAAGTTCAGACCAATATTTTTCAATTAAATTAGTAAAATAAATTGTCTTCTGTTGATTCCAACCCTTGTTGTTAACAGATTTGATGACATTCTGTATATCAAAATCACAGTCTGAAATAATAGTCCTTATGTCTTGTTTAGCTTTTTCATAGATGTCTGGCTCCAGATACGTGTTTGTGCCATTTCCTGAATAGTATAAGTTAGATAATATTTCCTGTGAAACCTGAAATAAATATTTGTAATTATTTATAACGTTACCTATACAAAATTGAAAGTACATACACTATGTTCTCCTTTAGATTTGAATTGTGCATCTTTCATGTGTGGGGCCTGATCCAAAAATTTAACTGCTCTGGGCAAAGATAATTTTTACCGCCCTATACCATAGCATAATAAGTCACGAGCTTGTTAAGATGGAGATGTTATTATAGGTAATTATAATAATATACACATAATACACACAACTTTTGAATGGCCCATTCCCAACATTTTCCTGCAACATACCCCACTGGGGCTTGTTGTAACAAAATTTAGATATTTTCTCTACCGCCCTGGTGGGGCTTGAAGGGACAACTTTTGATAGTGATTCTTTGATTGGAAAAAGTGGTCATCCAGGACAGGACTTGAACCTGTGACCAGTCCCTTACAGATGGCTCCACCGGCCCCCTAAGCCATAGAATATATCGGAAAAATTCGAGCATCTAGAATTGGGTCCAGGTAGCTCAGTTGGTCAAAGCAATACCCCTGTAAGGGACTGGTCACGGGTTCAAGTCCGCTCCTGGATAATCACTTTTTCTGATCATTAGGAATAGTCAGCACACAAATGCTTTAAAATTTTATTGAACTTTTGATAGTATTCCCATCAACCACTGCCAAAGATTGTCCTAACTGCCCCCATAGTTGCAATAAATAAAACATTCTTTAAAATCAGTATTCATATCATACCTATATTATAAAGATATCAAGCACATTATAGATAAATGGAAGTAACAAGTAACAAGTTGTGAAAGGAATGTACCAATTGGATTCTGTACTTACATTTTGAAAGTTATCAAGAGGTTCCATTTTAATTACGATATCCATTTAGTTTTTGGTATCTGGTTCCAAAGAGATCTTGATTCTTCTTTTCTAATTAGTAGGTATTTGTTTTTTACTGATGTTAAGGTCTTCTTAATAGCTTCTACACTTCTACAGCAAGTACTTGCAACTTGTTATTATCTTTTCAACTTCAATTTTCATACTGGCTAACTGGATAGTGGGTTCGGGTTCTTTTCTTTTCTGATAACATACATACATTTATTTTTTACTGCGACTTCAACGCACAAAAAGTTACCTGTAATGTCCTGTATTAAAATTGTATAATTCGGGTTTTGTGTACATGTCTCGATCAATTTTATTCTGGAATCGAAAAGTCAGCGGTCAGTTCATTTTTTTTTTTTTTTTTATATTTGCTCCTTTCGGAACAGGCTAAGGTTCTATAACCATGCTGCCTTGTCATCAGTATTCTTCTTGTTCATATTAAATGCAATAATCTTGTTCATATTAGTTGCAGAGTTTTCGTCATTTAGTCATAGTCAAGGTCAGTCAATAGTCAAATCAGTCAGTCATAGTCTTACCCCAGTAAAATAGTGGCGACTTTACTAGAGGCTTCTATGGAGTTTTGAAATCAACGTTGAAAAGCACAATTCACGGTAATATACCACTTTCCCGAACTCGTGCACGTTACCGAAGATGTTATATTTAAAAATCCACCATTTTTACACATAATAACTACATTTTACACTAATTTTAGAAAATGATACAATGCCGCGATGTGTCTTTTTCAGCGTTGGCGCCAAAACTCCCAGCGGTCAGTTCATGTGATGTGACAGTTGTCTTTTATTTATTTATTTATCGGGCATTGGGTACAGATCCTTTTAGCCTGAAATTTCATGTATAGCTTGTCTATTTAGTCGTGAAAAGAATGTTTGAGGAACTAACATGAAACATGTGAGTGGCAACACCAAACATAAGTACGTCAGTTGTCAATACTATCGTCGAGTTCATGAAGCTATAGGGCCAAACTGGGAAGAACAGCTTGAGTCAAATACCTACATGTCTCTATCTCAGTCTCTGTGGGCCAACTTCTCTTTCGTGTATTTGTACAATGTTGCTATCTTCTTATTAGTATCTCCTAGTAAATTATAGAAAATAGACCATCAAGACTCAATCCAAGAAGTTTGACCAACAGGATTTATTTTCCTTGTGGTCAAATCAGTTTGACAAAATAGTTGACCCATGAGGATTTCTGCATGTAAAAAAAAAAGGCCAATTAGGTATTTCATAATAGGTCAAACCCCGCGGCCAGCGGGGCAAGTTAGGTTGGACTTAAACCGCACGCAGCCTAGGGTCTTCTGACACCAGGGTGTAAGGTGGCCCATAGAGCATTTCCCTCGCACCCGGGCTTGACCCGGGCCATCTCCGGATTTGAGATTCTCCTCGGGTTTGGGAACCACGGTGTTCCCGTCATGCCCCCGGAATAGGGGGGGAGGTACAGTCAGCGCCAAAGGTTGGTTAACAAATTCCAATTTATTGATCGCCTTAGCTCTAAGACCTTTAATATAACAATAGACAAGACATATAAAACATAAGCTTTGTCCTCTGGAGATTATGAAACTACATATAAATTAATGACTGACCTATGTATTCCAATGTAAAAAGGATTTGTATGTATTACATACAAATCCTTTTTACTTCGACTTTTGGCGCCGCTGATGTACATCATGCGGCAGTTTACGAGTGTTGCTTGACTTGCAGATCTGTTTTTTTTTTTACATATGCATAGGACTCATCAATATAACTTCATCATCACATTTGATGCTGGTGATGCTAAATAGCTGAGCCTACAGAGTCAAGGCTTCTATAGGTACTATACTAGATGTGAGCAATACTAAAGTAAAGTGGTCGTCAGTTTGACGATCTCGGTTAAGTGCTTTAGACCAGTGCCGATAGCTATGAAAATGGTAAAAAGTAAAAGAAAATTATAGTAGGATGAAACCTACTTTATTTTGTGAATCGCTCGTTACGCTTGTGATTCAATTTAAGAACCCTTCGCTTACTCGGTCATCAAAACTGAGCACGCGAAGGGTTCTAAAAATTGAACCCAGAGCTTTAGCGAGGGAATCAAAAGTGCACAAGGTGAAAAATCTTTGCACTCGAGTGTAACCATGAAGCCATAGTGCAACGTTACTTTTCATCCCACCTCAGCGAGGAAATAACTAAATACAATAATCACAAAATAGAACCCTGAGCTTTAGCGAGGGAATCAAAAGTGCACAAGGTGAACAATCTTTGCACTCGAGTGCAACCATGAAGTTATAGTGCAACATGTAACTTTTCATCCCACCTCAGCGAGGAAATGACTAAATACAAAAATATTAATTTCGAATTCGAGTTTTTCTTTGCAATCTCTGAGAACATTTACCATAGCAATGTATATATATTTTTACATTATCAGAAAGAAGAGATTTCAAAGAACAAAAAACTCTGACTTTTTTTAAAAAGCTGATATTTTGACGTGAGAATTTTCGATTGAAAATTGGGGTGGTTTTTCGATATTTATTCAAAATAAGCTGTAAAAAAGGATATTTCAAATCAAAAAAATTACAGTATCTTTGGG
Organism: Lithosia quadra; assembly: GCA_963576445.1. Taxonomy (NCBI): domain Eukaryota; kingdom Metazoa; phylum Arthropoda; class Insecta; order Lepidoptera; family Erebidae; genus Lithosia; species Lithosia quadra. The sequence continues at coordinate 5,721,658 of OY754880.1, read as the reverse complement.
ACTTAAAAAGCTAAGTTTTCACCATATTTCGTGGAAAACAAATATGTTTTGCTTAAGATAAAAATAAAAAACCAAAAACTTGATTATTTGAATTTTTCACATAGATTTTGAGGTTATGTGAAAAAAGTGTAAATACAAAAGTTGTAGGTCTCTTTATTACCTACAACTTTGTCATTTAACTTTTTTCTATAGGACTTGTAGTTTTGCCGGAAATCGAGATAAACCGTTTTTACCCTTAAAACACCCCCCTCCCCACTTCCCGACCTCAAATCGCCCGTAATTTATTTTTCCTTTCATTTTTGTTGTATTCTGGTCCTTTTCCAACAGGTTTCATCCTACTATAAATTTCTTTTGTCTCAAATACTATCGGCACTGGCCTACTTTGCTTTTTACGCCCCGCTTAAAATATCCATGATTGTACGAAGATGGAAACACGTGTTGCTCTTTATAGGAAAGGGAATCTGATAAATTAGTAATAAATAGGCAAGTCAAAATAATTCTCAAAAGAATTGAGATGTTTATTATTTTAATCAGAGCATAATTAAAAACTCTATATTATCATACTGGTAAAACATTTAATTTTAATATTAATACACAATAAAACAAATTCTTATAACTTAGTCAATAGGCACAAAAGTGAAGACTAAACTAGTTATTTCCTAGATGTGGCTTATTGAAGTTGGACAAATTTTATTTTTTACAAATGGTACACTTCAATATTTATGTACAATTATAATCACAAACGCGCGTACATACAAAAAAAGTTATCAAAGGCTTTCATGACCACACAATATGTTAAATTTTCATACAAAAACAGAAGTATATCCTATATGTTCCATTATTCTATGGCAGTAGGTTGAATCTTGTCTTTCTACAGAGTATTATTTATAGTTATTTGTTTAAAAGGTGTTTTAATGATTCACATAACATTGTAAAGTTCTTTACCTTATTTGTTATACAAGAGTGCAAAGTTGCTTTTTAACCGCATGCTCAGCATTTTGATGACCGAGCAAGCGAAGGGTTCTAATCAATAATAAATTCACAAAATTACTCTTCCCAAGGTGGTGGGATGAAAATTTATTTGTCATCCCACCACCTTTGATAAGTTTGTTAAAAAAAACAAAAATGTGTATCAAAACTCAATACAGGCAATTGTGTTTCTGTGAAATATGTTTCATTCTTGTTGAAATTGTTTTTGAAACAATAATATTCAAAATAAAAATACAAGGACCAAATATTATATGGAAAAATTTCTGAGAAACGAAATTCTATGGAATTTCTGTCTGCGAAACAAGGGGCCCCCGTTAAAACCTTAGGACACTAAACAATAAACTTGAAACCAAGTGAGAAACCTAAAATGAGTAATTCGAGTGACGAAGAATTTTTTTTTTGCATTATTCATTTCCTCGGTGAGGTGGGATGAAAAGTTACGTGTTGCACTCGAGTGCAAAGATTTTTCACCTTGTGCTATTTTGATTTCCTTGCTGACACTCAGGGTTCTATTTTGTGAATCATTCGTTGCGCTCGTGATTCAAATTTAGAACCCTTCGTTTGCTCGGTCATCAAAACTGAGCACGCGGTTAAAAAGCAACTTTGCACTTTTGTATAACAAATAACTATTGCACATTCAAACTGGAAAGGTTCCACATGTTTTGGGTATGTTTTGTCCGATGTACATTAGCAGTAATCAACCTTGAATATATCAACCTAGATATGATAGATTTTCAAGATTTATTTATTAATGAATCAGTTGTAGTTGCGCAAAACGATGACACTTTTTTAAATAATGGGCACTTGAAATATCCCCAAGAATAAATGAAAACAAGGTTAAAAAGAGATTAATATATAAGCAAAAGTGTAACATTTTTACTTTTAAGTAGGTACACATTCCAGCATAAATTATTTTAGGGTTAAATGTAAATGATATACTTAAATGTTTAAAAAGTACAATTCTTTAAAATTATAGATCAATATAAATCATGATTACAAAAATAATTATTTGTATTCTTATATGCTCATAATATGGTTTAAGTGTCATTTATAACTAACTATATAAACATAATCCCATATAATAAAGTCTGTTAAGTAGCTTGAGCTAAGTAATAATTATAATTCAACATTATTATAAAATAAATAAAAGTAAGGTATCAATTATTAAGTATTTCAACGGTTTAATGATCTCATTCAGTATCTAGTAGTATTTCACACGTTTATTGGTTAAGCTTTAAAGTTGAATACATAGTAAAAAAGTGAATTAAATAAAATTAAGTTATTGTCATTGGAAAAAAATTGCGCATGAGATCGTTATAAAGTATTTTGTACCCATATACTTTTTAGCTTAGCGAGTAGTAACTCTATTAAGGAAGATTTAGGTTTTGAGAAACCTATACAATGCGGACATGGTTCCTTTTTATTACAAGTAAAATTTTTAAGGTTATAAAAACGACTAACTTGAAATAAAGTTATAAAGAAATACGAATAAATATCTTCGAAGCTTAACGTAAAAATAATTTGTAAGTAAGTACTTTTAAGTGTTTGTTGACAGGCAATCTTAATTTCTTGTTTACCAAATTTACTGAGAAAAGTATGTAGTGAGTTTCTAAACAAACATAATTATTTCCAATGTCTACAATCCTATGAGCTCTTATTGTACCTATGCTCTGGATAAATAACGCTAGCACGATGTGGGTGTACGTCAGACACAGTACCATTAATATAGGTTTTTTACGCAAAAACTCCATGCAATGGTAGTTACTGTAGAAAATTATCTATTAGTTGGTGTAATTATTGTAAAGTGACCTTTATAAGCGCGTGCTCTACACGTACCTACTATTCATCATAAAAATGAGACATACGCTACGCATACCTACACGATACAAACGATACATCTCGCGAGAAGTTCAACAGTAGTAATCCCTTCTGTGGAAGATTTAGTAGGAAAGTCATGTTGGAACAATCGAGGTCTACTTGGACATGGTAAATTTAAATGTAGCTGTGATAAAAGTTCACTTTGACTTTGGTGTCGCCATCCAACACCGCTTCATCAATGTTGCCATGATCAAAATAGGGAGTAAGTAATTGTCAAGTCGACTTTGTCTACTAAGCAGACTTTACCAGAAATGGTGAATGTGGTTCAAGCCAATTATGATTGAACACCAAGAGCGCGTTGATTAGTGCTGCTGCGGTCTAAATTACTAAGAAGTAGCGTTTGCGTCCAAAATCTGTATTTTTATGGGACGTTACTAAACGATAAATATGTGAATAAAATAGATATTGATATAAACGTTACCACAATTGTTACGTTTAAATACGTAGTAAATTGATGTACCATCATTTTAATTTGGATCATTTAAATTATAATTATATATACGTAACGGGTAAAGAGGTAAAGTGCCAAATTAAAATGATGGTGGTCAATAGATTTTTATATTGCGACATTATTTGAGCTTACCTAACTAATATACCTATTACTGAAACTCATAGAAATCTCACCCTGTCATGAATCTTAAGTACTATGTATTTAAATATTTTAACGCCTATTATTTCTTAACTGTGATGAGTCGTAAATGCTTCCATGTCTATTTTATATTCTATATTTTATATAACAAAATAGTGTAGTGATGTGATCAATTTCGAAATCCTAAAACCACAATGGTTTGTAAATCGTTGAGCATGAACAAATAGTTTTTTTCTTATTAATAATATTCGGAAACTCGTAATACACAATACTTACAGAATAAAACGGTATTAACTAATTTGCAGATGTACACATTTTTTTATACAAACAGCTATCGTAATGATAACAAATCTGATTAACTCACATACATTAAACTATGTTCCAAAAGCACATGTTTATAGCACAGTAGCAAGTGAGCTTATGTTAAGAGTAATATTAATGAACAAATCTCTTTGAATCAGCTTGGCTGATACTGTCTATAAAACGCTACATATTCCCAAAAGATGAGTGCATTGCATTTGCAATACTTCAATTAACCAGTCCGGCGTCTTTAGCCATACTGTAAAATATGGAGTTTTTATCCTGTAGCAGCTGTTCTGGAGGAGCATATTCAACGAGTTGACCCTTGTCTAGCACCATGACTTTAGTGGAGTCCATGATGGTGTTGAGACGATGGGCGATGGTGAGTACAGTGCAAGCCGCGAACTCGGAGCGAATGGTTTTCTGTAATATGATACACGTGCTTAGAGTGCGAAGAACATGCGTCATACTCACACAGGATATAAGTATTAGTCAACTTGCTATACCTGAATAAGCTCGTCAGTCTCTAAGTCAACGGCCGCGGTGGCCTCGTCTAGCACGAGCAGTGGGGTCTTTCGCAGGAGCGCTCGTGCCAGGCAAACGAGTTGTCTCTGTCCTACTGACAGGTTCTCACCGCCCTCAGACACCTCGTGCCCTAATCCTGCTTGTAGCCCTGCGGATGTAAACATTCCCATATAACTACCGACTCACACTTCAAGCATTATACAAATACACCTACCGCTACCCACCGAGTACGAACGGTTTGAGATGCGCGTGTGTGAGTGCGCGCCAGATATCGTCGTCAGAGTAAGTGCCGAACGGGTCGAGGTTCATGCGCAGTGTGCCGGAGAATAGCACCGGGTCCTGCGGGATGATGGTGATGCGCGAGCGCAGCTGGTGAAGGCCGATGGTGGAGATGTCCAAGCCATCGATGAGAATGCGGCCCGAGACTGCCTCCACGATCCTGCGAGAGTGATGTCAGATGTTTGTAGAACAGTGCAGTAATGAGTGCGAACACATGCATGCATACCTGAACACTAGAGTACATATAGTTAGGTGCGTACCTGAACACTTGAGTACACATAGTTAGGCGCGTACCTGAACACTTGAGTACATATAGTTAGGCGCGTACCTGAACACTAGAGTACATATAGTTTAGGCGCGTACCTGAACACTTGAGAGGCGCGTACCTGAACACTTGAGTACACATAGTTAGGCGCCTACCTGAACACTTGAGTACATATAATTGGGCGCGTACCTGAACACTTGAGTACACATAGTTGGGCGCGTACCTGAACACTTGAGTACATATAATTGGGCGCGTACCTGAACACTTGAGTACATATAGTTGGGCGCGTACCTGAACACTTGAGTACATATAGCTGGGCGCGTACCTGAACACTTGAGTACATATAGTTGGGCGCGTACCTGAACACTTGAGTACATATAGTTGGGCGCGTACCTGAACACTTGAGTACATATAGTTGGGCGCGTACCTGAACACTTGAGTACATATAGTTGGGCGTGTACCTGAACACTTGAGTACATATAGTTGGGCGCGTACCTGAACAGGCCGAGCGTGAGCGTGGACTTGCCCGCGCCGGTGCGGCCGACGATGCCGAGCTTGTCGCGCGGCGCCACCGTGCACGTGACGTCACGCAGCGCCGGCTCACCTCCGCTGCGATAGGCCAGCGTCAGTTGCTCTAGTTGCAGCGCTCCGGTTTCTGGCCACGTGGCTCCGGGGCCAGACGGTTTAACCCACGGCGCTTCCTATGATAGAATTGACGTATAATTAGTTTAGTACTGTTATCGTCACTATGAGCGTTTATTGATTGTATTTCGGTTCCTCACTTGATCAGTTTCTGCGTATTCTTTTATTCTTTCGACGGCTACGATGTTCGTTTCTACTTCTGAAGTCATTCTGACGAGCCAATTTAATGTTTGCGTGATCTGAAATTTAAAACAGAATTAGTAGTCACAATTGGTTAGTGCAGACCAAAGCCACAATTTGAAGAGAGAATGTAAATACCTGTAATGCGTAGCTGACCGACAACCCCACAAGACCCGGACTGATAGTCGCTCTACTATATACTGCGAACATGGCGGAAAAGAATATGATCAAATTCCCCATCATCTCAAGTCGGACTGCCAGCCATCTGTTCGCGATGCAGCTTGGATAGTAACAGGACTGATTGTGGTCGACACCTCGCTCAGACTCGTCTATAAATCTATAAATGTAAAAGTAGCTCATTAGTAACCTTAATAATGTAGTTCTTTGTCAAAAAATAGTAATCTTAGAGAACTCCTAGAGTTTAGTCACTCATTTTTTTTTAAATTATATACAATTCAATAATATCGGTTAACTTAGGCTCCGAAAAAAAAAATCATCTGATGATTATGTTGACACAACGTTAGCAATCAAATAATGTATTCATAGTTATACCTTTGAGAGACCCCATAAGCTCGAATAGTAGAGGCGCCAGTGATACTTTCGCCGAAGTGAGAATAAATGGGTGAGCGTGACACGGACTCGAGGCGCTTCAACTGTCTTGACGTGGCCACGTAAAACCGTTGGATAACGTAGTAGAGGATACCAATGGGCAGAATCACTGCCATGAATATCGGTGTCGATAAACTTATGACGAACAGAGTACCCAATACCTAAGGGATATTATAACATTCCATTAGTAAATTATACATACATTGTAGCTGACAAAATTGAATGAATCAAATGAATTATTCAAAAATTACTTATGTATTAATCTTATTGACATATTGACTTTAGCTAGCTTCTGCGCCCTATCGAGTGCTCTGCATTTTGTCTCAGTCGTGTGTGCTTACTTGAAGTATTAGATGCGTCATATTTTATAAAACTAGATTAACTACACAAGAATATAATGGGATCAGTTCATAAAATAATGTACTTTAAAAACACGCAAAAAAGAAGCGTTATTTTGCTTTTATTGAAAACTCATAAACGAATAACAATATAAAATGCGTATAAGACTCAATAACACTAAACAAAAAGCTTCTTAATTTGACAAACTGAGGGCAATATGCTTATAATTTTGTTATCATTTTTACATTATTGTCAAAATTCATTTGATCCTTATATTTTCTTAGCGTTTTCTTTTCTCTCGATAATCGACTATATGCACATTTCCCTCGATAATGAACAAAAAACACCATCTTAAAAAACAAAAGCAAAAAAAAATGAAGACAGCAAAATATATTCACTCAAAAATACCCACCAATATAATCAACTCTAGATATAAAATTTAACCTTCACACGCTCTGGGGGTGAAATTACCTCAAAGGCGCACCACACCAAGTCAGAAATCTGCGAAGGAAGAGACGTGTCCAAAATATCCACGTCTTTAGAAAATCTAGCGAGTATTCTGCCCACCGGCGTCACTTCGAAGAATTGCAAAGGTGCTTTTAACACATGGTCCAATAATAGCTGGTGGAGATACCTCGCCGCCCGCCAACACGCCAGGTAAGGCATTAAGTCAGCAAAAATCGATCCTATTGCTGCAACAACGTACGACGGATACGTATTTTAGTAGCTAGCTCGAAACAACTTTTTGGCACTGAGATATACAATAATAATGAATACATTGTTTACGATGTCCACAGCTACGAGGCAAAAAGGCAACACAGGATCCACATTGATGATCGTCAGGAATTGGTCTAATGTGTAAATATACAAGAAAAAAAGAAGCTAAGTAGTGTCTACGCTAAGGCTACGGACATGAAAGGTTAGTGACATGCAGCTCGTGTTTCATCACACGTCTCTGTTCAAAGAAGCTAGCTTGTGATTAAAGAAACGCAACATTGATTTAATATTATTTTACAAACTGATCCCTTAAAAATATACTATCTATTTTGGAACTATCAAGATACATATGAAAATTCGATCGTGACGATTAAATTTAGAAAAGCATGTTACATTAATAAAATTAATACCTATTCGAGTAAGCTATGGTAAGTCACGTGGTACGTACGTACAGTCAACAACGATGATTGCAAACACAGAACCAATAAGAGAATAAAAGTGTTATCGCTGGCGTTTTATAACAGATATAATGCGCCACTTTTTTGAATACCTACCTTATTTCTGTGGTTGCAACACTAACAATTTTATGAATATTTATTATTAATAAGTTTATGTTTAACGATATTAATTTTCTTATAAATCCTTACAACACCAGGGTAATTTCTTCTAGGTAGTGTTCAATACAATTTTATGCTTGGCGAGATAAAAGTTTAAAGTGTTGTTCAAATAAATTATAAGGTGACATACTCGTATTCCAGCTATTTTCGTTACTGACTGTACAACATAGATAGCAAAAATTGCAAAATAATTGTTAGAAGCTTAACACAACTTAATATCAATGATGTTTAACTGGTAGGTACCTATAATAAAATGAATACATGCGATCTGAAACTTTAAGCTGTTTCATATTTTGTAACCGGACCTTTGGTTTAAAGGACAGCAGAGGAAGAAAAACTTATCTTTGCCATTCTCACAGCGAAAAACTCGTGTGTGTATAGTGTTGATAAAATAAACATGTCAAAACATGGCCATCCAATCTAATGGAGTTTGCAAAATAAGCAGACCACAAAATGTTTTGTTATTTGTGTATCTGCAGCTTAAAATGTTCATTGAAGAGTTAGGGCTTTATATAAAAAATATTTTTCTACTATATCAGTGAAACATCATAGTATAAGTAAGGACACTTTCGAAATCTGTATAATGTAATGTACAAACCAAATATAGGTATAGACATTCTAAAAATTAACAGGCCTTAAGGGCCTACACTGCATCGTACATGTGCACGCATGCGCGCGCCTGTTATATTATAAGCAGATAGTACTGAGTTAATTTCGAGCAAATCATTTACACAAAATCGAGCAAAAAATCCGTACGATGTGCACGACTTGTTGTCACGCACACGCGTGACACGTACAACGCAGCGTAGGGTGTAGCCATGGTATAATAATAAGGTACGGCATTCCCGAGACGCTGCGTTCACGTGGGAGACACAAGCCTACGTCATCACCAATATTGTTACGAGTAGAGGAACTTAGTAATCTCCAACCCATGTTAATTCGATAAAACAATGATGTTTTTAGTAACAATTATATTCATATTAGTTTAAACCCAAACTTTTCGTGTGAGTAGATAAATAAAACCACTACTTAAATGGTTTATAAATATTTTTGAACCGGTAACTGATAGATTCGTGTTTTGATGCAATCAAGTGGCAATTGGATAGTGACGTAAGCATGTGTCGGTCCGGGAATGGCAGACCTCGTTTTCTCAGAGCATGGGTGTGGCGAGGCGCGGTTAGTGCGGAGGGAAGCGTCGCATACCGCGAAGAAGCAGGACGTCCAGCCCCTGAGCGTCATCGGCAGGACGTTGTCGAGCACGTCGACGTCCTTGCTGAAGCGGTTGAGCACGCGGCCGACGGGCGTGCAGTCGAAGAAGCCGATGGAGGGCGCGTGCAGCACGCCGCCCAGCAGCGCCGCGTGCAGCGCGCGCGCCGCCGCCAGCGTGCCCAGGTACAGCGCCAGCGACGACACCGACACCGACACCACTGCGGGCCGTCACACGCACTTACCCACACTGCCCGACTGCCCTACTGCCCAACTGCCCAACTGCCCAACCCGTATGCCCATACGACGAGTCATCAACCAAACACGCCCTTTTAACCCGTGAATAGTTAAATCGACGGTCCCTACGTACAAATCCCCTAATTACAAATACTAATTTTACGGGAGTGTTTATAAATTTTTAAACCATTTGTTTAAAACTTTAAAATGCTTATTTTCTACTTTTTGTAAAGTCATGAAATTTTGTATAACACTTAAAACAGGCACTAAAAGTATTTTTTATTACATTAATTATCACCTATTTAGTTGTGCATTGGAATTATTCCTAAAGAAAGAATATTATTGACTTAGACTATTTTTATTACCAAAACGATAGATTAGGGTAGTCAGGTCATGATAACAGAATCTGCAAATCCCGTATCTACCACGGGTCTATGTACTGATGGGGCCGTCGAAATATTATCTAGATGATTGGCGCGTCTTCGCCAAAGAGACACGTTTTGGGCAGCTAGAGTACATTGTCACAAAGATTGCCGGTAACTAAACACGTGCCCATGTGCCGCCCGCAGCGAGCGTGAGCCCAGTACCCTCCCTCAATGCAGGGAGAGGTATTAGCAGACTCGGTGTTAAACTCGCAGCAAACAAATAAACGATAAATATTAGAACAAAAGTGCGATCTATCGGCCATCATTAGTGCGATAACACATCAAATTGATGTCAAACTGAGAACCTCTAGAAAGGCCTCTAGAAAAAGTGAAACTATTAGCGATAACTACAAACCTTGGTGTGCTGTTGTACCACCGATGGTCGGCATATCGTACCGTCTTCGCCCTATTATTTGTCGTGTATTTGTTTGTTGCAACTTTGACACGAAGTCGTTGTTTAATTAGATGCAGTAACTATAAGTAATCGAATTGGAGTGTCTTTTCTAGATCTTGACTTTATGAACCCTCCTGACTTGACAGCTGGTTCTGCCCCTGCCCTGCCTCCCCATTTAAGGCCGCAGCGTTACGCGACTCAAATTGGGTAACATTGTTTGAGGTCGAATAGTAAACCGTGACGTTTGTGTCTATATCAAAGGAAGCTAATTGAAAGTGAATTTCACTTAAAACTTGTAACTTAAATATTCACTGTGCTCAGATTCCTTTAATATCTCTATATTGCTAAAAGACATGTTCGCTCGCATTGGGAAATTTCAATGTGTCATTATGGTTTTAATACATAAAATTGCATGCAGTTTAATTCATGAATTGGGGAAGTAGATTAATGTACGTGTTAAAACAAACTATACACAAGTTATAAATTTGACAATATCAGACTCAGAAAACTTACATGAAAACGTCTAAATATTTTCTGTAGAATGTGAATTTAAAATAATACATTTTGTGTAATTTCAGTTTAAAGTTAAGTTCCAAATAAGTTTTATTTATGTTTTAAGCTTGTATAATACAAACTTATTTCGTTACCCACACTATGATGGAAACAAGTTAACGAAAATGGTATTTTTAAGTGCCATCTGTTTGAGGATTCAAATTTCCTGAGTAAAATATTTGATGTCTAATCATAACTGATGTAGCTATACTAAGCTATCCTTTTAATGAATTTCATGCATACTTGTCAAAAAGTTTAATACCATGCAATTGGGAATATATCACGTTAGAAATGAACCGAAAACGAATTAAATTCCTTTAATCACGAATATTATTTAGAAAGTAAAAAATGTATTCATTATTGTAAGTTTTCGCCATATTACCTTTCCCAAGTTACATTCAATATATGTGAAGTTTTTTAACCGATTTCAAAATCCTTGAATTTACTCTGTCTGTTTATACATGCTTGTTTTAAAAACGGTACGATCGATTTTCATACTTTTTTCTTCGGGGTGTTAGAAATTATCATTTGGAATCGGTTAAATGTTCCATAATATACAATATTAGTTTCTGAATGCCATAAAGCCACAAACTACTTCCGGCTTCGTAGCATAGTAAACTAATGTTGTATCTGTAAAATATATAATTACTTGTATACTAATTTATACATATAATATTTGATCCCCATCACCTTGGCTTTGAATTCATGTAATTACTTCGAACTATATCCTCTACTGCTGACGACCAAGAGCCCTGCCTGATGTTATATGAGTTGTTTTAACGTATTTGATTTAAAAAAAAAAAACATCAGAAAATTTCATTAAATAAGAATACAACAAAATTTGTAAAAGTAACACCAACTGCAAATAAAAATTAAGGATTTTTTTTTTTTTATTGGTAATAGGCTCGCGTTTGACCACGATCTCACCTGTTGGTAAATGATGATGTGGTCGACGGTGGAGCACGCTTGCCTAGAAGAAACCTATTCACTCTAGACTTGAAGACTCCCAGGTTGTAGCTTTCCGGAAATACAGACTCAGGCAGGGCATTCCACTCTTTAGCAGTACGCACGATGAACGTACTGCCAAAACGTTTTGTGCGTATGAGTGGGATATCCACCATGTACCGGTGGCGCGTTGCCGTACGTCTGGTCGTTCGGTGATGAAAAGGGCTTGGAGGAATTAGGTTATGCAATTCCAGCGCACATTCCCCGAAGTGCAACCGATAAAAGACAGAAAGGCTAGAAATTCTACGCCGATGTTCCAAGCTTTGAAGCTTAGTCTCCACCAGCGCATCGCAGTTGATGAGCCTCTTGGCCCTTCTCTCAATTAGCAGTGGCGGATCAAACTACTTAAATTTACTTGAAGTTCAAAATTTTATTTTAAAGACTTCGGATACTTTACTTGAAACCGATATGAAGACGACTTACAAAAAATTGCTGTAACTTATTTCTTTATCTGTTAGAGAAATATGAGTATTTCTCTAAAATTAGAATATTATATGGGTAATACTAGCGACAAAAATACAAAAAAGTGATACACTAAGTTTATATCACATCTAACTTTATTCTATGCGTAGGTCGCAATGTGTTCATGTACGTAAATGTATTAAAAGGATCTATTCGATATTTTAAAAATATAACAATTTAAAAATCAAAAAATCCGACTGCTTAACAAACTAAAAAGAAAAACAAAACAAGCACTTAGATGCCCTGTGGTCTAAAAACATTGAGAGGAGGGTCCCTTCCCTAGTGGATGCAATAAAGAAAGACCGCTCACAGAGAGTCCTACATAATATTGTAAGACACTCGCAGTATTGTATTATTTTATATCGGATAAAAAATTGGGGTTATCGAGATGAATCTAACGATATGTTAATTAAAGAAATCCGTCCAGTGGTTTGGAAGATATGAGGTAATAAAAATCTTACAAACATACATACATACAAGATACGCGCGAAAAACATTACCCTTCTTGGCAGTCGGGTAAGAAAAACATAACGCTTCTTGGCAGTCGGGTAAAATACACGCATATTTTGTTTTTACGGCTTGCAAGACGTTTTAAAATGATAGCAGCGGTTGGCAAACTATCGCTCAGAATTATTTTGCTTGAAGAAATGACAAGAATTCAAAGACCTGCATAATATCCATTATTATGATCGTCGGTTGATCTGAGTGTAACACTTCGGTTCAAAATAAAGTTAGACAAATCAACATTGTGAAGCCAAACCAGGACAAATATTCATTCAATTCAAGTATATATAATTTTTTAGGCATCACCGTCATATTAAATAAAAAGCCAGTTGTTACAGTTATGTGCGACAAAGTAAGAATAAAGCATACCTTGGCCAACGCCGAGGCCGCCGTACACTCCGAGGTACATGTCGCGTCGCTGAGTGTCTACGGTGCCATTGACAATCTGCCATACAGACACAAATATCAGTTAAATACGAGAATACATGTTAATTACTGTATGTAGCCGTCACTAAATGTGATTGAGGTGATGGTTGTCGCAGCAATGTGGGACCAGTGGGTATTGGCGTAGTTTAAACCAATATCTGCGTATTGTCATGTACATTCATCTCTTCTTTCAAGAGGTCGTCAAGTTGAGGGCCACCATTATGTCACTGTCGGTGTATGTAATGGGGACCCGCTTCCTGACTTTACCTTTAGCTTACCATCAAGCGAGGTGAAGTCATATTGACGTGGCCGATATATATAAAAAAGCAGATTTCTTCGTACCATCCAATAGAAAGTGAGCCTGTTTGCGCCAATCAGTTGCTTCTTCAAACTCAGTGGTGTCGTTGCGACATCACATCAGCGCTATCTAGCGAAATGAAGCCGAACTAACCAGCTAAAGAGTTAAATACAATTTATGATCATAAAAGTGTAAAAAGCGTACCATTTTGTCGTCGTTAGACCAAGCGGTGAGCCAATAGTTGGAGCCAACTTGAAAAACTTGAAGAATAAGGTTCATCAAAATTGTTACCACGGACGAGAACACACCTACGCTCATCAAGTAGTGTTTGTACACAGTCCATTTCACCTGCAAACAAAATATTCAGGACATCAATAAAATTAATTGAGTAAGGATATTTTGGCGATTTTTGACCTTTCTTTTATCGTGCAGATATTCCACGGATACCACCCCCGTTGGCCATCGAGGGTGATTATGTCGAATATGAACCAACTAAAACCGCATGCCGTCTCGGGTCTTAATTACCAGTTTAAGGTTACCAACTTGGCGTGTCCCTCGTACCCCAGTTGACCCCGGGCCATCTACGGTTTTAAGATGGCCCCCTCGACCCCCCGAGAGGGGGTGGGGCGAGCATCGCTCCACCTCGCTGGCGGTGAGATGTAGGGTGACAGGCGGCCGTCCTGTCACCCAATCTTACGCGCGCGTAGATCAGCCCGCCCCCGCCTGCTTCCCACTGTGCCCTCTGCTAGTCAGAGGTACACGTGTAAAGCCTAGGAGCAGCCCTCTAGAGGGCCACTCCCACCCCGACCGGATTTGCCTCAGACAGCTGCGTCACACGTGGCGAGTGGTAGGGGCTGCACGCCTCCGTTGCCCGGGTGCACCGCGTGGAGGTTCCGACCCGCACCTTGGCGATTTATGACCCTACCCTACACTCAGCGTGCCAATCACGAACGACATGAGTTGGCCGGCGGTTTGTGTTTAGGCGATAAAATCTGTATAACAACGTTGGGTTAGTTAAACCCTATAACTCGAGTGGACTGATTTTCACTATCTTTGATTATTAGATTTGTCTACGCCTGCCTTTGTGAACACCTGTTTAGTGCAAAATTTGCGAGGGTGGTTATGTCGAACTCAAACCAACCAAAACCGTACACAATCGCACCGTCTCGGGTCTCATACGAGTATGGCCGTACATCTCATATATAATTCAGCTGATAAGGAGTTTGATTCTAAGGCGGCACTAAGTTTGCAAGGACAGCTAGTATGTATATAACACTTACACTTCCAGTTTCTGTTTTCTCGGTTTCTATGAGTTTATTCTTCTCTTTCAGTTCTTGTGGGCTAACAATGTCAGGAGTTTTCCTCTTCACGCTGCCGGCGCGGTCACCTGTATGCATCTTTGTGTTAGTCATCGTTATTATTTACACAACAGTATTTGTCTCCGAAAGGTATCCACATTTTACCAATAAATAAGCAATAAGTTTGGAGTGACAATATATTACCTGCAGCAGGTTGTTCAGATTCTGAAGCGCTCTCAGAAAGAGATCGAGCTCTCTGCAGCTTGTTTTGGAATTCAGTTCCAAGTTTACTTTCCAGATCCTGCTTGATTTCATCAAGTTCTGAAAAATATTCATGACATTTACTAGTATGTAGGTAGGTAAAAAGCAACTATAGTTAATACAACAAATTTAATGTCTTTCGTTAGCGGAGTCAACGTCACACTAATATGTAGCTCTACCATGAGTTTACATCACAACAATCGAAATCTATAGTGCTCGTGGTACAAAGTTTAATTCTCTCCGTGACCGCCAGGGGCGCTGTAATAAAATTCCATACAAATACGGCGAAGCTAACGAGAAAAGAAAGTGTCAACTCACGGTAGAGCCACTGTACAGAAAGTTATTTTACTAAGGCATGTGCAGTTTGGCCCCATAGTGGAAGCAAGGAAAAATATGCAGGAATTACAATTCTATCAAATTTGGGTACTGGCAACTCAAAATTCACTCGCACATGGTTAACCACTGCCATTATTGTGATAGTCTCGTCGAAAGCGTTGAGCGTTCTGTCCGTACGTTATTTACCTTCAGGCGACGTCCGCTCGGCGTCACTGAGGTGGTGCAGCAGGAACTCTGCAAAGGCGCCCTTCTTCTCGAGCAGCTGCTGGTACGTGCCGGCCTCCGACACGACGCCGTCCCGCAGCACCAGCACCATGTCTGTGTGCGCCAGGTACGACACGTTGTGCGTCACCCACACGCGCGTCGTGTTCTTCAGCAGCCCGTTGGGCCCTATCACCTTTACGGAAACAGCGCAGAAGATTCAGGCAAACGGTTTCATGGAACACATTTATCCCGCGATCGAACGACGCGTTCGGAGTTTCGGAAGCTTTATAGTATTCCCCCGGTTGCATTCAAAGCTTGTACTTTGGAGCCAATGATCATAGGTCCCATGCCACTAGGCTAACACCGCTGGGTTAGATGACAAGGGAATAGAAGTACATTTGATGTTGAAATGCTCAATGTGGTCAAACGCAACCCTATTAACAATAAAAAATACCTTTTAAGGTAGACCAGTGTTTAAACAAGCCAATTTAAAAAAAAGTCTTGATGAAGTTGGGCATGCATCAGGCCGCAGCCACCGGATTGGTCAGTAGGGTTGTATTCCATCTCGCACCCCTGCATTCGGATAACCAGCCCACCCCTTGCCTGTTCTCCACTGCGGCCTTTGATTGTCAGAGGGACACTTGGAGAGCCTCCAAGCAGCTTTCTACAGTGCCACTCCCGCTTCGGTACCATACTGTACCTTATCGAAGATGTGTTTGCCGACATGTGAGTCCACAGCGCTAAGTGGGTCGTCCAGGAAATAATTATCTGCTTGGCAGTACACCGCGCGCGCCAGGGACACACGTTGCTTCTGACCACCAGATAGATTGATACCTGAATGGAAATAAAATATTAAATATAACTGTTTAAAACTATTTTCACAAATGAAAGTCTATTTAACTTATTAGCTACAAAAATGCGGGAATTTTAGAAATGTTTGCTTTGTGGTACATTACCTTTTTCTCCAATTTCAGTTTGATCACCCCCAGGGAGCACCTCAAAGTCGGGTTTGAGTGCGCACACGTTGATCACATCATTGTATTTTTGCTTGTCGAGTGGTTGGCCGAATATTATGTTATCTTGAAGGGTCGCATTTTGGATCCATGCTTGTTGCGGCACGTATGCTATAGAACCTGTAATTCATATGCCACAATAATACTATTTTTTAAAGTTCTGTGTACTACAACTAATTAATTATATGGGTACTCAGAGTGTCCAGTGTGAGTTAGTTATGTTTTCTTTGTATTGCACACGTCCATAGGCCACGGTGACCGCTTCCCATCAGGTGGGCTGTGTGCTTGTCTGCCACCTACGTAGTATTAAAAAAAAATGTATTGGCAGTGAACTGATATTTTATTTTAATACTAACGTTTATTCAATAGTACTATGGTGCAGTTTTCTAAAAATCTTTTTCTTTTACAAAGATTAATAGTAACATAAATTCCCTTTCATTAAAATTGTATATTATATGGTATTCGAACACGCGACTCCTTACAGTGAACACAACACGTCTTTGATTATATCAGCCTTCACAGTTCAGAATGATCGCCTATCACGTGGTAAACAAATATAACGTAAGATCCACAACTTTAATGGTAAGTATAAGAAATGGTTCTTAAATTGAATTATTTTTATAAAACTGGAGATTCATGGTTTTCCTGGTTATTAATCTTATAGGGTAAAAATAATAGAACATACCATTCGTGTTAACGCGTCCGGTAATTTTGTTCATCTCCCCGAGTAACGCAGCGAGCAGCGAGCTCTTGCCGGAGCCGACGGCACCCACGACGGCCACCAGCGAGCCGCGCGGAATGTGCAAGTTTATATTTTTCAGCGTCGGTTCTGCGTTCTGATCTCCCCACGTAAAGTGACCGTTTTCAATCACAATTGGATTAGCTAAAAAAACAAAAATATATTAATAAAAGATGAATTGGGCGTGACAGTAGACAGAAAGACTTTTCATATTGCAAAAGAAAGTTCTTTAATTTTTACTGAACACATATAAATGCCTTTACACTAGGTTGTCTTCCTGCCATAACGTTATTACTATAAAATGTATGAGTTCAAGGTCGAACTTACGTTCTTTAGGATCGTGTTCTACGGAGGAGTCATCCAATTCGTCGCAGTTCATAAATTTGTTCAATCTCTTTATACCGACAGAAGTCTACAAATGGAATTTTTTAGATATTATTATCATTATACATTTCATATTAGTTAGCGTGTACTGTAGCGACATTAAAATTCATTTTCATTCAATTAATCATAAGTAGCAGCTTTTTTTACAATTGTATATTATTCCTCGCCAAAAAACACACAAACTTATTCTAAATTAAAACAAAAGCGTGCATTTTATTAATTGCAAAATTATAGGAATGTTAAAAAGAGTTCCAAGTAATGAATGGGTTTATGAACTTGTGCAATTAATATAATCAATAGTAAGATATAGGCAGCTGCAAGACAGGTGGTTTCTCAATAGTAAGACAAGCCAAACTAGGTCAAATTATTTTGGCACGCACAACTATGTCACTATTTTACTTCCAATTAAATAATTTTATAATAAAGCTGGACATTACACAATAAATTTTGTAAAAACTTACTTGTACAACATTCGATATAACGTTAGGCAGCATTGAAAGAGGAAAACGTAGAATGTTGAAAAGAGACAACGCTACGAAAGCTCTTTCAGAGTCCAGCACTTCTTTATCGTTTACCAACACAAAGCACCCGAACGACATCAGCGATACCTACGAGACCATTCCAGTAGTTACATTAAAAGATGGACTCATGCAGAGGTAGTTGGACTTGCGCTTTCTATGTTTACTTTGTGTTCACGGCTACAACACTGCACGATGACCTGCATCGAGTCGGTATATTTTACTTTTGAATTTATGTACAACTGAGCGTGCTGTTTTCGTTATGAGTCTTTCACCAAAGAACACAAGGCAAACATATATCTAGGCGTCGGCATACGTAATTAATGACATTAACACTAAAATGTCGTGTACGTGTTAGTGAGTCCTTATAGAAAAGAACCAATAGCCATATGTGTTGTAGATATAATAGAATCTTAACATGTTGTTGCACTACCTCAATCGCAGAAACAATGATGAGTGGCAATAAACCTAGAGGCAAATGCATTGTGTAAAACAGAGACATCGACACGAATATGTTTTCAGCTGTCAGGATATTTTTCTCTGGGTCACTTATCAAAAATGTGAAGAATGTTAGGAAGGTCACCTTGAAATAAACAAAATTATTATATTTTCTATGTCAGACATAGGTATCTAGGAATGTGGGTTAGTTGTAAAATCAAACTTAATTGTATTAAAATATTCTAAATTGAAACAAGTAACTTAAGTCAAATAATAACTCACACCCATCGCCGTGTCTGTGAAGCATAATCCAAAACTTTCAATAGGAGTCAGTGAAGTGAAAAAGTATACCTACTTTTTTTTAAATAGTAATAAATACGCTGGCAAAGGTTCCTACACTGCACTGTTGAGGTTTCTACATAAAATCCTAAATGTCATAAACCTCAATGTCAACAACACTTATTCAGCATTAACCATTTTATTACAAAATGTTAAAAAAGATATTTCAGAATCAATAGGAATCAACTCAATATTATTGAAAAGTTCAATTGACGGCTTGAGTGAATTTACAAAAAACATCCCACTTTAAACAACAGTGGCCTAATTGATTAACTAAAATTATCACGTACATTCATATATCATAACAGATAACGTGGCTATAATCTGTCAATCAGAGAGTTGTTCAAACATATTGTATTTAAATAATCGAATTATCAGTTTGATTGGAATTATAAACATGATAGGTATATAATATAAATAAATGTATAATACCGCTACTTAAGCATGTAATCTGTCTATATTGGTGCTTGATAAGACTGGAGTCATTTTATACAGATGAGATTTTTTTCAATCTTTATAGACGGAACAAAAATCTTCATTTTTTTCCTTTATATATAGATCACGTCAAAATGACTTCACCTCGCCTGATGGTAAGCTAAAGGTAAAGTTTCAATAAGGAGGTCCCCATTAAATACACCGGCAGTGACATAATGGTGGCCCTCAACTTGACGACCTCATAAAAGAAGAGGTGACTGTCGTCGCAGCACTGCGTGACAAACCGTAGATATTGGTTTAGACTCCGGTTTAAAAATTGGGGTCATCTCATTGAAGCCATGAAGATCCCAAGAAGTTGTATACCTCTCATGGTATTCACAACTCTAATGAGGTTAAGAGGCAGGTGACATCTGAATAGTATATTTTCTGCAGATGCTATATAAATTAGCGTGATTTCTTGTCAGTTCATGTATTTTTACTGTATTATTCAATAGTGCCTTTTCGTTTAGTTGATATTTTCCCACGATTTAACCTTTATCTGTCACATTTCTAGTAAGGGAATTACTATTTTTCTATTCCAAAACAGTTTAATTTTCTGGCATTCGTCGAAGGACTTGCTTCATGATCCGAAGTCTTTATGCCTTATTTAAAATCGTGGTCGGGCTGGTTTAGGTTAAAAGGTGGCGCACTTCACATAACATATTATTATTATGAAAATATAATGATTAACTGATAAATAAGTTCCTAGAATATCTACTTTGTTTTACCATTGAAATATGTTAATCAGATTTTTGTTTTTAAATCTTTTAGGTGTGAAAAGTGCTGCCTGGTAACACTAATGTTTTTATAGTCTATTTAATAGTCAGTTGTAGTCTAATTTAATAAAAACTAAATTAAATAGTTTTATTAATACTAGTTCTACTATAAGTACGAAGGTTGTATGTAGATACTGATAATACACTTACCAGAAAAGGAGCACACGACCAAATAAATGAGGTGGCAGAGTTTAGATACGCAGCTTGTTTCAATACGTGCATTTCCTTATTCCTGATTTTAAGTATTTGCTCTTCGAAACTTGGCTCCCAAGCATACATTTTAAGAACCTAGAAAATATAAATTATTAGAGGTATTAGACACAGTTTTTATGCAATTAACGCTTGAAACTTGGTGCAAAATTACACTTCTGAGATTCTGCCGCTAAACTAGTAAGGAACTCAGTAAGAATTTGCATAAAATGATGAATTGAGATTTGATGAATACTGCGTTTACGCAGGTTTACTCCTGTATGAAGATAATTTAGGGCTTTTTCAGTAAGCATCAGTATATTCGGCATTTGAAATACCTTAAGATATCCATGAAAAAAAAAGGCCACTAATGTATTATAAAAAAATCCTTTTCTATTTGGTGAAAAAAAAAAGGTAACCAAGTCAGGGCAACTAGCTAATGGCAACGAAAGTGGCAACACCCAATTCTTTTCTTTAAGAGTGAAGTTCCTAATATATTTCCTCGCGTGGCGATTTGACGGACAAGCGATAAATGGATCTCAGGATTTTCTTTGGA
Organism: Lithosia quadra; assembly: GCA_963576445.1. Lineage (NCBI taxonomy): Eukaryota > Metazoa > Arthropoda > Insecta > Lepidoptera > Erebidae > Lithosia > Lithosia quadra. Next base: position 5,700,694 of record OY754880.1, on the reverse strand, counting down.
GAAGTGGATTTGGTTTCTTCTTATGAATATATCAAAATGAAACACATCATTTACCCGCCCCTGTTCCATTTCTTTGGGTAAGGCGCATCTCCTCAGTCACTCCTTTTCTTGCCATATCCTCTCCTCTTTCATGTATTACATCCATCTTTTCTTTGGCCTACCTCTGCTCCTTAGGCCCTCTACATTCAGACTTTGAACCTTTTTAACAATATTACATTCATCTCTTCTCACAACATTCCCATACTCGTACCATCAAAATGAAACAAAACAGTTAAAGAAAAACGTATCTACTCGTAATGTATTTCTTGTAGTAAATCGTTCGAATGGAGATAATCATAACCGTATTGCATTTTAATAGCAATTAGGTTGAAGAATCTGCGAAGACTGAATTCCGAGTTGATAGTCATTTATCTACTGTTCAAACAAGATAAAACACATGTACATTGCTATCTAGTTTGCTGCGACTTAATAGAGCTAATTATGTTCATTTCAATACTATATAATCTACATTAGATATGCAGTATTATTTTGAATATAAATACCTAAATACTTGTCAGTTAATTTATATCGAATACCAAAAAAAGTATGTAATAATATAATAAATGAAAAGTAAACTAGATCATGTTCACAATATTTATTGTATTGTGCAATTGTGTTTCATTTAAACACTAAACCTATCACAAGGTAAAGAAAACTTTGCAGACAAACAATTTAGTGTAAATGTATATTCTTATATATACATATATGTTATTGCAGCAATAGTATTTGCGTAGCGATACGGTATCAACATAATGGTATAATAACGTGTATACAGAAAGATTTTTAGCAATACATTTAAGATAAAGTGAGACAAATATAGGCATTTAAAACCACATGTTACACAGTATTATGCAATTCTCACAATGTGAAAAATATTTGTAGAATATTGAATTTATATATGTATAACGCGGAGTTGTCACAGGCAAGCGTACAAAAAATATTACGTTTGTATATATTAGCTTTCATCAATCTATCGTAGTTACCGGTCAGTGCTTGCCTCATACTAGACTTGCTCGCATTATGCACAACTCATTGTCAAAGGCTACGTTTCACTGTGTTCGATCTTTATAGTACACCTCAGAATGCTTATAGGAAATGTACATATTTGCCTATATTGCATAATAGTCTGTGTGCCGTAGTGATCATTTTAACAGACAACTCTGCCGACCTACTAAATTTCTAAGATAACATTTCAATCTTATCTGCGCATTTAGAATTTGATATATTGATTTTGATAAGTCATGAGTTAACAAATCCCGCGAGATTTGCTGTAAAACTGCGGACAACTCATTTCGGAAATTAAATGCAGGTATATGAGATGAATTTTTCAAATGGGCATGGATGGCCAAATCTAGCGGAAAAGGAATAATAAATATGCTCAAAGGAGTCGGAGGATATGAACTAAAACTGGATCATTGGACTTGAATAGGTACTAAAACTTACCTTAATTCCGTTAAGTACTTCATTCATAAGTTTAACTCTTTCATCCTTATATTTCATTTGTTTGATCTGTAGGGTCTTTACTCTGTTAGCGATGAGTCCATTGATCGGGATAAGTATGATCATCACTGCTAACCCAGCCAACACTGAGGGACCCAGAATTGCCCACAGGAAATAAAGGGCAAGAGCAATTTGTAGCGGTGCTGACCAAATCATGTTCAAATAGGCAGTTAGTTCAATAAACCTGTAAAAGATTGTATAAAAATTATCATATTACTTACACTGATTGTGCTAATACAGGCACTATAACTGTCGTCAACAGGCACAGCGACTGAAGACTACATGATAAGACTAGATTTATGGCTACTACAGGTGAGGTATTGGGTTTTATAAATTGAGTATTCAACAAGGCATTTTCCGTATCGAATCAAGGTCAAGCTCTGGTGCGATATCATAATCGATATTATAGATATATGTTATGGAGCTTAAAATTAACCTGTAACTGCAACACATACTAAATATTCCTATCATCTACTTTCATATCCGACTGACAGATCAATACGCAATTTGCTCCTTGATTGTGTTCTCAGAGGCGCTCATGATTACCTCTGGGGTACACACGGATGGTTGCGGTTGTGGTTTCCGTGGGGATTGGCGCACGAGAAACAAAAAATGGGGTACACACGGCACGGCTAAGGAGATCCATCAGATATCAAGGTGTAGACTCATCTCCTTGGTTGTGTAATTTAGTCTGTGGAGTACTCATTGACACAGAAAGTCCGTTTCATTTCTAAAAGATACCATCTAGACAGGATTATACAACCTATGTATTAGGTATGTATGTATGTTCAGGACAAATCTTACAACTGAGTTTTAAAGCCGTTTTCTTCGAGCGATTATGTGATACAATCTTATGAATGCCAGATAACCCTTGCATAAAAATTATTATGTGATTGCTTTTTTTTAAGAAAGGCATGTTTTTAGTTCTTTTGGATTATTATTTTATATGTGCCATGTAAGGATTTAACTCACGGTAACAGGGACAGTTGGCGCGTTGCCTTACTAAACCTAAACCATTACGCCATTCATGCGGAAACTATGTTTCAGAGAATTTGCGTTGTCACGGTTATTTGCAAGTGCTTCTTCTCCATATAGGAAGCAAAGTATTCGATAAGCTTGTACAATATTTAGTTGACGGAAATAGTAATCTAAGAGATTTTAAGCATATGATAACACTTGAAATCTCCTCCGTTTATTTTCACGGTTAAGTTCACGATAAGATTGCAAATACTAGGTATTTATGAAACCAAGATTATGGTAAAATTTACTGAATATTTTTGACAATAACCAAACATTCCACAATTAAATCGTTGATTTTTATTATTAAGTGCAATAGGTACTTATATATTTACGTAACTGACATAACATAACATGTTCAAAATCATTCCAGACTCGTCATGCGCACAGTACCACATTACTAGTAGTCTGCTTCTACTCACAATAACCTAATACCAGCATCGATGTTTATCTTCTATAAATACTAATATAGGTATCATTGTATCAATATATTGCAGTTTTATAAACTAGACTTTTAGAAAATGCTAGGTATTCGATACAGATTGTCTTTGTGAGACTTACATGATATAATTCATTACAATAATGTAATGTAACTTGCATGCGAAAAATTGGATGGATGGAGTTTTTTCCAAGTTCATAAGATGTTATTTTGGAACCTATATGAATCAATATTTTGTAGTTATTTCTTTATTTTATAATTAGATGGATGTTTGTTACTCAATCATTCCAGAACGGCTGAACGAATTCAGATAAAATTTGCTACTGGAATTTAATACTCTTCTAACAGTAGAGATCACTGTAAATAAAGAATCTACATAATGAGTTTAAAATATCATTACCTTTGTGCATCGACTGACATAAGATTAACAATTTCTCCGACGGTTGATTCTTTTCTTGCTGCGTTAGACATTCGAAGCGATTTTCTATAGATTTGGCTGGTCAGTGCTGTTCTTATTCTCATACCCACTAGATACATTCTAGTGAAATAGTGCGCTAACAGCATGGTTTGTACGGTAGCGCAACCAAAAAGAGCAACGGCGTACACGTAACCTTTCCATGTAGGCTCATCAGTTCGTACGAAATTGATGAGAAGTCTAAAAAAGGCAACATAAATCAGGTAAATGCAGATGACAATAAATTAATTAAATAATTGAGTAATGGATTACTATAATAAAATTATGACGCCATCATCTTATCACAAGTATAACCACTGAGAATGACTAAGCAAATTCAATAAACTTACTTGAGTAGTTGTGGTGAGAGGAACATTAATACATCGTTGAATAGTTTGAGAAGGGATCCAAACAGAAACTGTCCTCCGAAGGCTAAGCATAAGGCTGGTAAGATGGACGCAGGCTTCTTTTCAGACTCTGGTTTGAAGTTCACGCTGGCTGATGTTATGTGGTATGTCGCTTTCGTGCCATTCAAACTGTCACAACACAAAGCGTGTAAGGTTTCATGAAATCGATCGGTGAAAGATCAAGGTGATATGAGTAGAATAAACCCCGACCCGGTAATCATTTGAAGATCATTAAATTTATTTTTGTAGGTATCCAAATTATTTTATAAATAAAACTGCATCAAAGCCGGCTGTTTTTATCAGTCGGTGAGTATGAGTCAGCGACATATTTTTTTTTCTGAAAAAAACTGACATTGCGAGAGAGGAAAGTCTGGGTGCAGGCTAGGGCGATACACTGATAAATAACCTCTTATTATCAAAAATATGTTTGATTAATGTGCGATTTAAAAAGCCGTCAAAGATTTTTCTTCATTTACTTGAACATAATTAAGAGAAAAAATTTAATGCAATTATATTTTGGTGGGCCAAAGCATAGAACAAAAAATGTTTTCCTTGAAACGTCACATTTCATGGAAAAGGTGTATCCATATTTGTTCAATAAATAATATAGGTATCTTTATATTATAACCTTTAGGAATTATCGACTGATTAATTAACTCCATACTTACATTTCTCGTTTTTTTAGCGATTTTTCCCAAAACTTGTCGAACGTAGGTACCACTTCTGTAGAAGAGTCTGGGGGATTCAAAGCCCACAGATCTTTTTCTGTTAAGCTCCTACGGAATCCAGTCAGAGCGAGGGGATCGAACCAGCTGAAAGTGAGACGGCTGGGGAAGCCCGACGCCTTCTCTGGACATTGGTTCTGTACAATACATTATCAAAAATTACTTTCATCATCATTCTCTGAACCTTTTCCCAACTCAGTTGGGGTCGGCTTTCCAGTCTAACTGTGATGCGGCTGAACTTCGATATTTTACGTGGAGCGACTGCCATCTGACCTCCACAACCAATGGCGATATCGAAGTTCCAAGTTAGACTGGTTGGACTTTTGAGGGCTCCAACTACCCGTAACGACTGCCATAGATAGATGTTTGTATGGCAACCGGGACCGACGGCTTAACGTGCTCTCCGAGGCACTAATAAACCTGCGATAAATACACACATAACTTCGAAAAGCATCGAAAAGTCATTGGTGTGTGCCATAGTGAACCTGGGATCGAACCCGAGACCTCGTCTCAACAGTCCATTACCCAAACCACTAGGCTACCGCGGTTATTGTTATATTATCAAAAATTACTTTATCAAAGTTATATTGTCCTTGAACCCGAAGCTTAATTGAAGTTTGAAGTGTAGGCGTGTAAGCCCGTGGTTACGTAATTCGATATTCTTGTGGTGAGCATTTTTTTTAACTTGACCTTAAATGTATAAAATTGACGACTAATCAAGAAATAACATTCTGAGATTATTTGAGTTACAATTATTTAATTATTGTTAATTTAAAGTGGTGTCTTAATAACTAATCATGAATAATACCTACTATGCAATTATATATTCTATCAGTTATTTATATAACTTATATTACTTCTTTTGCTCATGTATGGTGTAAACATTAATAGAGGACAAACAATGAAATATTAATTTTTATACAATACATTATAATGAATAGTAAAGCACTTACCTTTTCATATTTGTACGGTGAATCTTTGGGTGGCAAGTCAGCGAAACAGTTCAATAAAAACATGATCAGTATCAAGGCAAAGTAAATCATGTAACTGACGAAATTGTATTTGACATTTTCATCTTCGTCGCTATTATAATGCGATACAATCTGTGTTCTAAGTTGAGGTAAGCCAGCGAATATTAAAAGTAACCAAAAAAAGAAAAGCACCCCCGATGCTCTCATGCCATATTTTCTATTATAGTACAACAGCGTCGCTGATAAGGCCTGTTGACACAAATAAATATGTTATAGTAGGCGTACCTAGTAAATTACGTTGACAAAAATTATGAAGTCCTCAGCGAAACCCATCCAAGCCTGACTTTAACCTCGTAAAATATTCGTGTCGTCAGTGCCTAATGGATCGTTCTTTTTTAAAATATTGTAGGTACTACTACATGGTAGGTTTTATAAAAATTACTTTAGAGATGTGCTGAGTTATAGTAGCACATATGCTTTGAGAGATATCGATAGATAGGAACAAGAAACGATCGGTTTTACGGGAGTGTGTTGTATTGCACAATATTAGCAACACAATACCTAAAAACAACACTGTATCCAACCGACCGAAGTCCGTTTCATACTCTATGCAAGTTTTTATAAAGATTTTATACTGTTGTGATTATAGCACAGTCAAGGTCAATGGTTAGAAGATCCGTTCGTTGGTAACTGTGTTGCGAGCCATATAATGAGCGTGGTGCCTATTCAAGGCATTTACTCTAATAGTTTACGGGCTACGTAGTTTCCTCACCATGCATGCGTTCCATTAAACATTTGTCCGAGCACAACATAAACATTTTTGTACAGAACTGTGTTTGGTTGGTATGGACATTGTGAAATTATAGAGTATATCAAGTAATGATAGGCGTGGTTTGTAATATTTGTACTTATGTAAATTAATCAATAACATGATGGATATGGTTTTAATAACCATTGTACCGAATGAGTTAATGGATTAATAGCGACCGGCTTCGTTTACAAATTGATATATAAGAGGGTCATATTCAAAATGAGGTGACGACTGACGAGTTATGGCGTAGGTACAGCGTACTAACGATCATTAGGTAGGTAATCTTTCGTATCGATGCTCTAAACTACGAGGTTTTAGGGATTGTTAAACATGGGTATAAATAACTCGTACGTCCATGTTATTAGTTCCAAATTCATCTTATATATTACGATCTCTTATATGTATAAAAACTTGGGTTAAGTAAGGCCCATAATTATTTGCAAACAGTGAGTAGCTTTTTACTGGAGGTCCTACAAAAGCTTATAGAATTGTCGATTCGTTAGTAGGTATAATGGCATAAATTGTTAAATAGTCATTATCATCTGTGTATCAACTACTGTTTCAATCATTACTTGTTAATGAATAGCGGTCAACGTAATAATAAATTAGTAGGACATTCAACTTCGTGGTTTTAAAAATTAAAGCAACCATCTTCTGTATCTAAGCGCCAATCCGTCTGTTTGACTACCGTTTGACACCCTGACCCCGAGAAGCAAGCCAAGGTAATACCGGTTTACAGGTGAGGTTGACATAGGGACCTGTAAATACCCATACACCCTAAATTAAGCCAGCCTACAGATATAAAACGACATCGTCAATCAGGTACGTTATGTGACGATATAGAAAGTGTAAAGTAGGTATGGTTCCTAGCAGCGAAGGCTTATCTGTGATTCATACTCAACACTTAATGATAATATTTTACATGATGCAAAATCGAGCCAAGGCCATAAGTAGATAAGTTTAAACTCCCTACAAAATATAGGTAATGCTTGCTGTCGATACCAGTCACAAAAGTTTTGGCTGGTTTAAATATGGGTGACGGAGAAGTGAAATGATTGAAATGAATCAAAAAGTGTAGATAGCCATTGGTGTTGGATACGTTTCCTTATATTGTAATAAAATTGAACTACAATATAAGGCAACGTACGTACTAATTAACATGTACCAATGATATCTACCTATTACGAAAAATTAAATTAATTATCACTACCAAATGTTATTTATTAGGTATTACTTTATTACCACATACATAGACTTGCAGTATTTTATTTACCCAAATATAAACTAAAAAGATATTAGTATCATAGCCTTAGCACAGAACTCACGAAAAAATATTTTTTCGTGAGTTCTGTGCTAAGGCTATCGCTATTGTAGGCATTTTATATTACTTAACCGTTCTCAAATAAGCTGGACTTGATCGCCAAATACGTTTCGATCCTGTAATTAGGGTAGGGTTACTAACCGTAACCGTAACTATACATTGTAGTAATAGCCCTAAATTCCATATTGCTGTTACTGTGTTATTTGAATCGTATCATCTTCCGCGTCAACCGCCTTTCCCCAGCTCAGTTGGGATCTACTTTCAGTCTGTGCATGACACGGCTGAACTTTTCGACATTTGCCCTCAAGTGACCAGTGCATCTGACCACCACAACCCCCTGGCAATATCGAGATTAGTTATTTTTCAGACTTACAGACAGTTGTCCGTATGGCAACAGGTGCAACCGACCGCTTAACGTACTCTCCGAGGCACAAATGGGTCGTGTTTTAAGAATCGTCACCGTTCCTAAAACTCACCTGTAATAGTTTCGCTTTACTTTGTATTGCGGTACCTTATTCAGTTAACACTCAGTCATGAGCCCCTGTTATTTGAATCGAATGTATAATCTAATGTATGTATGGTTCACTGTATAATCAGTATAATACACTGTTTGTATGCTTCATGATCGCTTAAACAAGTCAGATCGGAGAATATCAATGTTTTGATACATGTATGATGTTGATAAATCAAGTATACTTACAAATGTCAAAATTTTTATAATGGGACTATAATAATCGGCGCTGAATACTTCCGAGTCTTCTTTCGATGAGGTATGGACAGTAACGCCCAGATCCACGAACTTCAACACTATCAGTAAGCAAGTTAAGACTAACTTGGTGATGTTTAATATATTCCATGGTATATTTCTTTCTTTACTATTAAGTATATAGTAAGTGTCAAGAAACACCGCTACCCATAGGTATAGGCATGGAGTCCACACCAGAACTGTTTTTTGAAAGCATGGTGTCAGCTCCGGGTTTTCTGTGTACCATGTGAGACTGCTATTCTAGAAAAGAAAACAAAAGCGTGTCATTAATAAATTTCATTAGTAAGTTTTATAATTTTACTTAAATACGCTATAATATAGATAAGACAACACTATAACACGACTTTGTAAAGAAACACACCAATTTACTTTTCTTACATTAGTGGGAGCTTTAGTGGTATTTTTTCATTTTATAAACACATTGTGATCAAAAAGAAAATGAAGAAGTGAAAAAGAAGAAAAGAAGATACAAGTGAGGAAGTTTAGTTTGGGAACAGATAGAAATGTTTAAAATTCGTGTTTGAAAGCTCAGTATGATCACGCGACCCCCTCGCCCAGGCACGCGCCTAAGTCAGTTACGAGTTACGACCGTTAGTCAGGGAGTAGGGGGGATACGAAATAAGACAGATTTTTTCGATACCGATTATTCGACCCATAAGTACTAAAAGAGTAATTTAGTTTCTCTTTTTTAAGCGTTAATAAATTTTATGTGTAAATACTTAGCTCTGTGTACACACTCAGTACACTGTATAAGTGTTATTTTTAACGATTCTTTGGTATCTTCAGAGCAATGATAAGGCAAATACATACACTTCTATGTTTTTTACATCATAAAAACAGGTTTTTGTAGTAGGCATGTACATTATTACAGAAAATGTCTTAGGTCATGGTCATGTTGGTTTGGTCCAGTGTGCAGTGGCAGTAATTTCATAAAAACCTCAACAATACATATGGGAACTATGTCGGGAACGACTTCTTTTCTATAATCAACATATTTAAACGACGGCATTTTCACATCTTGTAAAATTATAGAAAATGTGCTAGTTTTACGTAGGTAGGTACAACTCTGGTGATAAAAAATAAGCCTCAGAATTTATTTGCAATAGCTGTTAAAAGCGATGTCCTGATTGCATCAAGGCGCAGCGGTACGTCAGAACCCAGGTTTCGCCTGTCTTCTTTTTTCTTCTCCGCTTTGCATGATCTTGGGCATCTATGGTAGTGAGACCATTGGCACGCATGTCATCCCTTACGACGTTAAACCATTCTCTCATTGGTCTCCCTATCTCACCGCGGCCCAACGGAGGTAGCATGGCCTTTTTTTTCGTGCGGAAATCCTCATGGATATGGATACCCACCAGGTTATGTCGGACTCTTACCGACTAAAACCGCACGCCGTCTAGGGTCTTCTGACGACAGGGCGTAAGGTGGCCCAAAGAGCATTTCCCTCGCCCCAAAGAGCATTTCCCTCGCGAGGTAGCATGGCCTAACATTTGTTACACACGTAACCTAGCAGTTGTCGCAAAACGTGCCCGCATAGCGTTGATGACACTCCTGCAATTTTTACAGGTTTTTGGCTTTTTACAGGTACCTAATCCATCCGTTTGCCGACTGTTTTGTTTCGGTCTCCACTGTAAGACTAGTTTGCTTTCTAGCGGCCAACGGTTCTTCGGCAGTTGTGTCAACCCACTGCCATTTCGGCTAGCTTATTACCACAGATATCCGTGCTTTTGTCTATAGCTACATTAGTAAAGTTTTTTTGACGGATAGGTGAAAATTGTGTTTTTTTTTCAAAAATCTCCAATTTGCTTGCAGTGAATACTCTCTACGTTCCCACTTATCGCCAGAGCTAGGTGACATAGGTTAAAATAATTGATACCTGTGTAATAGCAGAGGTGCCAATTATGAGTTACTAATCCATTCCAAGGAACTGTAGGGACTCCGCTAACTACCAGGAACTCAACCGTAAGTAAATAATCTTGATTAACTGCGGTTTGGTACAGCTTTGGGCAATTTCTGATTCAAAGGTGGTCCTTCAGAACTTTAGTGCTGTGGGATTGCGTCCTAAGAAACGACTAATCCCTATTCTTTTGTGAGTGTCTCATGGATAGTTTGATCTATGAGACAACATTTTTCATCTGATTGACCTGCGACAGGCCTTGACGGGGACTGTACTAAAACGCACCGAACAGCTTAATCTTTATACCTACACACTATCAGGTCAAATGAGAGTGTTGCACTTTATGGTCGACTGGCATTAGGTGCCTGTGCATGAAGTTACAGTTTGGCCGCTGAGACTATGCGTTCCTGACACATGTCAATTCGTCATGACTAGTTATGTAGAATAAATAACTTGTACCTAGAACCGTTCTCTAAACCTGTTCCCAACTTACAATAACATAATAATAATCACAGTCAGCAATTGTGACAACTTGATTTCATTGTGGCCCCAGTCCTGAGACTTTGCCTTTCGCTTATCATCAGGCGAGGTGGAGTCATTTTGACGTGTCCTATATAAAAAAAAAAAAAAAAAATTTTAATTTTAGTTTTATTCTAATTTGGCTATCTATCTGCCCTATTGGTTTTTCCAATTTTTCATTTTTCATTTTGTTTCATTCTTATTTAATTTTATGTGATTATTAATTGTAATGATGGGTTATTGCCTGAAATAATAAAAAAAAATCATATTCATTTCATTCATTATAAAAATATGATTCTATCTTTCTATTAGCTTGGGTAGGGGCTTATTACAAAATTACATATTATTAAATTATAACGTTCTATTTTATATTTTTCAACCAACAGATTATTATTATTAAGATTACTAATATATGCGGTTACAATTGCTTTGTTATTTTGTCTCATCACTATGAAAGCGAACATTTGACATAAACTTGAAACAGCGCAGTTTGACGTGGTATGACTTTTAAAAACTATTGATTTTATATTTTTAATTAATTAATTGTTAATCATTTTAGCCCAAAATTAATCTGTGTATAGTAAATTGGCATAGTAATTAAATTTTTAATGTTATCACTCGTTAATAAGATCAATAAACGATATTTAACATTTTGCCGTAAATTATACACCAGTTTAAAGTTACATCGCCCGTTCGCTCACAACCTGTCAGGAACGCATTCTTTCAGCGATTCTATAATAGAGACAATTAGCAAAAGCTTGAATTTCGCAGAGAAGTTATTCGATTGATGTTCGAGAAAATATGTCAGCCTTTCTCTAATTTGATGCCAAGGTTCAATTATAAATATTAAGTATATTAACATTCAAACCACTGTCATATACTGACTTTAGTGCTTTTGTTTTATAAAATATACCTGTATACAATACTTGAGCGAATATTATTACCGGTACATATTTCATTAAATCGTTTTTACGTTTATTATTTTGTTAGTATGAATAAAATGTGAATATTATAATAAAGATGAATATTTATATTGTTTTAATTCAAAAGATAATACATTAAATATATTTCTCTTGATTTGTTTCTGGTTCTTTGTTTGCTGTTTATTTGACATGTTTTAAACAGTAGGTATCTTAATATTAAGTAGATGAAATTGGTGAATGTGTTATCATAATTGCAGTTTAAGTAGAAATATGACGTTTTTGCACTTCTTTCGATTTGGGAACTTTAGAATTAAAATAAGCCCTTTTGGTATCTTATCTCTTTACTGTAAAGCCATAACGTCCAGTTAATTTCTAATAATGAGACAAATACTTCAAAAGTGCGGTTCCTGTATGACGGTCAACGGTCATTTTTAATACACCATGTACCTACCTAATACGACAAATGACCTATTTGGGTGATTCTACGATAAGAGGTAACTTGTGCGGCAATCCATTTAAAACAGTTTTCTTTATTCTATATTATCCATTTTCACAATAAATCACATAATATTAATGTACTTTATTAAATAATGTTAAATTTGAAGGCCTAATTAAAACACATTTTTCTAAAATTGCTTACAAAGTCCTAAAAAATCTCTACCCTGGCTTGTCCCCTTCCCGTTTTCAATTAAACTTTCAAACAATTTATATGTTTTTTGTAAGAAAATGCTTAGTTCAAGTATATTTCATCGGAAGTTAAATAAGTATACTTAAATGTTCTTAAAAAGAAATGAAATATTTTTTTAAATTTCAAATAGATTTTGAAAATTAAATTTTGTCCCGCTTTTTTTGCGTATCTACTCTGGCAAATTTTGTTCCGCTAATACCAACATAAATTCAAAGATGGGATACCGGAAGTAGCTGTGAGCGACACATGCCAGCATGAAGTTAGCCTCACTAAACGTGTAAGCTATTTGAGCGCCCCATTTATTAGTTGTTGCGACGCAACCGTGCGATGTCGCCATTATGTGAGGTGATTGCGTCTCTCTCCTGGATAGTCATAAAACCCACAATATTTGTTCAATTTATATGAATTTACTGCCCTAATTAAACAATAAAGTAATAATTAAAGTGCGATAGTACAATAGCTTAAAAATAATCCCGTCAGTTAGTACAATTGAATTTGTCAAGAAAACATCTCTCCCCTGGCGTATTTCCCCTGTCAAAATAACTGCCAGGGGAGATATTCAGTGACCAGGGAAGATAATATTCATCATAGCTTATTGTAATAATCGCATACATACATAAAAATCACGCCTCTTTCCAGTTGGGGTAGGCAGACTAGTATGGAATTCTATTTGAATGAAAGTGGAAGAAGCGAAAAATTTCGCTTCTTGCACTTTCATGCAACTGTGTGCTGACCACACAGTGTGAGGGCCGCCACTGTAGCACTACCGGTGTATGGGTGTGATACGTGATTTAGAAAAGTGTAACACCGTATGTAGTGGTGCCCCAGACCAGAGATTTTGCCTTTAGCTTACCATCAGGCGAGGTAAAGTCATTTTGAAGTGTCCTATATAAAAAAAAATTGAAAATTATATTATTATTATATAGGTATATTATATTATTAAGAACAGTATTAAATAATATTGAATAAAAGTTGATTTTATTGATTTTATTTAGTATAATATTGTATCGAATTATCTCCCCGGGTGCAATATATGTATCTGATGTCTCTCCCCTGTCCGATGTATTTACCCTGGTCTTCGAAAAGTTAACCAAATATGTATAAAGTGACTTGCCCTTATGTGAAAAGGTAAATTAATAGGACAAAAATCATAATATAAAGGTTTCATGAAGAAACTCCAACTTTTCTCCTTGGCCGTGTTCTCTAGTACTTAAAAACCTCTTATCGTAGAATCACCCATTTATTTAAATGATTAATTATTGATCAAGCAAACATCATTCATCTTTGGGGTGAGTTTTCATTGGGGGCTATTTAATTTTGATATCGCCAGAACTTTCGATAGGGCCACAGTCACAATTTGTTTCCTTCCAAGCTGCTGTCTGCTCCCTTGATTAAGCAGTTGTGTAGGACCGGTGGTAGGATATCAATACATACATAGTTACACGAGCGTTGTATTCAAGTCCTTCGTGAGGGCCGCACCACTGAGATTTTGCCGGTAAATACTGGCATATCTCAGGGGGTATTCTTCGTGGCCCACTACATAGAATAACATGTTCAATATTTTTTTATTTATTTGTACCACAAGGCCATGAAATTATAAATATAAAATTAGAAGTTGTCTGTAGCCAACATCCCGCGGCCAACCAGCCCGATAGTGCTGAAAAATAACGGCGACCTGACATTGAGCTTGACCGGGTCTCCGGGAACCTGGTCGTGTTAAATGCCAAATCACGCTTAGTCAACAGTCATATCGAGTGCCAAATCAGTCACACGTAAATTTGGAGCTCTTTACATGGTGAGACGGTTTTTCATGCCGCTACTTTTTCAACAGATTGCAGCCCTATGTAGGTAGTCGGTATCATTGGGAGTACTGAGGTTACTAACACCTTAGAACTTTTACAATAATTGTAAAGAGCAATTATTGCTTAGAGACGTCTTTGGGGGTACTTTACCGCCTTTAACCACGGTGAGTGCGGGACACTCGTCGGGATGTGCATCATCTAATCCTGGCACCCACATACGGTAGATAGGTACAAACAATATCGTCTCGATACAAATGGTTCGGTACTTCCTTTCTTAGTCGCAAAATAAAGAACTGGAACACCACCCACACACGTGTTTCCTTCTTTCAATAATTCTTAAGCAGGGTGTGAGAAACCATTTATGCCCATAGAAGTAGATTTTTATTAAGGTTAGAAAATAGAATTAGTCACTAAGTAGGTAGGTAGGTACTAGATTTTTTTTTATTTTAGATATTAAGTACTGCCGCCTCAGCATTTATGAAGATGTCTTATTTTCTCTTGACCAATGAAATCACAGAAAAAAGTAGGGAGGTGACATTTTGGTCAAGTGAAAACTTTTTTTCGATCAAGCACATAATATCTACGGATGCCATGCTGAAGCTGCAGATCATCAATTCATGTAGTTATTTTAATTTTTTTTTCAATAATAATATGTTATAAATAGACACCCAGAAATTAATTGGGAAGCCAGGGACATAGGCCTTCACATGTTCAAGACCTGTTGTCTTCAAGTTGTGGTCAAGACAAGTTATATGTACACTATTATGTAATATATTGTTGTGAAATATAGCTCAACTGTGACCTACCATTTTGATCATTTCTAGTATAGAATGTTAATGTTGCTTTTGTTATAATTGTTTACTTGTTGCTTTAGACTTAGAGGTATTACAACATTCAGAAACATTGTTCTTTTGTAATTTTATTTGCATAGTTGCTCAGAGTTAATAAAATGCTCAGCCAATATTGTTCAATTTAATATTCTGACACTAGACTTCAAAGATGCGACCTACAAGCAATCATAGTAGATATCCTAATATGAATGCAATTAGTAAGCAGTATTTCTCTATAATTCAGAGATAAACAGTCTTTTGGATATGGAAGAGAAAAATGAAATCATTTTCAACTGATAAAATCATTGACTTTTATGTGGGCTATAGTGCTTGGCATCTAACTTGGCAATATTTTAGAGTAGTGTGGGCACCACTACTACAAAACTTTGCCAAGTTAGATGCCATACACTATACTTGTTTGTGACAAAATGCATCGCATAGAAACAAGTACAGATGCCGACACGTAACTTGCCCAGGTTTGGGGTAAGTTTGCGCATGGTGCACTTTGAGCCAATCAAATGATTCAAAGTACTAACAAACGGAATTTCGATTCGGTACAAGACCTCTCTCGGGGACATAACACTACTCCAAAATCGTGTCAAGTTAGATGCTATATACTATACTACCGCCTAACCTCTAAACCCGACAGGAGACAGGCAAGCGTCTGACCCTTGTCCGTTAATCAGGTGTACCAGCTAGTAGATGGGGTTGGCTAGGGTCCTAAAGATCTAGGTGGGATTCCATACATCAAGTGGAACCCCACACACACGGTGAGCAACATCCACCCAATCACAAGCCAAATACCACCTATTAATCACCATGACTATGCACAAAGTACAATAATTGATATTATGTGGAGACTTCAGTACACATGGTAAACTAATGAGTCATGTAATTGAAAATGTTAGTACGACAAAATTTCTTGGGATAACAATTGATGAACAGATTAACTGGAAATCACATATAGAGCAGCTCTGTAAAAGAATTTCTAGTTCTGCCTATGCTTTACATACGCTGTCCAGCATTGTTAATAAAGATGCTCTAATAATAGCCTATCACGGTTTGGCTGCACCTCTGTTACGGTACGGAGTTATTTTCTGGGGCAACGCAACAAATAAAGATGATGTATTCAAGGCACAAAAAAGATGCATCAGGTCTATGTTTAAATTAAAAACCACAGATAGCTGCAGGACCTACTTCCAGGAGTACAAAATTTTGACACTACCAAGTTTGTACATTTTCGAAGTTGCAATGTTTGTCAAATGTAACCCTCATTTATTTCCAACTCTAGAAGCAACAGTGCCGCGAAACAGGCGGGATAACGGCAAACTTCGTTTGCACAGGGCAAAGACGGCCCTTATGCGCAGGAGCGTCATCTGTATGGCGCCAATAATATATAATAAATTGCCTAGAGATTGGAAGGAGATGAGCTGCAGCGAGTTGAAATTAGTACTAAAGAGACTGTTAATTAAAAAGGCGTATTACAGTGTTGCTGACTATTTAAATGATAAGATTGACTAATAAATTACTATTGACATTATTAAATTAGATTATACCTATGACATTAGTTTATATTAATAGTACTTCTTTTTTTGACATTATATTTGCTATATTTTTATTTGACTATGTTATAGTTTGACATTCTAATAACTGATGTAATTGATTTTTCTTTTTTTGTTTGTTTTTTGGTACTTGACTTTTTTATATAAATTAACATTATTACTGAAACATTTGTACGCCGGCATGACTACGGCTAAGCACGCTGGACATTAACTAAATCACTTACCATCTTGCATGCATATGTATATTGACTCGTGTTTACACAAATAAATGATTTGATTTGATTATAAAAAGGTCAGACTAAGAAAATACTGATCAATATTAATACATAATATCACTAGAACTTATAAAATAATAAGGCACACTATTCTACATGAATGCTCAAAAAAAAGCAGAAAGTTTAAATATAAATAGGTATATTTGCTGTGACAGCTGGCAGGTATATAAAGACAGGATGACAGCAGTACTTAAAGTTTTTAAAAAAATAAGTCAGTTGTTAAAAGTAGATGAATACCCACAAAATATGAATTACTGGTAAGTATGGATGAAGGTAAAATTAAATAAGTGGAAGTTTAACAAATTAGATTGAGTCTAAAGAGTTATCTGTCTATCACCGAAGGGATTCTAGTAAATAAATGAAGACCATCACTGGGTTCTTGGTCTGTATACTGTCTTATCTGGCTCTCATCAGAATTGGAATGAACAAGTCAAGTGGAACTCTTGACTTTAGTCGAGTGATTGTTCACAATTGATATTTGGTGCTTTCTTTAATGATTAAAATGATTCAGAGATGATCTGACAGGAGTATCCAATTTCGTATTTTTTTAAAAACCAATTTTTTTGAATTTTGACGTTTTAGTAAAAAACGGAATCTGGGAAAACAGACAGATTTGATAAATAATCGTATGGTATCCAACAGAAATGATAATGAATTACCAAGATAAACTTTCATCGAAGTTATGAAATCTTCAAACATAGTAATTTCATAAAAACATCGGTTACACGTTCCTCGTAAAATTGACCTTTCAACTGAGTCTCTGTAATATTTAGACGCCGCAAAACTGGTTAATTTAATAATTATTATTCACTTATGAGGTAGGTGGTAACAATAGATTTGACATTCACCAACATTTATTGGTGTAATAATTTAAGTTAAACAACAAAAATGAAAGGCCTACTTACCCAAAATTTAGATCCACAGAAGCTATCAAGCGTGGAATTGTAAGACATTGTCACAATTTTTGACTATAAATTTATTGTAACTGCCATAAATACTTGACCAACAGTCACTGCAGAAATATAAAAACAAACTTTATTACATATTTTCACACATTAGGTTCATAATGATTCATCTAATCTGTGATTGTAAGACTTTATTTGAGAGCAATAAAATTTTGGCGAAAAAAATTCGACATAACACACCACATCACACCACACCGCACACCGCACCACAGCCCACCATAGAATAAAATAAAGTTTCACGTTGACCGGTTGACGCAAGACGCCAAAGAGCAAGAGTTTGGCATAGATTATTTCAATTTTGTTTTAAAGTAGCTGGGTATGCCATAGACTCCTTTTTACCCAACTGCCAAGAAGGGAATCACTATGTTTTTCGCGCAATCTTGTAGTATGTTTTTATTCTATATTCTATTTTTCTATTATTCTAATAAATATGCATACTATTTTTTTCAATATGCATAGATTAACACTATTCAATACACGGAATAAAGAATACCTATAGTTTGTCTAATGAAAGCTGGACCAACAAAACCGCGGCAAATTTAAAAAATTTAGGGCAGGTATCACCCGTTATAGTTGGATAAAAACATTTTGACCGTGAACTAAAAGTATGTACCTATTAAAGTTTAACTGGTATTTTTAAAGAATTTCATCGCGCTTTATTCGGTGTCATTATTATTTACATGTTGATTTCTTTATTAAATACTATCTATTGCCCACGACTTCGCCTCGGGAAGAGAAAGAAAAGGTAGCAGGTTTAATCGTGTGAAAATCCCCAACGAATACCCGTTGGCTATCGGGGGTGGTTATGTCGGAATCGAACCGAGTAAAACCGCTGATGTAGTGGAGATATAGACTAGCTGTTGCCCGAGTGAAATTGGCCTATGAACGTGTGCAAGACATTTTGCCTGTATTATTCCAGACTAAAAACTATCTTCAAGCGGGCTTATAGGAATCAGACGAAGTAAGTTCATTTATTAGAAAAAAATATCATTAATTATAATCAAAATTAGATTCCAAATATTCTTCACCATAATCCGAGCTGCTTGATCCATCATCAGTCACACTTATAATTAATTACATTATTTAAATAAATATTGTCGAAAAGTACAAATATCTAATACAAAAGCGAATATTTATGGATATCGCATCTGAATCTCGTTAATATTTAACGTGAATACAACAAAGTATCAAAATCATAATGTCAACGCACAATCACAGAGAAATGACAGAAGGTGACATTTATAGTCTACTGGTGTTGCAAATCAATAAATGTCGTGGTTCAGCTTTCATTAGTCAGAGTCTACTGTTCAATACCTTAATTTATTCCAAAGACGATAGATAACTAGTAGGTATTATATCTATCGTCTCTGACTTTCTCTGATTATTTTAAACATGCCATGCCATACAAACTACTGATTTGTATAGTTGTACGCATGCTCGATAGATGGCGATGTGACGATTTTTTAGAAGATATATAAGGTTTCGTTTCGTTACAGCACCGACTAGGTATTAAAATCTACTTTGGAGTCGTCTTGTCTCAATCTCAACATTCTCAACTTCAGATTACGTTGCAATCAATGCTTGCTGAGGTGAACGAGTACACACGTGTACGACTACGAAGTACGAAACGAACAATGGTCCTCCAGTGCCGGAAGCATTTTGGTTGTCCTCTTTAGAGTTTAGGGGCTGTCTCCACGGGCGAGAGAATCGCGACGAGTCCGCGCTTTTATCGTCGGAGAATCTCCACGTTTTCTAGATGACGCGTTGTGTTAAGAATTTATTTACGCTGCGCGCTCGTTGTGAGAGCGCCACGAGCGTGCGGCGGGCCCGCTGCTAGTTGCGACGGGCTCGCGGTGATGTACCTAATGATGATTCGCGCGCTAGTTGCCACTAGTCGCATCACCGCGAGAATATCGCCGTGTAAAGACGGCTCCATAGAGAGTGTATAGAAATACGTGGCACGACGACACACGAAGATAATATCGCCGCAATTCTCTCGCCCGTGGAGACAGCCCCTTAGTGGTATGTTCGGTATGTGTAGGTGACTTTTTGAATGATTGAAAAAGGAATGTCAATGTTGGCACCGTGGCCGTGACACTTGCCACATTTCGGTTCAATAATTCAAAAAGTCACTCAATTAAGGTTGTTACCAATATTGAAATAAGGTTGAAACTTGGGCGATAACGGGAGGTGTTTGTTAGGTTTTTTATTTTCGTCAAGGAATTTCTTGACTCGGTCCCTTCAAAGCCCGCGATAAAAGCTATACAATAGCTTTATAAGCAATTAGATGCCCTGTGGTCTAGAAACACAACAAGAACAACTGAACATTCATGATTCATTAAAAAATTAGATTGGCATTTGGCGATATCAAAATTTCGTATTCAGACCGTTGTCGGACTTTTAAGGGCTCAAATTACCCGTAACTTATCCACTGCAGCTATAGATGTCGCCACCAAGTCGTGGCTCAACGTGCCCTTCGAAGTTGTGTTGCTCTCCTCCTATTGCTATCCAATGTGTTAGAATGGTCGTCCATCCAAAGACTGACTTGGCTAGTATTGCTTCACTTTGCAATGTGTCAACCTAATCGGTTACTACTGAGCCACGAGCAGCTTAAAAATGAGTAGGTACTTTTTAATTGGGAGTGTTTAGGGTCTTTGACCTAGGACTTTATATTGATCGGATTTGAACGGTTTAAGTGAGATATTGTTTTTAATAGGTACTGTATGTAAATTCCAATGATTACCAATGTCTAGTGCTTTGACTTTGGATTTTTTTTAGCATAATATGACTTATTCAATTTTCTTTTTATATAAATCATGCAAGAGAAGGTACACAAGGAAGAGACTACATATTTCTATTTGCTATGATCCTGGCATACGCCTTTCGCCGGTTACGGGTAGGTACCGCCCACGGAGTAGATATAGTACCACCAGTAAAGTTGACATGGCCTTTCAAAGGTGCCTAGTGTGGTTATAGGAATCTTGAACAATAGAAAAAATCGGCGCGGGAAAAGGGTACACGTAGATTGCGTGACAACAATTTAGGTACTTTGTTATGCTATGAATCAGTTAAATACCTCTCTTTAATAATATAAATCAAGATCTATTAATAAAGTTTATTATTAAAAAAAAATAGCTATTTTGGTAACATTATTTGCCTACATCATAACATGATCATTAAATTAAAAATTAGCTAACTAGACCACCATCTCTGGCTAGACCATAGAACACGGAGTTCTTATTTTGTAGCAGTTGTTCTGGAGGCGCATACTCTATAAGTTGGCCCTTGTCTAGCACCATCACTTTGGTGGAGTCCATGATGGTTTTTAGCCGATGAGCGATGGTAATTACGGTGCAGGTGTCGAACTCGGAGCGGATAGTTTTCTGCGAAATACAATACGAGGTGATTTCCTGAGCACAGGTGTTTTATAAGTAACACAAGATTACTTATTCTGGGAAGTATGGGCCCCAAAAAAATCTTCGGGGCCTAAGCCACCTGCTATTCAGTAAACCTGTTGATTTACGGACGACACTCTGGAAACTCTGGTGCAACAATCAAGAGAAAGAAAGAGTAGGGGAGCGGACCTCGGGCTCCAAAGTACAAATTTTGGTTAAAAACAGGCCTAAGGTGTTGTGTCGAAGATGAACATAGAAGCATTCAATCAGTCCTGTTTTTACCCTTTGGGTACGGAATACTAAAAAGTTAGTAGTAAAGTAGAAGTAGTAAAAAAAGAAACAGTTCCATTTGGTACCTTTTAAAATTAGTACATACATATGGACGGTTTTTGTTTTCGGTTGCCATTGCATCTGTAAAAGATGTAGGTAATGAAATTTACAACCGAAAACATTTTTATGTTAAAGGTACTTAATTGTGGTTGACTTTTAGAGCAGCTTTTACCTGAATGAGCTCGTCAGTTTCCAGGTCAATGGCGGCGGTGGCCTCGTCCAGCACGAGCAGCGTGGTCTTGCGCAGCAGCGCGCGCGCCAGGCAGATTAGTTGTCGCTGTCCCACTGACAGATTCTCACCACCCTCCAACACCTCGTGCAGCAGCCCTGCTGGTAATCCTGTACACACAAGTTCTCCATTAACAGAACAGTGTTGGTGCGCATATAGCTTCTGGTAAAAGATTCTAGCGCAGGCCGGCAGGCTTTCCTCTTGGGGGTGGGATGTCAGAAGGCAGTATGTCAAAAATAAGTCTAGCCACTAGCCAATAATAACGACCTACCGGTAAAATTCTTGGGCTGCCATGGTAACTCATCTCAGGCTATGGCCAAGGACGTAAAATAATTAGATCACAATCGCAACTGGTTACGAAACACTTATAATGGTGGCCGAAAGGGGTAAAACACAATAAGTATTATAACGTACTCACCCAGCACATATGGCTTCAAATGAGCATGTTCCAGGGCGCGATAGATATCGTTATCTGAGTACATTTCAAAAGGATCTAAGTTCATACGCAGTGTGCCTGAGAACAACACAGGATCTTGGGGAATGATGCTGATGCGCGAACGCAATTGATGAAGTCCAATTTTAGCGATGTCCAGCCCATCTATCAGGATACGGCCTGACGTCGCCTCCACGATTCTGGATAGAGGAGTCAGAAGTATACTTTTTGCAGGTAAAGCATGTATGATAAGTAAGATGAGTCACAAGTAGGTACCTGAACAAACCAAGTGTGAGCGTAGACTTGCCAGCGCCGGTGCGGCCAACGATACCGAGCTTGTCACCAGGCGCTACCGAGAATGTGACGTCACGCAGAGCGGGCTCCGCTCCATTTCGATAAGCCATCGTTAATCCTTCAAATTCTACTCCTCCTGATTCTGGCCAGGAAGGTCGTGGACCTGTAGCCTTATTCCATTCTGCTTCCTACAGATATAGATTTAATGATTTTAATTGTTTTTCTTAAAGAAAGTTTTCTTGTAACTGAAATTACTGGTACTCCTGACAATCCCTTCAATTAAGTTATTTATTCGTATTAGGAGTGGGTTGACGTTGGTAGTTTATGACCAAAATTCGAACCTGGAACCTCTCTTTAGCATAAATTATTGGTTTATATTATGATGGGTTCATGAACGGTTCATATTTGCTCATCTACTTACTTGTTGTATTTCAGCATACTCCTTCATACGTTCTACTGCTACAATATCGGTTTCAACTAATGATGTCGCTGTGACTAGATAACTCAATGTCTCAGTAATCTAAAACACCAATGACAAAATATTAGCTTAATTCCCACTGTTCCTAGTGCCAGCACAATTTAAAAAGTACCTAATACAATTACCAGAAGCGTATAACTGATAGACAACCCCGCGAGACCTGGACTGACAGTATCTCGATTGATCACGGCGAACAATGCAGCGAAGAATATTATCAAGCTGCCAACCGTCTGGAGTCGTACCCCGAGCCACCTATCCGCTACTGATCTCAGGTAGGAGAACGACTGGTAACAGTCTACTTTGTCCTGAGACTCTTTAATAAATCTGAAATTCAAACAAAAAATATTTTTTTTATCTTTTTATTTTTTTTTACTTCTATCTATTTATACATTATCCATCTAATTATGAAAAAATAGAACTTTAAGTGTATATTTAAGTAAATTTTTAGGAGCATAGAGTTATCTTAATAATTTTATCCTTTTTTCGTATGGAAATCTCCTCGGATTCCCCTGTTTGTGTCATACATTTTTCCTTTAGGAATCTCAATCCGAGTGTTCTTATAAAATTTGATACATTATAGGAATTTAAGGATAACAATGCTACAAGGGTTTTACCTTTCCTTAACTCCAAAAGCACGAATACTGGTTGCACCTAAAATGCTTTCGTTAAAATGCGAAAATATAGGCGAGCGAGCCACAGACATAATCCTCATGAGCTGCCTCGACGTCGGCACGTAGAACCGTTGTATGGCGTAGTACAGTAAACCGATAGGTATTATCACAACCATAAACATAGGCGTTGAGTAACTTATCACAAATAACGTTGCTAATACCTGCAACAACGAAATTAACCATGATCAATTACAATATGGGCCGAATGTCGTAATCACCGAGATAAGCTCGATTGATTGTCTGCCACCTAAGTGATATAGGAACCGCGATCAAATCAAACTAATTAATTTTCTTTACAGCTGATCGATGTTTGTTTCCACTTCTATTTGGTGCGGAAATCCCCACAGTCATCACCTCCGTTTGCCTTCGGGTTGGTTTATGTTGGACTTGGACAGGAATAGATTATAGTTTTCAGACTATAATCTATCCCCGTTATACCAAACAGCCAATCCGTTAAGCCGCTAGTGCGTGATTGACCAAGTAATAAACATCCAAACATCTTCACAAACTTGCACATTTACAATACCTACTATTAGTAGGATTGGTGAAATCAGCTCTATTCTTCTTTATACTTATTCACGCCCACTTTCTGTCGCCGAGGTAAGAAAAGACAACAGTTCACTCTATCTGCTTCTCTCCTTACACACTTAGTATTAATTAAGTAGTGGTATCACAATCAGCAAGATAATTTAGCACTAATGTTACCTCAAATGCACTGTTGATTGCAGTGGCAATTTGCCACGGAAGTGCCACATCCACGGCATCTACGTCTTTAGATAATCTCGACATGATTCTACCGACGGGTGTCACCTCGAAGAACTGCAGTGGCGCTCTTAGCAGATTCTTCAGTAATATCTCATGGAGAACTTTTGCTGCTTTCCAGCACGCCAAGAAGGGTAATAGATCGGCAAATATCGATACAATCACTGCAAAGAGTTTTGCATAACTACATAATTTATATAATAATACATTTCGAACTGTACATACCTAAGTAATAGTGCAAATTGTGCCAGATAAAGCCCAGTGAATCAAGGTCAATCTTAGCAATTGAAAAAAAGTGATAGCTACCGTGAACCAGGCCGATGCCGCCGTACACTCCCAGGTACATATCTCGTAATTCAGTGTCCACAGTACCGTTCACGAGCTGAAGGAAAATGACAACACAAAATAATTATTCATAATCCATTATTAATACCAATTAATAATTCGAAGTAAAACATATCTATAGTTATATTATATCAAAAGACTTACCATATTTTTGTCATTGGACCATCGAACGAGCCAAAAGTTAGCGCATATTTGTAAAATGTGTATCGTACTGTAAACTAGAGCGGTCCCCAGAGCTGCGTATACTCCAACGTTCATTAAGTAGTGCTTGTAAACTGCCCATTTTACCTGTAAACAACGGTGTTCTTATAAAACCAAGTCACCATGGTGATTTGTAAAGGTGCGTCCACGCTAGACGAGCGGAGCACGAGCGGAGCACGAGCCGAACACAATTCGTCTAGTGTGGACCGACTTACAAGCCTCGAACGAGCGCGCTGCGAGCATTTCTTTCACGCTCGGCTGCGTTTCCGCCTTTTGTCGGTTTTTTGACGAACACTAGGGATTTCGAGGGCAGTGATCGTTGTAGATTCGCTACGAACGAACGACGAAGCCGAGAACGGCTCCGGTTGTGCTCGGCTCGTGCTCGGTTCGACTAGCGTGGACCCAACTTATTGTTTGTAGCTGAGGTCAGCAAAGCGAATTTATTTGCTTTGCTGATCTGCACTGCATACTGCACATAATAAACAAAAGAGCTCGCTCTCTTTGAGAACCCTGGGAAGCCTGCACTATAGCCTAGTCCTAGAGAATTATTTTGATATAGACACTTACTCTTCCGGTCTCAGCTCTTTCAGTTTCAATAAGTTGGTCAAATCCTTTTTCTGCTTCATTGTCATTCAAATATTCTTTCGACTTCACAAGATCACCTAAACAAAAATGTACTATATAAATTTATAGTTTTAACAATACTATGGCAGGGCAGTGTCGAACTATAGAATTTGTCGGATAATCGTGTTGGGAATTTTTTCGAAAAGATTGAGCTTGACCTTGTAATCCGTCAAGTTTGGTCAAGTTATAACCGCGTTACATAATTAGTAGTTATGTCAAATGTTTAACAGTGATAGGCATCCCGGATTGCGCCGGATAACCAGTTAAAGGTGAACTGAACAGGTTAGGGAGGAAAGGATTCCTAGATTAGATCTAAATAGAATATGGTGCGTAATGAACTGACGTTTTAGAGAAGTTTTTTCTTGCGAACAGCACGTAGATACGTAGGTAAATAGCCCCCCGAACTACAGAATACATTGTAGTATCTACTCTCGAAGTTCTCGAACTAAGAATCGGTGTGCGAAGATTACTTATCAGGTTCAAACTAGGTAAAATATGTTGTAAAAGAGAGCAAACAGCCTTAGTCATGTCATGATTCTGAGAAGTGTGCGTTAGCGCACTCACAGCATGCGAATATACCTATATCAGTAACAAATATTCTAGTTCATTAGAGCTAAAACATTTTTTCTTATTGCTAGGAATGTGATTTAATATGTGCAATCTGAAATAGAGATTCAGTTATGTAATGTGATATTTTAGGTGTTGCTTTAGGAAGTAGACTAGACGTTTTAATAAGAGTGTATCATGTGATTTTCACGTGCCAAATACAGATCTAGAGATCGAGTAGATCTACATTTTTATTAGGTTGTAAAAAATATCAATATTATCAAATTTGACCTAACAGATTGGTTTCTCTTTCTCGTTTTTTTATGTAGGTATTCCAAGATATTATGAAATAACGCGTATTGTGATATACTTATTATAAGTAGGTATATCTCAAGTCTCTTTTAAAAAAGTATCCCTACACAGACAGTTTCGATTTATTTCGATCCGGGTTCCAAGCCAGTTTAACGTTCCCTGGGACTTCCCGAGTACCTATCATTACTCGGTGTGTTCGAGGGTCACTACTGTAGATTCTGGTGTACAGGAGTTACCTACCGTAGTGATAATGAGGCTGGCATTAGTCCCGAAACATAAAAAAAGTCTGTTTTGAGGTGTTTAGTAAGAATTAAATATGTAGGTAGGTACATAAGCTTAATTACTAACCTGTAATAATTGATTCAGATACCGAACGACCGCCAGATGATATGGACCGTGCCCTTTGCAGTTTAGCTTGAAACTTCGGCCCAAGTTCACTCTCTAGGTCATGCTTGACATCATCCAGATCTAAAAAATGAGACCAACGACGCGGTAACGTCAGTAGGTTCGTAATTAGATTTCGCGTAGGTATGTTGCACGTGTGAGTTATGCCTAATAATGAGGTCATCTTTAGTATCCAAAATATCTATCTATACACCAATATCTAAGTATACTTACTATTATAAAATTGTAAAGTACTAGCTGTGTCTGTACATTGGAGATAATTAACAAATACTTGGGCAATGCATATCCGTGTACAGTGCTGTAGACATACCTACCTATTGAAAAAAAAACAAATTTTCTAATTTTGTCTGTTTTTCCGCTTGTTCATTCCGTGTAATCTCTGAAGTTAATAGGCCGATTTTGACGTTATTTTTATTGTAGATATAGTTAATATAGTCTGCTTTTATTGTTGAAAAAGTTCGATCTTCACGTAATAAAAGTAAAATCCAGATCTCAGCCACAGCGGACGAAGTCGCGGGCACAGCAAGTAGATAATATATAAATGCGGATTACCTAACATGCCGCATTCTTCCTATTCATTGATGCGTTACAACAAAAACTGTTAGTTTAACTGGTTCCATTTTCGTTCCTTGACCTTCGCTCATTGTTCAGCCCCTTCTGTACTGCCTCAGTGTATATTGTAATGTAGTCTTTGACTGCCTCATAACACAGATAAATGTTGTTCAATTATATTTAATTTACTGATGTTGGCGACTGCAATGTACCTACACAGTCGTCCTCGGTATTAGCTTCATTATGAAGATTACAACAATGATACCTAGACCTACATCAATTTATTTATGAATTTATTGCAATATAATGATCGTGTTCAAATTGGTTGGTACTTCTGAGCCGTCGCCCTCAGACTGAAGGCGACTGTACCTGTACTTATTAAACCTAATATGTTGCTAAAAGATGGTGTAATATATCAGGTAACTATGGTTTATTTCCCGTAGGTACACTTGCCCCGTACATCCTATACTTTTGAAAACTTTGCCAATCGTAATATTAACGTCTTTATTCTTCACACTAGCTGTTGCCCGCGGCTCCGCCCGCGTGGACGTCAATTTTCGCGTTTTTTTACTATATCGCCGGTTCTAATAGCCGCTTGCGATCAAATATGCATAAGATTTTGAGTCTAACCAAGACCTTTCCAATAAAAAAAGCCGCATCAAAACCCGTTCAGTACTTTTGACGTCCATCTGTCGCGATTTATATATACAGGGTGAATTTTTCAAAAGGGATTGGATGGCCAAATCCGAAACTATAAGGAATAGCGAAAAATGGTCAAAGGAGTCACGAGCCCGATTTTGATGAAACTTAAAACCTCATCATTAGATTTTTGAAAAACCAATAAACCTAGCTGAGAATCGAACCCGTTGATATTGAAAAAAAAAACACACCCTTTATTATTACATCATACGATAGTGTCGCTGTTAAGGAACAAATTCTGCGAAGTAATGATATACGGCAAATTTAAGGAAAATTTGGAATTTAATAAAATTCATGTTTCACGTACCCTATTTGTTTCGTTCGAAATCCCAGAAAAGATCGTAACTATTCCGTGTTTTAAATTATACTCAGAATGATTATAATGATTGATGTTTTGTTTTAACAAGATGGAGCTCCAGCCCATAATAGCCGTAAAAGACATTTAGATTTAGCAGTTTGACGACAATTTTATTGCAAGGCATGGTCCTGTGCCTTGGCCAGTGAGATCTCTGAATCTTACTCCCTTAGATTACTTTCTCTGCGGGTATGTCAAAAATGAAATTTATAAAGATACATGATACAGAGATACAGTTCTGTTGAAGACTTTAAGCGTTCTTTGGAGAATATTCTAAACGGAATCAATGACATTCTAATATTGAATGCAGTACGATCCTTGAGGTCTCAAATCCAGCTATGTATTGAAAACAATGGTCTACATTTTGAAAAATAAAATGTATTTTGTTAAAGATGAGCACTTTCCTTTAGTTTGCGGTATGTCATTACTTTCCAGAATATGATCCTTAATAGCAACACTATCGTATGGTGTAATAATATAGGATGTGTTTTTTTTTCCAAAATCAACAGGTTCGATTCCTAGCTAGGATTCTTGGTTTTTCAAAAATCTAATGATGAGGTTTTAAGTTTCATCAAAATCGGGCTCGTGACTCCTTTGAGCATTTTTCGCTATTCCTTATAGTTTCGGATTTGGCCATCCAAGCCCTTTTGAAAAATTCATCCTGTATATATATATATATATATATATATATACATAGCTAGTTATTATTATTATTATTATTGTTTGATACACTAGCAGCTCTACGAGCTGATACGTGTATATCACTGCACTTGTAATTATACATTTTAGACAAACTTTTGATTTGCAACTGCATGTAGCGGATTTGTGTATGTTAAGATGGATGTTTGGAGTGACAAGAATGGGTAGAATAAGGAATTAGTAGATTAGATACAGGAAATTTGAAAGTGGCGCCACCAGTGAATGAAATATTCAGAAGCGAGCGACTGTCGTGGTATGAACATTTTATAAGAAGAGATGAAAAAAATTGTTGTTAAAAAGGTTCAAAGTACCTAAGTATGAAAATGTGGAGGGCTTTAAATGCAGAGTTAGGCTTAGGAGAAGATGGATGGAATGCGTGAAAGAGAATATAGCAAAGAAGGAAGTAACTGAGGAGATGAAATTTGGCAGGAATGTATTGAGTAGAATGTCACGTTGCGCCGATCCCAAATAATTAGGACAAGGTCAGGTAGATGATGATGATGATGATGATGATGATGATGAAACTCACCCTCAGCGGTTTGTTCAGCGTTGCTTAAATGATGCAGTAAGAAATCAGCGAAGGCACCCTTTCTCTCAAGAAGCTCGTGGTACTTGCCAGCCTCCCAAACCTGGCCGTCTCGCAGTACTAGTATCAGGTCTGTCTGAGCCAGGTACGACACGTTATGTGTCACCCACACGCGGGTTTTGTTCTTCAACACACCGTTTGGTCCTATTACCTGTTGCACAACACATAGGTACATTACGTACCTCTATACATTAGATATACAGGATTTCTTTTTTAACTGAGACAGTAAGGCGAGATCCGAAACCATAGTAGATTCCAAGGAAACTGTCTGTAAAACCATAGTCATTTAACAGATCTGTCTGCTACGGCAACGACTACGTGGGCCACTATAATAGGCAGCTAGTATTAACACGTCAGTAATGAGAGTAGGTAATAACTTCAAATTATTACCTGATCGAAAAGGTGTTTTCCAACATGCGAGTCGACTGCGCTCAGTGGATCATCCAGGAAATAATTGTCAGCATCGTAGTACACCGCGCGCGCCAGAGACACGCGCTGCTTCTGACCACCAGACAGATTTATACCTGCACATATATGGAATTGTCGAAATCATGTTTACGTACTGTTCGGTGTTATTGAATAGTTCGCGCAAAGTTAAGGAGTCAGACGGATTCCAACTGTCTTACCTTTTTCTCCAATCTCTGTCTGATCGCCACCAGCGAGGATGGTTAGATCAGTTTTTAACGCACAAGCTTCGAGGATTTTATTATATTTGCTTTTGATTAGTGGCTTGCCAAATAAAATATTGTTTTGCACGGTGGCGTTTTGTATCCAGGCCTGTTGAGTAACGTATGCCGTGTTACCTGAAAGAATTATACATACCTAGGTACTTAGTTAACACGCTATCTCGTTGCAAATGAATCAAAATGTTTAAGTAGGTATGTGAAGTGCATGTAGGTCTAACATCTAACACGTAACTAGGTACTGAGATTATCTTAAGTAGGGAACAAAATATAAAATAAGGACCTAGAACCACTATTTAAATACATAGTTTGAGCGCCGTAAACAAATTCGTCTAATAATCTCCCTGCACACATTGAACTTAAATAACACCAATATTTCTTTATCAGAGTCCTATGAACAGATTGTGTGTGTACGTTCAATTCTAACCAATTAATCTCAATATCTGTTTAATAAACTGCAATTAACTACTGTGCAAGACGGCCACGGGGCAAGTAAGTACCTACTTAGTAGATGAATACAACGATTCAAAGATACTCCGTAACTTTAATGAAGAGACTACATTGGCAGAATAACAGTAAATATAGGAACCATTAAAAATTGCACTGAGTCTGGGGGTACAGTCGGAATCGTCGGTATTAGCTTAACACATTTTAATTACCGACCATCTTAGTTCTAAAACTTTACATAAAAATATTAACTTTTATACCCATTAATCAATTAACTTATTGATTTATTAACTTCTGAGGATGACTGTACCTATCTTATTGAATGTCTCTATTTTTGTCAAATACAAAAAATGGAATGTAAGTCGGACCACGTGTTCAGAGGGGAGATCACAGTTATGTAGGGCCTTTTAACCTATCGATGTACCTACACCAAAAATAACTATTTGTAGTCTCCTACATCAAATGCTAAACTAAAACGAGCGAACCGGATGGTACCTACTGCTATGAATGATGATACAATCTAAACCAAACATCCTAAATCAACTTCCTTCGTTCCTCATTTCAATTTATTTTGTAAAAAAAAGGAAAACAGCTAGTGTGCACAGATATTTAAAATGTGACCAGATACCAGTGTTCGTAAAATACCAACTTTGAAATTTACGCAACTTCCTGGAACCAACTTGGAAATGTTAAACATTTTACCTTTTACATTAACGCGTCCCAAAAATTTATTCATTTCTCCAAGTAATGCCGCAATCAGCGAGCTCTTGCCAGAGCCAACAGCGCCAACGATTGCCACAAGTGAACCACGCGGAATATGGATATTTAGGTTTCTAAGTACTGGCTCCGAATCTTCACCGCCCCAAGAGAAGTGACCGTTTTCCACCACAACCTGATAAGCTGCAATAGTAACTTGTAATGCATACAGCAATATAGGTACAGAGGCGGTCTTATGCTCAATGCTCAAGTGTACCTATAAAGCAAGTATAGCAAGATCCCAGGGACACCAGACGTCACGTATTTTCTGACGAACGCAATGTGGACGATTGAGTGGTGTTAGTATTGTTTTAGCTAACTTTTTTTACATTTTATTAATTTAAGGTATGAGTAAACTGTAAGAGAGAGAGAGAGAGAGAGAGTTCATATATATTATATGCTAATACAGGTCTCACTCAGTCTCATGCGCTTGGATAAAACCCTCGCGCTTCTACCCACAGAGGCTTTAAAATTGAGTTAGGGGATGATTCGCTCCTTGGATCTTGGCCTGTCTTCTTACTTCTTGTAAAACGTTTTAAAATAGAGTCCAGTTAAGATGGTCTTTCTTCGGTTTTGTAGAGCGTTCTCTTTATCACACATCGGAATGAGAGTTTCATAACTTTAAAATCCAACTGTCAGGATGATGTACGTCAGAGAGACCGCTCTATAAAACCGAAGCAAGCCGACCTTAATCGGACTCTTATTTTCTGCCAACTCACACTTACACTTCTCTCCACTAGAGTAGAGGGAGATAGATAGCCATACACCGTATAATCCCAGTATAATCTTTACTATTATATATACCCATAATTAACAAACAGCCTGAGTTAAATAAAAGCGTTTAAAAACGATAGGAATGGTAATTAGTCATGCGGAGGACATTATCATTACAATGTCAGGGAAATAAATTCGTTACTTATACAATTTGAATTCGTGACTAGCGATGGACGTAAAAACTACCGAATGGATTTTGATGCGGTTGTTTTATTAGAAAGGTCTTGGTCAGACTTTAAATCTTACGCATATTTGATAACAATCGGTCGAGTAGAAACGACGATATAGGGTAAGTTCGCCTGTTCGCGTCCATCGCCCTATTCGCGTCCATTTTACGGACCTCTCTTTGAAAACTCTCGAAATTAAGTATACTAACAAATCAATTAGTCGAAAAGTCATTACCACCAATACCTCATTGTATAAGAGCCACGTACGCATAGGTAAAAGTTCTGTGCGCCCAACCAATCCTGTGTAAAAAAATAGTTAGTGACGGCTGTTCAACGAGAGAGCGCGAATCCGCGAAATTTTAAGAAAAAAGGTAGTGGACAGCGGTGCGTTTGAAAGCAAGTCTTTTATTGTTTTATGTGTATTTTGAATACATAGCTGTTTCTAGACGTCGATAATGATAAAAGGAATTATATTCATTATGAATTTGCAATTTTTTTTTATAATTACCAATTAAAATAAGGTGGACGCGAATTACTACACTGAATTTATAGAACTTCCAGATTGCGTCCGCAATGGACGCAAACTATACCTGCAGGGAATAATGACAAGAACAAATCGCGTCCATTATTAAAATTAATTTCCTACTGCTAATATAAGAAAGAAGGATAAAGAACATTCACATAAGACGAATTTCACTCAATGCTTTGAGTGAAATTCGAGAGAAGCAGAAATCGGTAAGACAAATATGCTATTCCCAAAACGACAATATGGACAAGACAAAATCAGTGGGCGCAGACCAGATGGAGTAAAGAAACCGGGCACAGAACCTGCGCTAGGTTTAGTAGGTGACCATCATAAGGACTGGCTAGAGAGCCCATACGGGAGCCTCTCGTTACACCTGACGCAGGTGATCTCCATGAACACATACTTCGGGGATCACTTGTGTCTGATCAGGAAGCCGTTGGCGCCTGCCAACGGCTGAATGTCATCACTGTGATGCAAGTTAGAACTTAGGGATGCACACACTGGCAGAATGCAGGGCGTAGGAGGTGTCGAGGCGAGCCCTCGTGGTGGCCCTCGAAGTGGGAGTCCTCTCACTGAGAGTCTGACTCACAGCGATGCTGCAGAGCGGGCGGGCGATGCCGCTGCCTCACTTTGCGAGTAAGTCATGCTCGAGAAGGAGGCGACGGAAAAGGTCTGGGAGAGGCGACCACAACAGGCGCAGGCGACTCAGGCGTCAGAGGTCGTTCAACGAACTTTGTCCTCCATGAGTGCAGGGTTGGGGATGACGCGTGGAGCCACCTGTCAACCTAGCAGAAGCAGGCTGAGGTGGCGGTGGCGACACCCTGGCGTTAGAAAACTCGAGATGGCGTACGGTTTTAATCAGTTCGATTCCAACATAACGCCCCCACTGGTGGGTGGTAACCGTAGAGATTTCCGCGTGAAAAATAGGAGTAGATGGTAAAAACAAGGTTGTTAAATGGCTTCTTAACATTGGCTCATGGACGCGAACTGGGTAAATCGCCTATTTCTGAAGTTTGTATTTTTAGAAAAAAAACTACAAGATATTTCGAATAAAACTAAAGGTTACCTTAAACTAGACTAATATTATGAACAGATTAAATAAACTTTTAATTGAAATTAGTACTGGTACATTTTTATTTTCTCCGTCAAACTTGCCAACTGCGCTAAGTGGACGCGAACAGGCGAAATGACCCTAGTTAGAAAATTAGTTCACGCGGACGGAGCCGCGGGCATAGGTAAGCTAGTTTATAAATAATTTAGTTAGATAGGTTAGGTACATAATAAAAAAGCAAGCTAACAGTGATTAAGGAATCAAAGGGAAATAAGTTCTTATCTTATTTTCCTTTGATTTAAAGTGTAATCGAGTTCCTTCATATTTTATTATCTGCGAACAGCCTGCAATTAATAGTGATTAATGGTTAATGTCATCATAAAATATAGTTAGGGAGATAATGTAACTCAACTCACGTTCGTTAGGATTGTGTTCTATCATACGCGTATCTAATTCTTCGGAGTTCATGAATTTATTCAACCTCTTAATGCTCACATAAGTCTGTTAGAAAAACAATCAGTTTTGAATGTCGTACTAGGAAAAATATCTTTGTTAAGAAACAATTTATAATAATAATAATAACTTGCCTGTATCGCGTTCGATATGACGTTAGGCAGCAATGTCATTGGGTACCGAAGAGCGTTGAAAAGAGCTAGGGCCACGAACGCCCTTTTTGCATCGAGAACTTCTGTGTCGTGTAATAAGACAAAACAGCCAAATGACATTAGGGACACCTGAAAATGGATGAGAAGTCTAAATTTTTTTGTTAAGTAACAATAAGGAAAAAATTAACAAACAACATAAGCTACTATTATTAGGTAGGTACTAACCACAAATGGTGTAGAAAACCAAACAAACGCTGAAATTGATCCATAATAAACCATCGTTTTTAAAATTTTTAGCTCCTTATTTCTTATTCTTAAAATATATTCCTGAAAGCTTGGTTCCCATGCATATATTTTGAGAACCTAAGTAGTAAAAAATATTTATTTATAAGTCAGTCAAGAAAAGAAAAGTCAGTCCATTTATGTTTAAACTTTATCTTACTTTCATGCCATTAAGTACTTCACTCATGAGTTTCATTCTTTCGTCTTTACAATGCATCAACTTTGACTGGTACTTTTTCTGTATACCAGCAAAGCATCCATTGATCGGCATCAGTAAAATAATTACTGCTAGACCTGCCAGCACTGATGGCCCTAGCACACCCCATAAGAAGTACATAGCTAAAGCGATTTGCAGTGGTGCAGACCATGCTAAATGTATGAGTGTCAAATCATTGAACCTGAAACAGGAACAGAACATAATTTGTGCTAAAGTTCATCGTTTATGTTAATTATCTTACAGGATTGATAAAGCACAAGAGATGAGTGAAGCAATTAGTACGCTAACTCTTGCTCTAAATATAAATCGGAAAAAGTCAACATCTGGACGGGATTTGAACCCGAG
This sequence comes from Lithosia quadra, assembly GCA_963576445.1. Classification (NCBI taxonomy): domain Eukaryota; kingdom Metazoa; phylum Arthropoda; class Insecta; order Lepidoptera; family Erebidae; genus Lithosia; species Lithosia quadra. The sequence continues at coordinate 5,665,014 of OY754880.1, read as the reverse complement.
ACCAGACCCTTTCCTGAGAAAGGAAGAAAGAGAAAGAAAATTGATTAATAATTATTTCCGTTAGTTTGTACAAGGCACAATAAATTAGGAAAAAGCATTCATAGGTATGAACCGTTCTTCGGGAAATATTTATATTTAATTAGATTTACTTTCAAAGCATAATAATACTGCGAATATATATGCGGCTTTATAATACTTGAAGTACGCTCCACTCCTTGTGAGCAGCTGAAGAGTGTGCTCATGCTTTGTCATTCACCTGCTGATATCTGTGGACATCAAGTTCATGATTTCTCCTACTGTGGAAGTCTTTCTAGCTTCATTTGTCAAACTTAGGGCTTTCTTATACAACATGCTGCTCAGTGCACAGTTGATTTTCACACCAACTTTAGATGTCTTCAAATAGTACTGCCCCGAGAACACTATCTGTAGAAAAGCACATAGCAGCATACCCACAGCGTATAGATAGCCCCTCCACATCGGTTCATCGCCCTCTACGAAACCTACGAGTAATCTGAAAATGTAATGCGTACATGTATGGCGAATATAATGTATGGCGAATATAATGTATGGTGCGACTATTAGTGCGAAGTATTAAAATTTAATCTTTTGAATAAATTAGTACCTACTTCTTTTAGATTCCTACTCTTACCTACCTCTTTTCAAATAAATTTAAAATGGAATTCGGTAGGAAAGTTGTTTGTTTAACTATAATTAGAAATAGCCTGTCTGTACCAATTTAGATAACATAATGAATAAATTAAGTAGGTAGTGTAGGTAACTCGTAAATAAACGTTTTTAACATTACATTTAATAATTTTACTTGGAACAATAAAAACCGCCGCGTAGTACCTACGTACGTTAAGCATAAATTGTACTTCAAACTAGAGCCTTGAAAGAGTCAGTCTTTTAAAAATTTCACAGTAATAAGTTCCTACTTTGAGAATGCTTGACACAGAATGACGTGAATAACAGACAAGACCGCTTACACGACGCTGTTTTGATTAACGCTTTCATTCTTAGAATCTGGACGGGGTTAGCCCCTGCAGTAAATCACATCAGAGATAGGTATTCATTAGAACTATGATGACTGATTATATTTGTTTTGACAAGAGAATATATTCTCTGACTCAAAATTTCACTGTTTTATTTCATTTTCATACCTTCTTAGCGACTATAAGGTAAAGGATAATGCCAGGGTTTGTATGAAACCTGATCCCAACATCCAATAGCTGTCTGTTACATCGCTGGATAGGCAATTTTGAGCTGAATAAAAGTAATTTGGCGCTTAGTTCCAAATCTTAGTCAGTTCAGAGTTATTCTTTATTAAACAGTCGTTTTACAAGATTCCAAAAAATGTTAAGAAAAATATTTTAATGTAAAACAGAGATTAACGTTAAAAATGCTGATTTATAAACAAAATACTGATACTTATCATATCATATTTAAAAATAAATATTGTTAATAATTAGCGGCATCCTACTAATCCTACTAATATTATAAACGTGAAAGTTTGTAAGAATGTATGTCTGGATGTCTGGATGTCTGGATGTATGGATGTATGTTTGTTACTCTGCCACACAAAAACGGCTGAATGGATCTGTCTGAAATTTGGTACAGAGATAGATTATAGTCTGGAATAACATATAGGCTACTTTTTATACAAGCTAATACCGCGGTTCTGCTCGCAAAGTCGATCGGTCGGGATTTCTAGATATATCTTAGTTACTCTTTCACGCAAAAACGGCTGAATAGATCGGGTTGAAATTTGGTAACAAGATAAACTAAAGTGTGGAATAACATATAGGCTACTTTTTATACAAGCTAATACACGCAACTCCGCTCACGGAGTCGATCAGTCCACCCACGGAGTCGATCAGTCGGGATGTCGGGATGTATGTTTGTTACTCTTTCACGCAAAAACGGCTGAATAGATCGGGTTGAAATTTGGTACAGAGATAGATTATAGTCTGATATAACATATAGGCTACTTTTTATACAACCTAATACTCGCGGCTCCGCTCGCGAAGTCGATCGGTCGGGATGTCCATATTATGTTTGTTGCTATTTCACGTAAAAACAGCTGAATGGATGTGGCTGAAATTTGGTACTGAGATAGATTGTTGTAGTGTGAAATAACATATAGGCTACTTTTTATACAAGCTAATATCCGCGGCTTCACCCATGGAGTCGATCAGTCGGGATATCTGGATTTATGTTTGTTACTCTTTCACGTAAAAACGGCTGAATAGATCGGGTTGAAATTTGATACTGAAATAGATTATAGTCTGAAATAACATATAGACTACTTTTTATACAAGCTTATACTCGCGGCTCCGCTCGCGAAGTCGACCGGTCAGGATGTTGCTATTTCACGTAAAAACGGCTGAATGGATCTGGCTGTAATTTGGTACCGAGATAGATTGTAGTGTGAAATAACAGAAGGCTACTTTTTATACAAGCTAATACCCGCGGCTTCGTCAATGGAGTCCATCAGTTGGGATATCTGGATGTATGTTTGTTACTCTTTCACGTAAAAACGGCTAAATAGGTCGGGTTGAAATTTGGTACAGAGATAGATTATAGTCTGAAATAACATATAGGCCAATTTTTATACAAGCTAATACTCGCAGCTCCGCTCGCGAAGACGATCAGTCTGGATGTCATATCTCCAAATTTTAGGTCTTACCAACATATCGTATTTGGTCTGACCAAGAAAACCGCACTAAAATCCGTTTAGTACTTTCTATCCGAAAGGTTTTGGCTAGACGAGTGGAGACCAGTGGAGTGGAGAGTGGAGCGGAGTGGGGAGTGGTGTGGAGAGTGGAGTGGGGAGTGAAGTGGAGAGTGGAGTGGAAAGTGTAGTGGAGAGTGGAGTGAACAACGGAGTGGAAAGTCGAGTGGAGAGTCGTTTTATTAAACTAGACTTGGTGGCGATACTGAATTCCACGCGGGCGAAGCCGCGGGCGGAAGCTAGTCTACAATAACTTCATATAAAAATAAGGCTGGGCTTTATTTCAACCCGAATGTCAATTGCCTAAAAGGTAGGTAGGTATAGGTATATTATCGAGTATAATCGATCAAAATTTCAAGAGACAGCCGACGAATCTAACCATAATGAGTGCGAGTGAGATAGACCGGAAATGTAGACCAGTACAGAAATGCAGAACGAGCGCTAAAACTATGGCAATTTTAGCGCTCAGGTAATTCTATTTTTTTGTGTGTTTAATAAATAAAGAATAACTCTGAACGGACTAAGATTAGGAACTAGGCGCTATAGAAACTTTAATTCCCAAGGTACAAGTCACAAGGTATTGCATCCCCCTTTCAGAGCAATATGAACTGACGGCAGAGCGTGTCATCAGCATGTCACACTATTCTTGTTGTCGATGTAAGGAAGGTCTGAAGTATTCGTGAGATATAAATAGGGGCTAATGTAGTACCCTGTGAAACACTTGCCTTGATTTTAACCCTTTATAGGACACCCTACCTTTTTTTTGAATTTGCGATATATTTTGATGAATATATATTCTAAGGCTCAAGCAATAATGGGATATATATATATAAAATCTTAAAAATGGATATTTTTCGAGAAAAACGTAAAAATCTAGTGGCCAGTAAACTGGCCTCTGACCATTCAGCATATGTAACTATCACGGCCTCTTCACTGGCCAGTAAACTGGACATACACTAAATATGTATTTTGGAAGGATAAAAAAGAACTTTTTGTAAAGAATCATCAGTTTTTTAATTAAGGACACAAATGAGCACATCCTCAGCATAAAATTTCTGTAAAAAAAAATCTTCTTCTAGCATTAATCTTCAATCAAAATCAAACTTAATTATTATCACAAAAATGCTTCTTCTAAAACTTTGTAGTGGTGAATGTAAATTGACTTCTGTATTTATGCCAACGTAATTTCTGAAGGTACTGTTTTTGAAAATGGGTGGATCGCGAAATTGTTTGTTGCTCCATTTGTTAAGATCTTCATATACTTCGGGTTGCAATGGAGGCGGCGGCGGCGGTGGCGGCGACATCGACGACGACGGGATAGGTGATGTTGAAGGTATCTCCTGTGAGTTTTCCTGTGTAGGTTGTGTTGATGATGTTCCTGCGACGGGTTCTTCGTGCCTGCTACGGGTACTGAAACTGCTGGTATTCGAAGCGAAGGAGTCGTTGAGACAATCATCAGCATCAGAATCACCGCCGATGTCTGACTGGATGGCCTGATCATCCGTTATGCCCATAAAATAATTATTCCACTCATCATCATCTAAATTCTCCAACTCCTCGTAAGTAAATTCCGTTCTAAAACAATGAAAATAACAATTACCTATATCAAATCTAATGGTTTTTATACATATCTACACACTAGCAGAAAAGTGCACAGAAAATTTACAAGAACTCGCGTGATATTAGGTTATAACTACCGAACCAGAATATTTATGTGTGAAGTAAATAATAGATATGAATAAAGCCTTATTTATGTATTATTACAAAAAATTTCAGCCCATTACTCTGAAAGAAAAAAAAATTAGAGCAAGTCAAAGTTGACTATGTAAATGTTAAGTTATATTTTTTCCATACACCGGCTGACATTCGATCATAGAAAAATTATGTTTTTATTATTATTTTCTATCATCATCGAACATAAAAACACAGTATATACTATAATACATCAGTTTTACCTACCTTTTCCATCCAGACATATTTTATTTCACTTTACTAACTAATAACACATGCAGCACTCACGTGATGACGGTGAAAACTAGCGCGCGGGCAGTCAGTGGCTAGTACACAGGCCACCTTGAAAAATGGCGCGAATTTCTTTGTGTGTGCAACAGATATCAACGCTGGCTAGGATACGGGCCGGCGTACTTCAACGCGAAGCGGAAATGTTCATTAGGTTCAACTTCGTAACCAAACTGTACTCAATATCGACCTTAAAGTGACTGTCCAGTATAGTGGCCACTTTGTATGGGGCGACCTATAAAGGGTTAAAGAAGACTGAACAATCACTTTGATACTGTCTTAAAATTGGTATCTACCTAATAGATTATAATTTTAAGAGAAGAGCACGGAAGTATTTTTTGCAAAATGTCAAAAGAAGAGAAGACTCAATTAAAATAATTATCAATCGGAATGATACAGTCCGTTCTACTGGTTCTACAGTACGTAATCTCTCAGAACAGAAAAAAATGCAGATTCATCTGCACAGACACATATCTTGCGATATAAGTAAACAGCGACGGCCATGACCCAAGGCTGACTCAGTGCAAGCCGTCAATGGCGTCTCCCAGACATGTATACACGCGAGTATCAACTCATTGCAAACCCAGTTTTATAATAAACTCTGTACTGTTTGGAGGCAGATTGAATCAGTGAATGAAATTGCCATCTTGAACCGCTCATCACCTCTTTTTGCAAGATCACGTCCTCGCCGCAGTTGCTGGGCGACCGCGGTCTGCTGTCTATCACTGCGAACCATGGAGTGGATGATTGGTAGCGAGAGATCGATTCAACAGCTGCGACAAAGCTGAATTTTTAAACCGTGAGTACAGCTTACCCAATAGTTGGCCGCGAGCATGAGATGTGCCGAGACTTGGCTACAGTGGGGGCAGAGCGAGCCCCCAAGTATTAAATTTTTGTATACCTACCTATGCTATTTGTCAACACTTATGGTCAGTTTCAAAGTAAATACTTACCTAAGTAAAACTGGCGACGCGAATATAAGTAGATCGTAACATAACTTTAAGACTATGGAAATCATGATCTGTCCACCGAAAGCTTTGAACAGAACAGGTAGAATAGAGACAAGCTTCTTCTTTTTTCTTCGGCCTTTTAAGGAAGAAGTTTCTGTGCATTCTGGCTCAATCGGTTTTCTGAAATTAAAATGAGTCCATTGAAAAAACCCTTTCGAATGGTTTCTGAATTGATAAAATAAAGTTGAGTCTCTTTCTTAATCCTTCGCTAATGCTAAAGTTTCGCTAAAGAAGCCCTGTTATTGAATGAGAATCAAAGTTTCTTGATTAGAAAATCAGCCATTTTTAGTTAAAAAAAGAAACTTTCGGCTTCAGTGCCTATTATTAGTATAAATTTACTTTTTTCCGGATTTCTGCCTGAAACGGATTTGAAGGTAATTTTCAACTGTTTATGAAAATTTTATTGTCGTAATATAACGAAAATTTTCATAAACAGTTAAGAAATTAACCCTTCATCCATATTCGTAACTGAAATCTCGTAACCAGTTGCAAGAAAATAATTATTTTTCGCGGTTTGGTAACTAGTCATGAGAGAAGAATTATTATTATGCTTTGGTAACTAAACTCACCTAATTTACTAATTTCTACGTTCGTAACTAACAAAAATTTATAAAAGTGTGAAATAATAATTCAACTAGTTACTAAACAGCGATAGAAAAATCTGCTCTTGTAACACTGCTTAGGTGAGTTTAGTTACCAAAGTAGAATAATAATTCTTCTATCGTAACTAGTTACGAAACCGCGAAAAATAATTATTTTCTTGTAACTGGTTACGAGATTTCAGTTACGAATATGGATGAAGGGGAAATTAAGCTATCAAGCAGAAGTATGACATCAATTTTTATATCTTTAATGTCTTCCTTTTATGACGATATTATCGAAAATAGTAAGTTTTAATTTCAAAATGAATTTCGATTATCGGTATTGTAGTTCAGTAGTAGTTAAGTTACACATTGTTTCCAGACACAATGTGCGACTAACTACGTAATGTGTATGTGCCCTTAGACTCTGCATTAGTGGGTAATCATAATCATGCCGTACTCAACGAGGTTGTATAGTCGCTGGCCGTACTCTTAAATGTATAAATATGTATAGCAGACATGTAAAATGTTAGATAACCAATACAATATGAGCATTTATTTCCGTACATAATTTAGATTTTTTTTATCTGCATTGTCGCACTGAGTCATTTATTAGACAGAAGAAGATAGAGCGAGTAATGTTTAACCTACATAATACAAAAATTAGGTCGCAGTTTTATGCGAGTACTTAGCGTCTTTCTCTTTTGACACTCTTGTGCAGATACACAGATAAGGTCAACAACCTCAAATAAGCCTACTACAACACCCACGGAGCACAAACAACACCTCAATGAGGTACCTACATTGAGTAATGAAATGTAGAATCAACAAGTAAAATCCTGTTTGCACGTTTCACGTTTAATAAAATATATTTAGGCTTTGCTGTACCACTATCGACCGTGCTAGGATCAGTCAAAATCATAATGAAATCAAAATGCTTCATAAAATTAATACGTTTGAGTACCTATGCGTCCTTGAGTTTGTTTGTTATTTAAACATACAAAATCCCAAAAAACGGCAGGATAGGCTGGCGGAAATTTGCACAGTACGGCTGATTAAAGGTTCCTGTGGTTCCCGAGAATATATCCCTAAAGCCACGGCAATCAGTTAGTTTTAATAATTCTGTTAGATAGAGACTTTATCATCAAAGATAATAATAATAAAAGAGTCTTTAAATACACGCCACGGGACATAAGGTTTTAATTTGTAGATAAATGTCAACATCTAGGTTTAGTTATAGGTATGTAGGAACTAACTACTATAGCGTTAACTACAAAAGCTAAAATACGCTAAACAAACTCGCGCACTTACGATCTGTGCTTTTTCATCGCACGTTTCCAATGTTTTTCAAATTGTGGAACTGCTTCTTCTGAAAGTAGACTGGGGCTCAGAGAACACAAGTCATTTTCTGTTAGATTTCTCCGGTATCCTGTAAAAGTTATTGGATCGAACCAGCTAAACGTGAGCCGGCCGGGAAAACCTGATGCATTCTCCAGAGATTCTTTCTGTTGATGGATAGTGTAATTAACAGTTAATTGTACTTACGATAATCTGCATTGACAAATATAAGACTAAATACATAAATAGCTAGGGATATCTGTTTAAGTTAGGTTAAAATGTTAAACGTGTCCTTTGATCACTTTCTGGTGCAACAGCGATAAATCGAGAGGTTTATTAGTCTTAATGAATATGTAGGTACTTACAAAGTTGGTTGGGTTCTACCTAGTATACTAGTACCCAGGTACTGTAGTTCTAGTGCTGTAGATCTATTTTGGGTTTACGTTGAAATAAACAAGTATTCTTAAGCACAACAAATTATGGACCAAAACAAAAATGTACCTTGTTATAACGGTAGGGTGTATCTGTTGGTGGCAGATCAGCGTAGCAATTAATTACAAACATTATTATCAGGATAAAATAATATACTACGTAACTTGCAAAGCTGTACAGGTAATTTGTCGTCTTGTACTTGATCATCTCAGTTCTCAGCTGAGGTAATCCAGCCAAAATAAGGAGTAACCAGAATATGAACAGAACTCCTGAAGTTCTGAGCCCATACTTTGTGTTGTAGAATATGAGCGTTGCTGATAGCACCTGAAAGGAACATTACATTACTCACAGTTTTTGTTGGTATTTATCTTTTAACTTAAGAACTAATATACAAAGAGCGCTTTGCTAGTAAATAATCATCTGCGTGTAGAAGTAACTACTTGCAATCAGAAGAGAATGACCGTGAGTTTTTTATTGGCAGATAAGACTTCAGAGTGAATCATGAAATTTAGCGTATTCAGTTGATTCCCGTAGCGCTCACTACTTTGACATTTTTTAACAAGCATGTAAGCATACCTAACTGTGTTAAATTTAACACATAGATTTTTAAAATCTTCAAAGTACCTACCTACCTAGTAGGCGCCAGTGGCGCCAGGGGAATCCAATCAACTAAATACCTACGCCAAATTTCCAGACACTCTTCTGTTTCTGTAGGTACCTACCTATGTAGTTATGTACTTACGAAAGTGAATATTTTTACAACTGGATCATAATAATCAGCATCAAAAACTGCATCCTGTTCCGTAGAAGACGTGTAGATAACTTTGCTGAGGTTTACTATCTGCAGCAGTATCAACAGGAGTGTGAGAGCTATCTTGGTGACGTTCAGTCTGTTCCAAGGAATGTTGGCCTCTTTACTGGTAAACATTTGGTAAACTTCTATCAAGGCCGCCAGCCACAGGTAGCCACATGGGGCCCATACAAGAACAGTCTTTTGGAAGCATGGTGTGAAATTTGGGTTGTCTGTATTCCATGTCAAGCTTGAATTCTAAAAATAAGAAATTTTACATTTAAAATAAATAGGTAGGTAGGTATATTGGTCAAGGTCAAACAATCAATAAGGCTATAAACATCTGATTTTAGTTTAGGTAGGTATGTTTTATATTTGTTTGTGTCGTTTATGGCATCAATACTGACAAATTAAAAACAATGAGATATAAATCGGAAATCGTCAACATTTATCCATATTCAATACTTAGGAAACGTTAGCATATTAGTTACTTCAAAATTGCATTCATTTATGGAGGAAGGAAGATAGGTACTTATCGTCTTTCCGCCCTCCGTATGTACAGGGTATACCTATCTACCTCCAGTCTGGTTCTAACCACAGATTAATAAATAAGTTAGGTACTTCTAACTCCATTCCGATTTCTCTCTCAAACGTTTACTATATAACTTAAATTACCTTCTTTTTGAGGAGGAACTGTTGCAGATAAAACAAGTGTTTATTGTGGCCGAAGTGACCGAATGAAGAGTTGAAGAATCTGAGTTGAATTAACCTTTTTATGGTACTAGGTGCTTCGAGCGGCTGACTATTTTTTACAATGCTAATGAAACCCCTGATTATTTTTTTTGTCACTGCGGTACCTACATACATCTTGTGAAGCGTGTTATTAAAGCTGCCAAGATTTAAGACTCGATGTAGCACAGTGTAGTGTGTTTTACCAGTAGCCCGAGCACGAATATTTTCTAACTTTCGAATCGTTCGCTAGCGAGAACTCGATACGAAAACGTTACGTAGCTAATTTTGACAGGAAGTTAAAGTCTGGTGAGCTCGATAGAAAAACGTACTGACGTCATACTAGCGCGAAATAGGGACGGGCCTTTGAGAGCAAAATGAACGATGCATTGAATGAACTATACGTTCGAAAATTAAATGAAATAATTATCTTTTTATAACTTCTGGCTAAACGGCCTGTTTATTGGCAATTACAACGAAATATAGTTCTGTAAAGAAAGATAAATCATTAAATATTATATGGGAGCTTGTAAAATGCAGTATATTTGTAAAAAAATAAAAGTAATACGTTTAAAAAATATAAATGTGTTTCTGAACAATATCGCTGCACTTGACATTTGAACAGACTTGGCAGCCATCTTACATCTCCGATTCGTCTTATTGTTTACAAAATGATTTTCATATTTAATCGTGATTTAAAGTCGAATTCTTGAACAATGAGGACGACTGGAACGATACATTAACAATACTTACTATGGCGAACGCATAAATTTGCACGTGGAAGTCATCGTGTTCCCTTGAAATCATCTATGCACGAAACATCATAATGATATCCCTTATCTTACTAGATCGAGAAAAGATCATTTTCCAATAGTAAAGCGCATTCATGGGTTGCTATTATACCTACTGCATACTAGTGCGCAAGTCATGAATCCAGAAAAACAAAAGTTAAGGCAAATGGTGAACAAATGCCTTCCATCTACATTGACAGGATTATAGTTGAGTATTTCAATGAATAGATATATCTCGGGCAAATAATCTCACCAGCAGCAACCTAACTACAAAATAATTAAATAGACATATAGAACCGGTCTGAAAGAAGTCATGAGAAATGCAGAAGTGAACATAATATGTGTTACGTGTACTCTTCAAAACAGTATCTTGCCTGTGCTAACTTATAGTTGACAAACACGGACCCTTACAAAGGCAAACACACCGAAATCAGAAGTATAAGGAGCTTACCAGACTGGAAAGTTACCTCAGTCAGAAAAATACAATAGAATTACTTAGGACTTTGAATCAGAGACAATGATAAATCAAATCCTAACAGAATAGTAAGGAAACAGCAGAACATCCAGAAGTTGGCTGATGAGATCAAGGTAGCTTGTGACCAGAATCACTGGCCATAGCCATCTGTGTTTTGACAATATTGGGGGAGGCCTCTGCCGATTCGCAAAGTTACTACCAAATGGGAATAGTTGTGTGAAAGTGAATATCTATGAAGTTTTTAATTCCTGAATAAAATACTTATTAATCATTATACCTACTCTTCCTATGTTGTAGTCAAAACCCAGAATCTCAAATGGAGGTGGGTAGGCCATATGATGAGAGAAACTAGAAACAAGTGGACAAAAGACATAACTGAGTGGACACCTAGATTCCAAACAAAGAGAAAAAGTGGAAGACAGAAAAAACTTTGTTCTGACGATATTAAAAAGATTGCCGGACCATATGGCATAGACTAACAGCACTGAGAGCAAACTGGAAAGAGCTGGAGGAGGCCTTTGTGTTGCGACACGCTGACACCTCATAACTTAATATACTACTTTACTTACCATTGTTTTTGTTGTATAATGTAAAAGTGTTGGTAATAAAGGTTTAATTAATTAATAGTATAGTTTGTATTGATGGAGGACAGGACAGGATGGATTTAAATAAAATAAAATCAATTGCAATATACCTATTGTTTACTCTTTATTTTAAATATACACATATAAATTACATTTTGAAATATATTCTTGTTTTATTATTATTGTACATCATTAATATCATTCAAAAAATGGGCTGTCCATATTATGCTCATGGTGTAGATACAAGGTCGTCAGCATGACACAATGTCCCATGGTAAAGCAACGAGTTTCTGGGCATCAGTCCGGTATGATACTAAGTATGTATATTTAACGTAGAATCTGTAACATAAAAATAAATTATAATGATATTACTGTTATAACATTAAAGCACATGGTACAGTGCTCTCAGTGTTAGGGGCCAGAGGGCAGTCGCTCCAGTAAAAGCTAAAGCTAAGTACTTACACATCTTAATAGTATGCTAGATTTGTGTCATACAAGTATATTGATAGATATCCTAGATATATAAACAAACTAGGTATTTTGATAACTTATAATGTTATAAAACAATGGCTATTTAACATTATGAATGTAGTGAGTAGTGAAGTCTGTAATGTGTATATAATAAGCTATCTTTGAGTTAACTTCAATTATCCCTACACCTTATTGAGGTGTTTTGATACAACAAGACTTAGGTAGATACTTACAGTCTCATTTTATTCTTCATTTTTAACTAAACTGCGACAAGTGTGTAAGATGACTCCATTTTGGTACAGCCATATTAAGCTCATGGTGTAGACAGAATATTAGGTTCTTCAGCAGCATTTAGTGTCCAGTGTCCAATGGTAAACTAATGAGTTTCTGGGCATCAGTCCGGTATGAAACCATATTTCATGTAGAACCTGTGACATAAAAATTAACTGTAATATTATTACAGCTTACATGGTGGCTTTGGATGTTATTTATTGCTTTTTGTTATTATCTGGCCCAGACAGTAGTGACTCCCACATATGCTAAACCAAGATAATTAGTTGGTAAGCGAGCCCCAGGCTCAAAAGTGTAAGCTGATCTGAACCACTGTGGAGATCTGATTCTGGTACATTACCTAAATATTTGCAATATGCTGGTATGATTCAGGTGCAGATAGAATAATTGTTGGATGTTTCATGTTCATCAAATATTTCTATGAATTTCTAGTTTTCACTTATTAAGTATTACCTATAAACCTCAAACCTTTCTATATTTAACAATTAGTACCAACATATCTAAATAATTATGCTAGATTTGTGTCATACAAGTATCCTTATAGATAAACTAAATACTCCCGGGTGTAAATTCCAGTTTTCTTTGCTATAAACCTCACGGAGCCCGAGACCTTTCCAATGCATGCAAAGCCGTGGAAATCAGTTCGTGGGTCAGGAAGGAAAACCCGACTTATTTTTATATAGTAGATATTATAAACAAACTAGGTATCTTGATAGGTTATAATAATATAAAAGAATGCGTACCTATTTTGATATAAGCATGTCTTCTGCATTATGTACCTGCTTTGTCTATTATTTTGGTAAGTATCTCTTATATTATCACTGTATATACATTGGGTATTTACCTACTTACATGGTCTCATTTCTTCATTTATTTATAACTAAACTTGCGGCAAGAGTGTAACATCGAACTCCCTTGGAAAAGCGGTAATATTTGCATTGTGGGCATTGTGGATTAACAAATCACTATTAAAAATCATTTTCAAACGTAGTTTGCACTATTTTGAAGTTTTTTTCAGATATGGTGCCAATCCAATGATACATTGATGCATTAGTATGATCCAGTGTTGTAAAAAGACAGGTCACAGAGAATCTGTAACAATTAAAGTACCTATTTGTAACACAAGAAAAACAAACAAAAATTGTTTCATGTTAGTTGATGTTAGTCAAATATTTCTGTATAATTCTAGTTTAAACATCACATTTTTATACCTCAAAACTGTCTGAGGATATTTAAAATTATATATTGGTTGTTATGATAGATTTGTATTGCACAACAAGTGTGTATCTTTGATAGATTTACTTATTAGATTTTTACAAGTATTTTGATAGGTTATGTTATAAAATAACGCGTATCCTGCGCGTATCTGGTTTTTATGTCTTAAGCATACTATGTTTATTTAAAACTTTGTTAATTTTAGTTATCTTTAAAATATCCCAAGACATTTTTGAAGTAATTGGATAAAACAAGGTACTCACCTAGACTCTTGAAAATGCTCTTATTTACAACTAAACTTGCGGTAAAAACGTAAAAGAACGAACTCCGGTGAAAAAGCGGTAGTCTTTGCATCGTAACTAATCAAAATATCACCAATTTAACAATTTAAAACGTAGTTAGCACTAATTCGATAATTGTCTCACCGACAAATTTCAAGTGACAAAACATTCGACAAGCTCGTTAGCGCGCCTTTCGAATTTTACATTAGTAGATGTCAAAATTGGGTTCGTGCTGCCGAAATTAGGCATTATGTATGGCGCCTCACGAATTTTACGTTAGTCTGTCGATACGTAGACGCTACGAATGCTTTCGTGCTGTCATTTTAGTTCCGTTTAACGTACGATAGAGGCGCTGTACCAAATCTCATACATTTTTTGTCGAACTCGATACGAAGGCGATACGTTAGAAAATTCGTGCTCGCCCCACAGTACACTGGCGTCGTCGACATCTTTAACTTGATGTCCTCTAATTATGTAGGTACCTAATTACGGAAGCCATGGACCTAGTGACTAACTGACAACTAATTAGTCAGTCGTTCCCATGATGACGCTGATATTGAGAGTAAAGATTATGAGACTGTAACAACCAATAGTGATACTTATGTTTGATGTCTCTAGTTACCAAACAGTTCCAGTATTTAAGAATCTTTAATCAACTGCGCGGTTCATATGAAATTCGCGCAAGTCCCACAATTTATACCAAGTTATGGCAGTCGTCACCGCTAAAGTCTGCTAATATAAGTAGCTACCTGACTTGCCTTTAATGCTTTGTAACTCTCAGAAATCAATAACGAATTCCTATGTTATGGAACCTAAGCAGGTAACGGTTGTGTCGATATGAGTATCACGTTCAAACTATTTACCAAAACAAAGCCAAGCTACAAAACTAAAGTTATTAAAGTTTGTTTTCTCAGTTCTCAGAATATCAATATACCCTACCCATATACCTTTCCGAAAGGTACAAGTAGGTATATGGGTACCTATACTTGTATACAAAAGGTCCTTTCGTATACAAGCAGTAGGTACATGCAGATTACCCAATAATTATATTAGTTACACGTAGCCTCGCAGAGCTTTTATTTAAGCTTACAACCGAGGTACAAAGTTCATGCGAAAGGACCATTCTAGGTTTGCTTAGCTCGGTATCGCAATACCTACCGAGCTAAGCAAACCTGACATTGAAATAGCAATGACATTGAAACTAATAGTGCAGACTAATGCGTGCTGTTCCGTTAAGGCAGTTAAGGTTCTGGTGTTAGGTTGCGTTTCCACTAAGGCGGAGTTGAGCTAAATAACTCAAAATGTAGCGCACAAGGCCTCACAACACAAGTCTACCCTACCCATAGTACCCATCCCCACTGCGTGCGCAGCCCTGGTCCGCTACCCTTCGTGCGTGTTACTACACTCTTTCCACTGATATGTATTGGAGATTTCAAGCCCTGTGTGTGACTCCGCCCCGCTTCGTGTCAGTAAGAACTCGTCCTGCCGTAGCATCAGCTTAACTGCTTATTCCTTACGGTAGGTGGGTACCTACTATCGTGAACACAATTTTGTTATCATCATACAATGATAATACTGATACTCATCCATGATTAGATTAAAGGATTTTTTGTAATAAAACGCCTATGTTTGATAGTTAATAAGAATAGTTGGAGATTTATCAGACAAGTTATAGGTACCTACCTAACCAATTAAGTATTGTGTGATTAATTTGAATTTCCAACGAAACAGTGCAGTTAGTTAGCAAAAAGGGTAGTTTATATGATTATTTCGAAAAATAATAACTAAGATATGAGTCTTATGTATAGAATGCTAACCAATTTTTTTTTTAAAACAATGATGAATTAAACTGATCCAAAAAATCGTTAAAATTGGATTTTATCTTCAGTACTATCGACAATCTTCGTTTTAAAGTTCATGCGAAAGGACCATTCTAGGTTTGCTTAGCTCGGTATCGCAATACCTACCGAGCTAAGCAAACCTGACATTGAAATAGCAATGACATTGAAACTAAAGTTTTCGGGATTCGTTTCCCAAATACCCGATATACCTAATACCTATATAATAATTAATTTATGTCAGACGACATAGAAGTCCTAAATGCTATTATACACGAACTATTAGGTAATCGGTGATTATACGTACCTACCGTTGTTAAAAGCAAATGGTTAGGTTGCAAGTTTGTGTGTGTAACTGGGTTAGTATTAGTTGGTATTAGGTATTAGTTTTGTGGGTGGCGTGTATTGTTGGTATATTATGACAGGTGAATGACTTGATTTGATTTCGTAGCTTTTCCATAACGTACCCTGCCAGGTACCTGCCTACCTGCCGTGGAGTACTTTTGAAGCTACCCATTTCCTTTTTCTTTTCTTATTTTATATTTAAGTATTTTTTTATACAACTTAGGTGTCTGTAGGGCGGGGTAGGACGGGGCGGGGGGGGGAGGGGGTCTAGAAAGGGAGTGGGGAGGCTGGCATGTGGTGGAGGGGTTATGAAGGGGTGGGGTGACTAGGAAGGGGTGAGGAGGACTAGGAAGGGGTGTAGAGCTCTGTTCCGAGGCTCTCCTCGTGTCCCTCTGACTAGCAGAGTGCACAGTGGACAGCAGGCAATGGGCGTGCTGGTTCGATAGGGCCATCGTAAAACCGTAAATCGGCCGGGATGGGAAGGAAATGCCTCATTGGGTAATCTTACATCCCGGTAATTGATACCCGAGACGCGTGTGGTTTTAGTCGATTCCCATATACTCGTAAACACCCCCGATGGCCGACCGGGGTAGTATCCGTAGGGATTAGCGGATGAAAAACAATACATAAATAACTAGGTCCTACATAAATACCTACCTACACTTTCTTTGATAAATAGCTACACGTAGGTGCATACCCATTGACGCATCAAAATATTTGTACTGAGCAGGCATCGATCCTGCGATTTTAGATTCTAGCTGTCGAAGGCTTTACCGCTACACCAAAGTGGTTGCCAAATACCGACATCTATAAGTTTCCTATAGTCTGATCTGAAATCGCAATAACTCGACACCGGTGGTGTTACGTATACGTAGGGTAAAGCATTCATTCCTTTTTGTGAAAAATTTTACAATTTATCTACAAAATTTCTTCAGTATTTTCTAGTAGCTCTCACTGTTTTAGAACTTCATACCTATAAGTAAGTAAGTAGGTAGTAGGTACGTAAAGAACAAAAATCTTTTAACCCAAAAATAAACGAACAAAAAACCTTTGACCTAGTTATTTGGTTCTATTGTAGTGTTTTTTTGTTTATATTGTTATTATATTATTTAAATTTATGTAAGTAGAATAGCATTATTTTACCTAAAAAAATTGCAATATTGAATTATTTTGTTGGCATCAGTCCTTGAAAACTAAACAAATTTCAAATTATTCGCGGTAAAAATCAACTTAAAGAATGTGTTAAAAAGGAAGTCCTATCTAACTAACTATACCTAAGTACAGATACCTACATAGGTACAGTATAAATTCAATAAGTACTACACCATACCATACTAATCCAATCCCTTCACTTTTAGTTACAGATGAACACTTTCACTAATCAGCACCAACTCACTAGAACCGTGATCACTAAATAAACATCTAATAAAGATAGGTATAGGTACGACAACAAAAACAGTTACATTAATCAAATAAATACAACAAATTGAAATCAAACTGATTACGAACAGGCAGACATAAAAGCATAAAATAATAAGGCATAAAAGTTACTTTTAAATAAAAAATCTAAAAATAAATCCTTTATAGGTTACTTACCCAAAAAGTCGATCCACAAAAATAATCCATTGAACTACTGAAATTCATTGCCACAGTTTCACTACAGACTCGTATTTTAATGTTAAGTTATAGCAAGAAATAATCTGGAGTTTACCACACAAACAAGCATCGTGCGTGAAATATAATTTTAAAGTGAACATAGATTAAATTGCGCACAGTGCGGAGGCGGAGCGCGAACCGGCAAACATTGCGAACGGAGCGATAATATCAAGTAGTGTTGTGCGTTGTTATAATACAACACACATCTGTTAAAAAAACTTGTGCGATACAAGCTTTTGAAATCAGCACAACCCTTACATAAAATAATAATTTTCGTTTTAGTAAAACGCATTTTTTAATAAAAGCTTGTGTTCAAAAAGATGTTTTAATAATTATTTTTTAAAACTTAAATTTATTTCTAATAACAAAATTTAGCTAACTAGACCACTATCTTTGGCTAGGCCATAGAACATGGAGTTCTTATTTTGTAGCAGTTGTTCTGGAGGCGCATACTCTATAAGTTGGCCCTTGTCTAGCACCATCACTTTGGTGGAGTCCATGATGGTTTTTAGCCGATGAGCGATGGTAATTACGGTGCAGGTGTCGAACTCGGAGCGGATAGTTTTCTGCGAAATATAACGCAAGGTGAGCTTTATTTAGCAAATGTATTTTAAGTAACACAAGGTAGAAGCAGTTATTTAATCAGATAAACAACAAGTTAATAAAATGGCTATCACTAGTATGCATAGCTATTTACCTACTGGTTCCAAAAATACAGTATCAATTTACATGTCATGTTTTTTTTATGTTAAAGATACTTAATTGTGGTTGACTTTCACTGCAGTTTTACCTGAATGAGCTCGTCAGTTTCCAGATCAATGGCGGCGGTGGCCTCGTCCAGCACGAGCAGCATGGTCTTGCGCAGCAGCGCGCGCGCCAGGCAGATTAGTTGTCGCTGTCCCACTGACAGATTCTCACCACCCTCCAACACCTCGTGCAGCAGCCCTGCAGGTAATCCTGTAAACGCACATTCTTACATCGTATATGTATCATATTTCGCCAATTGTGTATTATATACCATAATGTATTATCTATATTAGATACTTATGTTATATACTTGATGTACAATAACATGCAACAATGTACCTACAATATTACTACCTACTTCATTAGTAACTAAAATACCATCTTCCATAAACATACATAAATAATCACACCTCTTTTCCATCTACGATCCTGGTATACTCCTTTTGCTGATAATTATTTTCATACATGCATACCGGTAGCGGGTACCCTTGACCTGACCGTTCCTAAAATCTTGTCGATCTTACGTCCGTCTTGGTCGACCTTTACCGGATTGTCTATTCACTCTCGTCTCAAAAATCTGTTTCGTCAATCTGTTTTCGCCATACAATTTTCAGAACCACCTAAGTAGATATCCCTTCCTCTATCTAGGAGACTTCATCTTCAACCATAATTTCCATAGCATTCAGTATATTTTCATGCTTCTACTGGTAGAACACACAAAACAATCACTACCACAACCTAAGTGTCGGGTCGATTTGATCACTCCTGTATGTACCACCCATAGTCATTCCTCATCATCGTCGTACGTTCTGAATGCTCATAAAATTATTCAGCGTCCCATTCACTTGAATATACCGAAAGAATACAATCACTACTCACCAAGCACGAATGGCTTGAGATGTGCATGTTCCAGGGCGCTATAGATATCCTCATCTGAGTAAGTTTCGAAAGGATCCAAATTCATACGCAGTGTGCCTGAGAACAACACGGGGTCTTGGGGAATGATGCTAATGCGCGAACGCAGGTGATGGAGCCCAATTTTAGCGATGTCCAGCCCATCTATCAGGATACGGCCTGACGTCGCCTCCACGATCCTGTGGAAAGTCAGACTTAGGTGACCATAAATGTTTGGTAGAGTATGTAACATAATTGCTTGTGCATGTACCTGAACAAACCAAGTGTGAGCGTAGACTTGCCAGCGCCGGTGCGGCCAACGATACCGAGCTTGTCACCAGGCGCTACCGAAAATGTGACGTCACGGAGAGCGGGCTCCGCTCCATTTCGATAAGCCATCGTTAATCCTTCAAATTCTACTCCTCCTGAATCTGGCCAGGAAGTTCGAGGATCTGTAGTTTTATTCCATTCTGCTTCCTAGAAATATATTTAATTAACGTCATATATTCGTGAGTGTTGTGATCTTCGTTTTCTTACTATTAACTTACTTGTTCTACTTCTGCATACTCCTTCATACGTTCCACTGCTACAATATCAGTTTCGATTAATGAAGTCGCTTGAACTAAATAACTCAAAGTTTCAGTAATCTAAAACGCAAATGATAAAATTCAATGATAAGCTTAATTAAAAGGCAGTAAAATTGATGAAAGTAAAACAAATACCTGCAACGTATAACTGATAGACAACCCCGCGAGGCCTGAACTAACACTATCTCGACTGATCACGGCGAACAATGCAGCGAAGAATATTATCAAGCTGCCAACCAACTGGAGACGTACCCCGAGCCACCTGTCCGCTACAGATCTCAGGTAGGAGAACGACTGGTAATAGTCTACTTTGTCTTGGGATTCTATAGTAAATCTGAAAATCGTAGGCAAATTTTAAATGATTGTTAAATATTCAAATACAGACATAAAAACCAATATTTTAGAAGTCAGGTCAGGAGTAACCCTAGAATTAGAGCTTGTAGGCCCATTACGTGTAATTTTACTCTTCTTCTACATTGACATGGCAATATCCTACTTTCAACTTAATATTACTAAGTTTGTGAGCATGGATGTTTGTTACTTTTTCACGCAAAAACGTTCCCGTGGATCGCGGGAATAGGATCAGAATTTCACGCGGGTGGAGCCGTGGGCAACAGCTAGTAATTGATATAATATTTATTATAGAATATAATATTTATAATATAATGGACACAGGGGCGCAAGCCAATCGCATTAGACTCTGCTACGATCGAAACATAAAGGCCAGGGCGCGGCGCGGCGCATCGGCCGATAGTACAACGACGTTGCGAAGGCAATTTTCATGTCTGGGCTTCATTATTATGATCAGCTATATCTATATACTATCCAGCGCGTGAACTTCACTTTCGCGATTCAGGATTTATAGTTCTATAGTACTGTCAAGTACTGTAGAAGTAGTTCGGCTCGTTGTCGCTAGATGGCGCGGGGTACATGTTATTATCGCCACATACTTAACTCAGTTGACTATTAGTTCTTATCAATTAATTTTTGAGGTATATACGTTTCTAAAGAGTCTAAAGTTTCTAAAGAACGTGTCTAAAGAGGCACGTCTGGCTGTACATAAAGGAGTTCTCGTACCCACACTTATGTATGGTAGTGAATGTTGGGTGTGGCAGAAGAAGCATGAAAGTAGATTGAATGCTGTGGAAATGAGAAGTCTGAGAATCATAGCTGGAGAAAAGTTGATGGACCGAGTGAGGAACAGTGTGATAAGGGAACGTTGTGGTATGGTTCAAGATGTAGTGACCAAGATAGAGAAAGGGATGCTTAGATGGTTCGGATATGTAGAGAGGATGGATGAAAGAAGAAGGACGAAACAGATATATGAGGCGAGGGTGAATGGGTAACCCGGTAAAGGCCGACCTAAGCGTACATATTCTAATCAGATCCAGGACTTTTTGGAGAAAGGCCAGGTCAAGAGTACCCGCAACCGGCGTGCGTGAATGAAAACAGTTATGAAAGTTGAAGAAGCGAAAGGAGTATGCCAAGATCGTATCAAGTGGAAAGATGTTGTCTCTGCCTACCCCAATGGAAAAAAGGCGTGATTTGTATGTATGTATGTATGTATTTATGTTTTATAATGTGCTAATTTTTTCTTGTAGACTGACATTTCAAAAGCCATCAACTGGAATAGAATCGATGATTAGGATCGAACCTAATAAATAATAAACTACATAAACTGAGCTGTAAAGTGATAATTTTAAATTAAAATAAATTCTGATGCTCATTCATTGTTAGCTTAATTTTTTACCTTTCCTTAACTCCAAAAGCACGAATACTGGTTGCACCTAAAATGCTTTCGTTAAAATGCGAAAATATAGGCGAGCGAGCCACAGACATAATCCTCATGAGCTGCCTCGACGTCGGCACGTAGAACCGTTGTATGGCGTAGTACAGTAGACCTATTGGTATCATTATAGCCATAAACATTGGTGTGGAGTAACAAATAACAAAAATTGTTGCTAATACCTGTAACATTAAGGAAATAGTCATGCTTAGGTACATATCATTTAGGTACCGGTACCGCACACTCACCTCAATGGACATTATATGCTTAACAATTTAGTTCAATCGATTTAGACCGGAAAACGTGAACATCCAGGACGGGCCTTGAACCCGCAACCAGCAACAAAAGGGGGAAAACTCTGAACAACTGAGTTACCTGGGACATGGCCAAGATATTCTAAATTTTCCGATATATTTTACGGCTTAGGCCGCCGTTGGAGCCATCTACCGTAATTCTTGGGAACTATGGACGGAAACAATAGATTCGATGTAGTTTTTTTTTTAAGTATTTTTTAAGGTCTCGGTTACACTTAAAATCTTACGGATGTTTGATCACAATCAGTTGAGTAGAAACGAAGATATAGTCAAAAAACGCGAAAACTGACATCTGCGCGGGTGGGTCCGCGGGCATAGGCTAGTATTCTAATAATATTAGAACCTACCTCAAGGACACAGTTGATTGCAGTGGCAATTTGCCACGGAAGTGCCACATCCACGGCATCTACGTCTTTAGATAATCTCGACATGATTCTACCGACGGGTGTCACCTCGAAGAACTGCAGTGGCGCTCTTAGCAGATTCTTCAGTAATATCTCATGGAGAACTTTTGCTGCCTTCCAGCACGCCAATAAGGGCAATAGATCAGCAAATATTGATACAGTTGCTGCAAGGAGTTCAGTTATGCCAGTCATTGTAACACACTCTGAATTTCAATTATTACTTCGTAGTTTTAAAAAATTAGGTGTCGCCAATCTCCCACATTTGTAAATAAATATTAGGAATAGAAAAATAATATAAATGGAGACGCGATTGGTCATAATATTAAACCTTAAATGTAAAGTTCAGTATTTCTGAATAAAGTCTAACGAGAACTCGTGTTAATAAATTGCTCTCAATAGCAATCTTGAGTGCAAGCTCAGTTGATACGCTCTCAAGTTAACCATAGCTATAATATTGTATGCTAGTCCGACAGCAATAGCACTCAAAATAGTCAAGACATGCACTCAAATATAAGGCTAAGAAGTGTTGAGTTTGAGTTATTAATAATACGATCGCCATTCAATTGAGTGCGTAAACTCAGATGTCACCGAGTTCGTTCTAATGAAATATTAGAACGAACTAAGATGCGAGAACTAAGAACGAACTAATGACTATGTAGATGCTATACGTCATTGAGTTCGTTCTAATGAAATATTAGAACTCAATGACGTATAGCATCTACATATAGTCATCTTACGGACCTAAAGCATCTTTCTTACCATGAACCAGGCCGATGCCGCCGTACACTCCCAGGTACATGTCTCGTAATTCAGTGTCCACAGTACCGTTCACGAGCTGAAGGAAAACCAAATGTATGAATACTGGGTAATTTGTGCTATGGTGCAATATGCAATAAACATATATATTATCCCTTTTTGTCATAGGGATGGTTGGATACTTTATGCTTGAGGTGAGGCGAAATCTAGCCCTGGCTAAATATGTTTTTTTGATATTCCGCGGTAAACTAACTAATCCGCAGATTTTGGAATCGTTGAGATGGCTTGTTCCTAATACGAGACTGCGGCAGGCGCCGAGGGGGAGAACGACCGATGTGCCGGTGCCTCGAACAAACTTGCTACAGTTTGCTCCTCTTGTACCAGCGATAAACATGCTGAACAGTCTCACGAGGTAGGGACAGTTTTATGTGTTTATTCGAGGAGTTTGAAGGGGTGACACTTAGGTGTTTGTCGTTATAAAACAATTATAACATAATAATAGGTCTAGGTATTATTATAAATAAGAAAAAAGTAAATTGTCGTATAGACCTATTCTGTGAGGGCGATGTATTATAAATGTAAATAAATATATAAATATCGACATCTTACCATATTTTCATCGTTGGACCAACGAACGAGCCAGAAGTTACCGCCGAGTTGTAAAATATGTATCACACAGTATATTAAACTCGTCCCCAGAGCTGCGTACACTCCAACATTCATCAAGTAGTGTTTGTAAACTGCCCATTTTACCTGCAGATAAAACCACAATTACTTTAATAAGAAAAAAAGACCAGAGAAAAATTATTATCTAACTGTTTTTTCTATCCTCGTTTGTTTTACTCTCTCCTATGCTGAGATAATATCAGACTATGTTCTTTTATTGCGACCACAGGCTCTTGTAGCAATTCCAGAGCAATTCAGATCAGCTCTAATCAGCAGAGAGACGGAGCTATACCTACACACTATTTACACGGACTTATAGCTCCACCTCTCTCCCTCAGCCGAACTGAATTGCTATAAGAGCGTCGTGGTTAAGCCCCAGCCGAAAGTCTTGGATTCTGTGAAATGCACTACCTATTTATTACTACTATTACGTGGAATAACGATATATTCGTCATCATCTTCTTCGCGTTAGTCGGTCGCATTATAGACTATCAGCTCGGAGTAAAGGAGTGGGTACCCTCCACCCTATTCATTCCGCCGCGTCACCGGGTAAGTGGGGAAAGATTAAAAACTTTTAAAGACTCACTCTCCCGGTTTCTGCTCTTTCAGTTTCAATAAGTTGGTCAAACTCATTGTCTGGTTCATTTTCTTCAAAATGTTCTTTCGGCTTCACGCGGTGATCACCTAACAAAATAATTATTACTTTAGACATTGACCTTACAGATCAAGACACCACACTGCTGAACCAGTCACCATTACGTCAATAAGTTACTATTACTAATAAGTGAGACCCCTCCGTACCTCGGAGAGTACGTTAAGCCGCCCTGTTCTGCTAACGTCTGTGACATTCATTACAGCTAGGTACTTGAATACAAGTTCGAAACCGGTCTAACTAAAGAACTTCGATATCGTGAGTTACTTCTATGGTAGTTGCTATATTTATGGAAAATCGAACGTTTCGTAGATAGACTGAAAGGCTCGGGGAAGGCACAGAGGTGAAATTGATAATTCAGCAATGGATCTGGTGAAGCAAGGGGATAAGTATTTTAGTGGTGTTGATTGAGAAAAACTGTTTGGATCTCCCAGGGGTATTTTAACGCGGAAATGGCTTGGTTAAAATTAGACTATTTAACGACAAGTACACAATTTGAACTACCTGCAGTATTTTTTTCCGATTCTGAATGACTGCCAGAAGACATAGAATGTGCCCTTTGCAGTTTATCTTGAAACTCCTGACCGAGTTTACTCTCTAGGTCGTGTTTAATATGTTCCAAATCTAAAAAATACAATCAATGTCTATTTTGTTATCTTTACTAATTTAAGGTAAAATGCAGAAGACTTGTTTGTTTGTAATCGATAATCTTTGAAAGAGTTGCATGGGTCTGCAACGTGAGACTTTCCAATCAGCCAAATACCAAATCAACCAAAAAGTTTAGTCTAAACTCACCTTCTACTGTTTGTTCAGCGTTGCTTAAGTGATGCAGCAGGAACTCGGCGAAAGCACCCTTTTTCTCAAGAAGCTCGTGGTACTTGCCAGCCTCCCAAACCTGGCCGTCTCGCAGTACTAGTATCAGGTCTGTCTGAGCCAGGTACGACACGTTATGTGTCACCCACACGCGGGTTTTGTTCTTTAATTCACCGTTTGGTCCTATTACCTGTTACATGAAAATGCTATACACGGAATTTACAACATTATAATTAATCTCTTGAATTACATAACAATTATTACATGCTAGTAATAGTTGGTATTCATTAATAATAATATTCTATTGAAAGTGGAACGAAACAAAACTGCTATACATTACTTACCTGGTCGAAAATGTGTTTTCCAACATGCGAGTCGACTGCGCTCAGTGGATCATCCAGGAAATAATTGTCCGCATCGTAGTACACCGCGCGCGCCAGAGACACGCGCTGCTTCTGACCACCAGACAGATTTATACCTGCACATGTATGGAATTGTCGAAGTCATGTTAACGTCCTTGGTGTGTAGTATACTCAACACAAAATAAAAGGCCCGTTTTGACGTTTGTTCTCGTGGCGTAACTAGTTATGTACCTATACGATTCGGTATTCGATACTCAGGATGAATCGAATTCAGTTTGCATGGGGATTTAATCGATTTGAATATGTATGTAAACTGCATTGGATTAAAGTTCTGATTAGAAAAATTAGCTTAACCTTTGATTTTGTAGGTATTTTAAAACAATACAATGTTATTAAAGGTCAATTTACTTATATTTAATATTTTTTTTACAATAACATTCACTCAATCACAAAAACAACAAGAATAATTAAATCAGTCTGCAGAATCTAAACACAAGTATTAAAATAAATAAAAATAAAAGTGCGCGTCGGGCTTGAAAAAAAATATCTCACTCGATATTTTCTTTCCTTAACAGATTATTAATAGTCTGTGGACTACATGAAAAAATCGTTATGTACAGCACTTAGCCGAGTAGGCGGTACCTGTCAATAAAAATGTAATTACCTTTAGAACATTTCAATTGATAAAAAATTAAGAACTTCATGGGCACGAACTGTCAAAGTGGGCCTTTTATTTTGTGACAACTATAGTCAACATTATTAAAGTCCGTCTGACTTACCTTTTTCCCCAATCTCTGTCTGATCGCCACCAGCGAGAATGGATAAATCAGGTTTTAACGCACATGCTTCGAGGATTTTATTATATTTGCTTTTGATTAGTGGCTTGCCAAACAAAACGTTATTTTGTACGGTGGCGTTTTGTATCCAGGCCTGTTGAGTAACGTATGCCGTATTACCTGAAAGAATTACGTAGGTAGCTGTACCCAATTGACAAGATTTTTAAATATTATGACTTATATTAAGGAATTAAGGAATCAGATAGGTAATCGCATGCATATTCACCTAAAGTCTATTTTTGTTAAGAAATTATGGATACAACGACGCTGCTGGTAAGAAAATCTGATTATCAGGTAAAAAATCAAAAGGGTCGTAAAAATATAAGTGAAAATGGCCTCAAATAAATTATAATATATTTAGTATTATTTACCCTTAACATTAACGCTTCCCGAATATTTATTCATTTCTCCAAGCAACGCAGCAATCAGTGAGCTCTTGCCTGAGCCGACAGCTCCGACCACTGCCACGAGCGTGCCGTGCCGTATTTGGATGTTCAGGTTTCTCAGTGCTGGCTCCGCATCTTCTCCACCCCAAGAGAAGTAACCGTTTTTCACAACAACCTGATCAGCTGAAAACGTAACTTTAAAGTAGTAGTTAATTTATGTAATCTTATTCTCCCCTGAAATACTTTACTAACCTTACCCCATTAATTCAACCCCACTAAGACACAAGTTTGTGCATTCACCGCTAAGAAAACCCCATTCATTGTAGCGCCACAATTCCTGAACACACCACTCACCATCTCCTCGAGTATAGGGATCCTTGGTGTCGATATCTCCAGTGACGTCCAGTACCGTAATCACCTCGAAGACAAGGTCAAGTTAGCATCTAAGAAACTTGGAGTGCTCAACAGGGCGAAGCAGTACTTCACTGCGGGGCAAAGACTTATTCTTTATAAGTCACAAGTCCGGCCCCACATGGAGTACTGCTGTCACCTTTTTGCCGGGGCACCTGTATACCAGTTTGACCCCTTCGAGTCGGTACAAGAGTCGTGCGCTGCGGATAGTAGACGATCCCATACTTTTAGGCGGTGTGGAGCCGCTTAGCCTGAGGAGAGATTTCGCCTCACTGTGCGTCTTCTACCGCCTATATAATGGTATGTGTTCAGATGAATTGTTCGACATGATGCCCACGGCCACTTTTTATCATCGCACCGCTCGCCACAGGCAGGGAATTCATCCTCACACATTGCATCCGCCTGCAGTGCGCACTGTAAGGTTTGAAAGAAATTTTATTCCGCGCACGCTTAGGCTGTGGAATGATCTCACTGCCGTGGTTTTCCCTAGCGACTACAATATGGGGTTCTTCAAGAAGGGCATTAGAAGGTTTTTGCGGGGTCGGCAGCGCGAGTGTGATACCCCTGGTGTTGCACGCGTCCCTAGGCCACGGTGACCGCTTCCCATCAGGTGGGCCGTGTGCTTGTCTGCCACCTGACTTCACCTGAGTGGTATAAAAAAAAACCATTTCTTAGTAATATCTACATAAGCAGCTAAGATATTATTATATAAATTCAGGAACTAAAATATTTATGTTCGGATATTTAATATCGCAACTCACGTTCGTCAGGGTTGTGTTCTATCATACGCGTATCTAATTCTTCAGAATTCATGAAGTTATTCAACCTCTCGATGCTCACGTAAGTCTGTTAAAAATACAACAGTTTATGAATTAAAAGGTTTATTAATTAAAACATAAATTACGTTGCACTAACCTGTATTGCGTTAGATATGACATTAGGCAACACTGTCATAGGGTTCCGGAGTACGTTGAAAAGAGCTAAAGCTACGAATGCCCTCTTGGAATCAAGAACTTCCGTGTCGTTTATCAAAACAAAACATCCGAATGACATTAGTGACACCTGAAAACATAAACAATTTTGCATGTAATATGCGGTCAAAATAGAAAAAAGAACTGTTCAAATGTGAGACGTACTCGCGCACTGAGGGTTCCGTACAAAACTGGATTGAGAATGACAGGGCAGACGGACAACAAAGTGAACCTCACAGCGGTTGCTGTTTTATACTACTTAGGTGGCTGACAAGCACACGGTCCAACTTTGCTTTTTATCATTCAGAGGTACGGCACCCTCAAAAACAATAAATGAGTAAATTTTATAATGCAAATGATAATAATAATAATAACGATCAGAGAACCTTTCGCAATAATAATTGTTGATATCACTAGGTATACTTCATGACGACAATCTCGTGAAAGCCGAGAAAGATAAACAAATATTTGGATTTCCACATGTCGAGATTGTCGACATGTGGATAGCAATATTGTTTCGATAGTCGTATCGGTTTACGGACTTACTGCCAAAAGTCTTGACCAACACCTTAAGAGGCTCGGGTTAGGCAGATGGGCAGGGGCTTGATGCAGAAGGCGGTACTCCTCGACACGTTTAATCCAGTAAGTACAGTTTAATAAAGAGAATAATGGCAATAATAAAAACATACCATAAATGGTGAAGAAAACCATATAAACGCAGAAATAGATCCATAGTAGGCCATCGTCTTCATTATTTTTAGCTCTTTATTCCTTATTTTTAAAATCTGTTCCTGAAAGCTGGGTTCCCACGCATATAGTTTCAGAACCTAAGAGAAAACGACGATTTTAATTGAGTATAATTTTATCCAAAAAAGAAACTGACTGACCTATTTAATTTTTTAACTTACTTTCATGCCATTCAGCACTTCGCTCATAAGTTTCATTCGTTCGTCTTTATATTGCATCAACTTCGTCTGGTACTTTTTCTGTATACCAGCAAATAACCCATTAGCCGGCATGAGTGCAATAATCACTGCTAGACCAGCCAGCATTGACGGACCCAGCACACCCCATAAGAAGTACATCGCTAATGCGACTTGAAAAGGTGCTGACCATATTAAATGGATAAGTGTCATATCGTTGAACCTGCAATAAGAAACCAGTGCCCGTAGACAAATGTCAGTGTATTCCGTAGCGTAAATCGCAATCGGATAGAAACGTTTAGGTCGACCAATCACATCCAAGCTCGTCGCCGGCGTACGATGCGCGCGCCGCGGCGGAATCACGAGCTGGAGTGTGATTGGTCGACCTAAACGTTTCTATTCGATACGATACGACAGCGATTTAGACTTTTGCCACTTGGCTACGGGCGCAGGGATTTTATCACGACTCTCAGTCAAGGGAGAAAAATGGAGCTATACACTATACCTACAGGCGTGTAGGTATAGCTCCATCTCTCTCCCTCAGCTGAGCGGCCTGAAACTGAATCGTTTATAACACGTCGTGATAAGGCACCAGATCACAATCTGTGTTAATAATTGTTTTTCTCGAGGAAGTTCGTGATTGTATGTATACCTACGAGCGTGTAGGTATTTTTCCATGCCATGGTGTATTTAAAGAGCATTCTATACACATAATACTACGACTACGAATGTGTTATAACAAGTAGATACCTGCTCACGTCTGTGGACATCAAATTTGTAATTTCTCCAACAGTGAAGGTCTTTCTGGCTTCATTGTTCAAACTAAGGGCTTTCTTATACAGCATGTTACTCAAAGCACAGTTGATTTTAACACCAACTTTGGATGTCTTCAACAAGTGCTGCTCCGAGAATACCGTCTGTAGACAAGCACATACCAACATACTAGCTGCGTATAGATAGCCTCTCCATACCGGCTCATCTCCCTCAATAAAACCAATGAGTAATCTGAAAAGGATGCAATCTTTTAATTGGCATATATTGGAAGAAAATTACATTTTAAATATCCACACGTTACTTATGCACAACAGAATATTGGATTGAGCCTAGTCATTGGATTCAAAACTGATATATATATATATTTTTGGGGAAATAGACAGCAACACAATATGATTTAAATTAAATTTAACGACATTTACCACAGCTTGGTAATTTAGTCCTAAGAAAGAGAGAAAGCGCATGTGATGCTATGACGCAACACAACCAGTAAATCCTACGATATGGCCATGTTAGATTAAGTACTTAGTACGCTCACAGAACCTATTTGAAACTTTCAATATTCTTTCAATTGGCACCTTCGATGAACCTAAACATATTTGTATGACAATTTTGTCCAAAATACTTGAACTATACGCCCTATTAGAGTTATTTCTCCATTCTCCAACATTACAAGATAATAGTTAAGGTAGACACTTACCTAAGTAAAACCGGTGCCACAAATATAAGTAGATCGTTACATAACTTTAAAATGACACTAATCATGAACTGTCCGCCGAAAGCTTTGAACAGAACCGGCAGAATAGAGACTAGCTTCTTCTTCTTCTGCTTTTGGCCTCTTAGCGAAGAAGTTTCAGAATCATCAGCTTCGTTTGTTTTCCTTTGAAAAAAAAAGAGCACCTAATATAATAATAATTATAAGACTATTTTAAATGGTACGTAGATGGTACACGGTGCTGCACGGAAATAAGAGGATGCACCATAAGGTTTTTTGGATCTGGCTCTTTTTTTCTATCACTCATATTAATTTAAAAAAGAAAAGTAACCAGGTAGCTATGTAACATAGATATCCCAAAATTCAGCATTATCTAAAAAAAGTAAACAAAAAGTTTGAAGTTGCTGTCAGTCATTTATTCAGTGTATCACATACATAATATAGTACATAACTATTAATCTGTGCTGTGTATGAATGAATAGGCCAAAAGAATGTTTGTTTGTTGTTGTGTGCTTGAATGTTAATAGACAACAGAATAATTTTAAAAATAAAAACACAACTGAATTTTTCCACAACACTTGATAGCCAGTGTTACTCGGGAATCTCGGAATGATGTGAGGATCACTGCTATGCATTAAAATTTTTTTAGGCAGACAAATATAAATATTAAATTAACGTGTTCAATAAACAGACACAAACATACATACACTTACGATCCACGTCTTTTCAATGCTCGTTTCCAATATTTATCAAATAGCGGCACCGTTTCTCTTGACCGTAAATGGGGGCTCAGAGAATACAAGTCACTTTCTGTTAAAGTTCTTCGGTATCCTGATATAATTAATGGATTAAACCAGCTAAACGTGAGCCGGTTAAGGAAGCCTGATGCATCCTCCGGAGATTCTCTCTGTAGATCGATATTATAGTGATTAATAATTTTAATACTTCCCAACATAAATAATTTTAAAGTAAGTTTCCGTAAGTAAGAGTATTTTAAACTTATGGGGCGCTGGGCCAGAAAACCTCCAAGAGTTTTTTTATTTTATACTACTTAGGTGGCAGACCTAAGAAAGACAGCTCATTTCGGTCGGGAGATACCGTCGTATCCTACCTCCTGTAACGACGACTTGAAGCTATTTACTTATTATTCATTTCCAGCTTGCTAGCAGCCAGCTAGAAAACTTAAGCCCAAGGTGAATAATTCACTCTCGACTTTAATACTAAGAACCCGAAAATTGTCGCCCAGTCCCATGGGCATTAACTTGTTGTTTTTAATCTATGCTATACGGTGGGGTTTCTTTTTTTAAACATAATAAATATTGTGTTAATTTTTGTACGTTTCTAGATAAGTACCTATAGCTAAGGTGAGCTTCATAGAGCTTAAATATTTTTCTGTAACTAGACTTTTTGACTGACGTTAGTTCCAATGTAGGTACTCTAATCTAGAAGCATTCCCATCAATCAATGATTAATTGGAATGCTTAATCATCGCTAATTTTAAATATGATACCAAAAATCGTACCATGTCATAACTATAGGGAGTATGCATTGGTGGTAGATCGGCGAAGCAATTAATTGTGAACATTACAATCACAAGACAATAATACACAATGTAACTTCCAAAACTGTATCGGCCATACGTCGCCCCCGATGCTCTGGAGTTAATTATTTCAGTTCTCAACTGAGGTAACCCAGCCAAAACTAGGAGTAACCAGAATACAAAAAGAACTCCTGAAGTCCTCAGGCCATATTTTCTGTTGTAGATGACAAGCGTCACGGATAGCACCTGGAATAGATAAGTGATTACGTTATTAAAGCCTTTGCTATGACACTTAGTTAATTAAGTTATCTATGTTTTATCAGTTTGTAGGTGTCACATCATCCCTTAAAGATACAGAACAATACGTTAATAACATATAACATAAACTCACGCCTATATCCCCGAAGGGGTAGGCAGAGGTGCTAGCACCCACATTTCGCCAGTTTATGTTATAGGTCCCAATGTATTAGGCGGCGAGCCTATTGCCATTAACCGGGCACTTATAAACCTGCGATAAATACACACATAATTTCGAAAAGCATCGAAAAGGCATTGGTGTGTGCCATGGTGAACCTGGGATCGAACCCGAGACCTCGTCTCAGCAGTCCATTACCCAGACCACTATGCTACTGCGGTAATGATATCAATATATTACAATCAATCCAGTGATTTTAACAGTTTTAACTAAATACCTATATATATATATATACCTACTTAGGTATCTGCTTAATTGCTTAAATCTTACCTTTATCTAAATAAGGAATTGAATAGATAGCTATGGAATATTAGATGTATGTTTCACCGCCTGTGAGCCACAGGCGGTGATTATTTGAAGCTGCACTTACTTCACGTATAATTGCTATTTTTTAGTTTCTAATGTCAATGCTTCAAACAGAACTGTGAACTGTTTCACGGTAATTTACTACCTACCTATACGCATTCATCTATCAAACGAGCAATTCACAGTTCTGAGGATTTTGACAAAAATTTGTACTTATTTACTTAGAACTTTCGGAGTTTTACTAATATTGGTAGGTAGGTGTTTAAAAGAAAAGAAAATCCCGAGCATATCTTGGTCACCTAGTAGGAACTGCCGGGGTGCGAGGGAAATGACTTGTGGGTCACCTTACAACTCTGGCGTTTGAAGACCCCAGACGGCGTGCGGCATGCGGTTTTAGTCGGTTCAGATTCGACGTGACCGCCCCCGCTGGCAGCAAGGGTTGTATCCGTGGGTATTTCCGACCGACGATAAAAAATGACACTTTACTAGATACTTGAATATAAAACAATACACAACATATTTAGTGTAAAGTACTTACAAAGGTAAATAATTTTACAACTGGGTCATAATAACCGGCATCAAAAACTGCATCCTGTTCCGTAGAAGACGTGTAGATAACTTTGCTGAGGTTCACTATCTGCAGCAGTATCAAAAGGAGCGTGAGAGCTATCTTGGTGACGTTCAGTCTGTTCCAAGGAATGTTGGCCTCTTTACTGGTAAACATTTGGTAAACTTCTATCAAGGCAGCCAGCCACAGGTAGCCACATGGGGCCCATACAAGAACAGTCTTTTGGAAGCATGGTGTGAAATTTGGGTTGTCTGTATTCCATGTCAAGCTGGAATTCTAAAAAGATTATATTTAATACGCAATAATAAATACTCCCAGTACAATAAGAAAATTAACAAAATGATCAAGTAGGTAATTCGCGTTCAACGATCACTTTAGTTTCCAGTGTTCTGAATTTAGAGTTCCATAGAAAACCTCATCTAAGTATTCGAAGCGCTAAATATTTGAGGACCCTTTGCCTTGGATTTACCAAATTAGGTATCATATGGGCTCTTCAAGAAGGGCATTAGAAGGTTTTTACAAGGTCGACAGCGCAAGTAAAACGCCCCTGGTGTTGCACGTTCATAGGTCACGGTGACGGCCACACTTCGCACGGTGTTGCACACGTCCGTGGCATGGCCCTGTAAAAACCTAATTCCCTTCTTGAAGAACCTCTCAGCGCCGCTGAACGAAACTGAGTTGCTATAAATGTGTCATGGTTGGTCAGGTGATTAAAGAAGTACCACACAAGCATACAAAAACTTGATAAAGTTTTATAATATTAGCACAAGTTTAATTTAAGTTTTTCTGACAATTAAATTAAAATTGTGCTCAATAATATTAATGCACTAGCTATTGCCTGCGGCTCCGCCCGCGTGGATGTCGATTTCCTCGTTTTTTACTATATCTTCTAATCAGCCGATTCAGATCAAATATACCTACGTAAGATTTTGAGTCTAACCAAGACCTTCCTGATAAAAAAAAACTGCATCAAAATCCGTTCAGTACTGTTTACGCCCACCGCTATCAGAATGCGTTGAAGAAATAAAGGTTCACTGCCCCTTCCCCGTAGGTGATGGCGTGATAATTAATGTAGCTTATATATGTTGACCCGACTTCTTAATAATATTCAAGACACAAGACAAACAGACATACATTCTAAAACTATATTTTTGGCTTCGGTATCGATTGTATTGTAGATCACACCCTAAGTATTCTTTAAAAAAATATTCAATGTATAGTTTTGACTTTCCTACAATTTTATTATAAATATGTATAGGTACCTAGATTAAGCATTACCTACTCTTTATGGGACACGCACAATGAATGATATTTATCTTATCTTATGCAAACGCAAATCTGATATACATAGTTGCGCTTCATTATGTAGGTAATAGGTATGATAAATTATACTTAACCAAGTTTTTAGGTACGTGAATAAAATGTTGTATTTTGAGAGGGCACTTCGAGTCGAGAAAATATAAAAAAAAAACGAACTAACCACATCATATCACATAACATGTGTTGTGTGTGTGTGTGTGTGTGTGTGTATTGTGCTTAAGAAGGATACGAGGCTCGTCTGCCCAAAAGCCTCTTTAGTTTAAGTCTATAAATGTTGGGCGAAAGCTGCATTTGTAAACCAACCTAAAAACAGTAGGTACCTACCTACTACAGTCTTTTTAACAGGGACAATATGTAATATCCGAACCCATAGTAGATACAAGGAAACTGTATTCAAGGAACTATTAATCCTTTTTTGTACGTATAATTTTATGTGTGTGATATTGCATAAATTTAAACTGATGGAATCTGCTTCGCATAATCAATAAAATGCCCAAATGAAAAGACCAAAAAAAGAATTGTATTCACAATTTCTACTTCGGTTCTCATACAGTTACTACGGATATTGTTCACTTATATGATATGTAGATATTAAAAAAAAAACTTAGGACATACTTTATCTACTACTTACCAAAATGGAGCACAAATTTTATTATTTATTAACTTCACTAGTATCTACGAGCGCTATTTAAATAAAAAAGACATACGAATAAACTTACCCAAAATATTGATCCACAAAAATAATCCATGGAATGATAGGTATTCACAATAATTACCACTCTGTTTATTATGTACCTTTATGTATCTATAACAAGATAAGAAATAATTTGAACTCCAACATGCGGACAAGCATCGTGCGTGAAATATAACTTTCAAATGATCTCTAGATATGACAATGTGAGCATAGCAAGTGGTAACACTAAGCTAAGCTTGTAACGTTTATATACAGGATGTTTTTTTCAACTGGGCGCAGTTGCCCGAGACTTATTGGCGAAAAATGCTTAAAGGAGTCCCGGGCCCTATTTTAAAACAGAGATCTTTATTTAAGTTTACCTAAAAACATGTGTTTAAAAATTCTTTGGCCCGAGACTCCTTTGAGCATTTTTCGTATTCCTCCTAGTTTCGGATTAAGCCATCTACGCTCAATTGAGAAATTCAGTCTGTATATATAGCGAATTACGATGGCTTGAGTTGAAAAAAATGGTATAATATCTTAACTGAAACGAAGGTGACTTGCTAATTAGTTTATACATTAACAAATGTAGATAAAAATAACAAGGTAGGTACACAGCAGCTATCAAGCATTCGGCTCACGCGAGTGAGTGGACGTGAATGTTTGCAAGATTTATAGCGGTAACACGGTTCGCTATCTATA
Source organism: Lithosia quadra (assembly GCA_963576445.1). NCBI lineage: Eukaryota > Metazoa > Arthropoda > Insecta > Lepidoptera > Erebidae > Lithosia > Lithosia quadra. Next base: position 5,628,856 of record OY754880.1, on the reverse strand, counting down.
GAGGGTATAATAAATTAATAATTATGGTAGGAAATAGGCGAGGAGAAAAGTTGGAAGGCCTACAGGCAGTGGCGTAACAATAGGGTGGCAGGGGTGGCAAAATGCCACGGGCCCCCGACCCAAGGGGGCCCCGGCCCAAGAGGCTGCGAGCGCAAAAATATTTTTTAGCATTGTACTTGAGTATTTTATTTTATTTGAAAAGTATATATTTATAATTTCTGGGCCTAGATTGTGCTAAAGGCAAACTACTGTCATGTCACTGATACTATTCAATTGTAGACTTTATCTTTATACAGTTAAAGTCTAAAATCAAATGAAAGGAGTTCATTAAACTTTTCGATTCACTCTACAAAATATCATTTAAGTAATTTTAAACTTTAACCTGATAACAATTAAGACCTAAATTAAATGGCATTTCTTGTAGTGTCAGTAGTATGACAGTAGCTTGTTTTAACAGAATCGAGGCCCTGTTTAAATCTAAAGTGAGACAACTAAAGACCATACAATTTCAAGTTAATGGTTAAGCATTTCACCAAACCTCAACAAAAAGATGTTGATTCATTTTTAGAGATGTACATTTGTACCTACATATTACCACCAGTGACGCGTAATTTCACTTATGACCGTCAAAAACCGTCAACCAAAATACTGTAAATAGCACATTTCTATTCATTTTAGAACGCATCCATAGGTTTCTACAAATATTTTGTAGCAGTACGTTGCCGTGGGTAACGCAGGCGAGCTAGCAAACACTATGTTAGGGGAATCCCGGGCATGGAGTGGAAGGACCGACTTGGGCAACCAAGCGCGGGGCACGCCGTTGTAGCGGCGGTAAGATCCGTCATGGAGGACTGGCTGGAGAGGCCTCACGGGGGCCTCTCGTACCGGCTGACGCAGGTGATCTCTGGTAAGGGGTGCTTCGGGGATCACTTGTGTCTGATTCGGAAGGAGCCAACGCCCGAGTGCCATCACTGCGATGCGGGCGAGGACTCAGGGCTGCACACGCTGGCCGAGTGTCCGGCGTGGGAGGTGCCGAGACAGGTCCTCCTGGCAGCCCTCAGGGTGGGAGTCCTCACACTGCCAGTGCTGATCGCAGCGATGGTGCCGAGTGCGGACGCGTGGTCGACCGCCGCCTCCTTCTGCGAGCAAGTGATGCTCGAGGCGGCGGAAAAGGTTTGGGAGAGGCTGCACAGAGCTCGCCCGGACGGCGGCGGGTGCGGACGCCGAAGGCGTCGGAGGTCTAACGAATTCCGTCCTCCATGAGCGCTGGCCTGGGGGTGATGGGGGGGAGCAGAAGCAGGCCGAGGCAGTGGCGCGCGAAAGCGCCCCCCTATTCCGGGGGCTTGACTGGAACCACGTAGTTCCCAAACCCGAGGGGGCCATCTCGAATCCGGAGATGGCCCGGGTCAGGTGCGAGGGAAATGCTCTTTGGGCCACCTTACACCCTGGCGTCAGAAGACCCTAGACGGCGTGCAGTTTTAGTCGGTAAGAGTCCGACATAACCTGCCCCGCTGGCCGCGGGGTGGGTATCCATGAGGATTTGAGGAAAAAAAGAGGAATCCCGGGCATCCGGATTTTATATTTTTTTATGAGGGCACGTGGTGCACCCGGGCAACGTAGGCGAGCAGCGCCTCGGCGCGAGAAAGGGTCAGCTAGGGTGCGAGGGATATGCCTATTAGGCAACCTTACATCCTGTTAATCAAGACTCGAGACGGCGTTCGATCCCGACATAACCATCTCCGTGGTATCCATTTCCGCACAATAAACAAAGGGAAAAAACTGAGCGAAGAGTTTTGGCAGGTAATCAAGTGAATGGCGCACTGCATAATTTTATGAGCAGTCAGAACAGAACATGTCTAAAGAGGCACGACTTGCTGTACATAGAGGAGTTCTCGTTCCCACATCGATGTATGGGTATGTATGGTAGTGAATGTTGGGTGTGGCAGAAGAAGCATGAAAGTAGATTGAATGCTGTAGAAATGAGAAGTCTAAGAAGGATAGCTGGAGTAAAGCTGATGGACCGAATGAGGAACAGTGTGATAAGGGAACGTTGCGGTATAGTTGAAGATGTAGTGACCAAGATAGAGAAAGGGATACTTAGATGGTTTGGACGTGTAGAGAGGATGGATGAAAGAAGATTGACAAAACTGATACCTATATGAGGTGAGGGTAAATTGGCAACCCGGTAAAGGCCGACCTAGGCGTACATATTTTAATCAGATCCAAGACGTTTTGGAGAAAGGCCTAGGTCAAGAGTAGGTAATCGCAACCGGCGTGCGTGTATGAAAAAAAATATGAAAGTTGAAGAAGCGAAAGGGGTATGCTAAGATCGTAGCAAGTAGTGGAAAGATGTTGTCTCTGCCTACCCCAATGGGACACAGGCGTGATTTGTATGTATGTATGTACCTATGTATGTAAAAAAGGGCTCTAGGTACTGACTGCGTATTCTTTGTGTAATTATTTTGACATTGGTTTTGGTTACATAAATATTAAAATTAAACTGAGTACAACGTGACAATTTTTACTGATAGGGCCTGCGGGGGAGGTATCCATGAGGATTTCCGCACGAAAAAAAAAAAAAGGGCCCCATCAACAGAATTTGCCACGGGCCCCAGATGGTATAGTTACGCCACTGCCTACAGGTTGAGTATGTTGAACATAGTCACAGCACTTATTACTACAAATAAAAGTACTTGAAAATAAATTATAATATTTATTATATTTCATAAATATGTTGCAGTCAAAGCTCTTAACCAGTCAAAAGTACTTTTAACTAGCAAAATCAGTCAAAAGTACTTTTAACAGTAAGCTTGCAGTCAAAACTCTTAACCAGTCAAAAGTACATTTAACTCAATAAAATAGGCAAAAGTAATTTTGATTTTAACACCCCGACTCGGATAGATTAGTTTAGAAGGCTAAGGCGGGAGTGACAAACCTGCGCGACCAAAGCGACTGCGAAGCGGGAGCGTCAGCCGCGCGGCGGACGCTACCCATGTATTGTAATGGCACCATGCACACCTACGTGACCACAACGCGGGACGACCGCGTCTGCAGAGCGGTACGCGCGCGTCTAGACTGACCGGACGTGTGTTAATAATTTACTATTTCGTTTTCATTAATTACGTCGTTCCACGATGACTGCAATTTGAGATAATAGGTACCACAGTACATACAAAGAATATAAGATTTTACGGAAAAAATATAAAATATGGGATTCGATCGGTCCGGAATTTAAAAAGCAAGTAATAAAAGGTCTTCCTCGTCGGATTCAGAGTCTGATAGAGTACGAGGATATTATCGCCACAAAGATTAAGTAGTTATACCAGATAAAGACGCGTAGCTATAGTGCAAATGAAGTTCGTGGTTCGCACCGGAGTCGCGCAGGTGTGCACGTTATGTTTCGCGTTGCAGACGCTCCCGCTTCGCGTCCCACTTCCCGCGTTACTGACGCGCAGGTTTGACCGAAGCTTTAACCTTCGTGGTTATTTTTTTTTTCAAACCACCAAGAAATGAAAAAAATCCGAGTGGCAGTTATCTGAGTCGGGGTGTTAAAAACAACGTTAAAAGTACTTTTGACTGGTTAAGAGTTTTGACTGCAAGCTTGGCAAGGTGTCACGGTCACTGTAGGTCAATGTCATTTTTACAGAAAGCTGAAAATTTTTCGTCGTTTTTAAATGGATTTAATTTAAAAAGTTATTTGTCAAGGTAATTTAAAAAGTGGCAGATATAAATAATAATTTAATAATACTGTCAACCTCTTGAATACGAGGCCACGCCTTTAGAAGGCAATCAACTTCAACTAACCTTTTTTTACTTAATTCATCTTAGGGCAACATAACTTAATTGGAATATGTTACGGGAAAATAGGGTTTAGCTTATTAGACCAGCATCTTTGGCTAGACTATAAAACATTGAGTTCTTATCCTGTAGTAAATCTTGTGGAGGCGCGTACTCGGCGAGCTGACCCTTGTCTAGCACCATAACTTTGGTGGAGTCCATGATGGTGTTGAGCCGATGGGCGATAGTGATCACTGTGCAGTCTGCGAACTCAGAGCGTATGGTTTTCTGCAACAAGCAGTACGAAGGTTAGCTTACGGGTGAGTGACTGGTCTCACGACGAGTAGTAGCACTGCGCACCTGGATGAGCTCGTCGGTGTGCAGGTCGACGGCGGCGGTGGCCTCGTCCAGCACGAGCAGCGGCGTCTTGCGCAGCAGCGCGCGCGCCAGGCACACGAGCTGGCGCTGCCCCACCGACAGGTTCTCGCCGCCCTCCGATACCTCGTGGAGCAACCCTGCTTGCAGTCCTGCGAATGCATGCACGAGTATTATTCGATTTTATTTATTATCTGTCAATATAAATACATTTTATGACATGACCTCATTATAGTCGTAATAAATACTCCTATTATCAACTTACCCAAAACAAACGGTTTTAAATGAGCATGCTCGAGCGCACTCCAGATGTCGTTATCGGAGTACGTCTCGAATGGATCCAGGTTCATTCTTAATGAGCCTGAGAACAGTACTGGATCCTGCGGGATGATGGTGATACGCGAGCGCAGTTGGTGTAGGCCTATCTTGCTAATGTCCAGTCCATCAATGAAGATGCGGCCGCCCGTCGCCTCCACGATCCTGTGGGAGAGTCACCGTTACGTCAGACGAAAACGTGTGTGCCACAGCACGAGCAGTACTAGTAAGGGCTATATTTCACCGAGACACCATGGCGGCGCAACCAGTCGTTGCGACCAACAAAATGTAATATACATTGGTTGCGCAACAAAACAGACACCAGGTGAGTAACGCTCCGGGTGCGGGCTGGAACCTCCACGTGGTGCACCTGGGCAACGGAGGCGAGCAGCGCCTCCCACTCACCACGGGAGACGCTGCTGCCTGCGGCCAATCCAGCCGGGGTGGGAGTGGCCCTCTAGAGGGCTGCTCCGAGGCTCTCCACGTGTCCCTCTGACTAGCAGATGGCACAGTGGGGAGCGAGCGGGGGGCGAGCTGATTGTCTGCGCGCCGACGGTTGGGTGACAGGACGGCCTCCTGTCACCCTGCACCCCACCGTCGGCGAAGTGGCGCGATGCTCGCCCCACCCCCCCTTACGGGGGGGTCGAGGGGGCCATCTTAAAACCGTAGATGGCCCGGGGTCAGCTGGGCTGCGAGGGATATGCCCATTGGGTAACCTTACACCCCGGTTACTAAGGCCCGAGACGGCGTGCGGTTTTAGTCGGTTCGATCCCGACATAAACATCCCCGATGGCCGACGGGGGTGGTATCCATGGGGATTTCCGCACGATAAAAAAAAAAAAAGGTGAGTAACGCTCCATAGAGCTGTGTACATTTTGTTGGACGCGGCGACTGGTTGCGCTACCATGGTGTCCCGGCGACATATAGTCCTAATACCTACTAGGTACGAAGGTTTGCGTACCTGAACACTTGAGTACACATAGTTAGGCGCGTACCTGAACACTTGAGTACATATAGTTGGGCGCGTACCTGAACACTTGAGTACATATAGTTGGGCGCGTACCTGAACACTTGAGTACATATAGTTGGGCGCGTACCTGAACACTTGAGTACATATAGTTGGGCGCGTACCTGAACACTTGAGTACATAATAGTTGGGCGCGTACCTGAACACTTGAGTACATATAGTTGGGCGCGTACCTGAACACTTGAGTACATATAGTAGGGCGCGTACCTGAACATTTGAGTACATATAGTTAGGCGCGTACCTGAACACTTGAGTACATATAGTTGGGCGCGTACCTGAACACTTGAGTACATAATAGTTGGGCGCGTACCTGAACACTTGAGTACATATAGTTGGGCGCGTACCTGAACACTTGAGTACATATAGTTGGGCGCGTACCTGAACACTTGAGTACATATAGTTGGGCGCGTACCTGAACACTTGAGTACATATAGTTGGGCGCGTACCTGAACACTTGAGTACATATAGTTGGGCGCGTACCTGAACACTTGAGTACAAATAGTTAGGCGCGTACCTGAACACTTGAGTACATATAGTTGGGCGCGTACCTGAACACTTGAGTACATATAGTTGGGCGCGTACCTGAACACTTGAGTACATATAGTTAGGCGCGTACCTTAACACTTGAGTACATATAGTTGGGCGCGTACCTGAACACTTGAGTACATAATAGTTGGGCGCGTACCTGAACACTTGAGTACATATAGTTGGGCGCGTACCTGAACACTTGAGTACATATAGTTGGGCGCGTACCTGAACATTTGAGTACATATAGTTAGGCGCGTACCTGAACACTTGAGTACATATAGTTGGGCGCGTACCTGAACACTTGAGTACATAATAGTTGGGCGCGTACCTGAACACTTGAGTACATATAGTTGGGCGCGTACCTGAACACTTGAGTACATATAGTTGGGCGCGTACCTGAACACTTGAGTACATATAGTTGGGCGCGTACCTGAACACTTGAGTACATATAGTTGGGCGCGTACCTGAACACTTGAGTACATATAGTTAGGCGCGTACCTGAACACTTGAGTACATATAGTTGGGTGCGTACCTGAACACTTGAGTACACATAGTTGGGCGCGTACCTGAACAGGCCGAGCGTGAGCGTGGACTTGCCCGCGCCGGTGCGGCCGACGATGCCGAGCTTGTCGCGCGGCGCCACCGTGCACGTGACGTCACGCAGCGCCGGCTCCGCGCCACTGCGGTACGCCATCGTCAGCCCTTCGAACTGCACCGAGCCCGTCTCCGGCCACGACGCGCGGGGCCCCGGCTGCCTCACCCACTCGGCCTCCTGGGACCATTCATGGCTGCCGTTAGCTACTGTGAGCGAGTGTGGGCGACCTCAGTATACCAGGCACTTACTTGTTCAGTTTCAGCATACTCCTTCATACGTTCTACTGATACAATATTAGTTTCAATTGATGATACCATTTCAACGAACCAGCTCAATGTTTGGGTGATCTTAAAAATGAAAACAATTATAAAAACTTACATTCCAAAAAATAAAACAACAAATTCCAAAAAAGACGGGGTGCGGGCTAGGCGCGGCCACGACGCATAAAACGTACAGAAAAGACGAGATGCGGACAAGACGCCGCGCCGCCGAAAGGAGTGCTTGGAGTGGTTAAGGGCTGTGCAGGGAGAAGGGTGGTCTTGAGCGCGTCTTCGTCTTGCGTCTTATCTGTTTGTCCCGCCCTTTGACATATACTTACCTCTAACGTATAACTGATCGAAAGACCTGCGAGCGCTGGACTAAGACTCTCTCGACCGAGCACTGCGAATAATGCAGCGAAGAAAATAATAAGACTGCCAACCACTTGCAGTCGGATGCCAAGCCATCTATCCGCTACGGACATTTGGTACACGAACGACTGGTAAAAGTCAACTTTTATTTGGGATTCTTCGATAAATCTGAAATTATTCAAAAATAAAATACTCATATACTTAGTCATTAAGTAAAACGGTAAACTATTTAAAAATTCTATCCCTAGAAAGATGTTATGAGGGTTTGACATAATATAATGTACGAATATAATGTATGTGAATCAATAATTTTTGGAGTTATAAATACCTACATCTATTATACATACCTTTAAGCTCATTGCCTCCACTTAGCATGAGAAACTCGTTTATTTTAAAAATTGTAGTAAAACGAATAGATCCAAAACCAATCGATTCTGTATAGTTATCTACTGCAACTGATACTAACCTATCCTGAACACCAAATGCACGAATACTGGTTACACCCAAAATGCTTTCGTTAAAATGTGAAAAAATTGGCGAACGAGCTATGGATTGAATCCTCATGAGCTGTCGTGATGTGGGCACGTAGAACCGCTGTATAGCGTAGTAGAGTAGTCCAATCGGTAAAACCACTGCCATAAATATCGGTGTAGAGTAACTTATTACGAATATGGTTCCAATTATCTGTTGACAAATGAGTAAAGCTATAATATCGCAAAACTAGTGAGCGCTCAAATTGGTTGATTTTGACGTGACAACTTATAATTCGATGGAGCCGGCTGCACACACGAAAAAACATAACTTATGCGGCGTTACCTCGCTCTGAGGCGTTCCATTTAAGGCTTGAAGTGCAAGCGAGAGCGCGGAACGAGCGATAAAGAGGCACAATCGGCCTCCGCGTTCGGCAGCATTCGACATCTGTTTCTCTCCTACTTGAGTGAGCGATGCGTGCGCGTGGACAGCTGCTATACAATAATACGTTGTCACGTTCAACTATCGTCAGTAAACCGACTTTACAGACAACCGATTTTTTTTTAAATAAACATCTTTAACCTAACAAAAGTACACAGCTATTTACAAACTTTTACGTTCTTTGATTTCATCCCAGAAAAGCCGTCCTTGGGACAGATTACAGAGCGCGGAAGGATTTCATCAAGGTTACTACTTATAATGAGTACACAAACGTTTGTTCTGGGAAACCTATTTCTAATGTTAAGATATTTTTGAAGTTAAAAAGCCATGAAACTTACCTCAAAGAAACAGTCAAGTGCACTTGCAATTCGCCAATTGAATTCAGTGTCTGCAGCGTCTACATCTTTTGAAAACCTTGAGATTATTCTACCAACAGGAGTCACTTCGAAAAATTGTAGCGGTGTTCTAAGAATGTTGTGTAACAATTTCTCGTGCAGGATTTTTGCAGCTTTCCAGCATGCCCAATACGGTAGCCAGTTCGCGAAGAACGATGTTATTCCTACAATAATTTAAGAAAGTACGATTTAATTAGAGGTTATAATATAATATTAAATTTAAAAAGAAAATAAATAATAGAGGGAGAAGAGAAGAGCGCGAAAGAGAGAGAGAGAGAGAGTAATGCATATTGGTTTATTCCACTTACTACTTCTTGGGACTTAAGTTTGATTGGAGGTAGCTCTCGATAAAATGCTCACATGGAGTCTAGGTAAAATTTTAACAAGAAACCGTCAACAATCAAAATAGGTAGGTACCTAACTAAACATGCCATCAATTATTTTTGCAAAATATTGTATACCTTCGGCTAGACCAATGGCTCCGTACACGCCGAGGTACATATTTCTTAATCGAGTGTTCACTGTACCGTTCACGAGCTGAGGAAATGATACACACATCAAATTATTATAAAAGAATATCATCTACATATTATGCGAGTTGATATAAGATAAAATAGTGGAGTCAAGAAACCAGTACCATAGATGTTGAGAACAGGTTTATAAAACTGATTTGATCTTCTCATCGAAATTAAGATTTTTCCTTTCAGTCAATTGAAAAAAAAATGTACATGGTCCTGACCACAGAAAAGAGAAGTAAGTAGAAATGGTAAGGGGGCGTGGCCCGCGTGCCACTGGTACGCGTAGCTATGCGTATAATAGTAAAAATTTAAAATTTTGACGCTTAGTCATGTCTAACATGACATTTTAGATGGTAGTCTTGCGGCAGCTTCTTTTAATAATAAATTATAGCAAATATGCCTTATTGTGCAATATTACAATGTAAAAATGATAGTAGGAAAAGAAATATCAAGAACGGAGGTGTTTCATACCACCGGTGTGTACAGATATAGTAGATTTTCTAACAAATGTTATTGAATTTAACGTTTAATTAAAAATCAATAATAATTTAAACCAATATCAACCTTTGCTGCTTGACAATAAAGCTTCTTTTGAATTGCACATATAATTTTCAGAATTATGTAAAATTCTTCGCTATTCAATTAGTGAGGTAGTCAAATTGGATGACAGTTTTATCGATATAGATCTACATTTTATGTTAAAGTTCTTAGACAAATTTACAAACATTTTTGAAATGGTTTTTTATAATAATAATAATAATATAATAATAACTACACCGCTATCAAAAAGAAATAAATGGATAGATGCGACTGGTACGGTTCATCGGATGCCAACAATATCCAGATCATATTATTTACTAGCTGATATTTTTAAAGAATTTTATTGCGCTTTATTTGGTGTTATTCTTATTCATATTTTGATTTCTTTATTAAATACTATCCTTTGCCGACGACTTCACCTGCGTGGGAGTTTGGTACTGTGGGAATATCGGGGGAAAAGGTAGCAGGTTTATTCATGTTGAAATCCCCACGAATACCACCCCCGTTGGCCATTGGGGATGGTTATATCGGAATCGAACCGACTAAAACCGCAGATGTAGTGAAGATATAGACTAAGACTAGCTGTTGCCTGCGTGAAATTATGATCCCGTTCCCGCTACCCTTGGGAATATATTTCACGGACAAAATGTGGCCTATGAGCGTGTACAAGACATATTGCCTGTGTTATTCCAGACTAAAAACTTTCTTCAAGCGGGCTTATAGGAATCAGACGAAATTCATTTACTATAAAAAAATATTATTAATTATAATCAAAATTAGATTCCAAATATTCTTCACCATCATCCGAGCTGCTTGATCCATCACCAGTCACACTTATAATTAATTATATTAATTAAATAAATATTGTTGAAAAGTACAAATATCTAATACAAAAGCGAATATTTCTGGATATCGCATCTGATCTGAATCTCGTTAATATTTGATGTGAACACATACAAAGCACTGATCTGTATTATCTATAGATACAAAGTATCAAAATCATAATGTAAACTTGCAATCACAGAAAAATGACAGGAGGTTACACATTTATAGTCTACTGGTGTTGCAAATCAATAAATGTCGTGGTTCAGCTTTCATTAGACAAACTCTACAAACTCTCCGATGATAACATCGGTTGAATGAGGTTGAATGGTACTCAGGATCTGATCATGGGGTGGAAAGGTACCCATAGGAACTCCTTTTTTATATTTATGTTTAGTCCACCTGATTGACTGCACACCGCCTGATAGTAAGCTGGGGTGGGTCCCAAAAGATGCCCTCCACCAAGCGTTTCCAGTTTTCAGTTAAGCGTGAACCAAGCTACGACAAAGGAAGAAATCACCGAATCGCCTGGTTCGCGGTGGTATGGACTGCACCGTATGTGGATGGTACCTAAGTCCTGCGCGTGTTGTTCACGACAAGAAGTGAGAGGGTGGAATCAGTTTATATAGCTCATTGGAACACTTACCATGGTACAGACGATAAAACGCTACCGATCCTTAAAGATACAATACTATATTGTTTCAGCTACCAAATTCAGAGGATTATTTAGATAGTTGTCACTCAACGATTGTTATCAAAAAAGAAGAGGTACCTAATCCAGTGAAGATTTCGAATATGAACCTACTGCAGATAAACTAGAAGATGACATTCTGTAATAATGTTTATTCGTAGAAATAAAAGAATAGTATATATTATGCTATAGCTTATTTTTTATTTATCCTTAGTATGGGTTCCCATGGGAAGCGGGAACAGAAACCGAATTCCACGCGGGCGAAGCCGCGGGCAATAGCTAGTAGATCATAAATTACACACGCCGACTTGTAATCCTCTAACATTCATATTCAATAGACTCAAAATCTATCGATATTGACCAATATTGTCATTATTTTTTGTCACGCACTGGCTTAGTTGCGGTCAATATTTATAATGCTTCAAGGCAATGCCAACCTTATGTTATGGGTTTCAAGTTTCAAATAACTTTCTTAAAATATACTGACATTTAGTATAGAGAGAGAGAGAGATTATGTGAAGTTTTTCTTAAGTCAAAGTTTGTTTGATTCAAAATACGAAACGCCCTAAATATTTTTTTTATCTATAGCAAAGAAATCTCTAACACGAACTAGGAAGGGGTATTTTCGTTTTGCAGTATGCATAATTTAGGCTAATTTGGTATGGAAGATATGCGACAAATCAAAACAATTGTTTACTAGTAGTGCAAGTATTATTAACTGGTTGTATGTGTGAGTTTGGCGACAGCGGTTTCCCTTATGAATAGGTAGTATCACACTTCCATTGTAGTAGGTATTCTTTATTCCGTGGTCCTGACTGACTGATTCATAACCCAGGAGCTAAAAAGTAGCTGCCACAAACTTGAAATATAGGCAGTTGATGTTTTTTTATGTTATGAGCATTTTTTTTTTTGAAAATTTCATACTTAAGCCAACCTTGTGTGTCTTGAGCACAGAATCTATAATATAATATTATTAACATACCTTGAGGTTGGCTTTCTCCAAAAATTTTAATAACTCATGCTGATAATATATTGTATATTTTAATCATACAAACCATATTATCATCGTTAGTCCAGCGTGCAACCCAAAAGTTGGCGCCAATTTGAAAGGAACGCATTAGAATGTATATGAAAACAATTATCAGTGACATTAATACGCCAATATTGGTTAAGTAATGTTTGTAGACTTCCCACTTTACCTAGAAAGTAAAAATAAGATCGTTACAATTAATAAAGCAGTGCTTTATATACATACAATCTATTTCCCTTTGAGGGTAGGTCGAGGCATATACCTTTCGCTTCTTCGACTTTCTAATTTTTCATAATTGCAGAAGATGCCTTAGTGTTTGACCTAAACTTACAATTTTTTTCCACTGGGTAAAACGTACAATATTTACTCATACTTATTCTGAGATAATCAAATTTTGCCCAATTTATTTCAATCGCATTTCCCATTATGTATAGAATTATCTTCATCCATGCTTGTTGTTTTCTATAGTTACCTATATTAAGTAAGCGCAATAATATGAAATTGTACTTACTCTACCGGTCTCTGCTATTTCCTCTTCAATTAGTGGGTCGAAATCATTATCTATCTCGTTTTCGTCATGATCACCTGATGAAATAATGGGTGCGAATATAATAACGTATTTTAAGTGATACAAGTGCAGTCAACGACAAAAGTAGCTTTACTAATTCTTATTTATTGAACCCCTTAAACCTCATATTTACCCTTGCTTCTTACCATCCAGCGGGGTTAAGTCAATTGACGGACTGAATATAAAAAAAATATATAATAAACACACGAAATATATTGTCCTTTGTGGAAAGAAAATTGTCCCATGGAAATTACAAAAAAAATATTCATCAAATATTGATTTGATGAATGCGGGTCGTTCGTAAATTTGTTACTGTTCAGCAACTGTACCACCTAGGTGGTGGACAAGTACACGGCCCATCTGATGATAAGTGCAACACCAGTGGGGTTACACATACGGTGCCGACCCTGTAAAAACTTTATAGAACCCCATATCATGTATTTGCACACATTTTCTAAATAGCAGTGTTTGTTATTACCTGCGCCGTCAGATCCCACCGAACGTGCCCCAGAAGACAAAGACCGAGCCCATTGCAGTTTAAGTTTCAATTCCGAATCGAGTTTACTCTGTTTCTGGATTTCCGAATCTGAAAAATGTCAGTATCAGTCAATATTTCGTCGTAAACGAAAGTCAGTAAAGATTAAACAAATTTTAGATGCTGCTGTACATTGAAGCGACTGGCCTCACCGAAACAGTACCTTCATGCAGTTTCGATGGGCTTAATTTATCTACGAGTACTGTATTTTAATTACAGGTTTGGTTAGATAAGAAGAATAATTGCAGTTGTTCAATCAGTACAATATATACATAATATTGGGATATATATGTTTACTCTACGCCTAGGGGAGAACTGGGGAAATAGAGGATCGCCCGTCTGGCCGCCGGCGTCCTCGCGGGATATAATAACATTATTGATGCCTTTAGTTGATCCATGGGGAATAACTTTTAGTCATTTATTTTGTTCGACTAACTAAAACAACTAGATAGTTGGTCTACGTGGAAAACACCCTTTTGTCTCCACCGTTAGCTTGAAACGTAGGATTTTATAGAAAGAAATACCATAGCGCAGGTGCAGCTTTTTTAATCCTTTATCTTACGTAGTTTGTTATGGTGAATAAATCAAACTCACCTTCAGACGACCCCTCTTTTTTAGCAATACTCATATGATGCTGCAAGAACTCAGCGAAGGTGCCTCTCTTGTCAAGGAGTTCTTGATAAGTACCGACTTCTGATACTTCTCCGTCGCGTAGTACAAGCACCAGGTCTGTTTGCGCTAGGTAGGTGATATTGTGAGTCACCCATATACGTGTTTTATTCTTAAGTAAACCATTTGGACCTATAACCTGTTTAGACCAATTTTTTTTTACTAATTTCATTAGCAAAGCTTTGGCATATAGGCATCATAAGACCACATTATTGGCCACGGGTTACCAACCCTCTAAAAACTTAAAAGGCTCGGAAGGATGCGATGAAAAGGCAGCATATACCTCGTCGAAGATTTGTTTTCCAACGTGTGAGTCGACCGCGCTGAGTGGATCGTCCAGGAAGTAGTCATCAGCGTCGTAGTACACCGCACGCGCTAGAGCTACACGCTGCTTCTGACCACCTGACAGATTTATGCCTGAAAAGTATTGACAAATCAATAACTTGATCACCGACTATTTGGATAAAACATCACCAAGTTAGGTTCGTACCTTTTTCACCAATTTCCGTCTGATCGCCAGCGGGAAAAATGGCTAAGTCGGGTTTCAATGCACACGCATCAATTACTTTATTATACTTAGTTCTATTGAGTGGCTTCTCAAATAAAATGTTATTTTGCACAGTGGCATTTTGTATCCACGCTTGTTGAGCGACGTATGACGTACTACCTGAAAATTTTAGGCACAAATAGCAAGAATTACAAAAGGATATTTTATTTTTCGACATCCGTTGTGATAAATTTTACGTTTACGTGAGTCTTATGGCGACATAGGAGCTATATTCTGTCGAAATTCTTCTTCCCGTAATTCTAAAAATATAGGTAACCTACCTAATCCGATTTATCAGATTACGAAAATATTGAGCGCCGCTTTTTATAATAAAGCAGCGCTATTTAGGTCAAACGAGTCAGCAATCTATATCGAATATGCATCATTACAACAAATGATTTATCGTTCTAATCTTCTGGTATCTTTAGGTATCTGATGACAGGAAAAATATTCAAAAATTGTACGTGTAAAGTGTAATCAAATCTGGTTTGCTTTTGATGAGATGAAGGCTTTAGGGAGTTTCAGCAAATAAACAAAAAATCGTTAAATGCACAGTACACTGTACATGAACCAGTTCAAAACTGTCCGACTCTTCACTGCTAACTGCAAAAGGCATCTGATATATTGTTTTCGTTACATAGCCCATACATACCCTTAACGTTAACGCGACCGGAGAGTTTATCCATCTCCCCGAGTAACGCAGCGAGCAGCGAGCTCTTGCCGGAGCCGACGGCGCCCACGATGGCCACCAGCGAGCCGCGCGGAATGCGCACGTTCAAGTTCTTCAGTATCGGCTCCGCGTCATCACCCCAAGAAAAACTTCCGTCTTCTATCACGATTTGATAAGCTGGCAATAAATCTTGGCGATTATAATATGCGCAAACTTATAATAGAAATTATATTATTTTGTAAAGCATTTCATAACCCAATAAAATAATGTTAATCTATATCTATACTAATATTATAAAGAGGAAAGATTTGTACCTATTTTTGTATGTTTGTATGTTTGTAATGAATAGGCTCAAAAAGTACTGGGCCTATTTAAAAAATTTTTTCACCAATAGAATGCTACATTCTTCCAATTTGACATAGGCTACATTTCATTTTGAAAAAAATTAGGAATCCTTGGAAAAACTGGAATTTACACCCGGGCGAAGCCGGGTCCCGGGTCGCTAGTTATCTATACAGTTTTGATGTGTCTATTTGTTAGAACAAATGGGATTATGATTAAAATGCGAATGTTTCAAGAATGTGATGACTTGTTTACTCACGTTCATTAGTATTATGTTCTATCATAAGAGTATCCAATTCTTCGGAATTCAAGAATTTACTTAACCTCTTGACGCTCACGTATACCTGTTAAAAATACAGTGAAGATATACATGCTTACAGTGAAAAGTATTATTTACATATTTATTGCTGGGTTTTGTAACCAACCTGTATAGCGTCCGATATAACATTTGGTAACATTGACATTGGGAATCGTAGTATATTGAAAAGTGATATCGCTACGAATGCTTTTTTTGAATCGAGAACTTCAGTATCGTTTACTAATACAAAACACGTAAATGTCGTCAATGATACCTGGAAAGAGAATTTCCTTATGATGTTCAGTATGTACCTTTTATATTGGCGAAAACTGTACCACAATTACTCACCAGAAAAGGTGTACAGAACCATAAAAATGAATAAATAGAGTAATATAAACAAATCGTCTTCAAAAGTGCCACCTCCTTATTTCTTATTCGAAGTATGTGCTCCTGAAAGCTTGGCTCCCACGCGTATATTTTAAGAACCTGGCACAACGAAAAACTAGAATTATAAATTATTCGGTAAAAACGAGGCAGTCAGCTTAATTTACTATTTGTTTATCTTACTTTTATGCCATTAAGTATTTCGTTCATAAGCTTCATTCGCTCATCCTTGTAACGCATTAGTTCGGATTGCCATTTCTCTTGCAAGCGGGCAAAGTATGCATTCAGCGGCATTAGGGTAAAAATCACTGCCAGACCGGCCAATACAGAAGGTCCCAGCAGATTCCATAAGAAGTAAAATCCCAATGTTATTTGCAATGGTGCAGACCATAACAAATTTATAAATGTCAAATCGGTGAACCTGAAGGAGTAAATACAGAACAACATAGGTAATGTCTAAAAAAATATTTTTACTAGCAAGTTGAAAACATGACCATAGGGGTTTTATTTGACTACCTACTTATATTATTATGGGAGTTTTCTTGGTTTTTAAATTGTAATATTTTTGTCTTTAATTTCGTAGCAATAGTGGGATCAATTGGGATAAACTGATAATAGGATTGATCATCTTTGACAGTAGGTATAGTTTACTAATTGATGCCCGCGGCTCCACCTGCATAAATTTTTTGTCGTTCTCGCTAGCCATGGTAAAAATCCCGGGATGGCCTATTTATTTTTATAGTAAGTAGTATTATAATCTATCCCTGTAAAAAAATTCGAACATTCAGCCGTTTGAGAATGTTTGAGTAACAAACATCCAAACACCTTCAAAAACTTTTACATTTAGGTATAACAGTAGGATAGTAGGAAGTTGGATTTAAAAATACCTTACTTACTTTGCTATATCAGTAGATATTAAATTAATGATTTCTCCAACTGTGGATGTCTTTCTAGCTGCGTTAGATAACCTTAGGGCTTTCTTATACACCATGTTGCTTAACGCGCTATTGATTCTAACACCAACAATGGATGTCCTTAGATAATACTGTCCCAAGATCACAGTCTGAATGGCAGAACACACAAACATACCCACTACATAAAGGTAGCCCCTCCACATAGGCTCATCGCCCTCGACAAAACCTATAAGCAAGCTGAAAAGTTAAGATACAAATGAAGTAACATGCATTGAAAGTGTTAAATTAAAAAATTGGTCTTTAGAAACAATGTCAAAATGTATTTTCATATATCGTACGGTATTGTATAATTATTGAGTTATGGTGTAATGAAAAAAATAATTTAGTTTTTTTCTCTTCTAGGTACAATCGAAACAGTATGTATGAATAAGTTTGCAACGAAAACGTGCAAAATATTCGGCAGATTATTACTCAAAAGACTAATCCTGAGCGCTGAACTTAAGTTCCGAAACCATTTTGTCGTGAAAGTGAAACAGCATGGTATATAACCATACCCACTCAGTGAACATAAACGGTGAGAAAGTAGGTATCTATATCTCGCATTCAGTCATCTCATCACATATTAAAATCCTGAAATTGTAAAAAATTAAGACATCATCTTTAAAATCCAATCCAACTTGTTTATGGACAAAACAGTATCAATTAAGTACAATATCTTTATACTTACGAATCTCGTTTTCTGAGAGCTTGATACCAGTATTTTTCAAATTTACCAACACACTCCTTAGAGACATCTTCAGGGTTCAAAGGCCACAAATCATTTTCAGTTAAAGTTCTTCGGTATCCTGTTAAGGCTATTGGATCGAACCAGCTAAACGTGAGCCGGCTGGGATAACCTGAAGATTTTTCCGGGGATTGTCTCTGTTGATATGAAATGTAACTTTGAAGCTTCACGCTGGCTCTCAATGCACAGGGCTTTTAGGCTTTAGGCTTAGTTTATCTGCATTCTAGGACCCATAACACACGCTAGTTAAGCTATGCGTACAGATTAAGGAATTTAAAGTTGTTGAAGTGAATAAGATTCGAACTAGAACAGACACAACAGATTAATCAAATAAAAATTATGTTAAAATACCTACCTCATTATAAGTGTAAGATGTGTTTCTAGGCGGTAAGTCCGCAAAACAACTCAATATGAACATTACTACTACTAGTAAATAGTACACGATATAACTTGCAAAATTATATCGGACATACGCGTCGTCTGTTGCATTATAGTTCACCATCTCAGTCCTCAGTTGAGGTAATCCAGCCAAAAGAAGAAGTAACCAGAACATGAAAAGTACTCCTGAAGTTCTTATACCACATTTTCTGTTGTATGATAATAACGTTGCTGATAACACCTGAAATAAAACAGCATTAGTTGCTTTCCGTTACTGCTATCTTATAATGTTGATCCACTGGCATAAAGAGCTTATGGATCTGGGCTCTATTTTTAGGTGGATCTCTTAGTTAATTCGTAGCAGCACTTCGTTTGAGATTGGCAAATTAAACGACGCGTATACCAGAATTTCGTGATGCCGCTGAGCAGCATTAGGTACCTACTGCGCAAGTACACACATCACAAAACGCCTAGTACATACTTGGGACTGAGTAGCTTATGTAAAGGGAATAAACAAGGAAAATTAACGTTGAATGCATTTATTTTCATATTGTACTTATTGCGCGTTTATAGGCACTGCTTTATCTGTACCAATAAAATTAGGCAACTTATTATTATTGATGTGAATTGTTAGTAAAAGTAAATACTCTCAGTCATATCTTCTATATATATAAAAATGAATCCCTATTTCCCTTGGTCACGGCATCACGCGTGAATGGCTGTACGGATTTGGCTGAAGATTGATGAGGAGGTAGCTTAGAACTAGGAGACGGACACGGGCGAAGCCGCGGGGCACAGCTAATAATATCAGAAAATCGTTGTGAATAGTTAGCATGCAATTGCTATAAAATTTCATTGAATTAATCAGGCGGAGAATCTAAATATAATATTTAAAAACAATTGCAATATTGTTCAATGTTTTCGTAGTTCGAACAAATTACGGTAGATGGCTCCACCGGCGCCTTAAGCCGTACAATATATCGGAAAATTTCGGGCATCTCAGTTGGTCAAAGCATTCCCCCTGTAAGGGACTGGTCACGGGTTCAGGTCCCGTCCTGGATGATCCCTTTTTCCGATCAGAAAATCATTGGGAATAGTTAGGTGCATTTGCTTTAAAATTTCATTGAAAAACTATACGTTTTAGTGTAAATGTATAAAAAAAATCATATCATTTTAACTACTATACGAACACCTAAGTTTTTTATCTAATTTGTCATACTATATATCTTATCTTCTCACTGTAGGTATGGACATGGTTACAAATTCACGAAACCTATTGTAATTTCGCATGTATTACAATAAATTAGAGTACAACTGTTAGAGAAGTGTAGGAAAAGTAAACGGAGCCGCGGAGGTAGGACACGATGGGATCTCCCATCCGGCTGGGCTAGTACCTCCGTATTATAGAAGACCACGCTCATAATAAACATCGCGAGGAGATCAAAGTCTCTTGCATTGTCAGCACAAAAAC
This sequence comes from Lithosia quadra, assembly GCA_963576445.1. NCBI lineage: Eukaryota > Metazoa > Arthropoda > Insecta > Lepidoptera > Erebidae > Lithosia > Lithosia quadra. The sequence continues at coordinate 5,609,142 of OY754880.1, read as the reverse complement.
TCTCAACCAAACCTCCCCCTCTCAAAAACCTCACTCGAATTACCGACTACTCAATCCCCCACCCTTCAAGATCAGCAGCATGCGTGTCGATAGGCCATGGTGACCGCTTTCCATCAGGTGGGCCATGTACTCGTATACCACTTACCTAATTGGCATAAAAACAAAGTTAAGCCTATAAAAATATGTAAATTTAGTTTTACGCTTTCTGGATTAATTAATCTTCACAAATACATTGCAAAACAATAAGGCTAAGCTTTAGTTTGTTTGCCGTCAATTTAAAGGCTGGGAGTGGGTGGGGTGCGGTGGTTCAAAGTCAAAGTCAAGTCAAAAAGAGTGTGTAGACCCATCCTGTGAAGGAAAAAAAAGGCGGACGCCCCCCTTTTTTTCATATTCTAACCACAAAGAAATCTTGTTTGTTTTTTGCGAAAGTTAGGTTAAAAATCGTATCTCAAAAAGAGGTGACCCTTCCCCAAGGGTTAGAATATATAAGAAAGGGGGGGCGGCCGCACCGTTTCCTTCACAGGGGGGTACTACATCCCTCCCCCTCGCATCTACCCTACCCTAGCAATCGACGGCAAATACAGTGAAGTCCTACCAAAATAATGAAATTTATAAAGAAAAGATGTTACTTACAAAGGTTAGTAATTTTACAACTGGATCATAATAATCAGCATCATAAACATTATTCTCCTCTCTAGATGATAAATAGATAACTTGGCCAATGTCTACTAGTTGCAGCAGTATCGAAAGAAATGTAACAACCAATTTGCTAATATTCAGTTTATTATATGGTATGTTGGCCTCTTTACTGATAACCATTTGGTATACTTCAATAACAGCCGCCAGCCAAAGATATACACAAGGAGCCCATACAAGCACAGTTTTTTGAAAGCATGGTGTGAAATCTGGATTAGTTGTGTTCCATGTCAGGCTCGTATTCTATAAAAAGGGTGACAAATTTATTATTAATGCAACATTTTAAAGATTAGAATTAAATTACAACATACATATATACATGTTTAAGACGTGCCTACCTATGCACTATGTTTGTTTTTCTTTATACAATTTTTGATTTCATTTTAAGTTATTGAAAACTTAAATAATGATTAGTGTGCAAAATTTTAGGCTTTTCTTTATACACTATTTGCCGTCGGTTTAAGGGCTGGGAGTCGGGAGTGTATAGACCTATAGACCCTCCTGTGAAGGAAAACAGGCGGACGCCTCCCCCCCGTCATATTGTTTTTTTTTTCATATTCTAACCTAACTTTCGCCTAAAAGCAGCAAGTATGTAGTAAAACCCCCCACGCCGCTACGGAGGCGTGTAGAACCCCCCCTGTGAAGGAAAAAGCGCGCTAAGGCGGGAGCTCCACTGGGTGCGGGCCGGAACCACCACGCGGTGCACCCAGGCAACGGAGGCGAGCTGCTGACTAGCAGAGGGCACAGTGGGGAACGAGCGGGGGGCGAGCTGATTTTCCGCGCGCCGACGGTTGGGTGACAGGACGGCCGCCTGTCACCCTACACCCCACCGAAGTGGCGCGATGCTCGCCCCAACCCCCCTTCAGGGGAGTCGAGGGGGCCATCTTAAAACCGTAGATGGCCCGGGGTCAGCTGGGGTGCGAGGGATATGCCTATTGGGTAACCTTACACCCCGGTAATTAGACCCGAGACGTCGTGCGATTTTAGTCGGTTCGATTATACGACATAACCGACCATAATATCGACATAACCACCCCCGATGGCCGATGGGGGTGGTATCCATGGGGATTTCCGCACGATAAAAAAGGCCTTCTAACCTAATCTATCCGAGTCGCGGTACTCTGAGTCGGAATGACCTCCCTCCCCTCCCCCCCCCCCCCCACTCCCAGCCCTTAAATCGTTCAAACCACCAAAAAATCTTGTTTTTTGCGAAAGTTAGGTTGGAATATTAAAAATACCTATCTCTTTCGGCTGCCGCCCTTTTTTTCGCAGGGGGGGGGGGTCTACACCCCAGCCAGCCTTTAAATCGACGGCAAATACTGTAATGTTTAACCAAATTTTAAATCAAACCAATGTTTTGTAGTTTTCCTTATTCAAGTTCTAATAAAAATGTATCAAGAAAGGAATAAGGTAATAATTCTAGTCTGAGGGTAATAATACACAAATTGAGTACCTATCTGCTAAATAAAGATGAAGCTTAGAAATCTTGTCATAGAATCTCATATTAGGTGTTAGTAATAAAATAATACTTGAAAAAAATATACCTATCATTAATATAAATTTAAGTATAAACATTGCTTGCGATTGCACAACATTAAAATATTGATTTGACAGGGCAACTAATACTTGCTTTTAAAATTATAGCCAATAACTTACCCAAAATGTAGATCCACAAAAATAATCCATAGTTTAATTTGATGTCAATAACAGAATTTAAAAAAAAATTCACGAAGTTATTAAGGCCTAATAAAATAAAAATATTTTGCACAAACGCGCGCCATAAATAAAGTTTTCAGAATTTTTGATTGATGTATTTGACAGATTTGATGGAATGGAAATGACAGGACGGTACCACAGAGTGCAAATGAAAGATAAGATTTCAGACTTAAAATGACGTTCCATTTTGCGATATTTTGAATTAATTACAACCGCAATAATTAGGTATTTATAATTATATAGCTTGTCTATAAAGTCGTGAAATTAAATGAGGGCGCTGCTGAACTTCATGTAGCAACCCTATATAGTGCGACTAAAATGATCTTGATACTAGAAGTTCGTTAATGAGTTAATAAAATAAAACACATTATGCAGTCATAATATTGTTTCTGTTTTATTTATTATACATTAGCATTGAACACAAAACTTAGCGCAGAGTTGTAAGGGGTTATATAAATAGTGAGACCACGAAAACTTGTGTGTAAGTATCTAATAGATTTAACTAACATATTGAATACCTACTTATCGTGAGCTGTGTTGGTACATACTTCTTGAAATTCCCTTTCTCTACATCTATATAGTAATAGAGCCAAGTCATAATCAACTACTTATAAAATTTCAATGCATCGAAATCGTCTCACTCAACTTAAAGGGCTTAATTAAAGGTTTGGGAGCTAATCACGTTTTAATTCAAGTATTTAGTCACGAGTGAATATATTTCTTCTAGGCAAGCGTGATTCATCGTAGCGCTCTACGATGAATCACGCTTGCATCGTCACTTACCATCAGGTGGGATTAAGGTCAAACGTAAGCCTATCATGAATAAAGAAATAACTCTAGGCATCAAGGAAATCTGGAAACACAAAGGCACATGATATGATACCAAGGTCCTTTAGATTATACAATGTAGGTATGTACGCGGTACTCGAAAAGTAGCGTCAAATAAACTTAAAAATTACTTGTAAAAATGAAACCTTGTAAAAAATAAAACAATGAAAAGAGAAACAAAGGTATAATTTCACTTAGATAATATAAATTTTTGAAGTGAAACATGAAATGTTTAACTATAAGGTTCAAAAGAAAATTGGAAGCGTTGGAGCGCCATTTTTGTGGCTTGTTTCAAGTTTAAATGCTGATTTTTCTATGCTAAGTTCTAGGTATAATTTTGTTTTCAAATAGTACTTAGGTATAGATAATCTTGGAATAAGTTGAAATATGCAAATAAGTAGGTATATGTAAATAATACTTAAATTGAGAAGAGTACAATTAGATCGTAATAGTAGGTAGATACTTCCTCCACTGAGTTACTGGCATTGTGTAATGTAAGTTAACACTAGGTGCATACCGGGCGAGACGCGACAGCGACAGCTCGGCGTCTAGACGCAATGACAGGCTGCGGCCGAGAATTTCATATATTTTGTTCTAAGCTTCGCACACTTGGCGTAAGAGATGCGGAGTCGCGACGACAAGCTAGGGGAGTCACCGCGTCTAGTAGTGCTACTATGAAATTGTCGGCCGCAGCCTGTCGTCGCGTCTAGACGCCGAGCTGCCTTTGTCGCCTGTTGCCAAGTGTGCGCCTGGGGTAATCTCGTCAGGGTGTCTAAACAAGCGCTACATATACACGATTTATCCTCCGTTAATTTCCGCTATTTCAGCTAAAAGATGATGAAACAGATTCAATTTATTAATCCAGCATCTTTGGCTAGACTATAGAACATAGAGTTTTTATTTTGAAGCAGCTGTTCTGGAGGCGCGTACTCGACGAGCTGACCTTTTTCTAAAACCATAACATTAGTGGAATCCATGATGGTGTTGAGCCGATGGGCGATAGTAATTACTGTGCAATCTGCGAACTCGGAGCGTATGGTTTTCTGCAACAAGCAGTATTTAGTTAGTTGGCGGGTGTGTGGCGCTGGCCCACCGACATGTTCTCGCCGCCCTCCTACACAGAGTGCAGCAACCCAGTCTGTGACTCTGACACGACGAGAAGTAGCACTGCGCACCTGGATGAGCTCGTCGGTGTGCAGGTCGACGGCGGCGGTGGCCTCGTCCAGCACGAGCAGCGGCGTCTTGCGCAGCAGCGCGCGCGCCAGGCACACGAGCTGGCGCTGCCCCACCGACAGGTTCTCGCCACCCTCGGATACCTCGTGGAGCAACCTCGCCTGCAGTCCTATAAATTAAACAGGGTGAATTCAACTGGGCGTAAATGGCCAAATCTGAAACTATGAGGCATAGCATAAGTAGGGTAGTCTGAGCTCACAGGAGGGATTCTGTGCTGTCAGCGGGGAGACCAGTCTCATGCGTTGTCAACACAGAAACTCTCTCTACCCGCCCTACAATCCCCTCTCCAACCTCGTACGCTCGGCAGCGCGAGTGTGACGTCCCTGGTGTTGCCGACGTCCAATAGGCCGCGGTGACTACTTCCCGTAAGGGCGTGGGGTTGTCTTGTCTGCCACCTAAGTGGTAAAGGTATGCTGAAGTACGCATGTTTCGATTGGTGAATAATAAAGTTTATTTCTATTATTTGAAACACTTCATGTGTTCATTACGCACCCAGCACAAATGGTTTCAGGTGAGCGTGCTCAAGCGCACACCAGATTTCATCATCAGAATACGTTTCAAATGGATCCAGGTTCATTCGAAACGAGCCTGAGAAAAGCACTGGATCCTGTGGGATGATGGTGATACGCGAGCGTAGTTGGTGCAGGCCCATCTTGCTAATGTCCAGTCCGTCGATGAGGATGCGGCCGCCGGTCGCCTCCACGATCCTGTGGGAGAGTCAAAATAGATAGGATAAAAGAATAAAGCGCACGTGTGGAGATGGAGTCACCCAGCACGGGCGTGCGATCATGTACTTGAACACTTGAGTACATATAGTTAGGCGCGTACCTGAACACTTGAGTACATATAGTTGGGCGCGTACCTGAACACTTGAGTACATATAGTTGGGCGCGTACCTGAACACTTGAGTGCATATAGTTGGGCGCGTACCTGAACACTTGAGTAGGTACATATAGTTGGGCGCGTACCTGAACACTTGAGTACATATAGTTGGGCGCGTACCTGAACACTTGAGTGCATATAGTTGGGCGCGTACCTGAACACTTGAGTGCATATAGTTGGGCGCGTACCTGAACACTTGAGTACATATAGTTGGGCGCGTACCTGAACACTTGAGTACATACAGGTGGGCGCGTACCTGAACACTTGAGTACATATAGTTGGGCGCGTACCTGAACACTTAATACATAAGTTGGGCGCGTACCTGAACACTTGAGTACATATAGTTGGGCGCGTACCTGAACAGGCCGAGCGTGAGCGTGGACTTGCCCGCGCCGGTGCGGCCGACGATGCCGAGCTTGTCGCGCGGCGCCACCGTGCACGTGACGTCACGCAGCGCCGGCTCCGCGCCACTGCGGTACGCCATCGTCAGCCCTTCGAACTGCACCGAGCCCGTCTCCGGCCACGACGCGCGGGGCCCCGGCTGCCTCACCCACTCGGCCTCCTGGGACCATTCATGGCTGCCGTTAGCTACTGTGAGCGAGTGTGGCCGACATCAGTAGACCAGTCACTTACCTGATCAGTTTCAGCATACTCCTTCATGCGTTCTACTGCCACTATATCAGTTTCAACTGAAGATGCTGTTTTAACTAACCATCTCAAGGTTTGGGTAATCTAAAAATAAAAATATTGTTGAAAAGTCAAATTATAAAAAGTTAATAATTATGCTGGGCAATACTTACCTTCAGGGTATAACTGATGGAAAGCCCTGCCAGGCTTGGACTAATACTATCGCGTCCGAGAACGGCGAACAATGCGGCAAAGAAAATAATCAGACTGCCAACTGTCTGAAGACGGATGAGGATCCATCTATCGGCAACGATAATCAGGTAGGCAAATGATTGGTAATAATCATTTCTTCTTTGGGATTCCTTCAAAAATCTGAAATTACGGTTTTTAACATTTAAAAATTAATTGGCAAGGTTGTATAAACTGACAAATTATAATTATCATCAATCGAATCCTCCGTCAAGGTTCAGAAGCCAAGTTGATATTTGATGTTTTTTTAATATCCTTCGGCTATAATACTGGCAACCATTTATTGTGTGTGTATTAGTAAGTTTAATAGGTTATAAATAGGGCAGACACATATGATAAGGAAGTTTACACATTTATTTAGCCACATATTTCCAAGCTTACTTTAACGATTAATGCTACAGTTACATTTTGATGCCGCTGTCAAATAATAAAACAATGGTTGGATAGAGTATATTTATTCACGTAGGTGTTGAGTACCTATGTGAAACTAAACTCATATTATTCTTGAATAAGAATGTCTGTACAAGATTAACCAGTACCGTTTAGCAGGTGAGGTTGGTTTGGGGCCCGTAAATTGGCGGGCCTTCTTAAACAGTTTTGTATATACCTAAATACTTTATTTGAAACTAACCTGTCTTTAACACCAAAAGCACGAATACTGGCTGCACCCAAAATACTTTCATTGAAATGTGAAAAAATTGGTGAGCGAGCTACAGATTTAATCCTCATGAGTTGTCGAAACGTAGGCACGTAGAACCGCTGTATAGCGTAGTAAAGGACCCCGATAGGCAGTATCACAGCTATGAACAGCGGTGTTGAGTAACTTATTACCAATATAGTTCCTATAATCTGTAGATAGCATAAAAAAATTAAACTATGATGAACCCTGAAATGTGCAACTCATGCATCACAGTGGGCTACTATTCAATTTTTAACTAAATTATTATTTACCAATTTCATTAAAATTTTGAAATTTGAAATCTGTGCAAACATCATAAAAAGTATTTCCCTCGCACCCCGGAAGCAACTTACCTCAAATGCAAAGTTAAGCGTACTAGAAATTTGCCAAGCAAGACCAATATCTACAGTGTCCACATCCTTTGAAAACCTAGAGATGATTCTGCCAACTGGAGTCATATCAAAAAATTGTAATGGCGCCCTAAGAATGTTGTTCAACATTATCTCATGGAGGACTTTTGCTGCCTTCCAACATGCTAAGAACGGTAGCAGATCCGCGAATAACGATGTTATCGCTGAAAAGAAAGTATTGCCATGAGCATCTACCAGATTCGAACTCAGAACCTCTCGATCGTAATGCTGACCCCTTAACTACTAAGCTACCGATGCTATATAATTATATGATCTAATTGGTATTATTTTCTTTTAATCCTACCGTAGTCCTTTCAGATGGATCTGTTTAGCCGCTCTGGCGAGATTGAGTAACAAATATCCATTCATTCATTCAAACTTTTGCATTTATAATAGCGACAACATTATATTCTTGGCATTGATGAAAATAATAGTTGTGCTTCTGCAAGATTTACTTTGTTGTTTTTTGTAAACGTGAGAAATAAGTAAGGAAACACCAAATGTGTGAGAAATAACTACTTGCTGTAAACGATCGAAGCGTGAATTGTGATTGCTCTTGACACTGTAAACGTGTATCTAACTATAGCAATCATATGTCATTAGTGCGTACGTCATCGTGCAAATGTGTTTCCGTTTTAAAATCGCTGTAGCAGTTTGCTAGGGTATGTATAATAGGTGCATTAGGGATTCAGAAAAAAATAAATGGACGTATAATTACGTTATAACATCTCACGTCTAAATAAATGACACCAAATATTGTAACAATGATATGAATAATTCAGAAATTTAAGGTAGGTGCAACTAAAAATCGTAAAACTCAGTAAAAAGTGTCCGCATCTTAGAAGTAAAAAATGGAGCTACTAAGATAATGGCTGATATAAACGTCTGAATGTGGGGAATTCTTTTCCAGTACCAGTTGCCCATGGGAACAGGAATAAAAAGCCTATGCGTCATTCCAGACTACAATCTATCCCTGTACCAAATTCCAGCCAGATCCGTTCAGCCGTTATAGCGTGCAGCAAACCGTTATAGGTGGGTTGTATTTGAACAAACGATAAGTACCTACCTTGAGCTAAACCAAAGCCGCCGTAGACTCCGAGGTACATGTCACGCAATTGAGTGTTCACCGTGCCGTTCACGAGCTGAAATGATAAATATAATCGATTTAACACGATATCTCGCTGTGGTGGAATTTCACAATGGTATAGTTTTTTAAATGTAGGTAATATTAAATCAGAAAGTCTTAACCCCTTTATTGTTAAATTTTTCTAAAGCTCTACATACATGATTTCATATACGATGTCGTAAGTTCACATATTGCCCAATGAGCTTCAAATTCTTGTGAGGCGATTGGTTTGCCCTTGGGGTCGACTTTATCTAAACTTAAAATGACTCGAACAAACAATAATATTTAAATAGTACAAACCATATTCTCATCATTGGACCAAAGCGCAAGCCAAATGTTGGCACCGATTTGTAAAGAATGCGTCATGATGTATATAAGTACAGTCCCCACCGATGCGTATACGCCAACATTGGATAAGTAATGCTTGTAAACTGACCATTTCACCTAGAAATTATCACACATTATTATTATATTATTTATTTATTTAAATAAGAATTACCGTTTATTGGGATATTATGTCGATAGCATGGCAGTGAAAAGTTTCATAATACGACACGATTCCTATTGCCTTCCGTTTGTTACGTATCTATTTATTTCTCTAAAAATTCTGTCTACAATATGGGGTTCTTAAGAAGGGTATTAGGTTTTTATTGGGTCGGCAGCGCAAGTGTGAAGCCCCTTTTTTATCGTGCGGAAATCCCCATGGATACCACCCCCGTCGGCCATCGGGGGGTGGTTATGTCGGGATCGAACCGACTAAAACCGCACGCCGTCTCGGGTCTTAATTACCGGGGTGTAAGGTTACCCAATAGGCATATCCCCCACACCCCAGCTGATCCCGGGCCGTCTACGGTTTTAAGATGGCCCCCTCGACCCCCGGAGGGGGGTGAGGCGAGCATCGCGCCACTTCGCCGACGGTGGGGTGTAGGGTGACAGGCGGTCGACCTGTCACGCAACCATTGGCGCGCGAACAATCAGCTCACTCCCCGCTCGCTCCCCACTGTGCCCTCTGCTAGTCAGAGACACGTGGAGAGCCTCGGAGCAGCCCTCTAGAGGGCCACTCCCACCTCAGCCGGATTGGCCGCAGGCAGCAGCGTGGGAGGCGCTGCTCACTTCCATTGCCCGGGTGCACCGCGTGGAGGTTCCGGCCCGCACCCCTGGTTCACTTGCACACGTTCAAAGGCCACAGTGACCCAAAAAATTGTATTTCTTTTCAACATTAGATTTTGTTAGTAACAATTAATGATTACACATGTTTACTCACATTTCCCGTCTCTGTTTTCTCTATCTCAATTAATTTCAAATTTTTCAGCTCAATTTTTTCAGTAATTTGCTCTTTGCTTGATTTTTCGTCATGATCACCTAATAAGATTGTATGAAGGGGTATACAATCACAAAATATCATTTACACTGACATAGACTAATTAGTCGCCTAGAATATTTTATTACACTCAATCAATCAATCAGTTTAGGGGTCATAAAATTATCTTGTAGTTCTTAAGATGAGCAAATCAATAATCTATTTTTTGGCTCCGCCCACGTGTCCACGGTTCTAATCATTCGATTGTGATCAAATATGCGTAAGACTTCGAGTGTAACTAAGACTTTTCTTGCTTAGACTAAAAAAATACTGTTATTTTGGTTGTAATTGGTACTACACCGGAGATATGACCAAAACGACCTAAAAACGAAACGCGGGCGAAGCCACGGGTATCAGCTTGTATAAAAAGTAGCCTATATGTTGCCCAGAACTATGAAATATAATCGTACCAAGTTTGATCAAAATCCATCCAGTAGTTTTTGATACAACCGTGCACATAAATTCGGTGCGGACAAACAGAGACACAGAGACACGGACAAACAGACAAAAATTCTAAAAATTATTGTTTTGGCAGCTAATAATTTTTTTTCTCTTATATCTTCCATGTACAGACGCCGATCAGTTCCAGATTTATTATATGTAATATAATAATATATAAATTATAGATTATATAATATTTTGACTCGATATAGGCCGCTAAGTATTTAAGTATCTAGCACCGCTCAAATGATGTTAAATAACAAAGTGGTTTCGCACGTGGCATACACCGCCCCTGTGGCACCCATTTATCCAAACATGTCCGTATCGTAGGTACTGTTATTTACCTGCGCCAGTGGTTTCAGATGTGGTAGATCGAGCACCGGAAGACAATGAACGTGCCCACTGTAATTTGCGATGATATTCTGAACCAAGTTTACTCTCTAGATCCTGTTTGATTTTTTGCAGATCTGGAAAATGTGAGGCAGAAAATATGAGTATTTTGAAACAGTTGCAGCCATTATGCTCCTCGAAGCTGCATGCAACTCGTCATTAAGCGTGAAATAAAACCATAATTTATGACTCTAGCTGCCACCTGCGGCTTCGTACGCGTGGAATTTTGTGCCCGTTCCCCCTCACCATCAAAACCTATTCTAGGAATAAAAAGTACCTAGTCGAATATGTCTAGTAGATTATAATCTATCCTTGTACCAATTGAGGTAGGACACAAGTGACACAACGGTATCTCCCGTCCGATATGAGCTGGGGTAGTATGATGATGTCCGACTGGGGTAGTATCTCCACCCTACAGAAGACCGCGGCCATAATAACCATCGTGTTGTGTTCCCGCAGGTAAGTAGAGTAACCAGAGCTCACTGTACCCCTTCTTCCCCCACCCCTTCCTAGCATCCCCACCCCTTCCCCCTTCCTTAGTGTTGTCCACGTTCATAGGCCACGGTGACCGCTTCCCATTAGGTGGGCCGTGTGCTTGTCTGCCACCTACGTAGTATAAAAAGATCCGTTCAACCGTTACCTAATACTGATTGAGCCGTTGATTGTGAACAAACATCCAAACACCTTTCATGTTTATAATATTTGTAGGATAGGAAGTAAGATAATTCAATTATATTCGTATAAATCTTACCTTCAGCCGAGGCTGTTTGTTCGGCGACGCTCAAATGATGCAACAAGAAGTCAGCAAAGGCACCTTTCTTCTCAAGCAGCTGTTGATAAGTGCCACATTCTGATACTTCTCCCTCGCGCAGTACCAACACTAAGTCTGTTTGAGACAGGTAGGAGATGTTGTGAGTCACCCACACACGTGTTTTATTCTTTAGTAAACCATTTGGACCTATAACCTGTTAAAGCATACAATCATCAAATTTAGACATAAGTTGCTAAAGCATTAGTTCTCGAGATTACCAGCTGTCATCAGCTGAAAGAATGCCGATTGGGTTCATTCAAAATAACAAGTTCAGAATGCTGTTAAGTAGAATGAATAAATAGAACACAATAAGACTCACATAGATCAAAATTGAAATACATTCATAGTTTACCTACCTCGTCAAAAATGTGTTTCCCAACGTGTGAGTCGACCGCGCTGAGCGGATCGTCCAGAAAGTAGTTGGCGGCGTCACAGTACACCGCACGCGCCAGAGCCACGCGCTGTTTCTGACCTCCTGACAGATTGATACCTGAAAAGTAATATAATACCAATATCTTGTTCTTCTACCACTTGCAAGGCGTTGCATATCTCATAGTCTTACCTTTCTCACCAATTTCCGTTTGATCGCCTCCAGGGAGGATCGATAAATCTGTTTTTAATGCACAAGTTTGGATAACTCGATTATATTTAGTTTCGTTGAGTGGTTTATCAAATAAAATGTTATTTTGCACAGTGGCGTTTTGTATCCACGCTTGTTGAGCGACGTATGACGTAGTACCTGAAATTATCATATACACCTAATAACTTATATCATAAGAAAGCTTTGGTGTTCAGAGTGCTGGGATATTTGTTTATGTTAGATAAATTCTCATGGACTTTGAATTAGTTGTACTTCATAGCCCATACATACCCTTAACGTTAACGCGACCGGAGAGTTTATCCATCTCCCCGAGTAACGCAGCGAGCAGCGAGCTCTTGCCGGAGCCGACGGCGCCCACGATGGCCACCAGCGAGCCGCGCGGAATGCGCACGTTCAAGTTCTTCAGTATCGGCTCCGTATCTTTAGCTCCCCAAGAAAAGTGTCCACCTTCGACTACGATCTGATCACCTGGAATGCAAACCCTGTAATTCGTTAGGCACAGTGTTTGTTTTGATATTAATGAAGTTATTACATTGTTGTTTTATTTAATAATGATTAAGTAGGTACCTATATCATTAGGCATGTCATTCAACTATTGGAATATCGAGTATTTTAAGTAAATGGTAGGCACTCACGTTCGTTAGCATTGTGTTCTATCATAAGTGTATCTAACTCTTCGGAGTTCAAAAATTTATCCAACCTCTGGACGCTGACATAAGTCTGTTGAAATGCAATTAATTCTTAGACAAAAACATAAAATATGAAATCATAATAAGATATTTGCGCGTTTTTGTTACCAACCTGTATAACGTTAGGTATGACATTAGGCAACATTGTTATTGGAAAACGTAATATATTGAACAGAGACAATGCTACGAATGCCCGTTTAGAATCGAGAACTTCTGTTTCATTTACTAATACAAAACAGGTGAATGACATCAGTGATACCTGGAAACAAATTAACAACCAATATATTGACTTCAATATTTTTTCTTACGAATTGATTTACCTAGGTAATCGTGAATTGCAAACACTTGCCAGAAATGGTGTGCAATAATATATGAAGGCGGAGATAGAGTTATAGTAAGCCATCTTCTTTAAAATTTTCAGCTCCTTATTTCTAATTTTAAGTATGTACTCCTGAAAGCTTGGCTCCCATGCGTATATTTTAAGTACCTAGCACAAAAGGGTAATATAAATTTTATTAAGTCAATAAAAAAATGTTACCCAGTGTTATTTATTATTAATTTAATCTTACTTTTATGCCGTTAAGAACTTCGCTCATAAGCTTTATTCTTTCGTCTTTATAACGCATCAACTTAGTTTGAAACTGCTTCTGTAAACTGGCAAAGACTCCATTTATCGGCATGAGCACGATAATGACTGCTAGACCGGCCAGTACTGATGGCCCCAACTGATTCCATAAGAAGTACAAGGCCAGTGCTATCTGCAATGGTGCTGACCACAAGAAATGCAAGAAAGTCAAATCACTGAACCTGTCAACAAAATAGTGTAGTAGTGTTACACTGTATATTTTGAAGTCTGGGTTTAATTTCATTATTAATATTTAAATTTTTAGATTTTGTATCGTATTGAATTTTTTGATCTTGATCTCTACACATCCCTTTTGAAACTAAGTATGCTCTGTTAATCTCACATACCTGCTTACATCAGTAGACATCAAGTTAATAATTTCTCCCACTGTAGACTTCTTTCTAGCTTCGTTAGACAAGCTTAAAGCTTTCTTGTATACCATGCTACTTAATGCACAATTCATTTTCACACCAACAATATACGTCTTTAGGAAAAACTGCCCCATGAACGCAGCTTGTACGGTAGAACTTACAAACATACCAACAGCGTAAAGGTAGCCTCTCCATGTTGGCTCATTACCTTCAACAAACTCTATAAGTAATCTGAAAGGGTTAAATAAAAATAAAATATAAATACCGATAAGGTAGGTAAGAAAGAAAATAGTTTCTTAGAAAGAAAAGGCAAATTTTATTACATCGCCGCTTACGATAAGGCGGTAAGTGTTACAGGATCATACAGAACTAGATAGGTATCCTATATTTAGAGTAGGTACACTGACAATAGCAGCTTCTTTTTACCTATTTATATATACATATTTTTTAATTTATAAAAATGTGTTTATTACATACAAGACCTTTTTTTTTCACACTTTGTCTATATCCACACTTTCACTATCTCCATCTGATGATGAGACGGTTAGGTACTCACCTAAGTAACTCCGGTGCCGCGAATGTAAGTAAATCGTTAATTAGTCTTAATACCATAGCGACTAAGAATAGTCTCCCGTAAGCTTTGCACACAATTGGAAATACAGAGACTGGTTTCTTTTCCTTTTTTTTGTTTCCAGTTGAGAAAGTTTCTGAGTAATCATATCTATTGGCCTTTCTGAAATTTAGATAAGTGTTTTTATGGAGGTCACCTATCTATCTGTACCTACCTACGTTTATGTTAACCATAGAAAGAGAAAACGGTCATTAAATTACAACATTTCATTGTTTCGAAGCTTTCTGTGCACTGCTGTGCTAGCATCTTACTGAACAAGTGCAGGTAGTCCATTACTAAACATACATATGATGCTAGCAACCCATTTAGGTATGTCCCACTGCTGGGCACGGGTCTCCTCACCTCTAACGAGACAGCTGAGAGGGTTTGGACCTTAATCCACACACGCTAGCCTATTGCGATTTGGTGGATCGGACATGTCCTTAGAATGTCTTCTAGGACATGTGGGTTTCCTCACGATGTTTTTCCTTCGCCGTCAACAGATGGTAAATCATGTGGTTAGCACATATAAATTCCACAAAGTTAAATTCACATTGCTACTGTCTGGCCAGATTCGAACTCGATACCTCTGAGAAGAGGCCGCGTCCTTACCTACCCATTCAGTTACCATCGCTTAACATATATAGGTATGCTCACGCCTTTTTCCCTCCGGGGTAGGCAGTGATGCAGAACAGTTCGTCATCTGCTTCTGTCCTTACATACCTACTTCAGGAGCTTCCTCTATTGTCATTAAACCTTTCATGCAAGCCCGCCGGTTTCAAATGCTTTTGACCTGGCCTTTTTTCAATACCTCATCAATTTGGTCAGTGTATGTTCAGCGAGGTCGACCCCGGCTTGCCCGTTACTATACATGTTATACAATACCTTATGTGCTGCCAGTACTGCCTAACCAACTGCTGGCCGTCGGGTTAGCAATGTCGCATGTTAGGCTTGGAACATGTTTATTCTTGGAATATCCGAAAAAATAAAAAAACGGTCGCCTAAAAGCTTAATACACTAATTAGAAGGTTCATAATACTTACGAATCTCGTTTTCTTGAAGCACGATGCCAAAGTTTTTCAAATTTTGCGACAGATTCCTTAGAAACATGTTGGGGATTCAGAGGCCACAAGTCATTTTCAGTTAATGTTCTTCGGAATCCAGTAATAGCTATTGAATCGAACCAACTAAACGTGAGCCGACTGAAAAAGCTTGACGAATTTTCTAGGGATTGTCTCTGTCCCAACCAATAACACGCATTAGTTTAGATAAAACGCTTGCAATTTCTCACTCTTTGATACACCTATGGTTACTAATAGCTAGAGGCCAACCTTCAGGAATGAAGAGGCACATGAAGAAGAATGGTTACCACCACAGATATCTCTGAGATATTAGACGATGTTATTAAATTTAAATTAATTTCTATGCTACCCGCTTTGCACAAACTACGGGTTTAGTAAAGCTGGACACAAGTAGACATCACTATCACTACATAGTATAAAACAAAGTCGCCTTTTCTGTCCCTATATCCCTATGTGCGCTTAAATCTTTAAAACTACGCAACGGATTTTGATGCGGTTTTTTCCAATAGATAGAGTGATTCAAGAGGAAGGTTTATATGTATAATACATGCATCATTTAATTTAGTATCAGCATTGCACCCGTGCGAAGCCGGGGCGGGTCGCTAGTTAAATATATGATAAAAATCTTTAGTCTAATACTTAAATTAAATTTACTTAACGTACTTACATTTAATTTAAAAGCAGTTAGGTAGTGTGTAGGCAACTAGGTATTTCAGATGTTGTACTTATTTGTGCTTCAGTTAGTATTTTGTTAATTTTGACTAAATATCTACAATTAAAATACCTCGTTATAGATGTAGGGTGTGTCTTTAGGCGGCAAGTCCGCGAAACAGTTCAATATAAACATTACTACAACAAGCAAATAGTACACGATATAACTGGCTAAATTATATCGGACATACTCGTCGTCTGTCGTCTTATAGTTCGTAATTTCGGTCCGGAGCTGTGGAAATCCGCACAAAATGAGGAGTAACCAGAATATGAAAAGTACTCCTGAAGTCCGCATGCCATACTTCCTGTTGTATGATAGTAGCGTTGCTGATAACACCTGAAACAGACCATTGCATTTATAAACGTCCCGGTCCCAACTTGCATTTACAAAAGAAAAATGAATCCAAGTTTGTTTATCTAAGTACTTACGTACAGTAGGTGAATTGGGTCTAGATAGCGCTATGTAGAATGTCGAAAAATATTTATTTAGGTAGTAAGTATTTAAAAAAGCCGCGGTAGCCTAGTGGTTTGGGTAATGGACTGCTGAGACGAGGTCTCGGGTTCGATCCCAGGTTCACCATGGCACACACCAATGACTTTTCGATGCTTTTCGAAGTTATGTGTGTATTTATCGCAGGTTTATTAGTGCCTCGGAGAGCACGTTAAGCCGTCGGTCCCGGTTGCCATACAAACATCTATGGCAGTCGTTACGGGTAGTTGGAGCCCACAAAAGTCCAACCAGTCTAACTTGGAACTTCGATATCGCCATTGGTCATTGGACCATTGGTCGTGGAGGTCAGATGGCAGTCGCTCCACGGAAAATATCGAAGTTCAGCCGCATCACAGTGAGACTGGAAAGCCGACCCCAACTGAGTTGGGAAAAGGTTCAGAGAATGATGAGTAAGTATTTAAAAAAAATAAACTCTACCGGCTGAAAGGATCTGACTGGAATTTGGTACCTACACTACCTACAGTGATAGATTACAATCTGGTATAATAGACAGGCTACTTTTATCCTTGGCATAGGTTCCTATTCCTACGGGAACAGAATTCAACGTGGGCGAAGCCGTGGTCAATAGTTAGTATCCAATTAGTTTTTAGATGCAATCGAGATTGTCGCTAGTTGGTACCTACCAAATATCTGAGGACGTATTCAGTTCGTGAGCAGGTTTCATCAATTATCCTGCATTTATGTATTGTCTGTGTACCTTTTTTATTGTATGGAAATCCCCGTGGATGCCACCCCCGCACTCGAACCGACTAAAACCGCACGCCGACGGGGGGTTTTCAGCCGCCGACATAATTATTAAGTCATTTCCCTCGTATCCCGGCTGACCCAGGGCCATCTCTGGATTCAAGAAGACCCCCTCGGATGTGGGGACCGCGGTGTCTCTATTTTGCCCCGGAAATTATCTGTGTTCTTATGTGTTATCATGCGGGCGTCATATACCTAAATATGAAAATAGCTGTACACACGTACCTACTTCAATACAAAAAAATTAATAGCGTGCAAATATTGTATGTTTGTTGAAGAAGAATTAGGCATAATACTGACTAGGTAGGTTCCTACTTAATTATAGGTACTTATAGGTATTTGTCATGTCCTTGAGTCCTTTTCTATTATTAACATAGACTAACCATTATCTTTCATTTGTTTGAATAATAATTATGGCGTAGATACATGCCTGCTATTTGTTGACGATTCTATGTTAAACTAGCTTTCGCCCGCGGCTTCACCCGCGTGGAAGTCGGTACCGCCACCAAGTTTATTTTAATAAAATGACTCTACACTGGACTCTCTACTCCATTTTCCACTCCACTTCACTCTCTACTCTCCACTCCACTCTAAAAAGAGAATAAATAAATAGAGAATCCTATGTCCGTCTCCTGGCTCTAAGCTACCTCCCTACCAATTTTCAGCTAAATTGGTTCAGCCGTTTTTGAGTTTTAAATAGTGTAACTAACACAACTTTTTTTATATATTATATAATATACTATAATGCCCGCGGCTCCGCCCGCGTGGATGTCGAAATCGGTTTCAAAAACTATCCTATCTCTCAAGTTGGATCGAACTGCACATGGTGTGCGAATTTTATAATAATCGGTTAAGTGGTTATAGGAGTCCATTGAGGACAAACATTGTGACACGAGATTTATATAGGTATATTAAGAAGATAGATAAATAAACTTTGAACGAAATCTATATTTGATGTTTGAATTTTTGTCTTACAATCTCCAGCTAGTTCAATGATATGATTATCATATCATTGAAAGAGCTGGAGATTGTGAGACAACCTAACCTATATCATATTATGGTTCATAATATTATGATATAGGTAGGTATAAATTAAACCTACCGAAACAGCAACTAGTAGGTACCTATCATTTTATTCACTTGCATGGCATCTAGTGTATCTATAGGTAGGTAGGTAGGTAGGTTTTGTATTGATAGTATCATGTTTCCGTAAATAAGCACAATAAAATACACGGACGAAACCACGGATATCTTTGGACGGAACATCGGGACGGAACTATTTTAACAGATCACTGACGTTAGTCAATTGACGTCACTCGCATGGACGAATCTGAGTGGATTGTGAATGGATAACGGGACTTTCACCGACTTTCCGTTAAAATTTGGAGCTGCCGGTCAAGGCGTATTTGTATTGTATTGTTTGTACTTATTGTATTAACTTGTGGCAAAAACATTGAAATTTGAAATATACCTACCTAAGGCACAGTCTAAGGCCTAGCTGTCTTTCACTATTTAAAGATTTTAGGATGGCAGGAATCGAACCCATTGCCTTGAAAAAAAAACATACTAAGTAGGTAGGTAAATTATTACGACATTAGGCTGGTAGTGTCATAAAAGGAGGCGGCGGAAAGGGTTCGGGAGAGGCTGCACAGGGCTCTCCCGGACGGCGGCGGGCGCGGACGCCTAAGGCGACGGAGGTCTGACGACCTCCGTCCTCCATGAGCGCTGGCTTGGGGGTGACGGGTGGAGCCGCCTGTCACCCTAGCAGAAGCAGGCCGAGGCGGCGGCGCGCGAAAGCGCGCCCCCCCCCCCCCCCCTATTCCGGGGGCATGACGGAAACCACGCGGTTCCCAAACCCGAGGGGGTCATCTCGAATCCGGAGATGGCCCGGGTTAAGCCGGGGTGCGAGGGAAATGCTCTTTGGGCCACCTTACACCCTGGCGTCAGAAGACCCCTAGGCGGCGTGCGGTTTTAGTCGGTAAGAGTCCGACATAACCTGCCCCGCTGGCTGCGGGGTGGGTATCCATGAGGATTTCCGCACGGAAAAAAAAAGGGTACCGGGTGTTAAGGAAACGCTTCTGAAAATGAATATCGATAATTAGGTATGACGTCGCCGTGACTGAGGAGATGACATCGGACAGGAATATATGGCGGAGAATGACATGTTGCGCCGACCCCAAATAATTGGGACAAGGGCAGGATTAAGAAGAAGAAGAAGGTATGACGTCGCCGGTCGTTAACCACGTGTGGCGCACAGTTGCTGCGACCGGTTTCATTTAGCAATAATATAAGTATATATAACGTAATATACCTATATATTATATAACGTAATGGAGCCGGGCATAATGCTAATAAAAACATTAAATAGATCAAAAAAATACTCATTTTTATTTTTTAGTTTTAATTATTTTTAGTACCATATCCTCCTCCTTAGTATCTATCTACTATGATGTCATCGTTTTCGAGAACTTTTTATTAACACCCTGTATACCTATATAAATTCA
Organism: Lithosia quadra; assembly: GCA_963576445.1. Classification (NCBI taxonomy): domain Eukaryota; kingdom Metazoa; phylum Arthropoda; class Insecta; order Lepidoptera; family Erebidae; genus Lithosia; species Lithosia quadra. The sequence goes on along the minus strand of OY754880.1, from coordinate 5,589,246 downwards.
TATTCACAAAAAGATAAATTTACTTAAAACTTTGTATTTATTATGCTTTCACTAGATTTTCATCTTTGCTAGTTTATGAAAAATCACTTAAGGTTTTGGGACCTTGGGAAATAAGAGAACACCCACCTGAGATGACAATGCCATACCAAAAGCTGAAGTTTATGAAAAATCACTTAAGGTTTCGGGACCTTGGGAAATAAGAGAACACCCACCTGAGATGACGATGCCAAACCAAAAGCTGAAGTTTATGAAAAATCACTTAAGGTTTTGGGACCTTGGGAAATAAGAGAACACCCACCTGAGATGATGATGCCAAACCAAAAGCTGAAATTTGGCTAAAAAGTAACTTAAGATATTACAAAGAACATAGTTGGTACACTTGGCACTTACAAAAGTCAGCAACTTTACAACTGGATCATAATAATCTGCATCAGAAACTTTTCTCTGCCTTCTAGAGGATCCATAAATTACTTCACATATTTTAATAATTTGCAGCAGTATCATGACTAATGTAACACATAGTTTGCTGATATTCACTTTGTTTCGTGGTATGTTAGCCTCTTTACTAGTAACCATTTGGAATACTTCAATTATAGCTGCCAACCAAAGATATGCGCAGGGAATCCACACAAGTACAGTCTTTTGGAAGCATGGTGTAAAATCTGGATTGTCTGTATTCCATGTCAGGTTGGTATTCTAAAATTAAGATAGTACTTAAGTACGTAAGTCATCACTTTAACTTGTATAGTACATAATTAAACCTAATTCTACCTCAGTTGTTTATTTTTGCTTGGCTTCTATCATTATACTACAATCAAGCACCTATTCTTCAGTACCGGCAGATATTGCTAAAACTTTTTGTGCCCCAATTTTAGTGATATTCAGGCATATCACAAAAATTGGGGCACAAAAAGTTTACCCAACATGTTTACACAAATATTACACAACATGAATAGTACCTAATTATGCTTCCTAAATTAAATATTGCAATATTTAATTATATATTACGATTAATAATAATAATTTTAATGAAGATCTATGAAAGTTTTGTTGTCATTCACTGTTCACTAACTCAAAGTAAATACATTCTTTTGACATTAACTTGTTTCCTCAGTTGAAAACATATTAGCAAAAAATTATAAACAACGTTTAGAGTTCCGGTATACTGGTTAAGCGAAGCCAAAATATTATTGAGCCTGAAATGGAATGCATTAGTTGTGATTTCACAACGATTTAAATCTGTAAAATTGCGCTAGTAATGAACTTTCGAGTAAACTACAATCATTTTGACTTACCCAAAATGGAGATTCACAAAAATAATCCATAGTTGACTGTGAAGTCATTGTTCATAAATCCGCAAACTGTTTCTCAAAATGCTTTGTTAAAAAAATATTTTAAATGTAGCGCACAAACACGATACTTTTCAGGAACAAGTTTTGATTGACAATGACATATCAGACCAGTGTTGCCGTTTAAAAAGTAAGCCACTGCCTAGACCGAAAATAAATTTAATATTGGTATAAAGTATACTTTTGGTTTTGCATGCTGTTTAGACAGATTCGGTTAGGTTAGGTTAGGTCCCGACTGTCCAGTTGATATATTTCTAGACCACCGGACATCAATCTAAGTGCTTGTTTTTTTTTCTTTTTAGTTTTTAGGCAGTCGGGATTTTTGATTTTTTTGCTCATATCTCCGGTTCTCCACCGATTGCAATCAAACAAACGTGAGATTTTAAGTCTAACCAAGACCTTTTAACAAATCAAAACCGCATTGTAATTCGTTCAGCTCAGCGTTCAGAAATAGTGGAAGGGGTTAGCTCCACACGTCATATAGGTACCAATGAGGATCAGTCACTTTTTTAGCTGAGTATGCAGTTTTATAGACCTAAAAAAAACAATAAATTCTGTAAAAAAATTATTTGAATCGGATCAAAAATGACGGAGTTATAGCCATTTTAGTGCGGTAATCTCAAAAACGCTCGCCACCGCGTAGAAATACCCTGTGACGTCATAGCTCGCCTCGTCGCGCGTCGCCGCTCGCCGCACCGCGCCGCTATGGAGAATATAGGGCTATTCGGATAAAACATTTCATGAATTTTTTTTTTAAATTATAGAATTAAGTATTTTTTCTTTTTTTTATACTATGTAGGTGGCAGACAAGCACACGGCCCACCTGATGGGAAGCTGTCATCGTGGCCTATTGGACGTGTGCAACACTAGGGGTGTCACACGTGGTGTCACCAGGGGTTCTGCCTACCCTGAAGGGAAGGGGGAGGGGCGGCTAGGAAGGGGTGGAGAGGCTAGGAAGAGGGGGGGAGGAGGGGTACAGTGAGCTCTGGCTACCCTACTTACCTTGGGGAACACAACACTATGGTTATTATAGCTGCGGTGTTCTGTTGGGCGGAGGTACTACCTCAGTCAGTCGGACTGCTCAGTTCGGATGGGAGATACCGTCGGGTCCCACCTATTATTAGATGTATTAAGAATATATGAAATATTTATTCTTTCATTTGTAGTAGTTCGATAGCATTTTAAGGCATGTTGGAAATCAAGTACTTATATAACCCGTGCGGAAATCCCCACGGATATCACCCCTGTCGGCCATCGGAGATAAAGATAAAGATAAAGATAAGAGCAAGAAGAGGACACCGTGGCTCGCAAACCCGAGGGGACATCTTGAAGCCGGAGAGGGTACGGTTCAGCCGGGATGCGAGGGACATACCTAAGTAATGGACATCATTTCATCGAAACTTGAACACTTTCCCAAATAACGGATGTCTAGGTATACAACCACTCTACCCTTATTTGCCCCCTTAGGGGTGGATTTTTGAAAAACCGCGATTCCGGGGTACGTTTATTTTTAACCAGAAGCAGCTGTATCAAATTTCGTGCTTCTTACTTTCAAAATAACGGACTTTCATGCAACCAGCCATCGCCTATTTTACGCCTTTAGTAGTGAAATTTTGAAAACGCTGGTATACATGTATATTTATTTCTAATCAGAAGTAGGTATATGAAATTTAATGCGTCTAACATTGAAAATGAAGAACTTTCATATAAATGTTTATGCCTTATTTTGCCACCTTAGGAGTAAAAATTCTAAAAATCCGTTCTTAGTGGATTCCTACAACATAAAAAGCATCTACTGTCAAAATTTCAAGTTTGTAGGTCCAGCGGTTTAGGCTCTTCGTTGACGTATCGGCCTGTTTATCATAGGGCATCGCACACGAGGTGAGCTATGACGTCATCGACAAAAATCCAGCGAGAGTGTGCGTTTTAAAATAGCAGATTTTAAATCTTCGATAACTTCGTCAAATCTTGTCGGATTTTAATCATTTAAAAAACAAAATGCTTAGAAATTTGTAGCGCATACGTTTCATTAATTAAAAATTAAAAGTTCTGTTATGTGACTGATCCTCATTGTCTGGCCTGTCAGCGTAACACAGTATTAGGTCTTGGCACTGCAATAACGTAACTTAATGTAACTTAACATAAATACCTACTACTTTAACAGCGTATTGAAACCGAAGAAAGATTTAAAACAATAACATAAACTCAACAAAAACAATGGGGACAACTTTTGTACACGCAAGTGTAATCCGGCGTGAATGGAACGTACTTCTCGGTGCGGGAGACGAGGGTCGACCGATGCACCAATCACATGTCCGCGACAGCGCAACCGCCTCTCCCGCGACCCGCTCGTACTTCAAAGGGGGCCTAAGAAACAATCTTTGCACATAAAGACGCGTCTGGCTAATTTACGTGCCGGTATCCCTGGTGTCACTCACACAATCATGACGCATCAAACAACACCTTGTTTGTCAAAATCCGTCAAGTCACAATCCGTTCGTTCAGGGTTCAGGCCGTGTTCAGGCTGTAGAGCGTGCAAGACAAATTTTCAAGATTTTCATTTTGGCACCAAAAAGCCGCTATTTTGAATTTTCTAGAAATTTTAATATACCTGGTGTCACTTACACAATCACGACGAATCAAGTGATACCTCGCATGTCGAAATCCCTACATACATACATAGTCTCGAAAAACATTACCCTCCTTTCTTCGGCAGTCCCGTAAAAATATAATAATTAAGGTTGAATTTCGGTGTAGTGAAGAGATTCACTACACTAAAATTATTCTTAAAAGATAGATTTATACTTTATTAGTATCCAGGCAGCTATGTAAATAAATAAAAAGTATAAAAAAAAAATCAAAAACCCGACTGCCTAAAAACTAAAAAGTAAAAAAACAAGCACAAAGATGGATGTCCGGTGGTCTAGAAACATAACAACTGAACAGTCAGGATCCATTGAAAAATTATATTGGCTGTTTTTTTATTTACTCAAACGAGTGAAAAATATTAAAGACCGTTAACTTTTTTATTATAACTAGTGCATCAGTTTGGACATGTCAAAATGGTATCTCATATCATTCCGAGTTCCCCTTTCGGGTCCAAAACGACTATAAAATAAAATCACGCTGTATATAACGTATTAACTACACCTAAAATATATTAGTAATCAAACAGTTCCGTATCGTAAATAAAAATAGACACAGGGAAATTTTATTTCTGTATTATTCTTTTAAATTACCTACTAAATATATATTTAACTGTCTAATATAATTTATAATTAAAATTTCGAAAACAATTAACGATCAACGTGTGGACTTTAATAAATAAATAAATAAATAAAAATAAACGTAGTTAAATACATTAAGTTATTAAGTAATAAAGCTAATTACGTTTATTTATTTATAAAATTGATACCTAATACATATGAGGAACCAGGTTTAGCTTATTAAACCTGCATTTTTTACTAGATTATAAAAGATAGAATTCTTATTCTGTAGTAGCTGTCCTGGAGGCGCGTATTCGACGAGCTGCCCCTTGTCTAGCACCATGACCTTAGTGGAGTCCATGATGGTGTTGAGCCGATGAGCGATGGTAATCACTGTGCAGTCTGCGAACTCAGAGCGTATCGTTTTCTGCAACAATCAATATGAAAGTTAGTTGGCGGGAAGGGCACGCCGTGATCGCGGTGGTAAGACCCAATATGGAGGAATGGCTGGAGAGGCACCAAGGAAGTCCCTCCTACTGGCAGATGCAGGTTCTCACTGGGTATGGTTCTTTTGGTGGGTTCCTGCGTCGTATATAGGCCGGGGGCCAGGAGCCGACACCCGTGTGCCAGCATTGTCGGGACTGTTCCGTGGACACGGCGCTTCACACACCGACGAGTGCTCAGAGTGGATGAAACGGCTACGTGTCCACGTAACAGCTCTCGAAGTGGGTAGCCTCACACTGCAGACCTTGGTGCTAGCCATGGTCGTCAGTGAGAGTGTGTGGAATGCGACAGGTTCTCGCCGCCTTCCTACACAGAGTGGAGCAACCCATTCTGTGACCCTGTCACGACGAGTAGTAGCAGTGCGCACCTGGATGAGCTCGTCGGTGTGCAGGTCGACGGCGGCGGTGGCCTCGTCCAGCACGAGCAGCGGCGTCTTGCGCAGCAGCGCGCGCGCCAGGCACACGAGCTGGCGCTGCCCCACCGACAGGTTCTCGCCGCCCTCCGACACCTCGTGGAGCAACCCCGCCTCGAGCTCTGTGAATACACAATGTGACCCTAGATGTGTATGGTGCAAAAACTATTGATGAATTCCAAACGAAAATTGTTTAAAAATTGATCTTCAGTTCAGTTTTCAAAATAAATAAAATAAATTAAAATTGCACCTCAATTTGCTCTCATCTTTTCTGTGCCCGATTAAAAGTGATACTACTTTTGCTGTTTAAAAAGACGGACTAACTATCTAAAAATTGTTGCTTCCCATTAGGTGGGCCGTGTGCTTGTCTGCCACTTAAGCGGTATAAAAAAATGAATAAAAATATTAAGTTATCTAGATCGCTATTATAAGAGGAAGATCTATATTTTTATACATTTAATAGTCATATTCTAATTATAGCTGTTGCCTGCGGCTCCGCTAGCGTGGACGTCGATTTTCGCTTTTTTTTTAACTATATCGCCGGTTCTAATCAGCCGATTGTTATCAAATATACGTAAGATTTTGAGTCAAAGACCTTTCTAATAAAAAACCGCATTAAAATTTTGATGCAGTTTTTTATTAGAAAGGTCTTGCTTAGACTAAAAATTGCATGCGTCTAACTTTGAAAATGACGGACTTCATATAAACGTTCATCGCTTGTTTTGTCACCTTAGAAGTAGAATTTCTAAAAATTTCTAAAATTAAAAAACAACATAAAAAGTATAAAAAGTATCATAAAAAGCATCTACTGCCAAAATTTCAAGTTTGTAGGTCCAGCAGTTTAGGCTCTGCGTAGATGAATCAGTCAGTCAGTCTGTCAGTCAGTCAGTTAGTCATCGGGCCAAGTAATTTATATATAGATAAACATAATTATGTAATGCTTGTCACTTACCCAGTACCAATGGTTTTAGATGGGCGTGCTCGAGCGCACGCCAGATGTCGTCATCAGAGTACGTTTCGAATGGATCTAGGTTCATTCTTAATGAGCCTGAGAACAGTACTGGATCCTGCGGGATGATGGTGATACGCGAGCGCAGTTGGTGTAGGCCTATCTTGCTAATGTCCAGTCCATCGATGAAGATGCGGCCGCCCGTCGCCTCCACGATCCTGGAAGAAAGTAACCGTTACGTCAGACGAGAGCGCGTGTGCCACAGCACTTACAGTACGGGTAATACCTACTAGGTACGAAAGTTTGCGTACCTGAACACTTGAGTACATAATAGTTGGGCGCGTACCTGAACACTTGACTACATAATATATAGTTAGGCGCGTACCTGAACACTTGACTACATAATATATAGTTAGGCGCGTACCTGAACACTTGACTACATAATATAAAGTTAGGCGCGTACCTGAACACTTGACTGCATAATATACAGGGTGAATTTTTCAAAAGGGATTGGATGGCCAAATCCGAAACTATAAGGAATAGTGAAAAATGCTCAAAGGAGTCACGAGCCCGATTTTGATGAAACTTAAAACCTCATCATTAGATTTTTGAAAAATCAATAATCCTAGCTAGGAATCGAACCTGTTGATTTTGAAAAAAAAAACACACCCTATATTATTACACCATACGATAGTGTTGCTATTAAGGATCATATTCTGGGAAGTAATGACATACTGCAAACTAAAGGAAAGAGCTCATCTTTAACAAAATACATTTTATTTTTCTTACATTAACTGATTAATTGTTCAAAATGTAGACCATTGTTTTCAATACATAGCTGGATTTGAGACTTCAAGGATCGTACTGCATTCAGTATTACAATGTTATTGATTCCCTTTAGAATATTCTCCAAAGAACGTTTCAAGTCATCAAATGTGTCTTTATAAATTTATTTTTTGACATACCTACCCCCAGAGAAAGTGATCTAAGGGAGTAAAATCAGGGCACAGGACCATGCCTTGCAATAAATTGTCGTCAAACTGCTGAATCCAAATCCCTTTTATTAGCTATTATGGGCTGGAGCTCCATCTTATTTAAAAAAACATCAATCATCATAATCATTCTGAGTATAATTTAAAACACGGAATAGTTGCGATCTTTTCTGGGATTTCAAACGAAACAAATAGGTAGATGAAATATGAATTTTATTAAATTCCATATGTTCCTTAAATTTGCCGTATATCATTACTTCGCAGAATTTGATCCTTAACAGCGACACTATCGTATGGTGTAATAATAAAGGGTGTGTTTTTTTTTCAAAATCAACGGGTTCGATTCTCAGCTAGGTTTATTGATTTTTCAAAAATCTAATGATGAGGTTTTAAGTTTCATCAAAATCGGGCTCGTGACTCCTTTGACCATTTTTCGCTATTCCTTATAGTTTCGGATTTGGCCATCCAATCCCTTTTGAAAAATTTCACCCTGTATAGTTAGGCGCGTACCTGAACACTTGACTACATATAGTTAAGCTCTTACCTGAACAGGCCGAGCGTGAGGGTGGACTGCACTGCCCGGGTGCACCGCGTGGGGGTCCTGGCCTGCACCCAGTTACGCTCATCCCTGAACACTTTAGTACACATAGTTAAGCACTTACCTGAACAGGCCGAGCGTGAGGGTGGACTTCCCCGCGCCGGTGCGTCCGACGATGCCAACCTTGTCACCCGGGGCCACCGTGCACGTGACGTCACGTAGAGCCGGATCTGCGCCACTGCGATACGCCACAGTTAACCCTTCAAATTTTACCGACCCCGTCTCCGGCCATGAAGGGCGAGGACCCGTTGGTTTTACCCATTCAGCTTCCTGTATACATAGTCAATCGTTAGTATGATAGAAATGCATTACTGAACTAATGTTCACTTTTTTCACTTACTTGCTCCGTTTCAGCATACTCCTTTAAGCGCTCTACTGCTACAATATCGCTTTCAATTGACGTTGCTGTTTTAACTAACCATCTCAAAGTTTGGGTAGTCTAAAAACCAATATAAGTATGAAAATTATTATTAGAAGAAATAAAAACTTAATGCAGAATATTCACTTTTGTAATTACCTTTAATGTATAGCTGATTGAGAGGCCTGCAAGGCTTGGACTAATACTTTCTCGACCGATCACAGCAAATAATGCAGCGAAGAATATAATTAGACTGCCGACCAGTTGTAGTCGAACTCCAATCCATCTATCGGCAACAGCAACAAGGTAGGCAAATGATTGGTAATGATCATTTTTTTCCTGAGATTCTTTTACAAATCTGAAATTAAGGTTTAACTAGTATGACACATATCGAAGGTTTAGCTGTTATATACTTTTACGCCTTAAGGATTTAGCCATGAGCATCTGTAACCATTGAGTGTCTGCCCCTGGACAGTGACGGGCAATATTAAACCAATTGCAAGGACCCCAACCCGCCCGCCTCAACTTTATAATTTCTTACATAGATTTCCTTCCGAAGCATCATCTTTATTATCTACTGCCGGAGTAGGTTATTAGTGAGGTTAGTATCAAGTCACATCCATAGCTGTGAAATATTATGTTATAGCGAACGCGCCTGCTCCCCTGATTAAAGGTGCACCTAAGACAATGGATGAGGCATCAACCTTTTGCACTACATCTGATACTAACCTATCCTTGACACCAAAAGCACGAATACTGGATGCACCCAAAATACTTTCGTTAAAATGTGAAAAAATTGGCGAACGAGCTACAGATTTAATCCTCGTGAGCTGTCGAAACGTAGGCACGTAGAACCGCTGAATAGCGTAGTAAAGAACTCCGATAGGCAGTATCACAGTCATGAACATCGGCGTTGTATAGCTAATTATGAATATGGTTCCTATTACCTGTTGACAGAAAAATGTAGCTGATGACAATGTGCAAGTCATGGAGTGCGTAAATGAAGTTTGGCGACGTTAGAAAGAGATAGGTGGACAATCAAGAAATTGTCTCATTAAAATTCACTGTCTACATCTATGTGCAGGTGAAAAGACACGTGCATTTTTGTATATGTACTAGAATTGAAGAGTTTGATAGATTTGAGAAATACTCAAGCGAGTGAGAGTGAGCTTTGACAGACGACGAGTGAAGTGAGCACGCCACAATGACTACATTCCGCCAAGTGGTAAAAAACTTCAAGTGATTGAATGAAGTGTGTGATTAGATGTATCATATTGTTACAGCAATTAAATTTACCTCAGACAGAAAGTTAAGTGCCATAGAAATTTGCCAAGCAAGAGCAGTATCTACAGTATCCACATCTTTTGAAAACCTTGAGAGGATTCTACCAACAGGGGTAACTTCAAAATAATGTAGCGGTGCTCTAAGTATATTTTTCAACAATATTTCATGGAGTATTTTTGCTGCCTTCCAACAGGCCAAGAACGGTAGCAAGTCCGAAAATAATGATGTTATTGCTGAAATTTAATTATAAAATTAACATATTGTCGCAATGCAACTAACTGCACCGGTATATTTACTGAAAAGGAAGGAATATTTAGACATCCAAGATAAAATTGTGCAATTGTCACTTACTCATAGAGGCTTGTTATTAGCAATATAGCAAAGTAAATAAATAAATAAAATTTATGTCAACGGATCTAAATAGATAATCGCAATTACGATCTAGATCTTAATCGTAATGAATAGTAGGTACCTTGAGTTAAGCCGATGCCGCCGTACACGCCGAGGTACATGTCTCGTAATTGAGTGTTCACCGTACCGTTCACGAGCTGAGGATATGATAACACAACAATTTGACATGAATATGAGCGGATATCTTTCTAACGGAACGGTTTTGAAACATAAGTTTGATGAAAACATATATACCATATTTTTGTCGTTGGACCAAGCTGCAAGCCAAAAGTTCGCACCGATTTGTAAGGAGTGCATCAGAATATATACAAATACAGTCCCCACCGATGCGTATATGCCAATATTGGATAAATAATGCTTATAAACTGCCCATTTCACCTAAAAATATTGCGTATGTATGATTAAAATACATAGTATAGTTATGAGTTATGGAGTAATCAAATATAAATTACCGTTTCTTGGTGATTTTATTAGATACTAGTCTGCCTGCGTGAAATACCGATACCTTCCTGCGACCTATAGGAGCGTGGTATAAAAAGCTAGGTATGTCCATTCTACACTATAATCTATTCAAATCCGTGGAGTCATTCTGACGTGAATGAATAAACAGCATCGAGTAATAGATTAATGCCATTAAAAAGGGCACGTTCATATATCAAATTGAAGAGTTTATGTTTACTATAAGCCAAACAGTGTTCCAATGCTATCACGTGATATGCGCTAGTGTTTACAAAGAGAATATTTTTCTAGCTCAAATGCTCATAAGCCCATGTCGGCCACAGCTACAACGTCAAGTGAAGGAGGGTTTATCAGCATCGTCATGATGAACATTTGATTTATAACAGTACTTACACTTCCAGTCTCTGTTTTTTCTGTTTCAACAAGTTGCTCAAATTTATTTTTTCCTTCATTTTCCTCTAATTGTTCTTTCGTCGATTTTTCGTAGTGATCACCTGATACAACACGTATGAGATATTATATAAGCTATTAGATAGTAGAGTAGAGCTTACTGGACCCCTGCTTCCCCCCCCTCCTCCCCTCTCGCCTTCAGGGTTGGCAGCGCGAGTGTAACGCACCTGTTGTTGCACACGTCTATAGGCCACGAGGACCGCTTTCCGTCAGATAGGCCGTGTGCTTGTCTGCCACCTAAGTGGTATAAAAATAACTCAAAAATGTAAGTGGAAGCAATGAATTGTAAGTAAATTGTACCCGTTCTTACCAGTATCTGCCGGTTCAGATATAGCGGAATGAGCACCAGAAGACAAAGATCGAGCCAACTGCAATTTGCGCTGGAATTCTGAACCAAGTTTACATTCCAAATCTTGTTTGATGTTTTCGAGATCTGGAAAGAAGTTGGGTATTACGAATTGTGATTTTTTTTTTCTTTCCACAGAATATATAAAACGTGTGGTTACTATTTGTTCTGTTCACACACATGTTGTTGGCCATTGAATTAGATAAAATAAGAATTTGCGTCAAATTTTCAACATTGAAAACAAAATATTTGTTTACGAACAGTTTCCGATTCAATCCACCAAATTTTCAGGCTCTATTTGTAAACAAATAAATAAATATAAATTAGAAGGTACAAGCTTATGATCACCAGCAACCTCTACAATGCATTACAAGTTTTATGACATACTTAGATTCAAAGTGAAAATCTTACCTTCAGCCGAGGCGGTTTCTTCAGCAACGCTCAAATGATGCAACAAAAAATCAGCAAAGTCGCCTTTTTTTCCGAGAAGCTGTTGATAAGTACCACATTCTGACACTTCTCCCTCGCGCAGTACCAACACTAAGTCTGTTTGCGACAGGTAGGAGATGTTGTGAGTCACCCACACACGTGTTTTGTTCTTTAGTAAACCATTTGGGCCTATAACCTGTTTGAACATAATTATAATTATTGTTTCTGGAGCTTCAGCATTTAAATTGGTATAGTCAAATTCGAATTATATAGAACATTTTGAAGTCAAACCATCAAAAATTTTTCGGAGCTAACGCCACCACATTATTTGGTTTAATTATCGTGAGTTGATTTTTTCTTCTAATGACATGGATTTTATTCGATGTAGTAATATTATATAACTATTAATCAATATTGAAAGCTTACCTTGTCGAAAATGTGTTTCCCCACGTGTGAGTCCACTGCGCTGAGCGGATCGTCCAGGAAGTAGTTGTCGGCGTCACGGTACACCGCACGCGCTAGAGCAACACGCTGTTTCTGACCTCCTGACAAGTTTATACCTGACAAACATTCAAGTCATCTTTTTGTAGTCCTTGTTTATCCACCACTTGAAGAAATTGTATAATTTGATGGGCTTACCTTTCTCACCAATTTCAGTTTGATCCCCGCCAGGCAGGATGGCTAAATCAGTCTTCAGCGCACATGCGTCGATAACTCGATTATACTTAGTTGTATTAAAAGGCACCTCAAACAAAATATTATTTTGCACAGTGGCGTTTTGTATCCACGCTTGTTGAGCTACGTATGACGTAGTGCCTGAAAATATTATTAATGAAATGAAAAAGTACTATCCGAATTCATCGCCAAAGATGAATTAAGATTATAGTAATTTTATAGCATACGTTTGACGTACCTTTAACATTAACACGACCGGAATGTTTGTTCATCTCTCCAAGCAAAGCAGCGAGCAGCGAGCTCTTGCCGGAGCCGACCGCACCGACGACGGCCACCAGCGAGCCGCGCGGAATGTGCACATTCAAGTTTTTCAGTATCGGTTCCGCGTCTTCATCACCCCAAGAAAAGTGGCCACCTTCTATCACGATCTGATCAGCTAAAATTGAGGCAGTGTTATCAATTTAATCTGACATCTTGTACCACCGCATTTATTTTATTCATGATAGGCTTACGTTTGACCTCTGTCTCGCCTAAGGTAAGTGACGATATGGTCTACGATGATAATTTCTGCTAATAAAGAATTTTAATTTGATAGAAGGTCTGTTGATAGGCAATATTTTTATGTTGGATTACAGGATAAATATCTAATCACATGCCTCGGAGTCGTCGAACTGGTTAGTTGCCAGAAAAATTCCGACATTTCCTACTTGATACACTTCATAGTTAGACTGCATAGCCGACCCCTAGTCAGTTGGGACAAAAAGCTCGTCTCGTCGTTTGGCAATAAGAGTTTAGGCCAATTGTATCTACTTACGTTCGTTAGGAGTGTGCCCAATCATAAACGTATCTAATTCTTCAGAATTCAAAAAATTATCTAACCTCTTGACGCTGACATAAGTCTGTAAAAATTAAATATTATACTTGAAAAGGCAGATAAATTTAAAAAAAATACAACTGAGTTTTTGTTACCAACCTGTATAACGTTAGATACGACATTCGGCAACATTGACATTGGAAAACGCATTATGTTGAAAAGAGACAACGCTACGAATGCTCTTTTCGAATCGAGAACTTCCGTGTCGTTTACCAATACAAAACAAGTGAATGACATCAGCGACACCTGGAAACAAATACAATATGTTGTAACGTATTTATCGTACCCTATATTTCCGTGTGCAAATTGTACAATATGTTGTATAATGTTTTAATGTTGTAAGAACTAATTTTTGAGATTTAAAATGATCTACTACTTTTGACGCTCACTATTCCTTGTAGATGAACAAATATGTGAATTTGACCACTTACCAGAAAAGGTGTGCAGAACCAAATAAAGCCAGATACCGAATTATAATAGGCAATCTTCTTCAAAATTTTCAGCTCCTTATTTCTTATTTTAAGTATATGTTCCTGAAAGCTTACTTCCCACGCGTATATTTTAAGAACCTGGCCCAGAACAAGATTAGAATTACAACTAAGTATAATATTATAATGGAAGTAATAAATAGTTTTATTTATCATCTATATTTCTTACTTTGATGCCGTTAAGTACTTCATTCATGAGTTTAATTCTTTCATCTTTGTAATGCATTAGTTTGTTTTGTAGTTTCTCCTGTAAGCTGGTAAAGATACCATTCACCGGCATAAGTACGACTATCACTGCCATACCGGCCAGTACTGACGGGCCCAACTGGTTCCATAAGAAGTACAGTGTCAACGCGATTTGCATTGGTGCAGACCATAACAAATGTATAAATGTCAAATCGCTAAACCTGTAAGAGCGAAAATAGTACTTATTTCCCGAGTTCGTAGTGCTTATTCTAATGCCGATATATAGCAGCAGGGTCTTACATGATTCAAATTGCACGAAACAGATTCTTCTATTCTTAAATTCTGAGAATGTGAAATCTACTTAATACCTGGTTTATTCGGAACACAAAAATATATGTTGTGGAATACTTGTCTATTTGTTCGCAATGGACGCAAGAACTGAGTGGATTTTGAGGCGGTCTTTTTTAGTTTGAAAGTTCTTGGTTAAACTTATAATCTTACGCATGTTTGATTATAATTTTCATTATCGGTCGAGTAGATATAGTCAAAACAATCGAAAACGGACGTCCAAGTGGGCGGAGCCGCGGGAATTTACTATATTTTCATACACGACACTTAATTCTTCTGTAGTTCGTAAACTCAGTCGCTTAGATACTCCTTGACGGTATTATACTTCATTATTGTAGCTCACATACCTGTTGACATCAGTAGACATCAAGTTAATAATTTCTCCTACTGTAGACTTCTTTCTAGCTTCGTTGGACAAGCTTAGAGCTTTCTTATATACCATATTACTCAATGAACAATTTATTTGCACACCCACGATATATGTCTTTACGAAAAACTGCCCAATAATCAGAGCCTGTGCGGCAGAAGATACAAACATACCCACAGCGTATAGATAACCCCTCCATAATGGCTCATTACTTTCAATAAAACCTATTAGTAATCTGAAAAAGGTAAACAGAACTTAATAATTAAAATAACACCTATATCAACTGTTTTCAGAAATAAGTTTTTGAAAAATAAAAAGAAATAATATGGCACATATTGTTATATTATTAATTATGAGAACAAAATTATTGACACTTTTGTGAGTTCGCAGAATATAGAAACATACATGAAATGATAATTTCATAAAAAAAAGTGATATGAGTACCGCAATGAATATCGTTATGACGTCGCCGGTCGCTGACCGTCGACAACCGGTTTAGATAGATACTAACACGATGGAGCAAAGGTACATAATGCCATAAAACAAGCTAAAACTGTTTTTTCAAGTCGCCTAGTTTTATTTCACCTACAGTACTGTGGCCATCTTGGTTTTCAGGAGCGTTTCCCTAATACATCGGGTAGATAAGATTTAGTCATATAGAAACATATAGAGACTCACCTAAGTAACTCTGGTGATGCAAAATTAAGAAGATCATTAAATAATCTTAATACCATACCGACTAGAAACAGTCTTCCGAAAGCTTTGCACACACATGGAAACACAGAGATTGGCTTCTTCTCTTTTTTTTGACCTTTTAAAGAGGAAGATTTTGAGAAGTCGAACTCATTGGTTTTACTGAAATTTCAACAAATTTTTTTACAGAACTCAGTAGTTATTTCAATATGTTGTACCAGGGATCACTTTATTGGTTACATACTTACATAATATGAATGAAGATATTTAATTTGATAAAAACAAATAGATATAAGAAAATATTTATATAGGCACTTAAACTATACTTACGATTCTCGTTTCCTCAAAGCACGATTCCAGATTTTTTCAAATCTTGCAACAGATTCCTTGGAAACATATTGAGGGTTCAAAGGCCACAAGTCATTTTCAGTTAACGTTCGTCGGTATCCCGTTATTGCTACTGGATCAAACCAACTGATCATTAGCCGGCTCAGGAATCCTGCTGAATTTTCCGGGGATTGTCTCTGTTGGTATGAATTTACAATGAATGCTAAACAGGGTGCTCAGTAAAGCAGCCTGTTAAGCTCGGCTTGTTTCGAAAGCAGAGATTGCAGCTATCTACATTTTAATCAAGGTGATTTAATGTACCCTGACTTAAATGTTTCTTCACTAGAAAATGCGTTAAGATAAATTTTCAGTGATTAGAGCTAGTTTCTTAGAAGTCTCATTAAATGATTTATTTTGCAGTCTTAGTTTGATGTAAAATAATCTCGTTACTCTTTGCTTATTATTCGTGTTGTCTCTGCCTAACCCGAAGGGAAAAAAGCGTGAGCGTATGTATTATTCTCGGCCAGTGGCCACTTACAGAGCATCTATACTATAATAACGAGGCCCGTGAATAGGCGGGCAGGCTCTTCATTTATTTTACAATTTTAGATACAAACAGGTTAGTTTATTATTAGTATTACTACAAATAGGGTATTAAAGATACGTGACAAAAATGCAAACTTAAGTTAAAAATAAGTAGACCTATCCCAAATTAGTTTGACTTTTCTAAAGGTATGCCTAATGAGAACAAAAGATACCTCGTCATAAATGTAGGGTGTGTCTTTAGGCGGCAAATCCGCGAAACAGTTCAATATAAACATTACTACAACAAGCAAATAGTACACGATATAACTGGCTAAATTATATCGGACATACTCGTCGTTCGTGGTTTTGTAGTTGTTCAGCTCTGTTCTCAACTGAGGTATTCCAGCCACAATAAGAAGTAACCAGAATATGAAAAGTACTCCTGAAGTTCGCATCCCATATTTTCTGTTGTATGTTACTAGTGATACTGATAAAATCTGAAACAAAACTTTGAATTAATGCCTATGGAATAGAAGTGAAAGAAATCTATACTTATAATAAATCTGTAGAAGTGAAAATTCTGTACATTGAAAATATCAAAAAAATAAATAGCAGGGGGTGTTACTAGACCGACACCGAACCCAAATATGTGATTAAAAAAAATTTTGTCTGTCTGTCTGTCTGTCTGTTTGTTCAGGCATCACGCAAAAACGACCGGTTCGATTACGATGAAACTTGGTATTATTATTCTTCAATATCCTGGGCAGCACACTGGATACTTTTTATCCCGGAAAATTACATACAATAAAAGACAAATTTAATTTTGCGGTTCAATTCCTAGACCCGATTACTGTACCAACCGCAAATAATAAGTTTGTCGTAGGTTACGTCACCCGCTGTGGTGTTCAAGTAAGATTAGTGGATAGTGGTGTTATAGTTTTTAGGGATTTGGAGAGTTTTTTTGTATTCATTAACAAAAATATTACATTTTGAGTTTACATTAGTTATCATCAGAAATAGGTTTATGGGAGTGGGAGTGGGAGTGGGAGTGGGAGTGGGAGTGGGAGTGGGGGTGGGAGTGGGAGCGGGAGTGGGGCGGGGGTGGATGTGGGAGTGGGAGTGGGAGTGTGCGTGGGAGTGTGAGTGGGAGTGGGAGTGGGGGTGGGAGTGGGAGTGGGAGCGGGGGTGTGAGTGAGAGTGGGAGCTGGAGCGGGAGTGGGAGCAGGAGTGGCAGTGGACGCAATAAGCGACTTCCACGCGAGCGGAGCCGCGGGCAACAGCTAGTCGTAAATAAGCCGCCTAATAATAGTGACTATAAATAGTGATTGGTCTTCAAAAATAGTAGTCTCTCTACATCTACAGTGCTCACAAGGATGTTCCTAGTACACAAACCGTGCAACAGGCCGATGTACATCCGAGATTGCAGGAGATAAAAGGAATCTATTTTAAGAACCGTTAGGTTCTTGTAGAATAAATTTCAGCACATTTAAATTTTGTCAAGCGCGAATTCTCCATAACAATAAATCTTGTTGATATATATTTGTGTATCAGAAGAAAAAACATCGAATGGCAGAAGTTATGGTAGGGGAGCCCAAGAAGGGATTTGAAGAGTTACTCGAGCGCGTCAGAAAACTATATGAGGAGAAACCTTATTCCTTGTAATGTACTCCTACCAAATATAAACCCTTTATATTAGGGCGTGCTCCGAGGACAGCCCGTCAGATTAGTAAAAAAAAATCAAACCTCAGAAAAACTCGAGCGCGTCAGATTAGGGCCAGGTAAGTTAAATACATACAGAACAGACTATATTTCAATAATCTGATGATTATTGCGTGGCATAAGGAAATGGGTGAGTGGCAAAATTGTAAAAAAAAAACGTCGCTGTGAAATACTCGAGCGCGATTATTTTTTTTTTTATTTTGAAGGAAATCCTATGAGAATTACAGAATAAAAATAATCTGTCGATTTTCATGGGGCGATGTAGCTTAAACCATAAATAAAGTGTGGTGTTATACAGCTGCTGAGAACTGGATTGAAACTCCGCGCTTCTGTTTCCTTCTCACTTTTTCTTTATATTTCACTCTCTCGCACCATCACATCACATAATCATCGCACGTAGCTTGGCCAGGTTTTGGAGTTACTTACTTACGGTTGTAACTTGCCACCTTGCCAATCAGAGCTACGGCAACATTTATTAAGATCTAAATACATCGCATGCTTGTGGAGGAATGCTCATTTTCGAATCGTGACTGAGATGCAACCAATTAACTGTGGATGGACAAATGTTAATGGAAAATTGGAGCCGACTTGGTTTCTTGGTAGCCAACTTCCTGCAGCATACGACGATATTGTGATAACACCTGACATATCAGGAGATACTGTAGATTCAGGTACGTTTATTTTAATACTATAATACAAAAGAAATAGAAAATTTTAAAGTTTATAACCCTTCCTTTTTACAGAAACAGAAAATGAAGAAGAAATTGACCAAGGAGGAATCAATTTTAAAGATCAATCCAGTGAGGATGAAGATTAAAAAAAAATAATTTATATTTGTAGGTGTAATTTCACCTACATATATGCGTAATAATTTATTCCATTCAGGAAAAAAAAATTTTTTCTTTCAAATTATCAGATTAAGAATATTCCTTCATATATTTGTCAGATTATCATTTGGGACGACTAGAACATCAAGTTGAACCGTTTGTGTAAAAATCTGACGCGCTCGAGTATTTCAAGGTCACTTAATTTTTTTACATTTTCAAAAATCTACCATAACTTTTGACCACATCCAAATCGTCAGATATTTTAATAAGACACTTTTTTGAGTTTTCTAAATATTCCCTTCAAATATCTGACACGCTCGAATAACTTTTTTCTTATTTTTTTTTCTACCCTTTTCTACAGCCATCCTCCCCTATATACTCGTCAGAATAATATCTCTCGGTTGTTAGAAAAACAAAGCGGGTAAACACCGTGAATGTCTGACGCGCTCGAGTATTTTTATGTGAATGATTTTTTTTACATTTTTGAAAATTAGCACACGCTCTTCTCCTCACTAAAATGGCAAAATGAACTAATTATTTTTCGTTTTAGGCCTAAATCTTCACAATCTAATCGGTCCCCATGACGCTTTAGTAACTGAAAATTTAGCGGGCCGGCCTCCCCTACTATTAGCAAAAAATCAAGTATGAAAAGTGAAATCGTTTTTACAAAAAAAAAAGATCTAATGGTTCGTAAGACAGTTTCCTTGTACCTATCTCCTATGGTTATCGATTCACCCAAATTGTTCCAGTTAAAAAAAGATTAGGCGGTCAGACGGCAGTCGCTTCCGCGAAAGCCAAATCAAGAGAGAGCAGGCTGCACAGACAAACCTTTAGATACTACCGGTAGTAACGCTGTGATGATGATAAATAAGCCTGATCGATGTTGTTAACAGCACAAGACTTTCGCACAAAAATCTACTACAACCTTGGGGATAAGGCAAAGTGACATTCTATTAGCGATAACACCAGTGGAAAAGTCCGAAATCTATGGGATTGGCATACTTACCTATCGAAGTATCAAATGATTCATTGACACTGAATAGAGAATACATTTTGTTAGATAATATGTTGCAGTAATTCAAACACTGCATTTTCAAAATTTCATTGCATTTAAATGGCCTGACATAATATACTATTCGAGCAATATTTGTGACACACTGTTTATGGATCATAGCCACTTTATAAAATAAATCTTTAAAGCAAACAAATGATAAAAGGAACATTCCGACAAAGTAAACAGCACACAATTTTATAGAGAATAATTTAACATATATAACTTTTTGCAAGGCTTTCTACTTTCTACCTTCATGTAAGAAACCCAGGACCTTGATAGGCTTGGGCTGAGTGCCTAATGTAGTTGAAGCATAACATTAAGCCCAGAACGTTTCTAGGCAGTGTACATGGTTCATCATCCTACAAGCCTTTTCTCAACTCATTCGGGGTAGGCTTTTTCTTTTTGGTCTAACTATGAAGAAAAAGCTACCGCTGTACCGCTCCAGCGGTACACTGCTGTACCGCGGGCGCGGTACAGCGGTAGCGGTCGGTCTATAAGACCACTTGCCGGACTTTTTAGAGCTCCAAATACCTGAAACAACTGCCCTAGATATGCATATATTATGACAACACTGAGACCAATGACTTAACATAACATACTTTCTGAGGCACAGTGGGGTCTCTCTCCTGAAAGTAACAGACATAAAATCAAGAAAAATTATCCTTTAAGCCCATCACTGTATAATTCTATTGTAACCAAATTCTTTCATAAGGAAAATTGTTGTGTAAAAATAAATTATTAAAAAATTCATGCAAAGTAATTAAATATACTAAGATTTATACTTACAAAAGTCAGCATCTTTAATAATGGGTCATAGTAATCTGCATAAGAAAATTTTTGCTTTCTAGAGGATAAATAAACAATTTGACCAATGTCTATTATTTGCAGCAGTATCAAGAGCAATGTAACAATAAGTTTGCTAATATATAGTTTGCTCCGAGGTATGTTGGCCTCTTTACTGGCAATCATTTGGTATACTTCAATCATGGCTGCCATCCATAGATATATACAGGGGATCCATACAAGAATAGTCTTTCGAAAACATGGTGTGAAATCTGGATTATCTGTATTCCAAGTTAGGCTGGTATTCTGAAATAAGAAAAATAGAATTTACTTTATTGTACACCATCATAGAAATTTAAAATGAAGGTACTTGAATAACTATTTTATAATGTAATGGGTGGTCTTATCACTTAAAGCGATTTCTACCAGAACACCCTAATATAGTGTCAACAGAGTCTTCTGTAGAGGGCACCCACTTATTATTACATCAAAGGTATATTTCAAAAGCAGCATGAGTCAAACTAAAATTTTATTTCGTTTTTACATTCCATTTCATATCTGTACCCTGAAATTAATTCTTGCCTCACCCAGGCAATGAATAATTTTTGTTCTAAACAGCTCATCTTCTAGTAATACTGATACATAGAGTTCATTGACCATGGGTGATAATTCTTTATCTCTGTCATAGGCTATTACTGATTACTACCAATGTGTACCTACCTTCCTATTATTGTTAAGTTGCTCTAAGACGTTAGTATGAAGGTAGGTCATAAATTAAGTATGAAATGAGTCTTTAATTCTCATTAAAATTTAACAAAAAGAAAGTATGAAATTAACAAAAAGAAAATAGTGTCCTAAAATTATTTATGAGTAGTACCAGTAAACCTTTCTCTTATATGGCAGTCACGCTTATATTTCGATAAGTAGGTAGGTAGGTACTTCAAAAAAATTTTTGTTATTGTTGGGCCTTATATTACCAAAAATATATATATTAAAAATATTTGAACTTCTCAGTGCAACTGCAACAGATTTTTAAAAGTAAATACAAAGCTCATTAAACATATTATGCGAAATATTTACATGGTACTAGTCTAGCTAGTATAGTTTATCTACAGGCAACATCTCTAAAAGATGTGTTGTATTGAATACCTACATTCTTATCAAATATTAAAACCATGTGATGATGTGACTCAGTAGAAATCATCATGTTACTAAGTACCTACAGTAAAAATGGTTCATGGTTTGATAGTTAATTTTTAAATAAACATAATATAGTGTAGGTACTTGTCTAAATCTAATTAACAACAAGTTGGGTGACCAGCTGTTTCCCTAGATAGGCTACAGGTAGTCTGTATAAGGAGAAACAGTCCTCTTCCCTTAGTGTGGTTGACATACTTAGTTCAAACAGTGTTTACTAAAAAAATAAGATGAATGTTTTGGTGTTAAAGTTATCAATAACAAATATCCAAGTATGAGTACCTACCTACCTATCATCCTATTCAATTTCTCATAGAATTCTATTGCAATTACAAGCTAATAGACTACACAGTGTGCAATATTATTTCAAATAATAATGTGAGAAATATAACTTACCCAAAAAGTAGATCTACAAATAATATCCATACTTCAGTTCATTCCAATGAAACAATTTTTTCACTACAAAGATAAATATTTAAAATATATAATAATTTCATAAACACTTCTAAATTAAAAATGTTGTGGTCCGGGTCCGGTCGCGCAGTCGGTCTAAACTTTAAATTAAACTGAATTAAACTTTATTTAAATTTATTTTGCTTTGCTTGTCAGTTGTCATAGTTGTCATGTGTCATGTCTTGTTTGAAAATTTTTTTTTTTTTTTTTTATATTTGCTCCTTTCGGGGCCAAGAATATTAGAACCAATGGATACTGCAAGGACATACATTGCAGTGTCTCCATCTAGTTGGTTGGGTTGCGTACCTTTCTTTGCGGTGACCATGTTTAATGGGGTTGGCAACTGTCAAAGTGGTGCTGGTGTAGATGGCTCCTAAAACATTGATCATTTGTATGGAGTTATTTACAAAATAATTTTTAAACCCAAGATGAATAAATGTATAGTAGCGAAATGCTCAGAATTTGGAGTACACCATATCCCAAAAGATTACAAAATTCGTCGGCTTTGATTGAAAGACATTTGCCTACAAAATTTTATTTCTAAAAATAGTTAGAGGTTATGTCGAAAACATTTCGTGGAAAATGATTATAAAAAAATTGTGAATACACAGGTGAGTGTTGCTTATTCAACATTATTAGTAGTCTTAATACATATGTACTTGATATACCTACATAAAATAACATACAAATTGATTTACTCCTATGATCTTAATAATAACAGTCATTTCTATATTCTAGGAGTTGAACACCAACATAAATATATGAAGAAAAGTGCTGTACCATCTATATCTCCTTGAAACACTTAACCACTATCAGAAACAGCAAGAACAAGAAAAGATATATTGGGAGTCCGGAACATGAGGAAATAGCTATTTGAAATGCCATCAACTTACCAATCCTGTGAAGGCATAGTGCCATTAAATATAGTGATAGTGTATTATGATGATTTTGCAATGTATCTCAAGAGCATGAGATTGATAATGACACCAACAACTTGCCACACTCATCGAAGTACTCAAGCATCTAATATATAGTTCACAGCATCTAACTTAATAGTGTGGACGGTGGGCCCCACTACTCTAAAATCTTGCCAAGTTAGATGCTGTACATTATACTTATTTGTGGCAAGGCAAAATGCGTTGCATACAAACAAGTATTGTGTACAGCATCTAACTTAGCAAGGTTTTCGAGTAGTAGGGCCCACAGTACTCCAAAATCTTGCCAAGTTAGATGCTGTACACTATACTTAAGATTATTTTCCACAGAGCTACTACTTGCAGATGATGCAGGTATTGTAAATAAAGAAACTAAGATGACATAAAGTGTTTTATTTTTAAAAGCTTCATGTGTCCTATTCACGTCCAAGTATTATGTATGTCCACTTCATATTGAACATTTTTCATTGATTTTCTGCAATATCCCTTTATATAGGTATTATTACCAACAACAGAAGATCTTACCATCAATAAATGACGGGTTTCATACAGGTGCATAGCAATATTGTTCTTTTTGTGTACTGAAAAGAAAAAATATAGTTATGAATAAGTAATGGTGAAAATGGGCTAGGGTCTCAGTTAAAATTTCACTTTGGTTTATATCCTACCTCAATGCAGTTTCCTATTAGGTATAAATCTATACTTAATTTAAACTACTTACTAGCATAGATAATGCCTTATGATTGTCTTATCAAGAGGTAGTAGAGCCGTGTTACTGTTAATATCACGATAGGTTTCTGGCAATGGTAACTATATTTCAGGATCTTCGTTATCAGCCCTTTATAGGTGTTCAAAATTGAAGTTTTGGTCATAAATCTCCAACCTGAAAGTAAAAGAATGTATATTATTATTATCCCCGTAGTTTAACTATATGCATAAGTATTACAAGTCTGTTACATTTTAGGTAATGGTATCTTCAAAACAAAAATGTTTCTGAATACGAAATTTGTGAATATAGTGGTAATTTATTTAAAACAATATACCTTTCCACAAGATCTGCTTTTTTTCCTCGTAAAGAAGCACCACGTTTTTTAAGTTAATCTTTAAGTTCCTTCACTCACCAGTTACAATACATGATGTATTAGTTCACAAACTACTAGTTAATACTGTTTTAGGTCCTTCTTTATGTTAGGAAATGATAATAAATGCATGTTTTTTTTGTAAACAATAATGACACTGAATATGGCCGTCGTACACAAAGGAGCCAAACTCGCTAGCGCCATCTGCGATTAGCTTTCACCGGCCAACCCCATTGCAAGGTTGGGATATATGATGTAGTTTACGTCTATGCTCATGAAAATAAATGGTATAGTCTACGTTTCCATATTTACTAATACTATAAAGAGAGGCCAAATTCATTGAAAAGGTTATTTTACTATAATATATTTAAAAGCTATTAAAGATGAAAACAGTAATTTTGTAACTTATTTATTTATTAATTGAGACTTACTTATGTAAGC
This sequence comes from Lithosia quadra, assembly GCA_963576445.1. NCBI lineage: Eukaryota > Metazoa > Arthropoda > Insecta > Lepidoptera > Erebidae > Lithosia > Lithosia quadra. Next base: position 5,564,528 of record OY754880.1, on the reverse strand, counting down.
ATGTAATAACAAAATAAATTATTGACTTTAAATGAAGGATTATGTATTTATTTATTTTATACATATGGTGTCATTACAGGCAAACCCAATGTGATAGAGTAGCAACCAAGAACATTAGAAATTTCCTTGTACTTAGCTGGACGTTTCATTTCGAACGAGCGGTTGTCTCCAGGATTTTTGAATCTCGGCCGGGGGCCATCTCTCTCGCACACTGCCTAAAATTGCCATGATACGTTAAAATTTCCCAATCCAAACCTGTCAAAGTCAAATTTACGCAAAGGCTGAGTTCTTCGGAGCTTCATTTTGATTCTAGTTGAGCTTTATGAAAATTCACAGAACACCGTACATATCAATTATTATTAATTGAGTAATATTTATAGAAATTAATAAAAAAATTGACACATATTCGCTTCTTAGATTGTGGGTGACAGCCATTTTAATAAAGAAGCAACACTGTTTACCAAAAATTCGTAAGGTGACCAACCATCCGTATTTTGCGGGATAGTCTCCTACTAGAAGCTCCTGCATTGCAATAAATACATAGCATAGTCCCACAAAACGTCAAATGCTTTCCGCACGCTTACAATATCCATCATAATATATTACAATATTAACTGTAGAGAGGTCAATTCTATACATCCATACTAAATTATTATAAATGCGAAAGTAACTCGGTCTGTCTGTCTGTTACGCTTTCACGCCTGAACCGCTAAACTGATTTTGATGAAACTTGGTATAGGAGTAGATTAGACCTAGATAATGAACATAGGCTATGTTTGGCTGCGATAACCGACATCCACGTGGGTGGAGCCGCGGGCAACAGCTAGTTGAATATATTTAAAAAATAACTACATATTGGGAAATAATTAGTGATCGATACTAATGCAAAAAATGCAATCAGTATTTTTTTTGTCTTTCTGTCTGTCTATCTGTATGTGAACGCATGGATCAAAAACTACTGGAGGGATTTTGATCAAACTTGATACGATTATAGTTCATACTTCTGGGCAACATATAGGTTACTTTTTATACAAGCTGATATACCCATGGCTTCACCCGCGCTTCGTTTTTAGGTCGCTTTTGGTCATATCTCCGGTTGTACTTAACCAATTGCAAGCAAAAATACGATAAATTTTGAGTCTAAGTAAGACCTTTCAAATAAAAAAGCCGCATCAAAATTCGTTCAGTACTTTTTACGCTTTGCCATTGCTAGGAAGCTGGTCATAATAAGTATATAATTTCAACTTTGACGCTTATTATTTATTGCTTTCTAGACACATGTATTTGTCTTATTTTGTTCCTTAAATTTACGAAAGAAAGTATAATAATGGGACAGGGATTCACCTGACGATTTTTAAAATTCACATTATCTTTCAAGTCCGTATCGATTCATTCGTTTTAATCGACCTTTTTTAACAGGTCACCTCATTATGAATATAAAACTGACAAACGTCAAATGTTACCTATTAATGTGACGCTACTATAGCAAACACCCTTTTCTTGCTACTCTGTCGCATTGGGTTTGCCTGTAATGACACCGTATGTATAAAATAAATAAATACATAATCCTTCATTTAATGTCAATAATTTATTTTGTTATTACCATGCTTACATAAGTAAGTCTCAATTAATAAATAAATAAGTTACAAAATTACGGTCATTTTGGGTAACATTGAATCGCAGTGTAACTTTGAATAAAGTTGTGAAAAAGATTTAAAAATTTATTTGATGCAAATGTTTTATTGTTTCAATATTATAACTGCCTAAACGGATCGCCATAATGTTTTTTAACAAACGTAACGTAAAACATTAAGCTTTCAAAGTCATAATTTTGTAATTTAACCGCCTTTTTCGAGTGAAGTTTTTAGCAGTGTTTGTTAGTTGAATTTAATATCGGAATTATTTGTACAAAACTTGCTGTAAACAGGTATGTTTGGTGTTTATCTTTAAAATCTACTAAAAAAATTATTATTTTTAAATCGCTGTCCGTACATGGTGTTACATAAATTGTCTAAAACTGATAAAGTTGTAACGATGATCAAAATCGAAGTGATTTGGGTAACATTGAATGGTTCAAAGTTATTCGTGTCTTATAAAAAGTTTCAGTTCTAAGTATGAGGACCCCTAAAATTGATTGCTTTTTTTCTATTTTTGTGTGAAATTCTTAATGTGGTTCACAGAATACGTCTACTTACCAAGTTTCAACCGCATAGGCCTTATAGTTTCGGAGAATAGTGGGTGTGTAACATACGGACGGACAAACGGACGGACGGACGGACAGACAGACAGACAGACATGACGAATCTATAAGGGTTCTGTTTTTTGCCATTTCGCCCTAAAAAGGTGGAAAAATTCGTATTGACGATGACATTTTGTTCATGGAAAGGGGTGATTAGTTTTCTTTAAAAAATAAAATGTCCAGAAAAATTATTAGCAGTCATTACGATTTTGATCTCATCTGATAACCAAATAAACATATAATTTATTATGTTGTGCACTACGTTCCTACTTATCTTATTTTATTAGAAAATATAAAAATAACAATGTTTTTTTTTCCACCAAATTGGTCCGCCTTGTTTCATATGGCAAGACCTCGCTATTTTTCACAGGTAGGTACGTCAAGTTATTCATGATTTTCATAGATTGGACTTTTTTTTACAAGAATACATCATTCAATTTTATCCAAATCTTAAAATATTTGGATAATAAAGGTTTTAAAAGCCAAAAAAATATATATTCAAAGTTACCCAAAACTCGTGCTAACTTTGAATGTGAGTTTTGGGGCAAATTTTGGGCAGTCTTTGTGTTTTTTCCATAAATTTGTGGGTTTAGAAACATAAACCAACTCAAAAGAACACTATTTATTCTATAAAATAAAGGTGTAATAAATATAATCAGAGAGTATACATTAATAATCCGTTAAAAATGTTCAAAGTTACCCAAAATGACTGTACTGTTTTCATCTTTAGTAGCTTTTAAATATATTATAGTAAAATAACCTTTTCAATGAATTTGGCCTCTCTTTATAATATTAGTAAATATGGAAACGTAGACTATACCATTTATTTTCATGAGCATAGACGTAAACTACATCATTATATCCCAACCTTGCAATTAAACATGGTCACCACAAAGAAAGGTACGCAACCCAACCAACTAGATGGAGACACTGCAATGTATGTCCTTGCAGTATCCATTGGTTCTAATATTCTTGGTAGCAACAAAAGGGTGTTTCCTATAGTAGCTTCACATTAATAGGTAACATTTGACGTTTGTCAGTTTTATATTCATAATGAGGTGACCTGTTAAAAAAGGTCGATTAAAACGAATGAATCGATACGGACTTGAAAGATAATGTGAATTTTAAAAATCGTCAGGTGAATCCCTGTCCCATTATTATACTTTCTTTCGTAAATTTAAGGAACAAAATCAGACAAATATATATCTATACTTATAATAAAACTGTAGAGAGGTCAATTCTGTTCATTGCATATACTTACAAAATAACTATTGGGGGATGATTGGTGATCGATACTAATGCAAAAAATGCAAACAGTAAATTTTTTGTCTTTCTATCTGTCTGTATGTGAAGAATAATAAATATATAATAATATTTTGAGTCAACCTGTATACAGTAAGTTTATACTACCGTGGTCTAAGTCTGTACAGTCGTGAACAAATAAAAAAATGTAGTGGTTTTTAGAAACGATAACTTAATACCTACTTCAGTAGGTATAGGTTATGTCTAGAAAGCAATAAATAATAAGCGTCAAAGTTGAAATTATATACTTATTATGACCAGCTTCCTAGCAATGGACGTAAAAAGTACTGAACGAATTTTGATGCGGCTTTTTTATTAGAAAGGTCTTACTTAGACTCAAAATTTATCGTATGTTTGCTTGCAATTAGTTAAGTACAACCGGAGATATGACCAAAAGCGACCTAAAAACGAAGCGCGGGTGAAGCCATGGGTATATCAGCTTGTATAAAAAGTAGCCTATATGTTGCCCAGAAGTATGAACTATAATCGTATCAAGTTTGATCAAAATCCCTCCAGTAGTTTTGATCCATGCGTGCACATACAGATAGACAGACAGAAAGACAAAAAAAATACTGATTGCATCTTTTGCATTAGTATCGATCACTAATTATTTCCCAATAATAGGTATGTAGTTATTTTTTAAATATATTCAACTAGCTGTTGCCCGCGGCTCCACCCACGTGGATGTCGGTTATCGCAACCAAACATAGCCTATGTTCATTATCTAGGTCTAATCTACTCCTATACCAAGTTTCATCAAAATCAGTTTAGCGGTTCAGGCGTGAAAGCGTAACAGACAGACAGACCGAGTTACTTTCGCATTTATAATAATTTAGTATGGATGTATAGAATTGACCTCTCTACAGTTAATATTGTTATATATTATGATGGATATTGTAAACGTGCGGAAAGCATTTGACGTTTTGTGGGACTATGCTATGCAGGAGCTTCTAGTAGGAGACTATCCCGCAAAATACGGATGGTTGGTCACCGAATTTTTGGTAAACAGTGTTGCTTCTTTATTAAAATGGCTGTCACCCACAATCTAAGAAGCGAATATGTGTAATTTTTTTTATTAATTTCTATAAATATTACTCAATTAATAATAATTGATATGTACGGTGTTCTGTGAATTTTCATAAAGCTCAACTAGAATCAAAATGAAGCTCCGAAGAACTCAGCCTTTGCGTAAATTTGACTGACAGGTTTGGATTGGGAAATTTTAACGTATCATGGCAATTTTAGGCAGTGTGCGAGAGAGATGACCTCCGGCCGAGATTCAAAAATCCTGGAGACAACCGCTCGTTCGAAATGAATCGTCCAGCTAAGTACAAGGAAATTTCTAATGTTCTTGGAACAGGCTAAGGTTCTATAACCATGCTGCCTTGTCATCAGTATTCTTCTTGTTCATATTAAATGCAATAATCTTTTATAGTTGCAGAGTTTTCGTCATTTAGTCATAGTCAAAGTCAGTCAATAGTCAAATCAGTCAGTCATAGTCTTACCCCAGTAAAATAGTGGAGACTTTACTAGAGGCTTCTATGGAGTTTTGAAATCAACGTTGAAAAGCACAATTCACGGTAATATACCACTTTCCCGAACTCGTGCACGTTACCGAAGATGTTATATTTAAAAATCCACCATTTTTACACATAATAACTACATTTTACACTAATTTTAGAAAATGATACAATGCCGCGATGTGTCTTTTTCAGCGTTGGCGCCAAAACTCTCCTTGTTTGAAAAAGTTAATGACAGATTTGACAGAGCGAGAGTGATAAAAACTGATAAATAGTGATGTGCAGGCTATATCAAATTCGTGTTGATCTTTTTTGATATTGTACTCGTAAGTTGCACATCATATTGTATTAAAATCGAACATCATATCAGTTTCACCAAAGACGATAGATAACTATCGTAGTTATCTATCGTCTTTGGTTTCACATAAAGGAAAATTATATCGTAGTGGACCTCCCATGGACTCCAGTCCGTGAAAGATCCCAATTCTTGCTTTTCATAGAAGAATATTAGTAACTTACTAGTACGTGTTAACTAACCCCGAGTAGAGCTATTGCTTGTGTTGTTTCAGGATAATGTAGTGTAATTTAAGGTAAGTATAGGAGTCGAACCTCTAGCTCTCTAGTATCTCCCGTCCGAAATGAGCTGTCCGACTGGGGTAGTTGTACCTCCGCCCTACAGAACAGCGCGGCCATCGTGTTATGTTCCCGCCGGTAAGTATAGCCAGAGCTCACTGTACCCTCCTCCTCCCCACCCCTTCCCAGCCCTCCCCCCTTCCCTTCAGGGTAGGCAGCGCGTGTGACATCCTTAGTGTTGCACACGTTCATAGGCCACGGTGACCTCTTCCCATCAGGTGGGCCGTGTGCTTGTCTGCCACCTAAGTAGTATAAAAAAAAATAGATCGTACGCATTCGCTCACCAGGATAACAAGTCAAAGAAGAGTCAAATCTTGAGTATGCCTCCCGAATATACTTTGCATAGATAGTCTTGCTTGGGTAAAGTGGACCGATATTGAGGTACCTATCTTTTAATGAGGCTATGAGAAACTATGAATACGAAACAAAGCTGCGGTTGTCTTAAGAGCCTTTACAGTAGTTTAGCAGACGCACTGTCTCCTTTCCCATATTCACTACCATTGTGCACAAAATTCCATCTCATACTATATCGCAGCTCCCAGCACATCTTTTTATGGCCTGCCCAAATCGACCTAGCAACATGAAGCATGAAAAAGCATCTCCGCAACATTACGGCATTATCGACATCTACTTAAATTTACAACCATCATTTTTAGATCATTTCGATTTCAATCACAGCTACCATGAAGCGATGTTGAAGACAAATAAATAAAATAATAAATTAGCAATTGTTTTTATTAGTTTTGTCATATATATATTATGTGGTTAGCTAATCTGTCAACCCTTTAATCAGAGCGTAGGTATACAGGCTACTTATTCTTCCTTAAAACTATTAATAGATTTGAATCTATAGGTAATATAAATAAGGCTCCACAACGAGTAATACTGATTCAGCTTACTAGACCAGCATCTTTTGCTAGACTATAAAACTTGGAGTTTTTATCCTGTAGCAGCTGTTCTGGAGGCGCGTACTCGACCAGCCGACCCTTGTCTAGCACCATGACCTTAGTGGAGTCCATGATGGTGTTGAGCCGATGAGCGATGGTAATCACTGTGCAGTCTGCGAACTCGGAGCGTATCGTTTTCTGTAACATGCCATAGGAAAGTTGGTGAGTACGGGTGTCACAACGGTTAGTAGTAGTTAAGCTTTCATGCTCATACCTGAATGAGTTCATCAGTCTCCAGGTCTACGGCGGCGGTGGCTTCATCCAGCACGAGCAGTGGAGTCTTGCGAAGCAGCGCGCGCGCCAGGCACACAAGTTGTCGCTCTCCTACGGATAGGTTTTCACCCCCCTCTGACATTTCATGAAGCAACCCTGTCGGCAACCCTGCGAATACATTATTGGGTAAATATTTTTTATGCTATTAAGCACTCGTAGCTTCTCTTTATTTTTATCTGATACTCATTAAGTTTATTGAAATTTTTTTATGTCCAGTGTAATGTGAAAGCTTTCCAAAATAGCCACAGTGACAAAATGTTAATCTGTAGATATGGATGTAATCCTTAACTATCCTAACCTAACTATTGATCCCGGGTAGTAAGTATAGTGGAGTGATGATGGATGATGACGAATTATATAATGGGGTTCAAATAACATTTACGATATATGGCACTTTTATTAGTTAATAGTACCTAACTATCATTCATTGTTGTCTACTCACCCTGCACAAATGGTTTCAGGTGAGCATGCTCTAGCGCACTCCAGACTTCGTCATCAGAATATCTTTCAAATGGATCCAGGTTCATTCTAAATGAGCCTGAGAAAAGCACTGGATCCTGTGGGATGATGGTGATACGCGAGCGCAGCTGGTGTAGGCCCATCTTGCTAATGTCCAATCCATCGATGAAGATGCGGCCACCCGTCGCTTCCACGATTCTGTGGGAATTAAAAAAATGTATAACAGAAAATAGCGCACGTGTGGAGATGGAGTCACTCAGCGCGTACCTGAACACTTGAGTACATATAGTTGGGCGCGTACCTGAACACTTGAGTACATATAGTTGGGCGCGTACCTGAACACTTGAGTACATATAGTTGGGCGCGTACCTGAACACTTGAGTACATATAGTTGGGCGCGTACCTGATCACTTGAGTACATATAGTTAGGCGCGTACCTGAACACTTGAGTACATATAGTTGGGCGCGTACCTGAACAGGCCGAGCGTGAGCGTGGACTTGCCCGCGCCGGTGCGGCCGACGATGCCGAGCTTGTCGCGCGGCGCCACCGTGCACGTGACGTCACGCAGCGCCGGCTCCGCGCCACTGCGGTACGCCATCGTCAGCCCTTCGAACTGCACCGAGCCCGTCTCCGGCCACGACGCGCGGGGCCCCGGCTGCCTCACCCACTCGGCCTCCTGTAAACATGGGTCACTGTTATAGCCTGCTATGAGCCAAGAGTGTCGAGTGTACCAATGGGGCAATTACTCACTTGTTCCGTCTCCGAATACTCTTTTATACGTTCTACTGCTACTATTTCGGTTTCAATTGACGATGCTATTTGAACTAACCAGCTCAAGGTTTGGGTAATCTAAATTAACGAAAAAGAAAACATAAGTCAAGTTACAAAACTGAAACGGTAAGGTAGAGAGATACTTAAGTACTTACCTCTAACGTGTAGCTAATTGAAAGTCCGGCTAAGCCTGGGTTAATACTTTCTCGACCAATTACTGCAAATAATGCAGCGAAGAAAATAATAAGACTGCCGACTATAGACAGTCGGATACCAAGCCACCTATCCGCAACAGACATCAGGTAGGCGAATGACTGGAAATAATCAACACGTTTCTGGGATTCCTCAAAAAATCTGAAATAGAGATTTTTATGTGAAGTATTGTTAAGTTTTAGTTTGTCGGAACCGACGACGTCTGAATTAACCGCCTGAACTGGGTATTTACCCGGATTCGAATTAACTGCCGAGGTCACCGATCAAGCTTGATGTCGGAGTTATCTGTGGACTCATTGACACGTTATTGAAGTACCTACTTCCCTACGACTGGGACAGCTAGCTGATTAATCCCAAGCCGGTCAGGTTTTCAATAGAACCCTTGAACCGTTGTTAGAGGCAGGTAGGTTCTCTGCTGACTAATTACCGGTGTAATAGCTGGTGAACTGTCTTTATTTACAAAAATGGATCTCCTTATATTTACAAATATGACATACAAGTAGTGATTACCCACAATAGGTAAATCTCAAAGTCGAGAATTAGCACATAGATGTTAACCCTCTTCTTTGAGTTCAGGTAATTTATTTGATACCTACTGACCTGTCCTTAACACCAAATGCACGAATACTGGTTGCACCCAAAACGCTTTCGTTAAAATGAGAAATAATTGGTGAGTGGGCTACAGATTGAATCCTCTTGAGCTGTCGTGATGTGGGCACGTAGAACCGCTGTATAGCGTAGTAGAGTAGTCCAATGGGTATTATCAACGCCATGAACATCGGTGTTGAATAACTTATTACAACTATGGTTCCTATTACCTGTTAACGAGAAAAATATTATTTGCCGACATATTTATGCGATTCATGGAGTGAATCACCTCTCGCTCTTCAAAGTTAACTATGAAAGTCATTAATCCAAAAAAACGATCAAAGAGCCGGGTAGTTTGGGTCCCAATGGCCCTGCTGAAGGACGGATGAAGTTCTAGCGCAGGCTTACCTCTCCAATACCAATCAAAATAATAAGCAGACCTCAGGCTCAAAGTGTAAACTTTAAACACAACGCCATCGGGCAATCGCTATGAGAAATGTGAATACCAAGGGCATAGGGTCTTGCTAACACGTTGCCGTAAAATTTAAAATCGAACTGTAATATAGTCTTTGAAACGAATATTTTTATTCATATACTAGCGGGCTCGGCAGGCCGGAAGAGTTCTGTATTAGAAGCACCGGCATACACGCCTCTTTCTCGTTGGGAGGGTGGTTGCAGTACCTAGTAAACTTACCTCAAATACGCTACCAAGTGCACTGGTGACTTGCCAGGCAAGTCCTGAATCTACAGAGTCTACATCTTTCGAAAACCTTGAGAGGATTCTGCCCACAGGGGTCACCTCGAAAAATTGCAGCGGCGTTCTAAGTATGTTTTTCAATAAAATTTCATGGAGAATTTTTGCTGCCTTCCAGCAAGCTAAGAACGGTATCAAATCCGCAAACAATGATGCTATTACTGTAATCAAATTACAAAGCTTATAACATCCAAAAATAATAATCAATAAAGTAAAATTTCCCTACTTGGGTTTATATTTACGTTCATAGCTATCGATCCCTAAGAATCTATATCAATAAAGTTGGCGATGTTCTGCAAGCCGGGCGATATAATTATAATGATTAAATGGCTGCACTAAGATACCTTGAGCTAGGCCGATGCCACCATACACTCCGAGGTACATGTCTCGCAGTTGGGTGTTTACCGTGCCGTTCACCAGCTGAGGAAGTTACAAACATAATGTGATCAATGAGAACGACAGAAAATATTCCACAGAAAAAGTCTGCGTTTCGAAATCCAAAATGTTATCCACAAATATTTTATCTGTTAGTTTTCATATGAGTAATAACGTCATTTCATGCAATTTTTTGTTATTATGATTTATTAAACCACCTCCCCCTATCGGAAATTTAAATCTAGCTACCCCCGTGCATCTGCACTATTACAAAATTTCAAACTAGCCGTGTATGCCGACCCGAGCCATAGGCGTCGGCTAGTTCAGATATAAACTTATTCATGACGAGTATATTATTTTAATTTAATAATAACATAAAACAAACCATATTATCATCGTTGGTCCAACGCGCAAGCCAAAAGTTGGCGCCGATTTGACAGGATTGCATCAGTGTGTATAAAAGAACAGTCCCCACTGATGCGTAAATGCCAACATTGGACAAGTAATGCTTATAAACTGCCCATTTTACCTAGAAAATAAAAGTGAAATTATTATAATTTGTAACCGATTTGTTTGGAGAAAAAGTATTTGGGGTCTTAACACTTAACCTATGGTAGTTTAGAGTTAAGGCCTATATGAAATTTTAATTAGGGTAATTGAAGCATTAGTCTCCATTTATACTTACTCCTCCAGTCTGTGCCCTCTCTGCCTCAACAAGTTGCTCAAAATCATCGTCATCCAAATCGTCCGCCTGCTCCTTGAGTGATTTTTCACCAAGATCACCTGATAAAATAAATATAAGGTATTGAGTTACGACCATCATATCGACCTAAATAGGGTAGATGCAACTTTGAATTTGAATTAAAAATCCCAATTCTAATGTAACCAACCGTGATGGACGTCCGCCGGTGCGGGCAACGCAGCGGACAGCCTTATGGATTATATCTCTATTAATCTATTGTCTTGACGGACCAAAAGGCACTAGAAACTAAGTCGATAGTGAGTGAGGGACTTACTTGCTATCGACACCAGTTCACACCATGTGTCAATTAGATTCCTTTAATAGAGCTAGTGATAAATATATGTAATAAAAGACTGCGTCGATACGAACGAATACCTTCACAGGTTTACATTACTTTTCCTGCAAACGAACTGTAATGTATTTTTTATGTAACCTGCACCACTTGTTTCAGGTCCAGCGGAACCAGCAGACATAGACCGCGCCCACTGCAATTTGCGTTGAAATTCTGAGCCAAGGTTACTCTCAAGATCCTGTTTGATTTTGTCAAAATCTGCAAAAAGTACGATACTAAACTACTAAACATACAAGACAATTTTGAAGCAATTATAATACAATGCTAACTTTTTCTATAGATTTATCTCGGATTACTATTATCTAGGACGCGTCAAGGGTAAGTCCCGGATTGTATGTTTATTTATCCGAGTCAAATCTATAGTACAAATAATAAATTAAATTCCAATCTTATAAGGTAGGTAGTTTAAACAAACTGCGCCAGCTGCACAGTGACAGAATAACACAGTGGCGTAGTTAGTAATACACCAAACTTACCCTCAGTAGGAGATGTTTCTTTAGCCACGTACAAATGATGCAGTAAGAAATCAGCAAACGCGCCTTTCTTCTCAAGCAGGTGTTGATAAGTGCCACATTCCGATATTTCTCCCTCACGTAGTACCAACACTAAGTCTGTTTGTGCCAAGTAGGAGATGTTGTGAGTCACCCACACACGAGTTTTGTTCTTTAGCAGACCATTGGGACCTATAACCTGTTTAAATATGCCTATATAGTTTTATACTTCTATACCTGTTAAAATCTTGGCATAAGCTTAATATTGGTGCATCAAATGTATGTATCACAGTTGATTTATAATGTTGGTGTTTATATTCTTCTGGCTCCTCTTTGGGGATTTAGATGTATGAGTTGTACGTGCGTAATAATACTCATAATTATTATTGGCTTACCTACGTATAATTCATTTGTTTTAGTTTTTATACCATGTAAATTAGATTGGAACTCTTACCTCATCAAAGATATGTTTCCCAACGTGTGAGTCCACCGCGCTGAGAGGATCGTCCAGGAAGTAATTTTCAGCGTCGAAGTATACCCCACGCGCCAGAGCTATGCGCTGCTTCTGACCGCCAGACAGATTTATACCTGAAATACGTTAAGCTATCAATACTTTTCAATGAAATTTTAAAGCAATCAGTATGCTAACTATTCCTAATGATTTTTGATCAGAAAAAGTGAACATTCCGTCCTGAATCTGTCCTGGAAATCAATATCAATACCTTGTTTCCTAAGTACTCCTATAGCTCATAATTTGATGACCTTACCTTTTTCCCCAATTTCTGTCTGATCGCCACCGGGAAGGATGGCTAAATCAGTCTTTAACGCACATGCTTCGATAACTTTATTATATTTAGGTCTATTAAGTGGTCTCCCAAACAAAATATTATCTTGCACGGTGGCATTTTGAATCCATGCTTGCTGGGCAACGTATAACGTGTCACCTGAAAATATTTATAGCCCATCCATATCATTTGGCTACATATTGAACTTAAAAAAAATACAGGTTACATAAATATGATACGCGCATGGTTGCGTTGCGCGAAAACGCACAAAGGAGAATTTAAAGAGTTGGAGACTTTCGTTGTTTATGGTATATGTAGACAGGGAAGTAGTTCTCACATGTTGCGACGGGAAACGGCGCGTATAGTAAGGTATGAAAGGCACTTCATTCTGCGCACCCTCAGACTGTGTAATGATCTCCCTGCTGTGGTATTCCCAAGCAACTACAATATGGTTGGAGGTTCTTCATGATAGGCATTAGAAGATGACCATTAACGTACCCCTTATATTAACGCGACCGGAGAGTTTCTCCATCTCCCCGAGCAACGCAGCCAGTAGCGAACTCTTGCCAGAACCGACGGCGCCGACAACAGCAACTAGCGAGCCACGAGAGATGCGCACGTTCAAATTCTTCAATATCGGTTCCGCATCTTTATCGCCCCAAGAAAAGTTACCGTCTTCTATTACGATTTGATCGGCTGAAATTAAAACTTTGCAATGCAGTATGTATATTATATATATTGGTAGGCATCTACTATTCGATAATCATCGTTTTTGTTGGCAAATAAAATGACTTGACGAAAAGTTAGCGTCTTCTATTACGATTTGATCGGCTGAAATTAAAACTTTGCAATGCAGTAGAGTATATATTGGAAGGTACCTACTATTCGATAATCATCATTTTTGTTGACAAATAAAATGACTTTTGACGACTTGTGTCTACTCACGTTCGTTAACGTTGTGTTCTATCATTAGCGTATCTAGTTCCTCAGAATTCAAAAACTTATTTAACCTCTTGAGGCTCACACATGTCTGCAATAAATACATGAAACTTCAATATTCAACACATCTTTTTAATGTGCAATAGTTTTATAAATTACCTGTATAATGGCATATACGACGTTCGGCAACATTGCCATTGGGAAACGCAATATATTGAAAAGAGACAACGCTACGAATGCTCTTTTCGAATCGAGAACTTCTGTGTCGTTGACCAATACAAAGCACATAAATGACATCAGCGATACCTGAAAATAAATACCATTCGATATGTACGAATATACGATTATATATTTTTTCTATATTATATTGGCGTGATACTTACCAGAAATGGCGTACAAAACCATATAATTGAAGATACAGAGTGATTATAAGCCATCTGCTTCAATACTTTCATCTCCTTATTTCTTATTTTGAGTATGTGTTCCTGGAAGCTTGGCTCCCATGCATACATTTTAAGAACCTGGCACAAAACAAAAACTATAGTTTAATTTGTAAATGATTTTGATTTCATTTATAATTTGTTTCATCTTACTTTTATGCCATTAAGTACTTCGCTCATTAGCTTAATTCTTTCGTCCTTATACCGCATCTGTTTAGTCTGTAGTTTCTCCTGTACGACGGCAGAGAATGCATTCACTGGTATGAATAAGATAATCACTGCCATACCAGCTAGAACTGACGGCCCCAAAAGACTCCACAAGAAGTAGAAGGCCAGTGCTATTTGGAATGGTGCGGACCATATCAAATTTATAAACGACAATTCGCTGAATCTAAAGTAAGAAAACAAAAAATATGAACTAACCACTAACCAGCGCTTATTCTGAAGGTGTCAATAGAATATTCGGGGAGGGGTGACGTCAACCAGGAATCAAAAAGCCATCGGTAGCTTCATGTTACATGAATTTTCAATGACATTATGATGCTGAAACCACATTCAATTATTGTGGTTAGGTTGTATTTGCTGATATACCTATTTGTCATTAGTTTTTCGCTACTCGCACATACTCGGGCTAATACCGCTAATATAGATGAATGTGCCCTTTACACTTTGTCGTCTGCCGCCTTATAAGGCGAATAACAAATAACGCATGTCGTATGTTATATCTGACCCCCTATTCACTCCCATTGGAGGTATAATATATCTACTACAACTGAAGATACTATACGCACCTGGCTACGTCTGTAGACATCAAGTTAATAATTTCTCCAATTGTAGAGTTCTTTCGAGCTTCGTTAGACAAGCTTAGGGCTTTCTTATATACCATGGCGCTCAATGCACAGTTGATTTTTAACCCAACAATGGATGTCTTTATGAAATACTGCCCCAAGATCACAGTTTGTACGGACGAACATACAAACATAGCCACAGCATAAAGGTAGCCCCTCCATGTTGGCTCCTTACCCTCAACAAAACCAATTAGTAATCTGAAAGGATAAAACTAATAAAATGAAAATAATAAACAATTTTATATGATGAACAATGAACAAAAAAATTGCCCTGAATTAAACTAACGATTAAACGACTTTTTGAAAAATGGATTCGATTGAAGTACCTATCATTGAAAAACTTTCTAGAATAATTTATCAATTTCTATTACTGTCGGTCTCTGATAGAATTCATTGATTATTTTAAAAGTATTGATAAATAATAGGTTTTTTTAAATTCATGATAGGCTTACCTACGTTTGACCTCAATCCCACCTGATGGTAAGTCAATGTGGTCTAATTACGCTTGCCTAGAACTTATAAAATAGTCGATGACGGTACTAGGAATCGTAGTAGTGTTCATGTATAACGGTAAAAGGTACCTAAATACTTTTAGAAGGTAAGAAGAAAAATTTGAAGCTTAATATCTTTCTATGAAACCCAACAAACTAAATGGACACTGGCAGGGTCCTAAAGCCCCCTAGGTACCAATAATAGCCAATAATATAGGATACGTTGGTACAGTACAAGTAATATAGACAATCACGAGAAGATTTACCCAACTATAGGTACTCACCTAAGTAACGCTGGTGCCGCAAAAGTAAGTATATCATTACATAACTTTAAGACCATACTAACTAAA
This sequence comes from Lithosia quadra, assembly GCA_963576445.1. Lineage (NCBI taxonomy): Eukaryota > Metazoa > Arthropoda > Insecta > Lepidoptera > Erebidae > Lithosia > Lithosia quadra. The sequence goes on along the minus strand of OY754880.1, from coordinate 5,549,015 downwards.
TACAATCCACCGAAAGCTTTGCATACAACTGGTAAAATGGAGACAGGTTTCTTTTCCTCACTTTTATTTCGTCTAAAGGGTGTCTCGGAACAGTCGGATGTATTTGTCCTTCTGAAATTAAAACTAAGTTATTTACAGCTACAGCAGGAGCAAAAGACTGATCATTAAATGATGCTTTAATTCTTGTTTTCCAATTATGTCATACATAAGTAGTAGGTAGGTATAGGTGGGTCGGTACTCTGTCCATTCTCAATTTGGAATACGGCCATGAGACCCCTCTGCCTCACCTAGGGGTCACAGGATCTGAAGTCAAGTAAGCATATCCTCAATAGTACTTATACATGTATCGTGTATAATACACATATTTAACCGACCGTTCATTACACATTGCAAAATATCTAGGCAGGTAAATACCTATTTATCTAACGAAATCCCGTGCCACCTTTTTCACCTATTTACGTGTCTATCTTTCCTCAAATAAAATTATCTTATCTCACTGTACACTTGAAATATAAGTCCATATAAATAAATTGAATCATTGAATAACTATACCTACTGTTTACCTAATTCTTCTGCTACAAGATGCCGATTATATCATCTGTCAGTTATCTACTGATAAACAAAAATGCAGGAAAATATGTTACAAATACTAGTATCGATGAAAAGGCAAGATAACGTAATTAACAAAGAGCATAGCATAGCAACGTAATTACAATTACACCCTGGGCCCCAAAGTGTGGAAGCTTTGGAAGCAACTGGGACAAGGATGCAGAGCGAAAAGATGAGACTAGTTGAGCCGTGGTCTCCATTAAACATTAAGGAGCTGTTAAGGGGAACTGGGTACATATTGGTGGAGCACAAGACAATTACAAGACGTTGAAACAAGACAATCACATGAATCGTAACTCACGATCCGTGCTTCCGCATAGCGCGATGCCAAAAATTTTCAAATCTTGCAACAGACTCCTTGGATACATAGTGGGGGTGCAAGGACCATAAATCATTTTCAGTTAACGTTCTTCTGTATCCCGTTATAGCAATTGGGTCGAACCAGCTAAACGTGAGTCTGCTGGGGAAGCCTGATGAATTTTTTGGCGATTGTCTCTGTAATGTCAAAATAATAAACGTTATCAGTGAATAAGTATATAACATAGGTAACTTGGAATGTTGATTACTATACGATTGATTTTTTATACGAGTATGTATTAGTAACTGTACTGAATTTGACATCAAAATGTTGCAGTTTCAAATTGCACCTGAGAACACTATTGACAAGAACCCACCTGCTTTCATTCACGTTACTAATGGGATGGACATTGTAATGTGCTCATGTTCATTACGTACTATAACTCTTACTACACGACCAACGTCTATGCTGAATGTCGAAACGCTGAAAGAGCAGCTACGCGCTCCGATCGCGCCTTTAGTAAGGTTGAACTTTTCTTCAGCCGTGCATAATCAAAGGTAACCTTAGCTTAAAAGTAACGTATTGATTCGTTCTAAAGTGTAGAATATGGTTTCGTTTCTGTACAAAGGGTAGGTACAGTTAAGTTAGTAGGCAACGGATTGCTAGCTCAAAATATAATCGAACCTCTTCGAGGTTGAGAGGGGGATATTTTTGAATCTCCCTCTCAGCCTTAGTTCTCTTCCAAAAGTATACTTTGGTCAATGTACTCAGATTGGATTGTTGTTGTTTTATCATCGTTTAATAGGTAACTTGGGTCCTGTAAATGGCAGGCGAATAAAAGTGAATGTGCCTTTACATTAATTAATTGCTACATAGGTCAACCTACACTAAGGTCAAACTATAGTTAAATAAAAATATGATGAAAATACCTCGTCATATATGTAGGGTGTGTTTCTAGGTGGTAAATCCGCGAAACAGTTCAGTATGAACATCACTACAATGAGTAAGTAGTACACGATATAACTTGCAAAATTATATCGGACATAAGCGTCGTCTGTTGCATTGTAATTCATCATCTCAGACCTCAACTGAGGTAATCCAGCCAAAATAAGGAGTAACCAAAATATGAAAAGTACTCCTGAAGTTCGTATACCGTACTTTCTGTTGTATGATAACAGTGTTGTTGATAATACCTGAAACAGCATTAGTTATTACTAGTACGGCGCGTGGGTGCGCGGCCCGCTAAAGCGGACCACGTAGATGAGTGGACAACAGGAACCTGGAACAGGGGTCCGTTTGGATTTAAAGTTTTGGTATGTAAGTAATTATGTAACAGTTTTTCTTGGTTCTGTACCAGAAAGGTTCCAACCGGGCCCCATTACTAAGCCTCCGCTATCCGTCCATCCTTCTGTCTGTCAGCGGGCTGTATCTCTTGAACCGCAATAGGTAGAGAGTTGAAATTTTCACAGAATGTGTATTTCTATTGCCGCTATAGCATGAAAATTTAAAAAATAAACTGTTATTTCTTGTACCGTGGTACGGCACCCTTCTTTGCGAGTCCAACTCGCACTTGACCGATTTTTCAATATTATATTAAGAATGTAGTTATATTACTCAGGTCACGTGACCCCGGGGAGCTATAACACTAAAGACTGGGCTAAACAGCGGTCCTTTAGTGGTAATTATTAAACTGCCGCAACCGGTAGGATAACAATTACCCATTATTTTGCCAGCACTGATTCTTTTCAAGAAACACTAAAGTACCGCTAGCGGTACCTACACAGTAGTCACGGGTAATTTAAGAAAGGTGTTTTTAATGCGTAAAAAATAACTTCTCACCCGCTATTTTAACTCTATGGGTCAACTATCATGTCAAAAGTATGGTTCATGGTTCACCTTTAAAATTAAGAACTAAAATTGTACTTTTAACATGAATTTTAACACAAAAAGTTAAAATGGATCGTGAGGAGTCATTTTTAGGGTTCCGTATCTCAAAAGGAAAAAACCGGCCAAGTGCAAGTCAGGCTCGCGCAAGGAGGGTTCCGTATTACAGTCGTATTTTTTCGACATTTTGCACGATAATTCAAAAACTATGACGTATAAAAATAAACAAAAAGCTGTTTCAGAATGCACAGGTGAAGCCCTTTCATATAATACTCCACTTGATATAGTTATCTTACTTAAAATACTAATTATTAGTTCATGACCACAATTTAATTTTTTTTGTGTAATTCACGGTTTTCAGATTTTCCCGCTAACCTACCTACCTGCCAAATTTCATGATTCTAGGTCTACGGGAAGTACCCTGTAGGTTTCTTGACAGACCGACAGACAGACAGACAACAAAGTGATCCTATAAGGGTTCCGTTTTAGGGTTTGAGGTATGGAACCCTAAAAAGGAACCTTTATAGGATCACATCGTTGTCTGTCTGTCTGTCTGTCGTGTCGTGTCAAGAAATCCCGTTGAATTACCTAAATCACTTTGGCATATCTACCTATCGGTATGCCTTATAGCAGACATAGGGGGAAAAATCTGAAAACCGTGAATTTGTGGTTAGATTGAAAAGTTGGGACTTGGAATTCAATACCTAACAAAAGTCTATGCTCGGCATTTACAATAGGTAGGTACCTATTATTTCACCAGGAACAGTTCCTTATTCTCTATGGTTTAGGAGTGTTGTACCCTGCATCATCAGGTTTGTGGAATTCAGACTTGAAGTGTAATCATGAAGCTGTTGCTTGATGCCTAAAATGCTGTTATGTTATTCTCTATGCTATGCTATGCTATGTTATTCTCTACACCACCTATAAGGTTGACTGGTAGAGAATGCCTGTTGCATATGTGCAGCATCAAGATTGCGGAGTCGGGATCCGAAGTTCAATTATGTAGTCTATGCTTGGTACTTAAAATATTATTGCATTGCACCATCCGCAGTTTCTGAATCACTATAGTTTGTGAGCGCAGCTGTACCCTGCATTATCAGGGTTGAGGGGTTGGGACTTGAAATCTAACCATGAAGTCGTTGCTTGGTACCTATAATAATTATTAATTCACAATGAACACTTTCTGAATCTTGATAACCTAGGGCCTAGGCGGGCAGTAATCTTCCAGCATCAGGACTAAGGAGTTGGATCCAGATTTTTTTATGGGACCAAGACGAAAACTTCTACTGTTTATTTAAAAAAATCTTTGCAGAAAAATGAAAATAAATGGGCCGTTTTGGAAGTCGGTTAAAAGCATATCAAAGTCTTGCACATTTGTCTCTTCAATATTCGCCTTATATTTTGTATGGAAAAATAAATTTCGCCATTTTGAATTTTTTCTCTATTCATCGAGTAGACCTCTAGGCTAGGTCCTTATCATCTTTTGCCAAAAAACCTCTCTTCTATCTATCTTCTATTATACTTTGTGAGATAGACGCTGTCGAAAATTGTATGGGCGCCATCTTGAATCTGCCATTTTGGTTATATTTTTAGCTCACTGACAATTGGATGAGATTCCGAGTGGTTTTTATTTGAACACTCCCTACCTCTCTTCAATACCTTGGCCGTACTCTTCACCCGTCTCCAAAATCTCCATATTTTTCCTCCGAATGAATTTTCGTCCTTTATATGAAAGCATCAGGGAAAAAAAATACAGCAGAGGTGAACCGAAACACAATTCATCCATCTTTAATACTTTCTGAGAGAGACACCCATGACATTTGTGTTGACGCCATCTTGAATCCGCCATTTTGGATTTATTTCCATCTCCCTGCCAATTGGATGAGGTTCCAAGTATTTTTTGTTTGAGCAGCCCTCACCTATGTCTAATACCTTGGCCGTGCTTCTCACCCATCTTCCAAACCCTCGATCATCATCTATCTACATATTTCTGACTAAGAGTTCTTCCACAAAAACATTTTAAAAAGAAACTATGTATAAATCAAAGTCTTGCATAGTTCAAAACTTGTAGTCTATTCAATGTTCGCCATACATTTTCTATAGAAAAATAAATTCCACCATCTTGAATTTTTTTTCTATTCATCGAGTAGACCTTTGGATCCTGATCATCTTTTGCAAAGAAACTACTCTTCCATCTTTTATACTCTCCGAGATGGACACCGAGGAAATTTCTATGGCGGCCATTTTTTTTTCGCCATTTTGAATTTTTTTTCAGGTCACTGGCAATTGAATGACGTTTCGAGTGACATTTGCTCAAGCACCACCAACCTATCTTCAATACCTTAAGCGTGCTCTTCACCCGTCTCCGAAATCCTCCATCATCAGCTCTCTCCATATTTTTCCTCCGAATGAATTTCCATCCTCTATACGTAACCATCGGTGAAAAAAAAAAATGTCATACAAAATTGTTCAGGAGAGGTGACCAATGAGTGAGTGAATCAGCACGAGCAGCTATATATATATTAATGCATTAGATTATATTATGGTTTATGATTACAACATACTCCCTAAGGCTATAAATTTCGTTGCACCAAAATAGGTGTGATGAAAAAAATTGCAATTCTGTCTTGCAGACTATATCCGGCTAAACGAGATAGATAGTTTATTAAGGCTGATTTAAGTATGAAGTATAGTTCTCATCTCATATTAACACAGGTCTATTTTACCCAAACAAACCAACAATATAATAAAGGTACCTATGAAAGTGAAAAATCGATCATCTGAAGGGGATTCTTGATTTACGCAACATGGCTCCCGCATAGCCCTAAGACCTTTGTGATATAAAAGGAGGGGCAGGTAGCCCTCCTTTTCGGGTTGTGAACGAAAGGCCTTATTATTGGGTAACCTTATACCCCGGTAATTGAGATCCGAGACGGCGGCCACCTGTTTTAGTCGGTGCGACTCGGAATGCGACATATCCATGGGGATTTCCGCATTAAAGAAAAAATGGCGCGTCCAGGTAGCTCCGCCGCCGCCGCCGTTGGAAAGAGTCATAATCTAGAAAGGAACTGGTCGCGAGCTCAAGTCCCGTCCAGCATGTAGACTTTGAATCTTAGTCATTTTTATGGTTTTCCTTGACTTTTTTACACATTATTTGAGTCATGAATCCATCATACCTATTTGTGATAAAGTATTTTTAATCACATTCGTAGTAAATCGATGAAAACAAGGAGTGTACTTAGTGTCAATAGATAAAGGTAGATAACTTGCAATTCACAATACCTATTTTTTTAAAGAATATTAATACCTAGTACCTTAACCACCCAGTTAAGCTAAAATTCGTGTGTTAGTAGTTTCACGTTGGTTGTGTTTAGCCAGGAATCGAACCCCGGACCTTTTGATCGTAAGCCGATCCAATTTGCTTATGATCCAGGTTGATAGGTGGGGGCTATGGCTTTCATGTGGTGGGCGTATTTTATTTCCTAGCCCTATTTTATTATACGTACCCTAACCAGACATTCAAACAGTGTTTATAAATGGTAATTAGTATGAGAGGATATCTCTTCTCTAGGTAGGTACAGACTCTTATTCTAGGGGAATTGAGTGCACATGAAGGGTGGTTATTCACCGATGTCCCTGTTGGAAAAAATAACAATAACAGTAGGTACAGGTACAGGTAGGTACAGACTACAGCTTAACTCATTAGAAATTCACGTGAATTTTGCACATAGTTATGATACCTACGAATGTCATTGAGATCGCGTCACTACAATTTTAGTGTACTTAGTCATGGCAAGGTCATGTGATAATAGCATCGCTGTTTCTACGTTGATGCCCATATAAGGTAAAGGCTTATAGGTGTTGCGGTTTATGTGAAACCTCGGAGCAAATGAAACATTTAGGTATACAGCGAATGACTGTACCTACTTAGTAGTGTAGTACGAGTGTACCTACCTATTTGGGTATGTACGAGTATCTCGGTGACTAGTTTGATATCTTTTTTCGTATTGATAAAGATTATCTTACTAGGTAAGTAGGTACCTATCTAATATATTAATGCGAAAGTTTTAATGGATTGGATGTTATGTTAGGTACTCAATCAGCCGTTCACTGAACGGATTTGGATTCTAATCTCCATAGCACATGGGCTTTTTTCATAACAGGAATGTCAGGAATAGGTTCCTGTGAGTCGCGGTTGAAATTAGTAGGTAGCTATGGCACGCAGGCGGAGCCGCACGTAACTCCAAGTAGGTATGTTATACCACCAAATAGGTGGTAGTTATGATACCTATTTTTAGTGCAGAAGTTCCCATGGATATCAATACCACCTCTGTCAGTTCATCGTTACCCGCGACTAAAACTACACGCCGTCGCGGGTTTCAATCACTGGGTTGAAGGTTACCGTAAAGGCTTTTCCCTTACACCCCGGCTGACCCCAAACCATCTACAGGTGACAGGACAGTCGCCTGTCACCGTAAACCGCACCATCAGCTTCTACTGTACCTACCCTCTGCTAGTCAGAAAGACACATGGAGATCCTCGGAGCAGCATTCTTCATTGTGCCCTTGGCATTGAGTTCAGACAGCCAAACAATTGTGGTGAAGGACTTATGTAGGTATATTATTATGATAATATACATACATATACCTACTGAAGTGACACAAAAATTTTAAAATACCCATAACATTTACATTACTTTGCAAATGGTCCAAAACTAGAAATGCGAAAATAATAAAGAGCTCACTAGGTGTTGCGGTTTATGTGATCATGTGCATCCCAAGGACTAAGGTAATTGAAACATAAAACTGGAACTTACAAAAGTCAGCAGTTTCACAACTGGATCATAATAATCTGCAGCAGCAATGTTGTCCTGCTTCCTAGATGATGCATCAATAACATGACCAATGTCTACTATTTGCAGCAGTATCAAGAGTGATGTAGCAATCACTTTGCTAATATTTAGTTTATTCCATGGTATGTTGGCCTCTTTGCTAGTAACTATTTGGTATACTTCAATTACAGTTGCCAGCCATAAATACACGCAAGGGATCCATACAAGTACAGTCTTTTGGAAGCATGGTGTAAAATCTGGATTATCGGTATCCCATGTTAGGCTGGTATTCTATAATTAAAATGATAAATAACCAGGTAAGTATATAAAGAAGCTTGGACCATGTGATAGGTACATATTCAGTTAGAATTTAAGGATGATAATTTAGAATATCATGTTTGTATACATTGATAATGATCACTTCTGGGCCTTAATCAGTGTAGGTGATTTGATTGAAGCATTGACAACAATATATGTTTTGATAATAATGTACTTCATAATACCTAAATTAATACATATAGGTAAGTACTTACAGAAATTCAAACTAGATAAGTATAAAGAGGAATTCGGGAAATGTTTCACTGAAAACACTGAATGAAATTCTGAAATTCATTACCTAAATACTTATTTAATTTACACATGATTTCACTAGGTAAATTAACTAGTAAAATTAGACCCTAGGTAGGTAGGTACCTAATTTTATATATTGCAAACTTAGGTATATAGGTACAGTCAACGGCAAGAGTTGATGATGATTACACATCTCTCAAAACTTAAAAACATGAATGAAATATATCAATAGATATCAATAGATATACATGTATTTATATAATATTTCAATAGAGATCATTAAGTAGTTAAAGCCCATTTTTACTATTTTTAAAACTAATATTTAAAATCTAAAAATGATCATCTACTTTTAACGCTGACTATAGGTATGGATAAACTTACCCAAAATGTAGATCCACAAAAGTAATCCATTGTTCACTTAGCATAACCACAAAATAAAGCTTTTACAATATCATAATTCAAATAAGTTCAGTCTTCGCAAGCACTTTATTTTAAATGGAGCGCACTTTAACAGTTCCAAAACTTGCCTTTGCCTCTCTCTGCTCGGTCTGTTGTCAATAATGTCAAAATGACATTGACATAACAATGAATGACATTAATAATATATCATTACAAATAGGGATGTTCCCGCCGTTCATTCACCGCATCGATAAAGTCTAAACCATGAACTTTATAACTACCAATTTTTTATACTATGTACTCTGCCACCTAGGCAGACAACCATACGGCCCACTTGATGAGAAGCGACCAACGTGGCCTATGGACGTGTGCAACACCAGATGCGTCACCCGTCACACTCGTTCTACCGACACGTGTCCCTCTGAGTAGCAGATGGCAGTGGGGAGCGGAACGGGGGGCAAGCTTATTGTCTGCGCGCCGACGGTTGGGTGACAGGACGGCCTATCACCCTACACCCCACCGTCGGCGAAGTGGCGCGATGCTCGACCCACCCCCCCTCTCGGGGGGTCAAAGGGGCCATCTCACCTTAAAACTTTAGATGGCCCGGGGTCAGCTGGGGTGCGAGAGATATAAAATATACGAGGGATATAAATAATAGTCTTCTTTTCTTTGTGGTATTTTCATACTTAGGGAAAATCAGTCAAAATAAACATGAAAAACAATAAAATCTTCATTAAAAAATTGTATTAAGCTCACATTATAATAATTTCACTGCATTTTTATTTCGTAATTTTATGTAAAAATACACAATTGTACAATATTTTTCTGATAAACTCAGATAAACTGATGAAAAAGGAGATGTTTCATAAATGTATGGACCTTGGGCCCGATAATAAAATTGTACACTACTTAGAAAAATAGCTAGGCAATGTAGTTATTATTTTTCACTATTCAATTCTTATAATATTGCCTCGTATTATGGGTGGAATCTAATTAAATAAACACTTTATTCACACAACAAACATGGCGGACTAAAACTATAAAAATATAATCATACTTTATTAAATTTATGCCCTTGAATTTCGGAGGCGAATAAATATAAATGTATTTTTGCCAATAACCGGTATTACTTCTCTTTTTTCTGTACTGTCTACAATTAGGGGGCCCAAAAAGAAACATCTCCTTTATAGATACAATAATTTAGAAATTAAAAAACCCGACTGCGTAAAAAACTAAAAAGAAAAAAAACAAGCACTCAGATGTCCTGTGGTCTAGAAACATAACAACTTAACAGTCGGGATCCACTATTCAACAACCAATCTTATTTTTCAATGGATCCCGACTGTTAAGTTGTTATGTTTCTAGAGCACAGGACATCTGAGTGCTTGTTTTTTTCTTTTTAGTTTTTTACGCAGTCGGGTTTTTTAATTTCTAAATTATATTTTTTTATTTTATACTTTTTAGTTATAAGTGTCCTAGCCAGCTATTTACCCGATTGGACTTTCTACTGTCTAATAAAAACGTATGAATTGATGTTACGCAACTTTAAATCGCTATAGATCCTAAATGGTTAATGGAATCGAAAAATGTTGAAAGGAAACTAAAAATGATTTTTAAATACCTATTCAAGGATACCCCACTTGACATAGTTTGCTGACTTTCGTTTTTTTAATTTTCACAATATGGCGGCCGGTAGTCGCCATATTGAATTTTCACTGACGTCATGTCCTTAGTGACACTCGCCGGACTAAAAGGAATCGATTGACGTGTGAATCATGAAAATCGGCCCAGGCGTTTGTCTGTATAGCGCTTCAAAGGAACATACAAACATACATACATACATAGGCTGTCAAACACATTACCACTCCTTTGCGTTGCGCAGTCGGGTAAAAAGAAGTGCCGGCCGGCCAGGACGGCAAGGTGCCATGTATTTAAGACCTATTGGGTAGATATTATTCAATACCTATGACAAAATCATTTTCTATATTATTTGTGTTATAAAATCTATCATAAAATAAAGTGGCTAGCCACTTTCAAATTTTCCTAGTTTTAGCGTAGTATAAACCGAGCTGAGAAACTTGTACTATCTATACTTCCTTGGTATAGTTTTATCCATTTATTGGCAACTTGGGAATAAATTCATGTGATAATACTGTCAGCCTTTGATCTTGAGGATATCACTACATAGTATAAAACAAAGTCGCCTTTTCTGTCCCTATATCCCTATGTGCGCTTAAATCTTTAAAACTACGCAATGGATTTTGATGCGGTTTTTTCCAATAGATAGAGTGATTCAAGAGGAAGGTTTATATGTATAGTACATGCATCATATACTAAGGCTAATTTAGTATCAGCATTGCAGCCGTGCGAAGCCGGGGCGGGTCGCTAGTTAGGTAATAAAATGTAACAACATAGGTACCTAATTAAACCACGCCGTTAACTAATTTAGCTTATTAGACCAGCATCTTTTGCAAGACTATAAAACATGGAGTTCTTATCTTGTAGTAACTGTTCTGGAGGCGCGTACTCAGCAAGCTGACCCTTGTCTAGCACCATGACCTTAGTGGAATCCATGATGGTGTTGAGCCGATGGGCGATAGTAATTACTGTGCAATCTGCGAACTCGGAGCGTATGGTTTTCTGCAACAAGCAGTATTTAGTTAGTTGGCGGGTGTGTGGCGCTGGCCCACCGACATGTTCTCGCCGCCCTCCTACACAGAGTGCAGCAACCCAGTCTGTGACTCTGACACGACGAGAAGTAGCACTGCGCACCTGGATGAGCTCGTCGGTGTGCAGGTCGACGGCGGCGGTGGCCTCGTCCAGCACGAGCAGCGGCGTCTTGCGCAGCAGCGCGCGCGCCAGGCACACGAGCTGGCGCTGCCCCACCGACAGGTTCTCGCCACCCTCCGACACCTCGTGATGCAGCCCAGTCTGTAACCCTGTCACCACGTATGCACATGAGCACTGACTGTACGAGCTTCAGTAGACAATATCCAGTAATTTGCTCGCTAAATACCAGAATCTGAATATTAGTATTGGTATTTATAAGGAAATATTAATAGTTACATATGCAACAAGTTTTAATTATTTTTTGCTGTGTCGTTAGCTTAGCGAGTAGGTCATACGTGTGGTACTCTCGCATCCGCGGCAGCCTTCTTGTCCGTCACATTACAGATAAAATGTAGGAGATAGGTCTTCGTTGGTGTGGCAACCGTCAGGCTATGTGGGTAACAAATGTCTGATTATGCAAACTCCACCGGATTCGATACGATGGGTAGGCAAGAAATATTGGTTTGATGTAGAAGATGCCATGCGTGGTTTCACTACTAGGGATACCCAAGACCGAAGGCGAACTAAAGGAGTAAAAGCCGGAAGGCGCTAGTCTGATGCAATAGGGACACAGCGCTCTGTGATGATGGTGTCGGGGAATACGTATTCTGGTGATTTCTACTCACCCAGCACGAAAGGTTTTAGATGAGCGTGCTCCAATGCGCGCCAGATGTCGTCATCAGAGTAGGTTTCGAATGGATCCAGATTCATGCGCAATGAGCCTGAGAATAATACTGGATCCTGCGGGATGATGGTGATGCGCGAACGCAGCTGATGAAGACCTATCTTGCTAATGTCCAGTCCATCGATGAGTATACGACCATTTGTCGCCTCCATGATCCTATGGAAGACTTATATCAGACGAGCGCACGGTTGACCACATCACATTTCATCAATAAAGTGTGGGATTATTATAACTACTGGTATAAAAATTAAAAATAACAGTTCGGTGGTGTACCTAACCATATTTAATACATAGGTATAGTTAGGTGCGTACCTGAACACTTGAGTACCTACATACAGTTAGGCACGTACCTGAACACTTGAGTACATATAGTTAGGCGCGTATTGAGTACATATAGTTGGGCGCGTATCTGAACACTTGAGTACATAATATAGTTGGGCGCGTACCTGAACACTTGAGTACATATAGTTGGGCGCGTACCTAAACACTTGAGTACATATAGTTGGGCGCGTACCTGAACACTTAATACATAAGTTGGGCGCGTACCTGAACACTTGAGTACATATAGTTGGGCGCGTACCTGAACACTTGAGTACATATAGTTGGGCGCGTACCTGAACACTTGAGTACATATAGTTGGGCGCGTACCTGAACACTTAATACATAAGTTGGGCGCGTACCTGAACACTTGAGTACATATAGTTGGGCGCGTACCTGAACACTTAATACATAAGTTGGGCGCGTACCTGAACACTTGAGTACATATAGTTGGGCGCGTACCTGAACAGGCCGAGCGTGAGCGTGGACTTGCCCGCGCCGGTGCGGCCGACGATGCCGAGCTTGTCGCGCGGCGCCACCGTGCACGTGACGTCACGCAGCGCCGGCTCCGCGCCACTGCGGTACGCCATCGTCAGCCCTTCGAACTGCACCGAGCCCGTCTCCGGCCACGACGCGCGGGGCCCCGGCTGCCTCACCCACTCGGCCTCCTGGGACCATTCATGGCTGCCGTTAGCTACTGTGAGCGAGTGTGGGCGACATGATTATACCAAGTCACTTACCTGATCAGTTTCAGCATACTCCTTCATGCGTTCTACTGATACAATATCAGTTTCAAGTGAAGATGCCACTTGAACTAACCAGCTCAAAGTTTGGGTAATCTAATAAACCAAAATAATCATTAAATATCATTTTAATTAAAATAACCAATATTAGGCATTGAAACATTTACCTCTAACGTGTAGCTAATAGAAAGACCTGCGAGACCTGGACTAATACTCTCTCGACCGATTACTGCGAACAACGCGGCAAAGAATATGATAAGGCTGCCGACCACTTGTAGTCGAACTCCAAGCCACCTATCAGCAATCGACATCAGGTAAACAAATGACTGGTAATAGTCAACCTTTTTCTGGGATTCAACTATAAATCTGAAATTGAAGGTTTTATCTATACATTATAATAAAATGGTAGGAATGTCAAAACTGTACATTGAATATTTTTTTAAAGAATAGGTACTTGGGTGTGATCTACAATCGATATCGAGAGTGGGAGTGGGAGCGGGAGTGAAAGTGGACGCAATAAGCGCCTACCACGCGAGCAACAGCTAGTATGTCAAATATTGTTAACTATTGGTTGACTATATTATGATTGGGTACGTGAGTGACATCATATAAAACAGTGACGAGATTGGTTATAACTTTCAATAGAGGACAATTCTAAAAGTTAATTTCAACCTAACCAATTAATATCATAAAACATTCAAAAAGTAAGCAAACGTGTTGAACACCTTTGTCTTTGAAAGCATTGTGGCACCACAAGCAACAATCCTCTGTTTAGCACCTAATACATACCTGTCTTTAACTTTTAATTGATACAGGTTGGATGAAATGGCGGCAGGTCAAGGCTACGATATGTGACCCGCAGTTTCCCCTTAAGCTTAAGGGGAAAATTTATAAAACCATTATCAGACCTGCCGCCCTGTATGGGTCGTCATGCTTGGCTTTGAAAGCGAAGGAAGAAAGACAACTACATGTAGCGGAGATGCGAATGTTAAGATGGATGTGTGGTGTGACAAGAATGGACAGAATAAGGAATGAGTACCTACATTAGAGGAAGTTTGAAAGTTGCACCAATAAATGAAAAATTGAGAAGCGAGCGATTGTCGTGGTATGGACATGTTATGAGAAGAGATGAAAGCAATGTTGTCAAAAAGGTTCTAAGTATGAATGTGGAGGGCTTTAAGGGTAGAGGTAGGCCTAAGAAAAGATGGATGGAGTGCGTGAAAGAGGATATGGCAAGGAAGGGGGGTAACCAAAGAGATGACATCTGACAGGAATGAATGGAGAAAATATACATATTGCGCCGACCCAAATAATTGGGACAAGGGCAGGTAGATGATGATGACATACCTGTCTTTAACATCAAAAGCACGAATACTGGTTGCTCCCAAGATACTTTCGTTAAAATGTGACAAAATTGGCGAGCGAGCTACAGATTCAATCCTCATGAGCTGCCGTGATGTAGGCACGTAGAAACGTTGTATAGCGTAGTATAGTAGCCCGATAGGCAGTATCACAGTCATGAACATCGGCGTTGAGTAACTTATTACAAATATGGTTCCTATTACCTGTTGATGTAAATACTTAATATTAGGTACCACCGCATGCCTTAGAAATATACTTTGTTGTCCTGGTACACTTAGTAATAAGTTTTGCCTTCAGAATAATTTTTAAAATTGGAGTTATCACAATGAGTTAGTTTTTGCACCCAAAAACATTTCAGCAGTCGAAAGCAAAGAGCAGTAATAATTTATATACAGTTAAAGTTGCATGCAAATTTTCAGTTTGTGTTTTAGGATTATCGTTAAAAATGGGAAGGTCTTGTATAATATAGTCACAGTAATAAGCTTACGTCTAACAGATTGAAAAGGACACTGGCAAATTGCCAAGGAAGCGACGCATCCACAGAATCCACATCTTTAGAAAATCTTGAAACGATTCTACCAACAGGTGTCACTTCAAAAAATCTAAGAGGCGCTCTTAATACATTGCTCAACATTACTTCATGGAGGATTTTCGCGGCCCTCCAACAGGCCAAGAATGGTAGCAAATCCGCAATTAATGCTGTTATTCCTGAAACCAACCACACGACCTCTGTGAGCGTAGCGGCAAAGCGTTTGACTGCTATGTTACTGAGAGCGCCGCGCGCCGGTTCGATACCCGCTCAGTGCAAATATT
This sequence comes from Lithosia quadra, assembly GCA_963576445.1. Lineage (NCBI taxonomy): Eukaryota > Metazoa > Arthropoda > Insecta > Lepidoptera > Erebidae > Lithosia > Lithosia quadra. The sequence goes on along the minus strand of OY754880.1, from coordinate 5,533,674 downwards.
TATATGCATGAATGCGTCTACTTGTCTGTATTGGTCTAGGTGTATACATATATACATATACATACTATACTTTCTATGTATAATATATTTATTGGTACGTGTCACATACCTACACGTACCAATATACAAGTACCTACATATATAATACATAATGTACCAAAAAAAGTATCTAAGTACTTATGTATATTATCTGTATTCTAGAACTCGTAACACATCTATTAACGCTATGCTCACTTTGGTTCTGAAGAGCGTTGTGTAGAATCTTATCAAATCATACCAACCCTACAGGTACACTAAAATATTTCTGGTTATAGCCGCTACCTACAAAAGCGTTAATTGGAATAACTGACAAAACTTACCTTGCGCTAGACCGAAGCCTCCGTACACCCCGAGGTACATATCTCTTAACTGAGTGTTCACTGTACCATTTACGATCTAAGGAATAGACAAACAATCAATTAATGTGATATAAGTATATATATAGACCGTGTACGTCATGTAAAGGTAAAATATAAAACAAAATCGTTCACATTCTATTTTTCTAAATTACTTGACATGGATAGGTAGGTATATCGTTACGATGCGTGCTGGGTTAAATTCATCTCGTGGTGCAACAAGGCAACAAAAACGGCGGTGGGATGGCCGGATTCGGTCTGATACAGACCACCGACCGCCAGTTAGATGAATGGCAACATCGTTGGAATTTTGCAATTAAGGGGCACCATCTGTACCAGGTTTTTTCAGACGTTTGCCTGCGACTATGGCATGGCTTGAGGTGGATCACTGTGTCGCTCAATTTTTTTACAGGACATGGTAACTTTTAATTTTAGCATTCGTTCAAGCTAGTGGAATCATCACTCTGTCAGTATTTAACACCTTATTCTAACCAAACTGCTCATTAAATTCTTTGAATTTCGGAAGAGCATACACTACCATCAGTTCTACCCCGAGCACCTAATTTAGAAGGTGTCGCGTCAGTTTCAGAAAATATGGAAAACGGGAAAATCAACCTAAGACTACGACTAGGCAGACGGACTTGCCTAGACGTCGTGCCGCTCGACCAGGTGTGTAAGCACTAAAGGGATCATAGCCGAAACGACTTGTCGAGCATCTACTGCGAATAGGGCCGGATTTGGCGGAGAACTTCATTATTAAACTCATTACTCATACAGGTAAAATTAAATTTATAACTACCTACTTATACATATTTGTTGAATCATACAAACCATATTAGCATCGTTAGACCAACGCACTAGCCAAAAGTTGCCACCAATTAGTAAGCAGTCCATGAGAATGTATACAAGAATAGTCACCACCGCTGGGATTACACCAACATTGGATAAATAATGCATGTACACTGCCCATTTTACCTAAAAAATAAATAAGCACACTATTACAGTCAGTTTAATGCAGAATTGGTGTATTTGTTACTAGTCGTTAAACAGGCAGGTTTCTCTATTATGTCCGGCGGGGTGCGAGGGAAATGCACTATGGGCCACCTTACACCCTTTTTTTTTTTTTATCGTGCGGAAATCCCCATGGATACCACCCCCGTCGGCCATCGGGGGTGGTTATGTCGGGATCGAACCGACTAAAACCGCACGCCGTCTCGGGCCTTAGTAACCGGGGTGTAAGGTTACCCAATGGGCATATCCCTCGCACCCCAGTTGACCCCGGGCCATCTACGGTTTTATGCCTCGACCCCCTGAAAGGGGGGGTGGGGCGAGCATCGCGCCACTTCGCTGACGGTGGGGTGTAGGGTGACAGGAGGCCATCCTGTCACCCAGACGTCGGCGCGCAGACAATCAGCTCGCCCCCCGCTCGCTCCCCACTGTGCCATCTGCTAGTCAGAGGGACACGTGGAGAGCCTCGGAGCAGCCCTCTAGAGGGCCACTCCCACCCCGGCCGGATTGGCCGCAGGCAGCAGCGTCTCCCGTGGCGAGTGGGAGGCGCTGCTTGCCTCCGTTGCCCAGGTGCACCACGTGGGCCACCTTACACCCTGGCGTCAGTAGACCCTAAACGGCGTGCGGTTTGGGTCGGTAAGAGTCCGACATAACCTGCCCCGCTGGCCGCGGGGTGGGTATCCATGAGGTTTTCCGCACGGAAAAAAAAAAGGTTTCACTATTATGAGCTTTTGCGTAACTATAATATGTCGAGAGTGGGTAGGAGTACCTAAATATAATAATTATGCTGAATTAAGTATTGTAACACAATACTAATTTACAAGCTATGTTGCTTCAGGTTGCGCTATACACATCCAAGAGAAGTATAGGTGGACTGAAATGCAGTTAAGTGCATTGGCCTCCATATTAAGATTCACTGTGCCGTAGAAATGCATAACACAGGCGATTTAGGACGAAGTATTCCTCATAATAGTAAGAAGAATACTTCATCCTAAATTCTCAACAGCCATAACATAGCGAACAGCACAATTCTTAAAAATAAACAGGTTAAAGTTTACACGGCAACGAAGTTTAATGATAGTAATAGCTCCTCTTCATCTTTTCTATTAGTAGCTTCTGCAGTTGTTGCAATTACGTCAATTTAAAAAAGTAGAATATAAATTTTCAAAAAAAGTAAATAACAGCGAGTCAAATAAGGTGGAGTACCTAATGTCAATTTTTCCATTCAGCAGTATGTACCTAACAGTTAACATCAAATACCACTTACTCTCCCAGTCTCTGCTATCTCTACGTCAACAAGTTGATCGAAATCGTTTTCCTTCTCGTTTTCGTCTATTTGTTCCTTGTTTGCTTTTTCGTCATTATCACCTGATAAAATCATGTAAAAACATCAAATATTTCAGTCATTCATTTCAGTGGAAAGTTACTCAAGCACAGAAAATATTATATCAAACTACCTACTAGCCTATACCCGCGGCTCCGCCCGCATGGATGCCGGTTTTCAGTTTTCTCATGCACAGAAAATATTATATCAAACTACCTACTAGCCTATACCCGCGGCTCCGCCCGCATGGATGCCGGTTTTCAGTTTTCTCATGCACAGAAAATATTATATCAAACTACCTACTAGCCTATACCCGCGGCTCCGCCCGCATGGATGCCGGTTTTCAGTTTTCTCATGCACAGAAAATATTATATCAAACTACCTACTAGCCTATACCCGCGGCTCCGCCCGCATGGATGCCGGTTTTCAGTTTTCTCATGCATAGATTTTAAGTCTGACCAAGACCTTTCAAACAAAACTGCATTAAAATTCGTTCAATAATTGCGTCCATTGCGAACAAACAGACAAGAATAAAAAAAATTGTGTTCAGAATCGTTCATATAACCCAAATATTTTATTTTAAATATCTCCAATGAATGTACAGACACCATTTTACAATAGTAGGTACACATACAGTCATATCATCAGGTAAGTACTAGATAAGTTATCATAGTACCAGATACAAAATTTTGTATAAACTGTAAAGGATTGTTGTAGGATATGCAGTTATCTAGGTGGGTATTGTGTACAGATATCTTTTAGGCAGAGCGCACATTCTTGACACGATAGTCTACAGATAGACAACCAAAACATCAAAGTATGTACGCTTAGAAAAAAACAAAGCTGTCTAAAGACTATCTTGTCTCCAATGCGGTAATGCCAAATGTGCAGTAGCCCTTACACTTCAATCTGCTAATATTGTACCTATTGTTGTGATTTACCTGCGCCAGTCGTTTCCGATTCAACAGAACGAGCACCGGAAGACAAGGACCGAGCCCACTGCAATTTGCGTTGAAATTCTGAACCCAGTTTACTTTGTAGATCCTGTTTAATGGTTTCTAAATCTGAAAAATGAAACGCAACAAATTTGAGTATTCTTGGCCGCTAGTGGGAAGAAGCGGCGGATTTTTGAGTTGCCTGGAAGAAAATCTCCATACAAATGATCCCGACGACATAATGGAAGCACAAACCTCTACCGTCAAATTCAAATTTAGGGACAGCATCAATCACGAAAGTGGCAACGGCGGTTAGGTACGTTATGTCGAAGTAGAGTTAACTAAAACTACATGTCTGATGGAACCTCTTGCCGGGAGTTACCCACGGAGCGAAATGCCCGCTAGTTCTCGACAGGTCTTGACCACCATTGCTGGCGAGTTCGCTTTTGAAGAAAACCAAGCTCTCCTCACCTTCTGAGAAGCGCCATTTCCTCTGACAGGTCATTAGAATAACAAGCTGCACAGTCTATGTACCTAATGGTGACCCTCTCCTTTACCTTCAGCTTACCATCAGGTGAGGTGAAGTCAAATTGATGTGTCCTATATATATAATGCATTAATACGGTACCAATAACCATCGAGCTGCTCTTATGATGTACTAGGATGTTGTTCATAGTAACTGCATAAGTAAATAAATACTTGTCATAAAAAAAATTATTATAAGTATAATTTCATAGGTTTCTTACGCACAGCTATATCGGTACCACGTGAGATGCTACTTACCTTCAGTCGAAGCGGTTTGTTCAGCTAAGGTCAAATACTGCAACAAGAAATCAGCAAATGCCCCTTTCTTGTCAAGGAGCTGTTGATAAGTACCACATTCCGACACTTCTCCCTCGCGTAGTACCAACACTAAGTCAGTTTGCGACAGGTAGGAGATGTTGTGAGTCACCCACACACGCGTTTTATTCTGTAGCAGACCATTTGGACCTATAACCTGTTGAATAATTACATGTGTTATTAATACCACCCCTTATTAATGTTTTAAACGGGTTTCGAGGGGTCATCTTAAAGTCGTAGATGGCCCAAAGTCAGCAGGGATACGAGGGAAATGCCTTAACCTTGCACTGCGGTATTTGAGACCCGATCGGTTTGAGACCGACACAACATAGTTATTGTGTTAGTTTGGCTTAGTTACATAAATTTAATACGCATGAATCGACTGTATTAGTAGAACGACCGCTAACAATTAAATGTTCTGGGTTTAATTAGGCCTGAAGGTCTACAATGGAAAGATTAATTATAAAGTTACAGAATTACCAATCAAGCAAACGATCTGTATGGGAGCATACAGATGAACATTTTTTAATATTCGGTTTTTAATTTTGTATTTAAGACTTGTTCTTATTTTGGTCTTAAGTTAATTTTACGTTTAGGTAGGTACCTAATTTTAACGCTACCTGCTCGAAAATGTGTTTCCCAACGTGTGAGTCCACTGCGCTGAGCGGATCGTCCAGAAAGTAGTTGTCGGCGTCACAGTACACCGCACGCGCCAGAGCAACACGCTGCTTCTGACCTCCTGATAGGTTTATACCTAAAAACATTGAAATATCAATAAGTACCAATCTAGTTGGCTCGTCATTCGAATATAAGTAGGTAGGTATAATTTTCGAGTCTTACCTTTCTCACCAATTTCCGTCTGGTCACCACCGGCCAAGATGGCTAAGTCGGTTTTCAATGCGCACGCTTCGATAACTTCATTATATTTTGATTTAATTAATGGCTTCTCAAATAAAATATTATTTTGCACAGTGGCGTTTTGTATCCATGCTTGTTGAGCTACGTATGACGTAGTGCCTGAAAATATACGGTTATAAGATAGAAAAAAGACAGGAATAACACTGTTGCCCTTTGAAGTAAGTACTCACTGGAAGTACTGGCAAACAGGATATAGGAATTAATGTCTGCACGCGAAGACCAGACGTCTCAAATCCCGAGAAGGTAGCCTGAGCTAGCCTAGTCCATCGATCGAGGTTTTTGGATTGGGTCTGATGATCTCGGCGAGACTCCATAACACCCAAAAGAGATACATATTAGAGTGATTGTTTAACATACGTACCCCTAACGTTAACTCGACCGGAGAGTTTATCCATCTCACCCAGCAGAGCAGCGAGCAGCGAGCTCTTGCCGGAGCCCACTGCGCCAACGACGGCCACCAGTGAACCACGTGACATGCGCACGTTCAAGTTCTTAAGTACCGGTGTCGCGTCTTCCCCGCCCCAAGAAAAGTTACCGTCTTGTATCAAAATCTGATCAGCTGAAATTTAAACTTACCAGTTACAGTGCTTGCTATATTTATGTTTTATATACCTACTAACGCTTAATATTCTCAGATGGATCGGCAAAGGCGTATTACACACTCCTACGTTGAAACAGGGTAAAAGGAAAATTCCGAAAATAAAATAGTTGAAAATTAATGTGAATTTTCAACCTTTTTTTACTACTTGAATACGACGAAATCTAACTTGGCCCATATCTTTTCATCATGTTAACGCAGGACCTTTTGTTACCTAATAGGGACTGTGAAGTATTTGGTATAAACTTCAACTTGCTAGGTCCACCCGTTCCTGAGAAAATAGGTGACACACGGAGAGACAGACGGACAAGAGAGTTTATAAGGGTTTCTTTTACCTTTTTGTACGGAACCCTAAAAAGCCTCCTTTTTAGGGTTCTATTTTCGTATTAAAATTATTATTGATATCACTTGACCATTAAGTAAGCCTCTACCCCTTAGATCCATGCCTAATTTATGATATTTGGTGATGTTCAATTTATATAACTTGTTTCTACTCACGTTCATTAGCATTGTGCTCTATCATAAGTGTATCTAATTCTTCAGAATTCAGGAATTCATTCACTCTCTTGACGCTCACACAAGTCTGTTAAAATACAAGGATGCTTTTTAAATGAGACAGAAAAAATATAGCTAAATAATTATTCATAGCCATGTTTTTGGAACCAACCTGTATAAAGGTCGATATGACATGAGGCAACACCGACATTGGGGAACGCAGTATATTGAAAAGAGATAACGCTACGAATGCTCTTTTTGAATCGAGAACTTCTGTGTCGTTTACCAATACAAAACACATGAATGACATCAGCGATACCTGAAAATAGATGACCTTCATTATAGGCTCCTAGCAAGATACGTTTGTATCTTTCCTTATGTTATGTATTATAAATACTTACCAGAAAAGGTGTACAGAACCATACAAACGTTGAAATGGAGTTATAATAAGCAATCGTCTTCAAAATTTTCAATTCTTTATTTCTTATTTTAAGAATGTACTCCTGAAAGCTTAGCTCCCAGGCGTATATTTTAAGAACCTAACACAAAAGAAAGTTAAAATTATAGGTATAATTATTTCAAAAACTTATCTAGACCTTTTCAAATTATTTCTCTTTTTCTTATTTAAGCTATTTATTATTATTTCTCTTACTTTTATGCCATTAAGTATTTCGCTCATAAGCTTAATTCTTTCGTCTTTATATTGCATCAGTTTTGTTTGTTGTTTCTCCTGTAGGCTAGCAATGAATGCATTGAACGGTATAAACACAATGATAACTCCCAGACCGGCCAGTACTGACGGCCCCAACTGATTCCATAAGAAGTACAGTGCCAACGCTATTTGCAATGGTGCGGACCATAACAAATTTAGAAATGCCAAATCGCTGAACCTGTAGTATCAAACACAAAACAATTGTTACCTTAAAGTCGTACTTATTTTTTCATGCGTTAATTCTTACTCATATCCTATGGCGATATTCTTTACTTGAGAATACTTATTTAGGAAACGTACCTGCTTACATCAGTAGACATCAGGTTAATAATTTCGCCCACTGTAGACTTCTTTCGAGCTTCATTAGACAAGCTTAGGGCTTTCTTATAAACCATGCTGCTCAACGCGCAATTGATCTTTACGCCCACAATAGATGTCTTTAAAAAATACTGCCCTATGATGAGGGTCTGTATGAAAGAACAAACAAACATACCCACAGCGTAAAGGTAACCCTTCCACATAGGCTCGTCACCCTGAACAAAACCTATAAGTAATCTGAAAAGGTAATACAGAAATTTTGAAAATGCTTCTTGCATTATGTTTTTATTTTATTTATTTATTCATGTTATCCACAATACAAGTTAATAAAACTAAAGAGTAACAATATGTAGGTACTCACCTAAGGAGCTCTGGTGCCGCGAAAGTAAGTACATCATTACATATCTTCAATGCTATCCCGACTAAAAACGACGCGCCGAAAGCTTTACATATAATTGGCAATACAGAGAGCAGCTTCTTAACTTTTTTTTTACCTTGTATACAGGACGTCTCTGCATTATCTGAAGCAATTGACCTTCTGGAATTTTAAATATTTTGTTCTATAGTGAACAGTTTTCACTAGATGCTTTTTCAGAGTGCCTACCTGCTATAACTACGGCACTAGCAAAGCTAGAATAGAAAAAAACTGTACCTAATTATTTAGATCGGAAAAAGAGAACATCTAGGACGGGACATGACCGCGACCAGTCATTTACAGGCGAAATACTCTTTCCAAATGAGTTACCTGAACCTGGACGGAGACATGGACTTGGCAATCTAAATTATTAGGAAAAGTTAGCATTCTAATTGCTTAAAAACTTCATTGAGATCTGAACCTATAAGTATATCCACAGGGTCGGTCGGCTTTTCAGTCTAACTAACGAAGCGGCTGAACTCGATATTTTTTATGAAGCGACTGTCATCTAACCTTCACAACCTATTGGCGATATCGAAGTTCTGTATAGTTAGACCTGTAGGATCGGACTTTGATGGCTCTAACATCCGGCTCGAAGGACCACGTGTACGGGCAATCGCAGCCGTACAGGGAATGATTGAAATAAAAAATTAAGTTAAGGACAACTCATGTATTATTAATTTATTTATTATTGCCTTAGCTTAAACTAAATTGGAATGTTAATTAAGTACACCCGAACCTGGTGATGTACGAAATGATACGAATTACTTAACGATGAAATCTCTGGTCTACTATCCGGTGTAAAATGCTGAACGCGCGCAACGTGACTATACGATGGTTGTATGTTGGTATTTTTATCATACAAAAGTAAATATACCTACGTAATAAAAATACACTTACGATTCACGTTTCCTTAAAGCACGATGCCAAAATTTTTCAAATTTTGCAACAGCTTCCTTAGAAACATGTTGAGGGTTCAAAGGCCACAAGTCATTTTCAGTTAAAGTTCTTCGATAGCCCGTTACAGCTATTGGATCGAACCAGCTAAACGTGAGCCGGCTGGGGAAGCCTGATGAATTTTCTGGGGATTGTCTCTGTTTAATAAGAATATACTTAAGATTAATAATTATTAAAACAAATACAACAAAACAGAGATTAAATAAAATCAAAAAACGATCTTGGAATACGATATCACAGAGTGGATCTAATGTGGGTCTTATTTAGTTTAAATGCATTTCAAGGCCCCATTATCACCTCTTCTTCTTCAACTGAGTGCCAATATTGGTTGGCTCCAAGGGTTTCACTGTGAAGCCACAGATCCACAAATTACCTTACTTTCATATTTGGTTTACCTTGGATTTTACAGGACCTATATATATCTGAGTCCACAACCCCGAACGGTAAAAGCTGCGTACCAACTTGCATGTGAGGTTAGCCTGGACTAAGATTTTGGTATACCCAATGATATTATACATGTAAAAAGAGGCAGATATGTCATTAGAGCGCGCCTGGTGAAGACGCGAAAAAGTCCCAATTGGGACATTTTTTGACGGATAATGTTTATAGCTGTCTTTTTTACTCACGTGCTTATCCCATCTTTCATACTACTTTAACGCTAATTGTCAACAATTGTCAATGTGGATCAGATTTGAGGTGTCAGTTACTATGAACGTAACATATCTATTGTTTAAAAAATCATTGGGTATACCCTCATATGGGCTACCCCATATATATATCAAACCCAGATAAAGATAAATAAAAGCGTGATAAAATACCTCGTCATAAACATAGGGTGTGTTCCTAGGCGGTAAATCCGCGAAACAGTTCAATATGAACATTACTACAACTAGTAAGTAGTACACGATATAACTTGCAAAATTATATCGGACATACGCGTCGTCCGCTGCATTATAGTTCATCATCTCAGTTCTCAGCTGAGGTAATCCAGCCAAAATTAATAGTAACCAGAATATGAAAAGTACTCCAGAAGTTCGTATGCCATACTTTCTGTTGTATGATAATAGCGTTGCTGATAACACCTGAAACAGATTTTTGCATTAAATATTATCTTATGCATACATAGTTTGATAAGTTTATTTAAATAAAGGTAACATAATTAATTACTATACCTACAACTACATAATACCAAAGATCATGGTCTTTGACAATACCTACATTCCTAAGCCTTTTTATTTACCGCTCTAAACGTAATACTGTGAAATTCAACCTAAAAAACCTATGAAAGTAAAGCGTTGAAGACAAGAAATGGCGGCGCGGTGGCTAACCATGTGTGACTGTGTGAGCGAATTTTGGGTTGCAATGTGTTACCCAAATTGCTGACTTGTTGTAGTTGTACGCATCCCGTCCATTGGTTTTTTTAGGTTCATAGTCTACGCCGCGTTCGTTTTCCGGTGGTAAAACTATGTTTCATCAGCACGAAGTGCCAGCTCTACAGAAAAAGTAGGTAGCTAGAAGGTACCTACATGTACAACTGGATCGTGGGTACCTATCCTTCTTCTTTACCTGTCTTTCCCTCCTTTGACCGTATTTCAGTAGATTTTTATATTGAAGTGTTTATTCATGAAGATACGAGTATCCATAGCAAGTAACAACTCCAGTGTTAATATACCCTAGAGATTAACAATTTACATTAAGTTTGTTTTTATTATACCAATTAGGTGGCAGACAGGTACATGGTTCACCTGATGTGAAGCGGTCACCATGATCTAAGGACGTGTGCAACACCAGGGACGTCACACTCGCGCTGCTGACCCTGAGGAGAGGAATGTCCCCCTCTCCCCCATTCGTTACTAGCATACATTTATTTTACATTTGTTACTAGCTTATTAGAACAAAATGGGAGGGATATCTTCAAAGAATATCTAATAGTTCCTAAGTACAAAGGTCGCGCCAAGCATCTTGAGACATATTCGGCTAGGATGAGGACTGAAAAACCAATATAATATGAAACTAATGGCCGCCTTACGAGCCAGTGCGATTACCTATTGCTTGTGCTATATTATGCAAACACATCTTCGATAGTGTGACCCGAATGATAACTTCATTGATTTATTTTGATATAAGTAGGTATAACCTACCTGTTAAAAGAGGACCAAGTTCCTAGTGGCTATTAGTTCGTCTGAAAAAGAATTGAAATCCAATCCAATGCAAAGTTTAGGTAGATGCACTTTAAAATCGATCACAGGTTAATTTAATTATACAATTAATCAAGTGTTACGCATGAAAACCTGCCAAGTTGAAATTTAGATGATTATGATCGGTCTCTTTTTAACAGGTAGCGGTGGGTAGCGGTAGTGAACGCGGCCGCTGCGCAGGAGGCGCGGGTTCGATCCCCGCTCAGTGCAAATAGGAATTTGTATGCATGAATATGGATATTTGCATTGATCTGGTCGTGCCTCGGAGAGCACGTTAAGCCGTCGGTCCTGGTTGCCATGCAAACATCTATCTGGCAGTCGTTACGGGTATTTGGAGCCCTAAAAAGTCCAACAACAACGGTCTAGCTGCATTGCTTCGATATCGCCTACGGCCTAATGTCAACATTGGGTTGTGAAGGTCAGATGGCAGTCGCTTCACGGAAAATATCGAGGTCCAGCCAAATAGCGGACCCCAGACTCCAAGTTGAAAGCTTTGGATGCGACTGGGATTAACGCTAGGTTGAAGAAGAAGTTTTTGGTGGGATTTCAATACTTTTTTTCAAGAATTTCATGGATTCGATTAAGACAACTCACGCTTGACCGATTTCTTAAATTTCTTATTTTTTTATTTATCTACATGTATAACACACGATCGGTGTGTCAAATTTCATAACGCTAGGACAATTGGAAGTGGCCTAGAGATTTTGATTAGCGGTCAGTCAGTCAGTGCCAAAATTTCAGGATCTACTTAAGCTATATCTATGAAATTTGGCATACTGCTTTAGTACTATTATTATGATTACGTAGGTACAATTCACAGTACAAGCTACAGGGGGTCAAAAGTGGGTCGAAATGGTTCGCGTAAACGGTGTACGGCCTGTTGCTGGAACTTATCCAGCGCACGGCCTTGCACTTAGATAAGCATCATTTGAATCACATTCATAGTAAATCGATAAAAATACAAACAGATAACGGCTGAGAGATAGGTGCTATTACTCATGTTCACAGCCATTAGCCAGCTCACCACGTGATATAATATGTTATTAGGTACATTTCATAACTTATGTAACAGCTGTTTCATTTAGGTATATCATAATTATAGAATTGTGGGGATCTTGTGAGTTAGGGATAACTTTGTGTCTAATCGTAGAAGAGATAAATACAAAAATTAAAAATAATTCACTCGTTGCTCCACTGACCATCAGTTGGAATAATCAATTGTAGGGCACGCCATAGTAGCGGCGGTAAGACCCATCATGGAGGACTGGCCAGAGAAGCGACATAAAAGCCTTTCGTATCGACTGCCGCAGGTGATCACAGAGAAGGAGTGCTTCGGGGACCACCTGGCAGCCAACATATAAGTACCATCACTGTGATGCAAGCGTGTACTGCACACGTTGGTGGGTTGCCCAGCGTGGGTGGTGCCGAGACAGGCCTTCGTGGCTGCCCTCGGAGTGGGCGTCCTAACGCTGCCGCTGGGAGTCTTGCTCACAGCGAATGGTACGCATGGTGATGGCATTATTAGAGCATACCTTATTAATTTTCTCCACATGGTATGGTAACCATTTGAACACAGGTCTCATTGCTAGGGATGCCTAAGACCATGCGGAGTGAAGTTTTGCACTATAATATGGTGCTACAAATCATATTATAAGGGTGCTACCTAAGTCCTGGATGGATTAATTTTCGAATTGGAAAATGTCAGTGAAAACTCGCCATGGTGTTGGCAGTAAAATACTAAAAAAAGTGGCTATGCCGTATGCATCTACAAGGGCTCCAGGGGTAAGGGAAAGATAGGGTAGGTAAGCCCAGGTCACCTTTGTCAGACTGCTTTCATTCAACCCCTCCACATATCCAAACAATCTAAGTATCCCTGCCTCTAAATTGGTCACTACATTTTCTATCATCAGCAATGATCCCTCACTCAGTCAAATAAACCAATGAATCATTTTAGCTGGGAAGAAAGATATAAATCAAGTCTGTATAGCTAACCTGGTGTTGGTCAAAAGTAAAATATACAATGGGTGATACTTACAAAAGTCAGCAATTTCACAACTGAATCATAATAATCAGCCTCAAAAACTGTGTTCTGTTTTGTAGATGACATATAAATAACTTGGCCACAGTCTATTATTTGCAACAGTATCAGGACTGTTGTAACAAACTGTTTGCTAATATTTAGTTTATTCCGTGGTATATTGGCATCTTTACTGATAACCATTTGGTATACTTCAATCAAAGCTGCTAGCCATAGGTATCCACATGGGACCCATACAAGCACAGTTTTTTGAAAGCATGGTGTGAAATCTGGATTAGTTGTATTCCATGTGAGGCTGGTGTTCTAAAATAAGTGTAAAAATTAATTAAATATTGAATTGAAATTGAAAACAAACTTACAGACAATGTATTTAGAGAGGGTACCTAGTTTTAATGCTAAAAACATTCAGTTATAAGTTAATCTTCAACCTTTATCTTTAAAAATGAAATAAATGGATGGGTAAGTATGAGAGTTTAGGTATTTAGTACTTACTTAGAGTAAATATGAGTTACCGATGATATTATATCAACTTTTCGAAACCATACATGATTTGTAGTGTTATAAATAAAATGCAGTTTCCTTAAGCGTTATTCATAAAGAATAAAATAATACAATATTGAAGTAATTAACTACTGCAATGCAACTACATACATATCTACTTACATAGGTACTTTTGAGATTTTTTTTTGCAGATTATTTGGATTACAGTTTCATTTTGAAAATACTACCGTGACTACAAAGTGAGCGAGTGAATAGGTATTGTAAAAGTTTTATATAAATAAATTTGAAAAATTGCGCGCATGTCAGGCAGATCGGCTAACCCCTTTCGAATACCTAAGTATAAAAAATTGCGTGTAAAAACTACTAGGATATGTGGGTTTCCTCACCTACTAAAATAAGATGGATATACATTATATCGTGGGACCCCGGATCCCAGGAAAACAATACATACAATATTTAAACTTAAATAAAAATAAACATTGCTAGCGAATTGCACAACATTGAAATTCGAAAAGATCACTGAAAAGTTACTTACCGAATGATGTTATAACTTACCCAAAATGTAGATCCACAAAAATAATCCATGGTTGAGATGGCAGTCATTATAAAGACAATTAGAAACTAGTAATGTAATAAAATATTTTAAATTTAGCGCACAAACAAACACCTGCACCGAAGCAAAGTTTTTGACACTGACTGGCTGATTTACTGAAAGCATAGAGTGTATTTATAGATTATAGATAATAGGAAAGAAAATAAAACTAAAACTGAACCACAGACAACCGGTGTTGCTAGCTAGGCTTTTAAAAAAGGTGGAAAATTACGTATATTCGATTATTTAATTGTACCTATTGTGAGTTCGTGGATCTGAAGGATTAAATATCGAATGTTTTGTTGTAGTAATTCCTTAAAATAGTCAATATAATTAGGCAAATGAAATATATACATACTTGTGTTGAATACTTGAACGTATATTCCTGTGTAGTCGATTCGGGTCGATATCCGAGCATTGATTGCAATATTGCATGCGGCGATTATGATTATGTACAACTCATCAGCAGGTGCAGCAGGCTTACATTTATGTTTAGACTGGCTCCAGCAATATACTGTACATTTGAATAAATTTAGATTGTCGTAGTCACCTATCCGGTTCGGAGTAGGTACCTACTCATACGGGTGATGGCCCGGTCCAACAGATTCAGCACCGTATGATCATCAATATCTACTCTATGGTCACCTATAAGTGGTGGTCATGGTCTAAGAAACAATTACACCATGGTGATATTCCAGTCTGTGTCGTTCCTTCCAATGAGTTACCACAATTGAATAAATGCCCCACGTGCCAAAGGGCATAAACTCATCACTGGTTACCACTCATTACCGTCTGGGCCGTCTTATCGCTGTCTGCGATTTCTTCCAGACAACCAGTATGGACTGTATTATGGGAATCTGGGTAGTTAGCGCCAAAGTAGGTGATGATTGCACAGATTTAAAAAAAAAAACTAAACGAAAATTGTTCAATATGATGTAATCAATTTTTAATATTTCACTAGAGCACAGAATGATATAGTATTCTATATATATACTAACTTCTCTCTATAATTCTGTATTATATATACTAAAGACTAGAGCCTACAAGTATACAGGATGAATTTTTCAAAAGGGATTGGATGGCCAAATCCGAAAATATAAGGAATAGCGAAAAATGGTCAAAGGAGTCGCGAGCCCGATTTTGATGAAACTTAAAACCTCATCATTAGATTTTTGATAAACCAATAAACCTAGCTGAGAATCGAACCCGTTGATTTTGAAAAAAAAAACACACCCTTTATTATTACACCATACGATAGTATCGCTGTTAAGAAACAAATTCTGCGAAGTAATGATATACGGCAAATTTAAGGAAAATTTGGAATTTAATAAAATTCATGTTTCATGTACCTATTTGTTTCGTTCGAAATCCCAGAAAAGATCGTAACTATTCCGTGTTTTAAATTATACTCAGAATGATTATAATGATTGATGTTTTTTTAAAGAAGATGAAGCTCCAGCCCATAATAGCCGTAAAAGAGATTTAGGTTTAGCAGTTTGACGCAAATTTTATTGCAAGGCATGGTCTTGTGCCTTGACCAGTGACATCCCTGGATCTTACTCCCTTAGATTACTTTCTCTGTGGGTATGTCAAAAACGAAATTTATAAAGACACATATGATACAAAGATACAGTTCTGTTGATGACTTGAAACGTTCTTTGGAGAATATTCTAAACGGAATCAATAACATTCTAATATTGAATGCAGTACGATCCTTGAGGTCTCAAATCCAGCTATGTATTGAAAACAATGGTCTACATTTTGAAAAATAAAATGTATTTTGTAAAAGATGAGCTCTTTCCTTTAGTTTGCGGTATGTCATTACTTCCCAGAGTATGATCCTTAATAGCAACACTATCGCATGGTGTAATAATATAGGGTGTGTTTTTTTTTTCACAATCAACAGGTTCGATTCCTAGCTAGGATTATTGGTTTTTCAAGAATCTAATGATGAGGTTTTAAGTTCAATCAAAATCGGGCTCGTGACTCCTTTGAGCATTTTTCGCTATTCCTTATAGTATCGGATTTGGCCATCCAAGCCCTTTTGAAAAATTCACCCTGTATAAGCATCATTTTCAGAAATTTCAGATTTCAAGAAACATGCATTACTTAAGTAGCTCAAAACCTAATTTTCAAAATTATAAGATGATCATCTACTTTTGACGCTGACTATACGATACGATTAGATCAGGATGTATCTAAAGATTACCGGCTTCTACTTCCGAATTCGCATTGACCGTGTAGTTATCGATATAACTACACGGTCAATACGAATTTGTCTTGTTTGGCGTCAGGGTACTCAGGGTAATCAAGATACTTGGTCCACGGGATGCGTGTGGCCTCCAGGAATCTCAGCAATAATAGTCAAGGAGACTTGCAATTATTACGCATGCTGCTTTCTCGTTCAAAGGCTTTCCATAGCAATTCAGAGCACTGCAACCAAAGCAATGCTGATCGCAAATCTAGGTAAATGCACTCAAAATTCAAATTTTCTAGTAGGTTTAAGTCAGATTTAATTGTTAAATAACTAATTTGTATCTATTAACAATTGTACAATATTTTATAAATAAATAGAAGATGAAAATAAGAAAGTAATGTACTTAATAATACTGTCAACCTCGTTGAGGCCATGCCTGATGATTCTTAATAAAATAATTAAACTTATGTCTTAATAAGATTTTAGAGTTGCGCCGAAATAGATTTAGCTTATTAGACCTGCATCTTTTGCAAGACTATAAAACATGGAGTTCTTGTCCTGTAGCAGCTGTTCTGGAGGCGCGTACTCAGCAAGTTGACCCTTGTCTAGCACCATGACCTTAGTGGAATCCATGATGGTGTTGAGCCGATGGGCGATAGTGATCACTGTGCAGTCTGCGAACTCGGAGCGTATGGTTTTCTGCAACAAGCAGTATTTAGTTAGTTGGCGGGTGAGTGACGGGTCTCACGACGAGTAGTAGCACTGCGCACCTGGATGAGCTCGTCGGTGTGCAGGTCGACGGCGGCGGTGGCCTCGTCCAGCACGAGCAGCGGCGTCTTGCGCAGCAGCGCGCGCGCCAGGCACACGAGCTGGCGCTGCCCCACCGACAGGTTCTCACCGCCCTCCGATACCTCGTGGAGTAACCCAGTCTGTAAGCCTGTCACCACGTATGCACATGAGCAGTGACTGTACTAGCCTCGGCAGATATTAATTAGTCATTTGGTCGCTATAAATCAAAACCTGAATAGTACTTATAAGGAAAATTTAATCTTTTTTTATTCGATATTGTCTTTTTAAATTCCAATAAAACTTACAGGAGAAGGTTTACAAAAGTAACAACATATTATACAAGTTACAATTCTTCATGTTAATGAGTTTTAAGTTAGACTTTCAAAATTACGCGGAAAAACGCAAGTGTAGGTACGAGGAATTCAGTTCGGAGGCGAGTATAGAAAACGCCTTTAGGAAGTCCTAAAGTTTCCCGTACGCATGATACTGCAATGATGTTTGTGCAAATTCAGTTTTAATCAAAATTGAACTCGAGTTTCTTTTGAGTACTTTTCGCTATTCCTGATCTCTACTAACGACCTAATTTATTTCCTCGTATTGTGTATTTTTTTTATATCTGGACACTTCTCTGGTGATCTGTACTCACCCAGCACGAAAGGTTTCAGATGAGCGTGCTCCAATGCGCGCCAGATTTCGTCATCAGAGTATGTTTCGAATGGATCCAGATTCATTCGCAAAGAGCCTGAGAATAGTACTGGATCCTGCGGGATGATGGTGATGCGCGAACGCAGCTGGTGAAGACCTATCTTGCTAATGTCCAGTCCATCGATGAGTATACGGCCATTTGTCGCCTCCATGATCCTACGAAGGACTTACATTAGACGACCGCACTGTTGACCTTAGCATGGTAGCGAAAACTTTAGGATATTAACAGTTTATAAAAAAAAAACTTTTGTGGTGAAGTCAATTACATTACTTGATAGCTAAAGGTGTAAATAAAGGTTTCTATTTCCGAGGAAAATTGTGGAGCCACAGGGGTATCTGAACATTTGAGTACATATAGTTGGGTGCGTACTTGAACCCTTGAGTAGGTACACATAGTTGGGCGCGTACCTGAACACTTGAGTACATATAGTTGGGCGCGTACCTGAACACTTGAGTACATATAGTTGGGCGCGTACCTGAACACTTGAGTACATATAGTTGGGCGCGTACCTGAACACTTGAGTACACATAGCTGGGCGCGTACCTGAACACTTGAGTACATATAGTTGAGCGCGTACCTGAACACTTGAGTACATATAGTTGGGCGCGTACCTGAACACTTGAGTACACATAGTTGGGCGCGTACCTGAACAGGCCGAGCGTGAGCGTGGACTTGCCCGCGCCGGTGCGGCCGACGATGCCGAGCTTGTCGCGCGGCGCCACCGTGCACGTGACGTCACGCAGCGCCGGCTCCGCGCCACTGCGGTACGCCATCGTCAGCCCTTCGAACTGCACCGAGCCCGTCTCCGGCCACGACGCGCGGGGCCCCGGCTGCCTCACCCACTCGGCCTCCTGGGACCATTCATGGCTGCCGTTAGCTACTGTGAGCGAGTGTGGGCGACATGATTATACCAAGTCACTTACTTGTTCAGTTTCAGCATACTCCTTCATGCGTTCCACTGCTACTATATCAGTTTCAATGGTTGATGTCACTTGAACTAACCAGCTCAACGTTTGGGTTATCTAGAAAGAAGAAAGAAAGAAAATGTTTTTATTACGGATCACACATGTACACATATCTGATGAATCAAAATAATCAATTACTGATATTTAAATTTTTAAAATCAATATTAGGCATTGAAACATTTACCTCTAACGTGTAGCTAATAGAAAGACCTGCGAGACCTGGACTAATACTCTCTCGACCGATTACTGCGAACAACGCGGCAAAGAATATGATAAGGCTGCCGACCACTTGTAGTCGGACTCCAAGCCACCTATCAGCAATCGACATCAGGTAAACAAATGACTGGTAATAGTCAACCTTTTTCTGGGATTCAACTATAAATCTGTAATAGAGTTTTAAATGTCATAAATTTATGTCTAATGTAGGTATTAATTGAAATTAAAGGAGGAATCGATTAGTTACGACTAGAGATAGGTAAATACATTATCAGTTTTATTATAGCTGGATGGCACAGGTATCAACCATGATATCGGTGATACCTGTGACATCTGCAGGCCACTTGATCCATTTTTCCATAAAGAGGTAAATAAAACGGAAGACATTATTAACCAGAGTGACGACGATATAAGACAATATTAGATGGTCATAACTCACCCGAAGTTAGACGATATGACCTTCTAACATTCAGCTGAAAAAAAAAGGCTACATGTTTCAACCGTTTCCTGTCAGCTGCCTCTTCGGCTGCAGCCGCCAGAGAAAGGACAGTAAGACAAAATGTTGCTGTACCATAAGATTTTATTATATTCTACTAACCTGTCTTTAACATCAAAAGCACGAATACTGGTTGCTCCCAAGATACTTTCGTTAAAATGTGACAAAATTGGCGAGCGAGCTACAGATTCAATCCTCATGAGCTGCCGTGATGTAGGCACGTAGAACCGTTGTATAGCGTAGTATAGTAGCCCGATAGGCAGTATCACAGTCATGAACATCGGCGTTGAGTAACTTATTACGACTATGGTTCCCATTACCTGTTGGTAGAACATAAATATTAGGTATCGACTGTAGAATGGGCTCTTTTATTGCAGTTAATTTTTTCAATTCAGTTCAATATAACTTTATAAGGTTCTAGCTGTTCCCCGCGGCTTCATCCGTCATATACCTCGTCCCCATGGCACCTGTTTTAACCATATATGCCCGTAATTTATTAGTTTTTTAATAATCTATGGCAATTTGCCAAATTAGTTGCTATTATATGATAACTGTGCCACTTCCCGAGGCAGTAGCGTGAAGATATATAGCTGACCCGATAAACAGACTATCCAATCCAACACAAAAATATTTTTCAATATGAACTAAGTAGTTGTTCCTGAAATTAGCGCGGTCTACCAACCAAACAAACAAACAAACTCTTGAGCTTTATAATATTCGTATCTATAATAATTATATCAGAGATATACAAATTATCGTTAGAAGTCTTTAGGTAGGTACATATTTGATATTCTTACAGCCAGCAAGCTTACCTCAAACACAGAGTAAAAAAAACTGGAAAACTGCCAAGGAAGTGACGTATCTACAGAATCCACATCTTTAGAAAATCTTGAAACGATTCTACCAACAGGTGTCACTTCGAAAAATCTAAGAGGCGCTCTTAATACATTGCTCAACATTACTTCATGGAGGACTTTGGCTGCCTTCCAACAGGCCAAGAATGGAAGCAAATCCGAAGCTATTGATGTTATACCTGAAATTAACAAAACAGCCTGTTGTAATATAAAAGTAACTTAATGTATGTTGGCTCTCAATATACATGCATTTAAATATTTGCACTAAGCGGGAATCGAGCCCGCGCACTAGTATCAGTTGAATGCACTACCGCTACGCTACAGAGTTTGTCTTATGTTTGTTCGAACACCTGTTTACTTAGGACTTTGTGTTTTAACGTGGGCTATTATCAAATCATAACTGTTAAGTACCTTGAGCTAGACCGAAGCCTCCGTACACGCCGAGGTACATGTCTCGTAACTTTGTGTTCATCGTACCGTTCACCACCTGAAGAAGTAATAAACGTAATCAATTATTGACAGAATATAGACAGTATATAGACATAATATAATATAATATGACATAATATAATGTAAGAATATAGACATAGCTCTTAGAATAAGCAAACTGAAGTGGCAATGGGCTGGTCACAACTGCTGAAGGACTGATGGCCGGTGGAGCAAACGAGTCCTAGAGTGGAGACCGCGAATTGGCAAACGGAAAGTGGGACGCCCCCCCAGCACGATGGACAGACGACCTGAAAAAGGTAGCTGGGATAGATTGGATGCGCAAGGCGGAGGATCGGGTGCCATGGCGTACATTGGGAGAGGCCTATGTCCAGCAGTGGACTGCAATAGGCTAATTGATTGATTGATTGAGACAGTATATTCCTGTTGATCTTCTGTCATAGTTCAGTACTCGAGTTTTGCTTTGGCCTGTTGGGATGTGTTCAAGACAACATCAACTTCCAAAGTTGCTCGCTAGATGGTGCTGTACCATAGTAAAACACGATTATGTTTTATAAGAAGTAAGCCGGTCGCTAAGGTCGGCTTGCTTCGATTTTGTAAATAAAGTAAAGAATAAGTGGTAATCTGATGCTAAAGCTGATTAAGTTATATGCAATGGACATACCTACATTTAAAGTAAGTTAATAAAAGATAATACATTTAGATTTATTTAATATGACAATGCACCATTATTGCAGACTTGTCACTTCGGATGTTAACACATTTTTATGTTGTGCTTACTCATTCAAACATAAATAATTTTTTATACGATAGAGATAGATAGATAGAAAGATGTCAAATTTATACAGGTACAAACCATATTATCGTCGTTGGACCAAAGTGCAAGCCAAATATTGGCGCCAATTTGGAAGGAATGCAGCAGAATGTATACAAGTACAGTCCCCACGGATGCGAGAAGGCCAACATTGGATAAGTAATGCTTGTATACAGACCATTTTACCTAGAAATGAAAAAATCTTATAATCTGAATAATGAATACAATTTTTTACACTGATATATACTTACTAGAATTTTAAAATAAACAAAATATTATGTCTTTCGATATTTCGGCAGAGTATACACAGGCCAAATTGAGGAGTTGTTGAAAAAAGGGCAGGTCAAAAGCACTCGAAACCGGCGGGGTTGCATGAAAGGTTCAATGACAGTAGAAGGAGTGCGTGAAGTATGTCAGGACAGAGGCAGATGGCGGTCTGTTGTCTCTGCCTACCCCAGAGGGAAAAAGGCGTGAGCACGTGAGGCGACACCGTTACAAGTTTTGTCTTTACTTCTTTGTTTTGCTTTAACAAGTATTCAAATTTATCCGTCACACACAAATGTAACAGTCTATCTTTAGTAGGTACAATATTGTATGTGTCGAAATTAACGAACTAAACAAACAAAAGTCAAACCGTGTTGTGTTGTGGTATGGACTACAATGGATTGCGCGGATGATGTTTGACCATACAAATAGTACTTACTCGTCCGGTCTCTGCTATCTCCGTATCAACAAATTGGTCGAAATCATTTTCCCCCTCGGCTTCATCTAATTGTTCTTTGCTTGCTTTTTCCTCGGTATCACCGGCTGACAGAAACAGGTGTATATACAATATTGTGTAACAATATTATCTGTTTTAATAACAGCTTCAGTTAGTGTTAGTAAATCGTTACTAGAACCCCTTTACTTGAGCACAGAAATAAATCGATGTTGCAAAACCGTGCTGAATAATGATGAAACTATACAGTTACGGCACTGCTAGATGGCACATGATACTCGGTACCAGATACAGTCGCCATCGGTATTAGGCTAATACATTAGAAGTTACCGACCACCTTGGGTCTAGAACTAAAACAAAAATTGCGGGATCGTTTTTAAATTTGTTAGTGACTAGCAACTTCTGCAATCTTCTGTGTAATAAATACAAAGAAAAAGAGATACATGAATAAAATATTAGCCAATTATAGGTACCTACTCTTGCAAATAGCATAATCGTTCATTTACCTGCGCCAGTCGTTTCCGATTCAACAGAACGAGCACCAGAAGACAAGGACCGAGCCCACTGCAATTTGCGTTGAAATTCTGAGCCCAGTTTACTCTCCAGGTCCTGTTTGATATTCTTTAAATCTGAAAAAATGTAAGCATCGATCGAGCAAACTACCAACGTTTACCAAAAGTATATACGAGTAGGTATGTATGCAACTGCTATTTTTTTATAATTTGTTTTCTAAAAAAGTTTTAAGGTATTTTTCTATATTTTACGTAAGTGATTGTATATTTTACATTATCTGGCTAAAACTCACCTTCGGTCGAAGCAGTTTGTTCAGCGACGCTCAAATGTTGCAACAAGAAATCAGCGAAGGCACCCTTCCGGTCAAGAAGCTGCTGATAAGTGCCACATTCCGATACTTCTCCCTCGCGCAATACCAACACTAAGTCTGTTTGTGTCAGATAGGAGATGTTGTGAGTCACCCACACACGCGTCTTATTCTTTAGCAGACCATTTGGACCTATGACCTGTTGAAACATGCATTTCTATTATTTTCTTAAACGTGAGTTTAAAATTTCAGCAAATGAATAATAAAGTTTTGATCATATAATATTCATAATCCGCAGCGTCAATTCCAACCTAGGACGACAATTTGTATGTTGGCACTGATAGTTCTCAGACTTTGAACTAACTCTGTGTTTGTAAAGCGTAGGTACCAAGTACCAAATAAAAATTGTTGAGATAAGGGACATAGACAAAAGTCAAAGTCAAAAATTATTTAACATAAAACGGCACATACAAAACGTCAAAATAATCTATGATAAATATCCAATCACTTGATGCGGTAATATGGTGTACCAATTCTGCCAATTACTGTATGCCACATACAATAATGATTCGACACAGCCATACCTTTTGGACAACAGTGTGCAACTACAAAAACCAGTTAGATATAATAACATGCAAAGGATTATTGCGCTTGCGTACCCCTTTGAATTAAATAGACTTTCATTTGACTTAAACTGTAGTACTACGTCGTGGTGGTTTTCCTAACTTTAACGCTACCTGCTCGAAAATGTGTTTCCCAACGTGTGAGTCCACTGCGCTGAGCGGATCGTCCAGAAAGTAGTTGTCGGCGTCACAGTACACCGCACGCGCCAGAGCAACACGCTGCTTCTGACCTCCTGATAGGTTTATACCTAAAAACATTGAAATATCAATAAGTACCAATCTAGTTGGCTCGTCATTCGAATATAAGTAGGTAGGTATAATTTTCGAGTTTTACCTTTCTCACCAATTTCCGTCTGGTCACCACCGGCCAGGATGGCTAAGTCGGTTTTCAATGCGCACGCTTCGATAACTTCGTTATATTTTGATTTAATTAATGGCTTCTCAAATAAAATATTATTTTGTACAGTGGCGTTTTGTATCCACGCTTGTTGAGCTACGTATGACGTAGTGCCTGAAAATGTTGGTAGACAGGAAAAATAATATAAGTACTTATTGAGTTTCGTTTGGAGACTGAATTTAGGTATAAACGTTGGTGGTTGCAATTTTTATTCTTTGCATAATGTGAAAGAAGTCAGTCGCGGGCAACAGCTAGTACATAATATATTTAAAACTTAAAACGTTACACCGTAAGAATATGTAGCAACTTACGTACCACCAACGTTAACTCGACCGGAGAGTTTATCCATCTCGCCGAGCAAAGCAGCGAGCAGCGAGCTCTTTCCCGATCCCACGGCGCCAACGACAGCTACTAGCGAACCGCGGGACACTTGCACGTTCAAGTTCTTCAGAATTGGCGTCGCGTCATCACCACCCCAAGAAAAGTTACCGTCTTCTATCACGATCTGACTAGCTGAAATTAAAACTTAACAGTTGGAGTACCTGGACAGCACCTACCTGTTTTTTTATCATTTCACTACACTTGTATGAAAGGGCAGGTAGACCTATTTTGGATATCTAATCTCTGTTACTGCGAAACCATTAATAGAAGAACGAATTTTTTGGTTAAACCGGATATTGAACCCAACCCAACACCTCATGCACAGCTGTTGCGTTCGCAACCACCATGTAATTATTTCCAGCATACATTACCTCTTTTGATGTCAAGAACCGTCACGAATTGTATCTACAGAATTCCGTCAATCTTACCTTTCTAAGATTAATGAAATTCTGATGTAAAAAAACGATTTACTGTTAAGGTGATTTGTTTCTACTCACGTTCATTAGCATTATGTTCTATCATAAGTGTATCTAATTCTTCAGAGTTCAAGAATTTATTCAATCTCTTAACGCTCACATAACTCTGTTGAAAATACAAGAAACTTTTTAGTAAAAAAAGGAAAAATAAAAGCAAAAGCATTAATTTGTGGGTTTTGGAACCAACCTGTATAACGTCAGATATGATATGAGGCAACATTGACATTGGAAAACGAAGTATATTAAAAAGAGATAACGCTACGAATGCTCTTTTCGAATCGAGAACTTCTGTGTCGTTTACCAATACAAAACACATGAATGACATCAGCGATACCTGAAAATAAATGACCATTCAACATGCAGGGAAACATATATTTTGGCTTATGTACCTACTGTTTATATTTCACAATGTGTATCATTGAGAAATATAAACACTTACCAAAAATGGTGTACAGAACCATATAAAGGAGGAGGCAGCGTTAAAATAAGCCATCTTCTTCAAAATTTTCATTTCTTTATTTCTTATTTTAAGAATGTACTCCTGAAAGCTTGACTCCCAGGCGTATATTTTAAGAACCTGACAAAAAATAAAGCAAGAATTATAGATAATTATTTTAAAATGTTCACTAGTCTTAGCTATCGTCTATTTTATCTTACTTTTATGCCATTAAGTACTTCGTTCATAAGTTTAATTCTTTCGTCTTTATATTGCATCAGTTTGGTCTGTAGTTTTTCCTGCATGCCGGCAAAGAGTCCGTTCAACGGCATAAGCACAATAATAACTCCCAGACCGGCCAGTACTGACGGCCCCAACTGATTCCATAAGAAGTACAGTGCCAACGCTATTTGCAATGGTGCGGACCATAACAAATTTACAAATGTCAAATCGCTGAACCTGAAGTATCAAACATAAAATAATTGTTGCCTTAAAGTTTCTAGTGCTTATTCTGACTACCGTAGCATAATTAATTATTCAAAAATAAGTCACGGGTTTTCGTGTTTGTATGTGTCTGTTTGATTCGATACGAAAGAGTTGAAAATTACTTGAGTAACTTGATTATGTTGAATATAAGAATTAACCAAACCAAACTATTGCCGGTATGATTAAGAATATCAGGCAAGCAATAAGGCAACTAAAAAGTGATTCAATCTATGTAGCTGAAGCGAGCGATTAGCGAAGCGATTAACCTTTTATCTATAATTTTACTCATATTTTGTATCAAATACGGCGAATCATAATTAATAATAACGATTGCAAAAGTGAGTTTCTTTGTAACTCTTCCACTCAAAAACGATGTATTTGGATGCAATTTTGCACACAGAGTAAACGGACGCCATCGCCAGTTAGCCACAGGAATATGCTCTTGTGGGTTGATGGAACGCCGTTGTAAATACACGCAAGTAGAGCCTTATAGATTGTAGAATAAAAAAATGAATTGCCGAAATGAATGTACGATAACTGCCGAACGACTGCACCAATTTGGATAATTCTTTTTTGTGCTCGTTATTGTCAGGCTAAGGTTTGTATAAAAGAAAATTATTGCGAGCACTGTATCAGAACTCCACGTGGGTGGAGCTATTTATATCAGCTAGTTTTTTTAATAAGTCTAATAATATCTTATCTTTATTCATGCCTTGATATATTATGATTTCAGAGACGTACCTGCTTACGTCAGTAGACATCAGGTTAATAATTTCTCCCACTGTCGACTTCTTTCGAGCTTCGTTAGACAAACTTAGGGCTTTCTTATAAACCATGCTGCTCAGTGCGCAATTGACTCTGACACCAACAACAGATGTCTTTATAAAATACTGCCCCAAGATAAGAGTTTGTATGGAAGAACATACAAACATACCCACAGCGTAAAGGTAGCCCCTCCACATAGGTTCGTCACCTTCAACAAAACCTATAAGTAATCTGAAACGTTAAAACAGAAAATTAAAAAATGATAGATCGAGCCGAATACGATAATCGAATCTCCATCGAATTAGTGGCCATTTGTTTCGTCTTGACAAGCACTCCGGTGTTATATATGGTATTCAGGGTCTGAAGATGGAGTAGGAAAGTAGAACCTAATATCTTGTTTGAACTCCTAAAATAAACAAGATAATTCCAATGGGTGTGCGCTCATTCGCTTTGTATTGGCAAACACCCTGGTGCTACATGGTATTCAGGCTCTGCAGATGGAATAGGATGGTGGCTCATTTGTTTTTAATAGGTTAGATTCGTTTGATACCATTTCAGTTCTTAGCCAACAATGGGTACTCACCTAAGTAATTCTGGTGCCGCGAAAGTAAGTACATCATTACATAGCTTCAATACCATGCCGACTAAAAACAGTCCGCCGAAAGCTTTGCACACAATTGGAAATACAGAGAGCGGCTTTTTCACCTTTTTTGGATTTCGTAAAGTAGATGTTTCTGCACTGTCGGAAGTAAAAGTCCTTCTGGAATTTTAAACAACAAGTTTTCGATAAGTACCTTTGTGTGTGAGCTTAGCGTAAGATAGGCCTAATACGGTTTTGCAAGGTCACAGAAAATAAAGTCTGGTATTCCCGGAAGCGACACATCCATGCTTACGTCACTATTCAATTGCTACTTTATTCAAAAACAAAACACGAATCTGGGAACATTTTCAGTCACCAGTCTGTTAAAAAATATATATAAACCAAATTGTCGTTTTGTTTGTCTAATTATAAAAATACTAAAATTAAAACTATAGATAGGCAGATTCAGTCTTTAATTGCTTTAATAAAAAAATATAATTTAGAAATTAAAAAACCCGACTGCGTAAAAACTAAAAAGAAAAAAAACAAGCACTCAGATGTCCGGTGGTCTAGAAAGATAACAACTTAACAGTCGGGATCCACTATTCAACAGCCAATCTTATTTTTCAATGGATCCCGACTGTTAAGTTGTTATGTTTCTAGACCACCGGACATCTGAGTGCTTGTTTTTTTTCTTTTTAGTTTTTTACGCAGTCGGGTTTTTTAATTTCTAAATTATATTTTTTTATTTTATACTTTTTAGTTATAAGTGTCCTAGCCAGCTATTTACCCGATTGGACTTTCTACTGTCTAATAAAAACCAATGAATTGTTGTTACGCAACTTTAAATCGCTATAGATCCTAAATGGTCACTGGAATCGAAAAATGTTGAAAGGAAACTAAAAATGATTTTTAAATGTCTATTCAACGATATCCCACTTGACATAGTTTGCTGACTTTCATTTTTTTAATTTTCGCAATATGGCGGCCAGTAGTCACCATATTGAATTTTCACTGACGTCATGTCTTTAGTGACACTCGCCGGACTAAGAGGAATCGATTGACGTGTGAATCATGAAAATCGGTCCAGGCGTTTGGTCTGTATAGTGCTTCAAAGGAACATACAAACATACATACATACATACATACATACATACATACATACATACATACATAGGCTGTTAAACACATTACCACTCCTTTGCGTTGCGCACTCGGGTAAAAAGCATGTGTTAAGTCGAGATAAAAAAACTCTACAAAAACGAAGCAAGTAGGTAGGTAGGTTGGTAGGTAGCACATTTCAGGTGTGCTCAGAGAGGATAGAGCGAGTTTTTGCGTTTGCCGTTTCACGCGCACTCGTGAGTGCGTAAAAACTAAATTTGTATTGGATGAGAAATGAATCACACGTTTGCCACCAGGTGGGGCTAATCCAATCCCATACAAATTTCCGTTTACGCACTCACGAGTGAGTGTGAAACGGGAAACGTATAAAACTCACACTAGGCACTCAGATTCTTCCCGAAGTAATGACGAGACGTGCCAACTAAAAACACTGTAGACACAGTATAACTATTAGTACTTACCTATACGAATATGAAACCGTAGATGGCCTATGGTCAGTCGGGGTACGAGGGAAATGCCATGGGCCACCTTATACCCGCACGAAAAAATGGGTGGATACATCGACACTTTCATGTTTATTTCAAGTGATAGGTGCGATGTTGACATCTAAATATGCTTATAACTATGCTAATATTATAAAGAAGTAATATTTGATATTATGAAAAGATAAAAAACTCATTCAAGAGGAAAATAAGGCACTAGGTAGGTAGTACTTATTTAGTAACCTTGTAAACTTGTACAGATGTTTTAGTTCATTGTATTGTTGTTGTTCAATTATGACTTGACGGTATATTCTCACGATACGACACAGTTCCAAAAAACTTAATGTAGACAGGTATGACATAACTAAGTGATGAAAAAGCAGTCCTAGGGTATTTCCCTACAGTGCAATTATATACTTATAAGTAGGTAGGTACTATAGAAAATACCTCGGGGCAAAAATCTTGAACAAACGTCAAGTCCAGTTGTCAAAAAGCCGATGAAAGAACAGCGCGAGTACTTTGAACCCCTTAATTTTATTGGTTTTAAGTACCTATATGGTGTAGGATTGGTTAATGGACGCACCTCCGCCTTCGCACCCTGCACTTACCACCGGTAACTGCACATCGAGACAACATTGTCAAGATTTTTGTTCCTATCTATATCGTCATAACCTTGTAACTGTACTCCTATCTATTTCAGCACGATCCAGCTACGTTCATTATACACTCGAGAGCAATGAATCCGGGTCACTTAAAGAATGTTAAAAATCTCGGAAACTAAAAATGATAGGTTAATGCAATAAATTGTATTTAATAGACAATGTAATACTCCTTAAATGAAAGTAAAAAAAATATGAGTCACCATACATTTTATTAACACAAAATTACATAAAGAAAAAAACTGCTGATCTCTCCTTAAAACAAAAATAGGAAACATGAAATTTTTGAACTTTATTACGATTTTCTTGAATTTTAATACTTCGTATTGCCTCCTCGTGCTTCCATTACTGCGTTTACGCGGTTTGGCATGCTGTACACCAAGTTCCTTATACGATTTTGGGGAATATTCTCCCATTCCTCTGTGAGAGCAATTTTGAGCTCACGAAGCGTGATTGGGGGAGGGTTTCGTTGTTTTACGCATCTGCCTAGCTCGTCCCAAGCATGCTCGATCGGGTTGATATCCGGGCTGCGCGCTGGCCACTCCATACGAGTAATGTTCATCTCTTGAAGGTAGTCATTCACAATCCTACCTGTATGAGGTCGGGCATTGTCATGCATAAATATAGCATCCTCACCTAAATTGACCATAAATGGACCAACGTGATCATTGAGGATTTCTTCCACATATCTTACGCTAGTTAAAGAGCCGTTTTCTATGATCACCAGCTCTGTGCGACTTTCAGAAGAAATTCCGGCCCACACAAGTACAGACCCACCACCGTAGGCTACTTTTTCTTCGATGCATGCTTGCTTGAATCTTTCCCCTGGTCTTCGATACACTCTGTGTCTTCCATCGTGCTTGTAGAGCATAAATTTTGATTCGTCGGAGAACATAACTTTTGACCAATCTTCAATACTCCAATTTACGTGGCTCTGGGCATATCTTAGTCTCGAAATACGATGCCCACGCTCCAGTTTAGGGCCGTTTGCAGGTCTAAGGGGTTTTAAGTTAGATTCAGCAAGCCGACGTCTTACTGTCCATGCACTTGGGTTACTTCCTCCGAGGCGTCGAAACTGATTGGTGAGTTCAGTTCCTGTGAGAAAGCGATTTCGAAGCATGGTGTTCACCAAGTATCGGTCTTCTCGTGCTGTGGTACACCTGGTTCTGCCCGTTCCTGGTCTGCGTAGGTTAGAACCAGTTTCTTCGTAACGTCGGAGAACTCTTTGTACTGTTGACAGCGACACACCGACAGTCCTGGCTGTATCGCGCTGACTCCGGCCGGTTTCCAGCATTGTAAGTATTCTGGTGCATTCTTCAGGCGTAAGCGACATAATTTCAGCTTGAATAATGAATATAGAGCACTATCAACATGGTTTATGTACCCACATAAATGACAGATTACAAACAAAAGCAAAACCAAATGCTGTAATTTCGTAGTTCCATCTTCGAAAGTGGCCCTTTTTCAAATTTGATTTTTTTATGATATAACTTTACAATAACTAAGAAGTTTTAATACCTTCATTTAAGGAGTATTACATTGTCTATTAAATACAATTTATTGCATTAACCTAGCATTTTTAGTTTCCGAGATTTTTAGGATTCTTTAAGTGACCCGGATTCATTGCTCTCGAGTGTAGTATAGGTATAGCAAAGACGTCAATGACCTAGGCACGTTCAATAACGTCTCAAAATAAAAACCAGAAATGAAAATGAGGTCATACCTTCTACTTTATAGTTATAATGATTTTATTATTTATACCTACGTTATTCGCCAATTATATGGTTATGAAAATAACCATAATAACCAACAAAAGTTGGAATCCTGGTGTTTTTTTTTTCAAAATAGATGTGGAATACTTTCGCACTACCGTGGTTCGCGGTAGAAAGCATTCGTAATTATGGGTATCGATGTGGCGCACTTTCGCACACCGAGAGTCACGTTTCGGTAGGTACTTTAGGGCTACAGTTCATCGCTATTTTGATTTTCGAAATGCTGTATGACAGGCGAGTCGCGCTAACAACAACATATTTATGCAACATACATTAAATAATTATAATAGTGTGATCATAATATGAATTAAGGATATGAGTCTCTAATCAACTATCTTTCATAAGTAGGTCACTTTGTGGAGTTTACATTTTACTGCTCATCACCTTACAGGTATGCCGTGATGATTGAAAGTCCGAATTTTACAGTGTCTGAGTTCAACCGAATTGAAAAAATTCGTAAAATCTGCCTGATAACAATAGGGTTTTGATCAATAATAATTTTGATCGATTTCAAAGGTACCAAAAATATAAGGTAGGTAGGGTAGGAAAAGATGGATGGAGTGCGTGAAAGAGGATATGGCAAGGAAGGGGGTAACCGAAGAGATGACATCTGACAGGAATGAATGGAGGAAAAATACATGTTGCGCCGACCCCAATTAATTGGGAAAAGGGCAGGTAGATGATGATCATGAGGGTAGGTATCCCTGTAGCTGCAGAATAATAGAATGCTATACTAATACACACTTAAAATAAACTTACAATTCACGCTTTCTTAAAGCACGATGCCAAAATTTTTCAAATTTTGCAACAGACTCCCTAGAAACATGTTGAGGGTTCAAAGGCCACAAGTCACTTTCAGTTAAAGTTCTTCGGTAACCCGTTACAGCTATTGGATCGAACCAGCTAAACGTGAGCCGGCTAGGGAAGCCTGATGAATTTTCCGGGGATTGTCTCTGTTGATATATATAAGTCTTAGAATTTGATCCAAAGAACAATAAAGATAACAAAGGATTAAAATTCGTAAGACAATAAAGATAACAATAAGTAATTAAATTACCTACCTACTTATTATATTTTTATATGATCGACTACCCTTTTTTCGTGTGGGAATCACCATGGCTACCAACCCCGCCAGCGGAGGCGGTTGTCGGACTCAAACCGACTAAAACTGCATGCTGTCTCGGGTCTACAGACGCCAGGGTGCAAGGTAGCCCGGTCCTTATTGCATTTCTCTCACATTATGAGTGCCCCTAAAACGTAACTCGAGCAAGTTCTTTCGGTAGTCAGAGTACGTATTTGGATAGAAAAATAGGAAATTTAGGAATTCATAACTATGATTAAGTAACATAATATTATATTAAGTACCTATTTAAAACATGTGTAGATAATAATAAAAAAGGTCCGAGAATCCGATTTCAGCATCAACTACTGGGTCTATAGGCTTCTTCATCCGACCGCCCCAGTTGATTGCATCCAAAGCTTGCACTGTGGAGCTCAGGACATAACCTACCCCGCTGGCCGCGGATTTCCGCACGAAAAAAGGGCCCACTCCTACTATTTTTCCTCCTTTCGATATTAAATTTATAATGGCTTTTCCGGCAGTGATCGCAATCTAACCACCTGATCCCGAAGAGCTTCTGCACCAGCTCCTCTTCCGTCATAAGCAGGTGTAACCGGTTTAAAGATGAGGCTAGATTGTATCCCTTGGTCACCACCAAGGGACACAATCCCATTTACGCTAATAACCTAGGCCCCATTATATTCAAACATACTATCATAGATAAAATAATAAAAGCGTATTAAAAAAGTACCTCGCCACCAACATAGGGTGTGTTTCTAGCCGGCAAGTCCGCGAAACAGTTCAATATGAACATTACTACAACTAGTAAGTAGTACACGATATAACTTGCAAAATTATATCGGACATACGCGTCGTCCGCTGCATTATAGTTCATCATCTCAGTTCTCAGCTGAGGTAATCCAGCCAAAATTAATAGTAACCAGAATATGAAAAGTACTCCAGAAGTTCGTATGCCATACTTTCTGTTGTATGATAATAGCGATGCTGATAACACCTGAAACAGATTTTTGCTTAAATATTATATTACACACGATGTTATAATTTTTAAATGGAAAGGACAATTAACTTCGCAACTAATAGCTAAATTCTAAATTTTTCATTATCTACCATTCTAAAGATATCTGTCTGTGTCGACATTAAATAAATCTATCAATGATTTTTCAGCACGAAGAGACCGACTTGAACCGACTTGACTTGACTTAATTTAAAAAAGATAATCACGCATTCCATCACATCCATTAACAGATTTCCAATCCAAACGAAATAGCCGATATGCGGTACCTACCCCGCATACAGCACAGCACAATTCACACTCACGATTTACCGTATGTCTGTGTGCTTTTTACTATTAATAATATTTTCCTTTATTATCCTAAGGTTTGCTGGAAGTGAATGTTGAGTACATTGAGTTAAATATCCTTTTGTTATTGTATCAATAATTTTATGAATACTCAAGAATTTTTTACCAATCTAAGTACCTACTACTTACTATTTAACTACTATTTCTAATTAACTAGTGACATATAATGAACAAATGCAATCGGTTGAAAAGAAGGGCCTTTGTCACGGAATGGATAGCTACTGACTAGGTAGGTATGCTATTATTGTGTATCTACCTAAACACACCTTGATAGTTTTACACGAATGATAACTTCATTGATTAATTCTCAATGCTATAGCAAACAAATTAATTGTGATAAGCACCATTCTAATCACATTTATAGTGAGTCTATAAATCAAGGCCTTTTTAAACACAAACAGTTGAGAGTTAGGGTACCTATAAGTTTAGATTTCGTGGATTTCCAATAAAACATATTTAATTCACCACAAAGGTATCTAATAAATCAACCACCAAAAATCCGCTAAAACTCATTAACCTATCGTAATACCTATAAAAATAAATTAAAGCGATAATCAAGTAGGTATTTCTCATGCAACAAAATAAACAACTAAAAACTATTACGTGCATTTTTCTGTGAATACCTTGTTCTGAATACTGAATAATATAAAAATGTTTGTTAAATTCATGCCAATGTGGGTACAGGGTGTTATTTTTTCGTATTATAGGCGGTTCGGTTAGGTAGGTACCTATATCGAGAATCGCGAGTGTGGAAATCCAGTCATGAATGCAGTTTAAATTGTTTTTAAATCAACATGAAGTTTTCTTTCATTAAAATTATTTAAAATAATTTCCCTTCATGTGGCATAGCCGTGGCACCTACGCCTGTAGGTATACTCTTTCCGCAACCTTGACCCCAAATTAACGTTTGACGCTGTTTGACGTTCACGTCACTTTTACTGTTTCTAGTGGTTTCTAGTAAGGTGATGGCCGTTGGTTGTTCTAAAGAAATTAATCAATAGAAATTAGAAAGTTCACGTGTGGATTGAAGGGTTTGGGCCATTTCCGAGCCACAAAGTTGTGTTTGTAGTTAAATGTGTTTGTAAATAAATTGAAGCAAACGGGCTAGTATTGGCTAGAACTAGATAGATGGCATTGACCACTGCGACCTTAATCGTGAGCGCAATGAAATCGAGACTAGACTGAGACTAAATTTTGAACATATATTTTTATTACGAGAATTGACCCTTTGGACAAAATTGATTATAATTACTTGTAAATTAATCACACGATTAAGATAAGGTAATCTGTAGTAGGACGGAGTCAACGTACTTACCTAGTTAGTGGGGCGTTTTCTTTATTATAGAGAGTATACCTATATAGATTTGAGCGGAATTAACATTATTTTAAGAGTATTTTTAGTTTTTTTATAAAAGTTATGGTAGGTAGGATTTATAGTCTGGAATAACACATACATAGGCTTCTTTTATCCTTCGAACACCACGTAAACAGAGCCGTGGGCCACATTTGGTTTTATGATAAAACCGTGGACAAAATAGTTAGATATTCAAATTCAATAATATTTGCACAGAATTAGGTAACCTTCATTCCATTGATAACCAAGAATTTACTATAAAACTGATGTACAATTACGGCAGACTGATAGCGATAAGTATGATAGGTACTTTATTTTAGCTGTGGAGATAACTTAAATACCTAAGAATGTAGGTATCTATTCATTGACTTCACAGGCTCTCGCTCTTCTTCAATCATAAGCGCAGTAGATTGCGATCGTAACTTACACACATCTTCGAAATCTTGAGGATCCCAAGTTCTCAGCACTTTGGATGTTGGTTGAGAGTTGAGACAGGCATTGATCCAATTCATACAAATATCTATATCTACTGATCTACTGATCTTATGGTGGAGGTCAGTGAGGTAGCGGCGGAGAGCGACGGTACCCTTCCTCTTAATTTGTGTCATCTGCTGGGTGATTTTATGTCCACCACCATTAAGATTCGAATCTGGGACCTCTCGATGGTAAGACAGACTCCTTAACCACCAATCAATTAGCCTATTGCAGTCCACTGCTGGATATAGGTGACAGAGGCCTATCTCGAAGGAGCTCCGAGCGACGCGAGCGAATTTATTCTTGATAGGTATATACAATATTGACAGTATATCAAGATTTAAAATGCTTCCCACCGCGCCTCCAGCAGTGTTGGTACCTTTGGTTATTCTGAAGTATATCATCAGCTTCAAGCCCGGTGGCAATTTATTTGTGTTTGAAAATTTGGGTCTGCTCTCGTAGATACTCCATTTCATCATTGATTTGCCTTACTTTGGTATTTAAGGAAGTAATCGCCGTCTGATCAGTGATCCCCACCACGAGATGAAAGCCTGCTCTAGAGCCTCGCTCGTTCGCCGCGACGAACGAGACTTGTAAAAGTGACGTTGAATTGGGCCATAATATTATAAAGGTCACCTCGTCAAAAAAATGTAAGTAGGTATAATTGCCTGAGAAATGCCGTATACAAAGCATGCTACATTCATACTTTCAATATCAAAATCATCACTGAAATCTTATCTATACCTACCTAGCTATGGATAAGAGCTCATGTATGTGTATGCCGACTGATAGTTATAATACTAGTTAAATATCCATGGTAGATATTATATTTATATAAGGGGAAAAGGAAAGAACCTACTTCGCCCAAAAATTTGGGAGTCTATCACTAAGAAAACCTAAGAGTATATATACCTTATACGCCTTATACCACTCTTATACAACTGTTTATTTTTCAGACTCCCCATCAAAACTTTGTCTGGAAGAGATTGCTCTGAGATATCACTGTGGGATGAGGCTACTATCCTACAAATTATTCTTCAAAATTTAATTGTTATTATAGGCATCTGAAGAAAATTACTGAAAAGAGACAATTATTGTTGTTTTTATATTCAGTATTGTAGAGGCCTTTTAGTGACATAAAATCACTCTCATATACTTTGCTTTAAAATCAAGGAATCAATGCCAGCTGAGGCAGAATTATTTTATACTGCTTGCCATCAGGTTGTCTGCCACCCAAGTGGTAGGTATAAAAAACAAATAGCTAAGTTGATGTTGGTTAAAGTAATTTAACATACAAATCATACTTACAAAAGTCAGCAATTTCACAACTGAATCATAATAATCTGCATCAAAAACTGTGTTCTGTTTTGTAGATGACAAATAAATAACTTGGCCACAGTCTATTATTTGCAACAGTATCAGGACCATTGTAACAATCTGTTTGCTAATATTTAGTCTATTCCGTGGTATATTAGCTTCTTTACTGATAACCATTTGGTATACTTCAATCAAAGCTGCTAGCCATAGATATCCACATGGGACCCATACAAGCACCGTTTTTTGAAAGCATGGTGTGAAATCTGGATCAGTCGTATTCCATGTAAGGCTGGTGTTCTAAAAAGTGCATAATTATTAATTTTACTAAAATAATATATTCATGTTATTGAAAAGCATACAATCAGAATGTTTTTATTGAAAGAGTGACCCAAATTTTATAAGAGGAGTTTAATAAGGAAAATCTAATTGGGAATAAATATAGTAAACCAAATAAGTCCACTGTTGAAGTTGCATATTATTTTATAACACTCATTTTAGAGTGCTTACAATAATTATGCAATGTTACAATTTTGGTAGAACCTACAAGTACTACCTATATAATTTGAGATCACACAAATATTATTCAGATGGAGCTATATAGGTATCATTATCATTTTACGAGCATACTCCTGAAGAATAATGCAATATTTAAAGTAATGACTGCAAGTACCTATTAGATACTTAGGTAGGTTTCTTTTGTTAGACGATTGGAATTGCGGTTTCATTTCAAAACACTGCCGTGATTTAATTTTAAATTTTAGTGAAAACTCATCTAAATCGATCTCAGTACGTTTAAAGCACTTGGAAGTGTTTGTAGGCGGTTTTCCAGGCTAATCCGTTAATTACTTATTTTACATAAAACCGTGTTGATTACCTATCGGTGGACATATAATATGTATTATATCATAAAACTTCAGTTATAATAATACTTAGGGAAACATTATGCACATAGAATTTTTTTATCGGTATTATAAAAATAAACATTGCTTACGATTGCACAACTTCGAAATCTGTAAAAGATCACTGAAAAGTGCCTTCGCAAATGACTTACCCAGAATGTAGATCCACAAAAATAGTCCATAGTTGAGTTGGCAGTCATTATAATCACAAACTCAATCGAGTTAATTGAATATTTTTAAGTTTAGCGCACAAACAAGCAACCGCTTTGAAACTAAGTTTTTGACTGAACAATGACTGAACAACAAACTGAGTTTGATTGAAGTGAAGTGACTGAATGATGGAAGCGTAGACAGAGAATGACAAGTGACAACCTGAGTATAATTAACGGCCATGAATACTGGTTCTTATAGCCAACAGAAAGTGCTAGCATCAGTAAATTCTACAAATAATTAACTTTTTTTCTCTCTTTAATTTTTTATTTGCACAGTAAACAATTATGAAACTTCACAAATATAAAATGTAGGCACAAAGGCGAGCTTAAGTCAGCACTAGTTTTTTATTTAAGATAAAAAATACAATACAACACGTATTTACAAGAAAAAATACTTTTTTTGTAATACGTGTTGTATGTACAAAAAATAACAATTATTGTACAATATTGTAAATTATGCGAAGAGATAAATTTAACTTATTAGACCAGCATCTTTTGCGAGCCTATAGAACATGGAGCTCTTGTCCTGCAGCAGCTGCTTTGGAGGCGCGAACTCGACGAGCTGCCCCTTGTCTAGCACCATGAGCTTAGTGGAGTCCATGATGGTATTGAGCCGATGAGCGATGGTAATCACTGTGCAGTCTGCGAACTCAGAGCGAATGGTTTTCTGCAACAAGCAGTACGAAGGTTAGTTTACGGGTGAGTGACTGGTCTCACGACGAGTAGTAGCACTGCGCACCTGGATGAGCTCGTCGGTGTGCAGGTCGACGGCGGCGGTGGCCTCGTCCAGCACGAGCAGCGGCGTCTTGCGCAGCAGCGCGCGCGCCAGGCACACGAGCTGGCGCTGCCCCACCGACAGGTTCTCGCCACCCTCGGATACTTCGTAAAGCAACCCTGCCGGTAAACCTGCCAACACATTTTATAGCACTAGCTATAGGGCTTCTGAATATCTGAAGATTAAAATGTTACCTACCTGTTGGGTGGTATTAAAGTGTGTGGATGGTATCAGGAATTATGATGATTGATCGATCCCAGCAGAATGTGACACATTGGTAAGAACTGGGTCGGCCACACACATTTATAAGATTGTGTCAGAGCAGGTTGTTGACGAAAATTTTTTGTAATAAGTAGGTAACTAACTCAAATCAGTGATGGGTTTATGCTCTGACACTGCAGGCATTTATCGAGCATTTATTATTTTATGCCCAAAATACGAGGACATAAATCTATAGATAAGTTATAGGTGGGATTGTGCCCGGCATTAACCAGGTGGATCAATACCCAATTTTTGCCAAAAGTGGCTGGGTAATGCAATGGGCATAAACGTAATCCCATCACTGAACAATATAAATAAGGTACCTAGGTATTTAGTATGATTTCTACTCACCCAGCACGAACGGTTTTAGATGGGCGTGCTCGAGTGCACGCCAGATATTCTCTTCAGAGTATGTTTTGAATGGATCCAGGTTCATGCGTAACGAGCCTGAGAAAAGCACTGGATCCTGCGGGATTATAGTTATTGCCGAGCGTAACTGGTGAAGACCCATCTTGCTAATGTCCAGTCCATCGATAAAGATGCGGCCGCCCGTCACCTCCACAATTCTGTGGGATAGTCACCGTTACATCAGAAAAGAGCACGCGTTTGCACAGCTCACGTGTAGTGCGTACGAGTGCCCGTGTACTTGAACACTTGAGTACATATAGTTAGGCGCGTACCTGAACTCATTTGATTACATAATATAGTTAGGCGCGTATTACATAATATAGTTAGGCGCGTACCTACCTGATCACTTGAGTACCTACACATAGTTAGGCGAGTACCCTGAACACTTGAGTAGGTACCTACATAATATAGTTGGGCGCGTATCTGAACACTTGAGTAGGTAATAGTCAAAACTTGAGTAGGACATATATTTGAGCGCGTACCTGAACACTTGAGTACATATAGGTAGTTAGGCGCGTACCTGAACACTTTTGTACACATAGTTAGGCGCGTACCTGAAGATTTGAGTACCTACATATAGTTGGGCGCGCACCTGAACACTTGAGTACCTACATATAGTTGGGCGCGCATCTGAACACTTGAGTACATATAGTTGGGCGCGTACCTGAACACTTGAGTACATATAGTTAGGCGCGTACCTGAACACTTGAGTACATATAGTTGGGCGCGTACCTGAACACTTGAGTACACATAGTTGGGCGCGTACCTGAACACTTGAGTACATAAATAGTTGGGCGCGTACCTGAACAGGCCGAGCGTGAGCGTGGACTTGCCCGCGCCGGTGCGGCCGACGATGCCGAGCTTGTCGCGCGGCGCCACCGTGCACGTGACGTCACGCAGCGCCGGCTCCGCGCCACTGCGGTACGCCATCGTCAGCCCTTCGAACTGCACCGAGCCCGTCTCCGGCCACGACGCGCGGGGCCCCGGCTGCCTCACCCACTCGGCCTCCTGGGACCATTCATGGCTGCCGTTAGCTACTGTGAGCGAGTGTGGCCGACCTAAGTATAGCATAGCAGTAGCAGTTACTTACTTGCTCAGTTTCAGCATACTCCTTAATACGTTCTACTGCCACGATATTAGTTTCAACTGCCGATGTCATTTGAACTAGCCAGCTCAAAGTATGGGTGATCTATTAAACAAAAATAATCATGAAGTTATATAAAGAACATAACTACCTACCTATATATCTATAGATACTAACGGCATAGTACTATTAGTTATTCTGTGCTAACGTGGGTGATACGATAAGACAAAAATATCTTCATAAAAAAATTCTACCGCCAACACCGGCGCCGTGCAGTTCAGTTACCTAAGTACATAAATTTAGGTAGGTATCTACCAACAGAATAATATTTACCTAAGTACCGTAAAGTGAGGTTACTATTATAGCCCTAGGGGCCAAAAATGGCCGCCGCCACGCGCGGCACGTATTGACGTAGTTTGCATTCAAATGAATAAAATAAATGGCTCGTCGGTAAGTAAAGCAGTTTTGTGGTTATTGAGCATGCGTAAACTTGTCAGTGCAAACTTTAATGGCGGGACAGTGAACTACCGACAAAACCAAGTACTGTGCAAACTTCCAATACAAGACAGTTTTTGATTTTCTAAGAATTCATTACAAGTGTATAATTTCCCTTTTTTTTTTATCGTGCGGAAATCCCCATGGATACCACCCCCGTCGGCCATCGGGGGTGGTTACGTCGGGATCGAACCGACTAAAACCGCACGCCGTCTCGGGCCTTAGTAACCGGGGTGTAAGGTTACCCAATGGGCATATCCCTCGCACCCCAGCTGACCCCGGGCCATCTACAGTTTTAAGATGGCCCCCTCGACCCTCCGAAGGGGGGGTGGGGCGAGCATCGCGCCACTTCGCCGACGGTGGGGTGTAGGGTGACAGGAGGCCGTCCTGTCACCCAACCGTCGGCGCGCAGACAATCAGTTCGCCCCCCGCTCGCTCCCCACTGTGCCATCTGCTAGTCAGAGGGACACGTGGAGAGGCTCGGAGCAGCCCTCTAGAGGGCCACTCCCACCCCGGCCGGATTGGCCGCAGGCAGCAGCGTCTCCCGTGGCGAGTGGGAGGCGCTGCTCGCCTCCGTTGCCCAGGTGCACCACGTGGAGGTTCCGGCCCGCACCCAGTGTATAATTGCCCTGCCTTGCAATAAGGCAAGTGATTCTTTAACTTTTATCCTTACTAATATTATAAATGCGAAAGTAACTCTGTCTGTTTGTCTGTCTGTCTGTCTGTTACGCTTTCACGCCTGAACCGCTGAACCGATTTTGATGAAATTTGGTATAGTAGTAGATTAGACCTCAAGAAAAAACATAAGCTATGTTTGGTTGCGATAACCGACATCCACGCGGGCGAAGCCGCGGGCAAACAGCTAGTGATTTCATAAAAATAGGCTACAATGATCCACGACCAGGATTTTTCTTTGTTCTGTGTCCACGGCATTAAATCTTAACCATTTTTTAGCAGATTATGCCACGGGTTATTGTAACCCCTCCCCTAAGTACAGCATTGGCCCAAAAAATAATTTAAAAAAAATGCCTAGATACACATAACTTTTGTTTATTGTTTATTTTTCATAATAATTCGTGTAAGAGAACCCTATTACCTACTCATATGTTAGCCAGAAATAAAGGCAATTATATCGATCAAATATCGATAAATGGGAAGAAATATAAAAAATGTCAAAATTTTGGGTCAAAGTATCCTCAGTTTACCCGGTATTACAGATTACTTATGTAGAGATATTATTTTACAATCCCAAACTGAAACAATTTGGGACGTTGTGGTTAGGTATTCTTAGGTCCATGGTTGTGGTATGGTAGGAGAAGTACCTAGTAACATAACCAAGTAACATATACCAAGTAAATAATAAAGAAGTAACATAACCAAGGTAGAGTAAAGTATTGCTTCAATGTAGGCATGTGCGAAACATGTCCGGGAGCGGATTGAACATGGAACGGTTCCTTATACAGTCGGACCCATGTTCAGTAACCATGTCCGCGGACACGTTTCCCGGACATAGTTCATGCAATCCACGCTGATATAACATGTGCAGATATATATGAAAAGGTTCAAATTTTTTTATATAGGTACTACTGAGGTAGCCGGCAAGCATGTGTTTAAGTATATAGTTATAATATTTAAAATGAAATCAGTTCAGAACAGTATTTGCATTTTCTTTTTTTTGAGTTCTTTTGTTCATTAAAATGATCCCAAAGTATGCTGATTTTTCTATGAGATGGCATTTTCAGATGAAGTTAATAATTAGAAAGTCCTTATGATTTTCGAAATAATTGTCATAAATAAAAAATGCACTACCTAGGTATGTGCAAAGTAAATTACTATTTAAATCTATTCACTTATTCACTATAGAACTCAATAAACTATTGTTAGGTACTTATCAAAGACAGTGTAATTTGTTAAAAATAATTGGAAATTATGGTGTAAATAAAGTATTCGGAACACGCACGCATTCGCAACTAATAAATAAATGCACCTAAACACTAAAATACGAACGTCGCCGCAGTCACTGCGCAAGTAGATAATTACGTAACACGAAATCCGACTCGGTCCGGTTCGGCTGCTGTTCGCAAACCCGAACCGCTCCGGCCGAACCTGCACATGCACATTGGAGTATACTCCGCGCTACACGTTCCGCGCGCCGCTCCGCGCGCCGCGCCGCGCGCTCTATTCATTCCATACTCCGAGTTCGCTTACTCGTTCCGGACATGAACATGGTGGAACTGTTTAGGCGGAGCGGTCGGATCGGAACTATATAGCTCCGGGAAAGGACATAGTTCCTGGAGCTATAACGGTCCGGAACTACTCACCTCTACTTCAATGGTTCGGACGTGTAGACAGGATGGACGAAAGAACATAAAATAGATTTATGAGGTGAGATTGAATCCAGCATGGGTCGACCTTCTCCGGCAGACCTGGGTAGGTATATCAATCAGATCGTGGACATTTTAAGGAAAAGTCAGGTCAAAAGCAAGCAACGGCCGAGTTTATAAGAAAATATTTATGAAAGAAGGAGAAGCGAAAGGCATATTACTTACCAGGTTCGTAGCAAGTATAAAGGTGGCGTGACTGTTTGTATGAAGCACTCACCTCTAACGTAGAGCTAATGGAGAGGCCGGCGAGGCCTGGACTTATGCTTTCTCGTCCGATTACTGCAAATAATGCAGCAAAGAAAATTATGAGACTGGCGACCACTTGAATCCTGATTCCAAGCCATCTATCTGCAATGGACCTTAGGTAGACAAACGACTGGTAGTGATCAACGTTTTTTTGGGATTCTGTAATAAATCTGAAATAAAGGTTTTATTATATCTAGCTGAATT
Source organism: Lithosia quadra (assembly GCA_963576445.1). NCBI lineage: Eukaryota > Metazoa > Arthropoda > Insecta > Lepidoptera > Erebidae > Lithosia > Lithosia quadra. Next base: position 5,489,675 of record OY754880.1, on the reverse strand, counting down.
CTTAGCCATGCGTGCTTATTTATTTACTGCATCTGATACTAACCTGTCTTTAACACCATAAGCACGAATACTGGTTGCACCCAAAATACTTTCATTGAAATGTGAAAAAATTGGCGAGCGAGCTACAGATTCAATCCTCATAATTTGTCGCGATGTGCGCACATAGAACCGTTGTATAGCGTAGTAAAGTGCCCCAATTGGCAGTATAACAAAAAGGAACATTGGTGTTGAGTAGCTTATTACAATTATAGTTCCTATTACCTGTCGACAGAAATAAATATTAAATCATGGTACTATGCAAAACATTGGACGCAAATTGGACATCGGGTTCAATTGGATATCTATGAAAACATTTCAACAGTTTCTAAAGGGCAAGACGTAAAGAAGTAAGAAAGTATGGACTATAACAAAGTAAATCCATTGTAGTACATTTTGTTAAATACGATTAATTTTAGAAGTTTTAATAACTGGAAAGAAAGAAAGAACAGGGTATTCTTAACACTGGAGTATCAAACCTTACCTCTAACCCAGAGTGGAGAACGTTGGAAATTTGTAAAACAAGAGACGTATCTACAGAATCGACGTCTTTTGAAAACCTTGAGAGGATTCTACCAACGGGGGTCACTTCGTAAAATTGTAGAGGGGCCCTTAATATATTGTTTAACAATATTTCGTGGAGAACTTTTGCTGCCTTCCAGCAAGCCAAAAAGGGTAGTAAATCCGCAAACAATGCTATAATCGCTGTAAAGAAAAAACAAGACTAAGTAAAATCATTGAGGGAGTACTTACGTAAGTAATACTCATTGGAGCGATAAGCTAACAGATGGTACGCTAAAACTATTTCATAGCATACTAAATATTGTGACTATAAAAATGAAGCGAAATCTCCTCAGCGTACATTTAAAAAATGTCTAATAAATTAGTTTTATAATATTCTATCTACGTCATGCTACAAAACCCTATCCCCGCAGTAACCACAGCTTGTAATATGGGTTCTAGAACGCGGATAAATATACTTAGATACCTACATTTACTTCACAAAATAATACATACTTAGTAGGTTTACATGGAAATACCAGAGAAACGCAAATATATTTGCGTTTTATTTATGCGAACAAATTTTTGCACATATAGTGGGAACCGCATCCGCGTAGCACGTAGCTGACGTAGCACTGTAGCAGTCGTAAGCTCGCTACCTACCGCTAGTTGGAAAGCAGATAGGTCAAAATTTAAAAATTGTCTAACCAATTTTACAAAACGCCCGGTAATCTTTCCAGGGTCCTGATTCAGTAAAATTACATTTTCAAAACGTATGATTTCAAATCTTACGAAAACAAATAAGTAGATCTTATATTATTTTTCCAAATAAAATAGGGTGATTTTAAGGGTTTGATATGCTCACGAAACCGTAGGCAGATTTTATTTTAACTAATCCATACCAATTACTTAACAAAGTATTTTTTTCCATGTTTCCTTATAATAAAATTTAAATAAAGCGTTTTGAAAACGTGGTGTGACTGAATCGGGCGCGTGATAAAACTACAAAATGACTGGGCCTCGATTCTGCAAACCACTATAATACCACTGACTCTCTAAAATGCTATTTAATTGTAGACTTTACCATTATACAGTTAAAGTCTAAAATCAAATGAAAAGAATTCATTTAACTATTTCATTCGCTCTACAAAATATCATTTGACTTTTAGACTTTAACCCTGATAACAATTAAGACTACAATTAAATGGCATTTTTTAGAGAGTGTCAGTGGTATATCAGTGGTTTTTCTTTAGCGGAATCGAGGCGGTCTTAGGCTTACCTTGAGCTAGACCGAAGCCTCCGTACACGCCGAGGTACATGTCTCGTAATTGAGTGTTCACTGTACCGTTTACCACCTGAGGAAATGATAAATGTATTGAGACTGTGTGGTGTTGAGTTCACGCTGCAGGTATAAACGAATAAATTACGGGCATTCGAAATACGTCACGGACGAAGCTGGGGTGGAACAGCTAGTTAGCTATAGCTAAAAGTATACATGTTTTTAATATTTATATATTTTATTTATAATAATCGAACAATAGTACGAACCATATTATCATCGTTAGACCAACGTGCAAGCCACAGGTTGGCGCCGATTTGAACGGATTGCAGCAGAATGTATACAAGTACAGTCCCCACGGATGCGAGTAGGCCAACATTGGATAAGTAATGCTTGTATACAGACCATTTCACCTAGAAAAAAACATTTACGTCATTATGTTTCGTGGGACAAGTCGAAAAAGAAAATTTGTAAGAAATGATGAAAAGCCAAAAAAATCTAATGGTAATGGATTAAATTGCACCGAATTAGGCTTAAACTCCACTCATTATAAAAGTAATAATAACGTAGTTTTGAAGCTTCATGTTAATAATGTTTCAGTGGCAGTATAATAATATCAAACATTACTTACTGTCCCGGTCTCTGTTCTCTCTGCCTCAACAAGTCGGTCGATATTGTTTTCCCCTTCGTCATCATTTACATGTTCATTGTTCGGGTTTTCGTCATGATCACCTGAAATGACAATGTGCTTTATATAGTAGTAATTTATGTGACATTGATGTTTTTTGTTTTACAACTAAAGGTTTTTGTTGTAAAGAGTAGCAGGACAATTGAATAGGACAACTGACTCTTACATTCTGAAATCAAGGTAATGGTAAGTATAACTACGAAGTATAGGTAGGTACTATAAGTCTATAAGAAATAATAAAAGCCCTGTAACAAACGATGTGGATGTGGAGTGTCACGTGTCGTGAGACACCACAGCAGCCAATCAGAGCTTTGACATTTTTTTAAATCTTTATTAAGGGGCTTAGGCACAAGCCCCAAGACCAAAACGCAAAAACTACTAAACGGTTTTAGACTGCATATTTTATCTGCAGTACCTGTTGTAAATTGTGGTGGCAAGAAAAAATATCCCAATCAAATTTGGGTAGGCAACACATTGCAACCCAAAATTCAATCGCACATGGTTAGCCACCGCCATTTTTTGTCACAGCGTCTTCAACGCTTTCCGTCCATAGATTTTTAGGTTCATGCTATTATTTTTATAGTTCTCTATTACCTGCGCCAGCTGAACCAGCAGAACGAGCACCAGAAGACATAGACCGAGCCCACTGCAATTTGTGCTCGTATTCTGTACCGAGTTTACTCTCGAGGTCCTGTTTAATGTTCTCTAAATCTGAAAATGTAAGTTATACCTAGTGGGAGTGATTTACATATCTGCGACTGTTTATCGGAACTATGGTACGAGTATAAAGTCGGTTATTGACTAAATCGCTCGTCATACATTCTGTACGAGACAGTTTACACTGTGCTATAATATTATTACACTAAATGTATGACGAGCGATAAAATATCTATACATATAATAAATCTGTAACTGATCGGTGTCTGTACATGGAAGATATATGAGAAAAAAATTATCAGGGGACTTTATGAATGTAATAGATGCCATTTTTGTCTGTTTGTCTGTGCCTCTGTTTGTCCGCACTAAATTTTTGTTCACGCTAAAATCAGAAACAACTGGAGGGATTTTGATCAAACTTGGTACGATTATAGTTCATAGTTCTGGGTAACATATAGGCTACTTTTTATACAAGCTGATACCCGTGGCTTTGCCCGCGCTTGGTTTTTAGGTCGTTTTTGGCCATATCTCCGGTTCTACTTAACCAATTACAACCAAACGTACGGTAAATTTTTCGGTCTTGGTTAGACTCAAAATCTTATGCATATTTTGATCGCCGCAAGCGGCTATTAGAACCGGTGATATAGTAAAAAAAATTCGAAAGTCGATGTCCACGCGGGCGGAGCCGCGGGCAACAGCTGGTTAGTAATAATTATACTATATCCCCTAGTCAAAAGCCAGCTTCATAATATACTTCACCAGGTATGACATATAAATAGTAAAGGTATGTACCGACTTATTTATAAGTGAGTAGGTAGGTACAGTCGTTACTTCGTCTGCAGATAATTAAGTAGATTTTAAACGTTTATGCTATTATTAATTCTGTGGTTTAGGTTGTAAAAAATAATTTCACTGGTCGTTTAATATTAAGAAGGTAGGTACCTACCTGTTAGTGGTACCATACTATACCGGTAGATAATAAATAATAATAAATATACTACGACATTCTATACAGCGCTCTCTAGACCCAAAAAAGACATAAGTAGTTTTACCTAACTTGTGTAATGGGTTCTAGAATACCGATAAAAATACTTAGATGATCAAAAAATTTGTTATAACCGGCATTCACGTAGGCATAAGCTTGTATTTTTACTCACACGATCGTTTACCTGTGTTGGGCCACGAAAGCTTCAATGTTTTATGTTAGTACTAGCGACCCGCCCCGGCTTCGCACGGGTGCAATGCTGATACTAAATTAGCCTTAGTATATGATGCATGTATTATACATATAAACCTTCCTCTTGAATCACTCTATCTATTGGAAAAAACCGCATCAAAATCCGTTGCGTAGTTTTAAAGATTTAAGCGCACATAGGGATATAGGGACAGAAAAGGCGACTTTGTTTTATACTATGTAGTGATGATGATAAGGTCGGTTACCCAGAACTACATGGTAGCGGAGGTGTATGAATATAATTACCGTATACATGACGCTAGTGACTTCATCATTACTAAGTACTTACATAAAATGTATTCTGTGGTCATGACTGAGCATCATGAACTCATGCTATTAGAGTTGCCATACTGACTCAGTTTTATTCCCAAGAAGACGTATAACAGATGCTTAATTAAAACCAAAAGGCTATAAAACCAGTTTGTACTTATATACCAGCAGTGTACTATGGTGTTACCCACCGTAGACAGGTACCTTTTTCGTGCGGAATCCGCCATGAATAACTCCTTGCCGGCTAGCGTGGTACGAATTAACCGACTAAAACCGCACGTTGTAGTACCGGCTCTCTTAGGCCCAAACAGGCAATTCTCGCGCACCCTGCACCCTGGGCCTTCTACGGCTTGGCCCATTCAGGGTTTAAGATGGTCCCTTAGGGACGTACATAAGTACTAGATTCTATTCCAGCGCATCACATCGGCTGCCCGTTCGCAATTTTTTATAATATAGGTATGTCTCAGCTCCATGAGGCCGTAGTGTGATAAACCTTCCCCAAAATTGAACTTTCACAAGCAAATAGAAATTCCTATGGGAGTCTGTGTTGTTGGAAAGGTTTGGCGAAAACTCACCATCAGCTGAGGCCGTTTGTTCGGCGGCAGTCAAATGATTCAACAAGAAATCAGCTAAGGCACCTTTCTTCACCAGGAGCTCTTGATAAGACCCAGATTCTAATACTTCGCCACCGCGCATTACCAGCACCAAGTCTGTTTGCGACAGGTAGGAGATGTTGTGAGTCACCCACACACGCGTTTTGTTCTTTAGCAGACCATTTGGGCCTATAACCTGTTAAAACCGGTTTTATTATTCCCTTCATTCATCTTGAAACCAACATGTTAGTTTTAATTTATTAGGTATACGAGTACTAATAAATTAAACATATTCGACAATAATGTTACCTTATTTAAATATGAAATAAATAAAAGAAGGTACTAGGTACTTACCTAGATTGCATTTTGATCTTGTTTTAGACTAAGTATAGATATGTTAAGTAGATGTATAGGTACATACTACACGTTCAACATAATTATATTATTACGGTGGGTGTCGTTACGTATGTGATGTACATTCTAACTCTATGTTTCTATGCAGCCATGATAGGCACTTGTCTTTCTAAAATAGCGGTGTCTACAATAGATACAACACTGGCTTTTGCTTGGGCATGTCAACAAGACTGGGAGTCCAGCTAACATTGGTTGCTTCGGTATTTTAGCCAGAGAAACGTTCTTTCTTACTGCAGGGTGAAGTTCGTTGACAATCCCGCAAATTCCGAGGTGAAAGCTTTGGATGCGACTGGGATTAACGCTAGGTTGAAGGTTAAAGGAAGAAGTAAGTACCTAAATAGAATGCGAAGAGATGACCCATCTCTATCAACATTTGAATACCTGATCAAAAATGTGTTTCCCCACGTGTGAGTCCACTGCGCTGAGCGGATCGTCCAGGAAGTAGTTGTCGGCGTCACGGTACACCGCACGCGCCAGAGCAACACGCTGCTTCTGACCACCTGACAGGTTTATACCTAAAAAGTTTAAAATGTCAATAGGTTATACGAATGTATCAATTGAATGCCTAATATAAAAAAATCTGGACTTACCTTTCTCACCAATTTCCGTTAGATCACCACCGGGCAGAATGGTTAAATCAGTCTTCAATGCACATGCTTCGATAACTTGGTTGTATTTACTTTTATCGAATGGCTTATCAAATAAAATATTATTCTGTACAGTAGCATTTTGTATCCACGCTTGTTGAGGCACGAATGACGTATGTCCTGAGAAAAAAATTGTGTCATCATCAATGATGTCTAGGTGAATATAAAAAATTCTTCAAGCTAGATCTAAACAAGTTTCAATTAGTATTCTTAGATAGCATACAAATCACTGAGGTACCTACTTGATTATTTATCAACCTGAACTTGTATGTTTGGCTACATACCTACAAGTCAGACGATAAGGAAAACTGAGCTAGCTAGGAGGATGTCTCCACAAGTGGGTAGTTAACGTAAGTGCTGACGAGTATGATTGATGCGCCAAAAAATATCTAGTACCACTTTTTATTCTCCTCCTTGGAATATTGTTGTTTTAAGCTAATCAGAAAAAATAAATATTTTGAAAAAAAAAATTGTTGAAGGAGAAATCGGTCATTCCTACTAAGTACCCTATAAAGTCATCAACAAACATTGATGCAAATAACACAAAAAATTAAGTAACAATAGATAACTAAGATACAAAGTATCTGTCTAGATTCACTTCCACAAAAAAAACGCCGTACTTACAAGATAAACCGAATCATAAACTTCGAACGCGTATCGAACCGGTGGACAAATTTTTTAATGCATTACCTACCTTTACAAAGACCTACTCTCTATTACTAGTCAACCTAACAACCAGTTTCATTACCAACGCGACGGTATACGAGTATAATTGTAGATGTAATAAAATTTAGGTATAGGTACTCTACTCTGACATTTTTTTTAATATCAAGTCATTATTGATTAATGTGATAAATGTTAATTTGAGAAGCGACTTGAGTTTGCGGCATAATTATCTACCTATTAATTTCAATACTGTTGGGAGTCTGAGTTGTTTTATATAATAGGTATAACCGGGTTCATGTGAATATATGCGGAATGCTCAAAGTGCCAGGGCATAAACCCATCACTATGTGTAACTCATACATACCCCTAACATTAACGTGCCCAGAGAGTTTATGCATCTCTCCGAGCAACGCAGCGAGCAGGGAGCTCTTCCCAGAGCCAACGGCGCCCACGACGGCCACTAGCGAGCCGCTTGGAATGTGTACGTTCAAGTTTTTTAATAAAGGCTCTGCATCATCATCGCCCCAAGAAAAGACACAGTCTTTTATCACGATCTGACTAGCTGAAAATTAAACTTGAAAGGTAGAGTTAGCACTACTATGTAGAGTTAGTGTTTGGTACTATTAAGTACCTACTTACTTACCTGGTTTTTAAGTAAGATTAGAGAATACGAAAAAGTTATAGAAAAATAGAATGGATATTCTGATTTGTGTGAATCTACTCACATTCATTAGGATCGTGTCCAATCATTAAAGTATCTAATTCTTCAGAATTCAAGAATTTATTCAACCTCTTGACGCTCACAAAAATCTGTTAGAAGTACAATGAAATGTTAGTGAAAAAATACAAAAACTGAAGTTAACAAGAAAGCAATAGCTAGGGTACCTACTACAAGGTAAGTACTACACTACAGCATCGTTTGTAGGTAACTTACCTGTATTATGTCAGAAATAACATTAGGCAACATTGACATCGGAAAACGCAGTATATTGAAAATAGACAAAGCTACGAATATCTTTTTCGCATCGAGAACTTCTGTATCATTTACTAATACGAAACACATGAATGATGACAGTGATACCTGAAACGAAATATTTTTTGAAGAAGGTCTAACTTAAATAATAATCAGCGTAGGTATTTGATGTAGTGACACGTAGATAACATATTCACACGTACCAGAAACGGTGTACAGCACCAAATAAAGGCAAATACCGAGTTATAATAAGCCATCGTCCTCAAAATTTTCATCTCTTCATTTCTTATTTTAAGTACGTACTCCTGATAGCTTGGTTCCCACGCGTAAAGTTTGAGAACCTAGCATGAAAATATGAATTAAGTATAATTAATCCATTTTAAAAGTCAGCCACCCTTTATTTATTCAATTATTAATACAATTTTACTTACTTTTACGCCATTAAGTATTTCGCTCATAAGCTTAATTCTTTCATCTTTATAACGCATTAGTTTGATCTGTAGTTTCTCCTGTATGCCAGCAAAGTGACTATTCAAAGGCATTACAACTACAATCACTGCCAGACCGGCTAGTACTGACGGTCCCAACTGTTTCCATAAGAAGTACGATGCAAACGCTAGTTGCAATGGCGCAGACCATATCAAATTTATAAATGTTAAATTACTGAACCTGATCATAAAAAAATTATTTCCTTGAAGTTTATCTTATTTAGATGACATGATGATGATAATAGCCATCATCATCATCATGTCACCGATGAGCGCGAGGTCAGCTTTCCGTGTTTCACGTGTGCCAGTGCCACCAGGCTAATTATTTTATTCCACTTCCACAGTAGGTAACAGAAATTATAGGCAAATTTTTGCATTGGCGGTGTTATGAAATCAATTTATCAAGAAACTAGCTTCCGCCCGCGGCTTCGCCCGCGTGGAATTCGGTATTGCCACCAAGTCTATTTGAATGAAACGACTCTCCACTCGACTTTCCACTCCGTTGTTCACTCCACTCTCCACTCCACACTCCACTCCACTGTTCACTCCACTCTCCACTCCACTCTCCACCTCCACTCTACTGTCCAATCCCCTCTCACGACTCCACCCTACATTCCACTCTCCACTTCAATCTCCACTACACTCCACTCTCCACTCCACTTTCCACTCCACTCTCCACACCACTCCCCACTCCACTCTCCACACCACTACCAACTTCGCTCCACTCCACTGGTCTCCACTCGTCTAGCCAAAACCTTTCGGATAAAAAGTACTAAACGGATTTTAGTGCGGTTTTCTTGGTCAGACCTAAAATTTGGTGATAAGACCAAAAGTTTTTTTTCCTTATTTATTGGTTTCACCTTACACCATCTTTACAGGGTTCACCTAAGGCGACAGTGTGGACATCATATATTATCCCTTTATAACAGTACCTACTTTTAGTTGTAATAATCGATATTTGAAAAAAAAACTTGGTAATGTTGACCACAAATATCTATTTTTTTGCAATCCTTGTCTGTTTGTTCGTGATGGACGCAAAAACTTCTGAACAAATTTTGATGTCGCCTTTTCATTAGAAAAGTCTTGGTTTTACATAAAATCTGCCGTATGTTTGATTGCATTTGGTTAAGTAGAACTGGGGATATGACCAAAAAACGATTACCAACCAATCGACTCCCACGGGCAGAGCCGCGGGTATTAGCTTGTATAAAAAGTAGCCTATATATTACTCCAGACTATAATCTATCTCTGTACCAAATTTAAACCCGATCTATTGAGCCGTTTTTACGTGAAAGAGTAACAAACATACATCCAGATATCCCGACTGATCGACTCCATAGGCGAAGCCGCGGGTATTAGCTTATATAAAAATTAGCCTATATGTTATTTCACACTACACTCTATCTCAGTACCAAATTTCAGCCAGATCCATTCAGCCGTTTTTACGTGAAATAGCAACAAACATAATATTTGGACATCCCGACCGATCGACTTTGCGAGCGGAGCCGCGGTATTAGCTTGTATAAAAAGTAGCCTATATGTTATTCCAGACTATAATCTATCTCTGTACCAAATTTCAACCCGATCTATTCAGCCGTTTTTGCGTGAAAGAGTAACAAACATACATCCAGACAGCCCGACTGATCTACGCCATGGGTCAACTGATCGACTCCGTGAGCGGAGTCGCGGGTATTAGCTTGTATAAAAAGTAGCCTATATGTTATTCCACTCTTTAATCTATCTCGTTACCAAATTTCAGTCAGATCTATTCAGCCGTTTTTACGTGAAAGAGTAACAAAGATATATCTAGAAATCCCGACCGATCGACTTTGCGAGCGGAGCCGCGGTATTAGCTTGTATAAAAAGTAGCCTATATGTTACTCCAGACTATAATCTATCTCTGTACTAAATTTTAGCCAGATCCATCAAGCCGTTTTTGTGTGGCAGAGTAACAAACATACATCCATACATCCAGACATCCAGACATCCAGACATCCAGACATCCAGACATCCAGACATACATTCTTACAAACTTTCGCGTTTATAATATTAGTAGGAAGTAGGATTAAAATTACATTTCATTGCTATTCAGACTTTAATATTAATTTCCTCTTCATATCGGTAACGTATAGCCAAAGACCAGTCTTGGGTATAGCACAGTGAGTGCACCTGAAAATACGACAACGTACCTGCTTACGTCAGTAGACATCAGGTTAATAATTTCTCCCACTGTCGACTTCTTTCGAGCTTCGTTAGACAAACTTAGGGCTTTCTTATAAACCATACTGCTCAACGCGCAATTGATTTTTAGTCCAACAATAGATGTCTTCATGAAATACTGCCCCAAAATAACAGTATGAAGGCAAGAACACACAAATAATAACACAGCGTAAAGATAACCCTTCCATACAGGTTCATTACCTTCAACAAACCCTATAAATAATCTGAAAGGATAAAATATCAACAAATAAAAAACATAGCGTTAAGGTTGCTTCATTTGGTTCTAGAAAGAATTGAAATTGCCTAAATTGTGTTTAGCGATAGTATAATAAATTTCACATAGGTACTTCAAAAGAAGGTAGCTACTGCATACTTGATCACTACATCGGTACCTGCGTAGGTACCTACTTAGTTTAGATTACAGGGTAAAGTGGAGTCTATTGGTAAGAACCTAAACCAGACTGCGCATCATACCTATAGGTAAACTAAAATATTTAATGCCTACACATCCCTTGTAGACCGAAAGATGATGACACAAATTTCTAGGTCATTATTTGTACCTATAAGGCGACTCATAAAGAGTCTAATTTCCTCTTGAAGTCTTGACGAAAAGGAAAATGATGGTAACACACTTAGACTTAGGTATAATACTATAGTCACTCATCAATTTGTCGGCCAATAGGTAGGTACCACAGAACAAAGAAAAATCTTTTAATGTTCTGTGGTAGGTACTCACCTAAGCAACTCTGGTGGAGCGAAAACGAGTACATCGTTGAATAGCTTTAAAGCCATTCCGACTAAAAACAGCCCGCCGAAAGATTTGCACACGACTGGTAAAATAGAGATCGGTTTCTTCACCTTTTTATCGCTTCGTATAAAAGATACTTCTGAACTGTCTGAAGCCTTTGTCCATCTGAAATTTTAGTTGGTCATATTAGAGAAGTCAGTTTTTGGTACCTAGTTGTTTTTTATATAGTGAACGCGTCAACATGACTTCACCTCGCCTGATGGAGAGCTAAAGGCAAAGTTTCAGGATCGGGGGTCACCACTACATACACCGATAGTGTTACGTGTTGACGGCCTCATCAAATGCTTTTTCACGTCCCGCATAAAGGACCCGGGTATAGTGAATAATAAATAGACTAATTAATATGGTATAGTCGCAGTGGGACGTGGGACCAGTAATAGTAAATAATAATAAATGCCCGAAGTATCAGGGGCATAAACATAATCAACTCATGACTGAGTGGAAATAAACTAAGAGTTCGTTCGACTGTGGCGCACACGGGGTTTTTATACAGTTGCTGTTCCCAATAATAATATCCCAATCACCCATTACCTATACTCTAAAGAAGTTGTAATTTTACTTACGTTGCGCGTTTCTTCAACGCACGGCGCCAATTTTTTTCAAATATTGCAACAGACTCCTTGGAAACATGTTGGGGGTTCAAAGGCCACAAGTCATTCTCAGTTAAAGTCCTGCGGTAACCCGTTACCGCTATTGAATCGAACCAACTAAAAGTGAGCCGGCTGGGGATGCCTGACGAATTTTCCGGTGATTGTTTCTGTTAATATAAATTTATAGAAGATTGAAATGCAGAGAATAATACAATACATCATCACAATGATCTCTTTCTAATTTGAAATCAAATAAAAATAAGTAACCCGAGTAGTTGCCTGCTTAATTATTATATTTTTATGGGTAGAGTGCTTAGGTAAGAATAGGTATGCATATTATTATTTAATTATGTGATATTGAATCTTTGCAATGATCTATGAAAGGGGTGGGGGTGGTGTGTTCAAAATTACGTGCCTTTTCTACGTGCGAAAATGCCCATGTACCTACCCTGTTGGCCATCGTGACTCGGACCGACCGTTTAAAACGACTAGGTCCCGGTTGCAAGAACTTTTTACTTCGGTGCGCGGTTTTTTGCGATTTATGAAACAAAATAATATTCTTTAGTATTTCGTTTTATATACCTAATTGTAAGTTTTCTAATTCTGTATGTGTTGTATGCTCATCAATTGTTTATTCTAAATGTGCAAATGTACAATAACGAATGATTGATGATTACCAATAGAGATAGAATTTCATTTACTTATTCACACAGATACAGAACAAGCTAAAAAAAGTGTGTTAAAATACCTCTTTGTAAATATAGGGTGTATCTTTAGGCGGTAAATCTGCGAAACAGTTCAATATGAACATTACTACAACAAGTAAATAATAGATGATATAACTGGCTAAATTATATCGAACATATTCGTCATCCGTGGCCTTAAAGCTCATCAACTGATTCCAAAGCGGAGGTAATCCAGCCAAAACAAGGAGTAACCAGAAAATGAAAAGCACTCCTGAAGTTCGTATGCCATACTTTCTGTTGTATATTAATAGCGTTGCAGATAACACCTGAAAAAAAAAATATTGCACACGATTTATTAAATTCTGAAATGTACTCGTAGCTATGAGTATTATAGGTAGGTAGGTATTATAAAATTGTAAAATAGCTGTGTCTGTAGGTTGGAGATAATAAAATTCTGATGCAAAAATCTTGGGTAAGTACCTAATATTATTATAATGACCAATTCTGAACACGTAAATATTTTTTTGGAATTCTTGTCTGTTTGTTCGCGATGAATGCAAAAAGTACTCAACATATTTTGATGCGGTCTTTTTTTATTTGGAAGGTCTTGGTCAGACTTAAAATTTGCCGTAAGTTTGATTGCAAAATTGGTGTATCAACTTGGACCTTATGTGACTTATTAAAAAACGTAAAGACAAAGATTGGCAGACAAAAAATATTACCTACTTTGCGTGCTGCATAAGCATAATAGTCATCATTTATCTTAATGCGTTTAACTAAATGGTACGTTTAGGTACATTATACGTAGGTAGACTTGATAAGATAAAGATTCTATATTGTACACTAGAGTATGTTATCGCATTGTTGAGATATTTTATATGGTAACCATATGAAATACCTCAACAATGCGATAAACTTTATGTAGAATAGGCGATCTCATCCAGGTAACCAGAATATCTAGACTAGGGGTTGGCAAGTACTTTTAAGTAGGGTCCGGATGCTGTGGCAAAAATCTTCTAGGTTTAGTCATTGGCTTGCATAGATTAAATCGCAGTAAGGTGATCCAATAAGGTATACAAGACAATAACTTGAACCCAAGCTGGCCCTGGGCGCGCGTCATGCTTGATAGTGTATGAGGTTTCAAGACAACCTCATCGACACGGTGGTACACTCTTGTTGACTGATGGACCAGGGCTCCAAAGTACAGGCTTTCGATGCAACTTGAGCTGGTGATCGGATGAAGAAGATGATTCAGCAAGAAACTAAGTGTAAAGTAGCTTAAAGTCACATGAAACCTTCATTTCACTCTTCGGTAAACGTAGCTCAAGCATGATGCTAGCGATAGGGGGGACAAAACAAGAATAACGTATGGTTGGTATCTACTTACAAAAGTCAACAACTTGACAAGTGAATCATGATATGCAGCATCAAACACATTAATCTGCTTTCTATATGATACATATATAACTTGACCAGAATCTATTATTTGTAACAGTATCAAGAGCAATGTAATATTTAATTTACTAATATTCAATTTATTCCAGGGTATGTTGGCCTCTTTACTGATAACCATCTGGTAGACTTCAATTACAGCTGCTAGCCATAGATACGCGTATGGGACCCATACGAGCACAGTCTTATGGAAGCAGTGTATGAAATCTGGATTGTACGTATTCAACGTGAGGCTGGTATTCTGAAATAAATAAAGTAATTAATCAAAAGGTGTATAGGTAAGTTATTATGTTAATATTACAACCATTATTACAATCAGGTACAACCAGTTAGGTACCTACAGGTATGTGACCTTACATCATGTATGACTAAATACCTAGTACGAATCCGGCTCCGTGGTTCGGATCGCTGTTGGCGACATGCATCCTTTTCCCATCATAGTCAAATTACACCAGGAATCCGTCATTAGTCCATTAGCGTGATATTTAGACGTTCTATCGGATAGCATCAGAAACTCACATGAGATCGCGTGAGGAAGTCCCGCATCCACAGCAACCTTCATGTCCGTGATATCGCATACAAAATGAAGGAGAGCTGTCGCCGCGGGGCCCCAGTAGGAGCGAAAGACCCAAGAAATGCTGGTTTGACGTTGTAAGGGATGAAATGCATGCCATTGATCTTATCACCTTGGATGCCCAGCCCATTATGCCCAAGATCGTGCGAAGTGAAGAAGGAAAAGTACGAAAGCGGATTCCAGGCTCCGAGGTGTTGGTAGGCCTTGGATAAAATCGGGACACAACGCTGTGATGATGATGATGATGTTTACAATCTGATTCTGGTTTGTAATATTAACATAATATACCCTATCTAAATCAAAACCTTTGATTTTTTTTATCTACCATTTGATAAAATTTTAAATTATAGGTACCTCATTATTATGGTGCAAATGAAAACCACTAAGGTTTGTATAAAATGCAACATTTATGCTAGTTACATCAAGCGAATAAGTTAAAAATCACGTTCTATAAGTACAATAGTCTAAGGTAAAATTATTGTCTGGTGTAGTACGAGCGCAGAATAGTGAACCTCGAGCGCAGAAGGTCCGAGTCAATTTATTTTCATTTATTATTATTAAAATTAAAGTAACGAGGAGATCTATATTACTAATAAAACATGAGCATGTTTTTCAAAAGGAATCCCTTCAATTTATTGTTTACATTTTTTTCATGCATTCCTTTACATTAATTTGGTTTCGGCCACTTTCATAACTGTTTTTTCTTAACTGGTTAAGAAAAAACACCTTTTCGTATGTTGAGGGTAGATGATTAATACCGTACGGTAAGTACTAGGTATGTGTCGCATTGTGCTTGCACCGAATACTGAACAATAAGCGCGTACTAGGTACATTGGCGTATCTAGGGTTATTTTCCAGGGTGCCCCCTCTTTTCGTATCAGGGGGGAAGCGCTGTTAAAGTTAGGTACAAATAATAATGGGCTCGGGTCTCTATTACCCCTCTAGATACGTCTATGACTAGGTATAATCGGCATTCTAAAACTTATACTTAGATACATAGGTATATAGATAGGTAGATATATGAACGTATAAAACCTATGGACGGAACGCATTGAAGAATCCAACTACTCAGTCGGCTGACTTATTTTTTTTTATACTACTTAGGTGGCAGACAAGCACACGGCCCACCAGATGGGAAGCGGTCACCGTGGCTTATGAACGTGTGCAACACTAAGGGTGTCACACACGCGCTGCCTACCCTGAAGGGAAGGGGGGAGGGCTGGGAAGGGGTGGGGAGGCTAGGAATGGATGGAAGGAGGAGGGGTACAGTGAGCTCTGGCTACCCTACTTACCGGCGGGAACACAACACGATGGTTATTATGGCCGCGGTGTTCTGTAGGGCGGAGGTACTACCCCAGTTGGACAGCTCATTTCGGACGGGAGATACCGTTATGTCCTACCTCCTACCTTCTATGACTTATAGGAGCAAGAAGAAAGAAAGAAAAGATTTATTAATTGGAACTGCGACGCGACCACAACAATTATGTTAAATATGCAAGCACTTTCAAATCTCAATAAACAACAACACGTCAGACTATCAGAGACTAGAGTCTATCATTTACATTACACATAGATACAAGTCGACACTCGACACGCACACACACTAGTCAGCCACAACGCCCACAACACGGTAATCTTTATTCGGTTGCTTTGTCTTGCGTAGTGAAATGTTGTATAAACCGCAGTGGGGCAGAACAGGGAAACACATCGCAACCATGAAGCTATAGCTTCATGGTTGCGATGTTGGTTCAAATCAAATCAAATCAAATAAATGATGATTTGATTTGATTTGATTTGATTCATGATCGCAACTTAAAATTTACTCACACATGGTTAGCCACCGTCATTTTTGTGACAGTCACGTCTTTACCGCGTTCTGTCCATAGCAAGGTTTTATACTTTCACGAAGTCAAAAGCCAAACCGAAAGTAAGTTATAGGATAGGTAACTACCTACCTACTAACTTTGCATCTGATTATCTGAATAGCGTTGTGTAAAATGTCGTAAAATAGTTATTTACTTACCCAAACTGTAGATTCACAAAAATAATCCATAGGTACTTATGTTTGCAGTCACTAATGAAACTTGTTTAGTTTATTAGGTATATATATAGTTTAGAGGCCTGAGTATTTATTCCAACATGACCAAAATATACTTATATTTTGAATTTGGCGCGCTCTCGAAAGTCGAAACAAAGTTTTTAATTTTGAGCACGCACGAGTATACAACACACACACAGAGCAGAGTACAGAGGCTGTCTGTGCCGTGTCTGTGCTGCACTCGTAGACCGATTATTATTATTATAGTATTATTACAGGTCAGTGTCGTAGACAGAGAATAGGGCTTGGATGTACAGCACAGCAGTAGAGCGTAGACAGAGAATAGTATATAGACAAGTCATTAAAAATGACAATGACAATCTGCGTACTCAAAATACCTATAGCTCGTTGGCAAGGTTTTGGAGTAGTGGGGCCTCAGAATAATAACTAAAGCATAGAAACCACGTAAAAATAGCAACTGAAAACAGATAGCTGACACGTACTTTGCTTATGAGCTTTCGCGTATGGTGGAATGAGACAAAAACTTCACTCTGTTTCTATTATTTTCATGTTGGTCACGAGTTGAAATGTCAACGGACTCCATTGGACTCCTTTTTAGACGACTAAATTCAAAATAACGTATCTAAGTTCATTGTCTGTCACATATCTTGCTCACTTGGCCGGGTTATAATGGCAAAAAGTTTTTGCGGAGGAATTGCGAAATAGGAATAAAATTGTGCTGTAATTCCCACGGGAAAAGGTGTTAACCGGTGTTTTGTTTGTGCGTCATGAAGTGGCAATCTAACTGAACAATGTCTTGTGTGATTGAAGGATGTAAATCCCATTCAGGACGAAAAGAAAATAGTTCTGAAGAAATTACATTTCATCGGTAAGTTTTTCAATTCTAAGTGCATGAAATAATCAGAAAATACGCCCTAGTATTATAATAATAGTGTCAATTCTATATTGTATTGTTTAAATTTCAACTTATCTATTAAATTATATTTTTTTCCTTATTTCAAAATTAGGTTAGCTTTTTTGCTAGTGATGTGGTAAAATTACGTGCCTAAGTACATAATATCGATATTTTTTATGACAGTCATTATTTTCGGGCACATTTTTGTAATATTATGTAGAAAAATAATGTTGAATATTTCATTACAGCTTCCCGAAGGATGAAGCAATTAGGAAGGAGTGGATTCGACGAAGTTCCAAGCGACATTGGGCAGTAAAATCACATAGTCGGATTTGTTCTAAACATTTCACTGCAGATTCATTTGTGTCGAATATAAATATTAAATAGAGGCGATTGAAACACAATGCTTTACCTACGTTATATTTGCCAAGCTCTAGATCAATGGTAATGAGAAAATTTACGGGAACAGTTTATTATTTTCATTTAAAATTTTCAAGGAATGTGTACAAAGTATGTGAAACTGCAGAAAAATATGTCAGAGAGTTAAAATCTAAAGTTGGACTGCAATTAGGAAAACGTCAACATGTCATGGCCATTTCTAACAAAATTTGCCAGACTTTTATTAATACTAAAATTTTCGACGGCCTTGTTGATCATTCTTTAGAATTTAGTTTTGAAAATAATCATACAATTTTGTTGATAAAATCGATTTGTCAGCTCTATTTAAAAGCACGAATTCATCACATCATTAAACAATCTTGTATCCCGACTGAAAAGATAAGGACGTTTTTGATAAAAACTATTTTATTTAAAGGACAATAATTTTTAAACCTATCCTACATATAATTTGTGAACAAAGTGTGCATATATTGGCAGTACCTAAACCTGTAATTACTTAAATTTACATTTATTCATAAATTGTAAAAAAATCTGTAAATAAAAAATATCACTTTGAATTACGTTTTTCCTTTTCCCAAAACCAGATAATATTTTTCCCTAACTGACTGTTCCTCAAAGCTGATAGGAAAACCATTCGTTGGTTTATAAATAAATTCATAAATAAATTCAAACTGTACATTGGATGATTTTCTTAGGACGATACATTATGTCGATAAATATATTTCATCGACATAGTCAATCCCTAGCACTTCAATACCCTGTGACAACCTGCACATTTACGCAAATAGCATCGTATATGCATCTCTTTCTAATGCTTTGACAATGTGATATGTAAAAAAGAGTGCAGCGTATTGTACTTTGTTGTTATTTTTACACGGTTTCTACTATACTCTGATTTTTAATTCTAGGCAAGAAAATGACATTTGCAGTGTTGCAGGTTTTTTGTATCAAATAAATAGTGATGTGGTTGAATTGAGTTTTCCAATTATAAGTTAGTCGTGAGTCGAGATTATAATTCTTTTATTAAATATATAAATAAAAATATGTAATTTAAAGTAATTAAACAGAAAACATACACAGTAAGTAATTAAATCTATATATTATATAAAATCAATTGCTGTTCGTTAGTCTCGCTAAAACTAGAGAACGGCTGGACCGATTTGGCTGAAAATTGATGGGGAGGTAGCTTAGAACTAGAAGGACATAGGATACTTTTTATCCTGCCACGGGGACAAAGTATGCCACGGGCGAAGCCACGGGACACAGCTAGTATTCTATAAAAAATATTTCCGTCGTGTAATGTACTAGGCGAGCATAAACTGCAAAGAGGTTCATTCACTGATAAAAATTAAGAATGACTAAAGTGTCTAGTCTATTGATTGCCGAACATCACTATTGTAGCGGGTCACCCTTTTTTGTATCAGTGACAGTTGCAGTTGTCATTTTCTTGCCTAGAATTAAAAATCGGAGTATATGCTTTAGTTATTATTCTGAGAGTGGGGCACACACTACTCCAAAATCTTGCCAAGTTGAACGCACGGCGTGAACATTAGCTATATAGCTGTATTCTCAGTCAACGTAATATCTCTCTTGTCCATGGTACGGTTGGTACGTCTACTCGTCTATGTCTTGTCTATTGTCATTGGTGGCTTGGTTGTCGTTGTGATAATGTGGTACTTTTGCCGTGTCTTAATTTATTGATGTGATGTTTGGTAAAATAGTGAATTTTGTGCGAAAATAAACTCCATATGTATTCCTTCTGATATAACGAACTTTAACTGAATAGTTCTAAAGGTAGTTATTCCAAGAAACAACCTTTTTCTGTAGATTGTGACACGGGGATTGGACCCGTGTTGTCGGTGTTTTAGAATGGCAGAGTATTTAGCTGCTATATTTGGCACAGAAAAGGACAAGTGAGTTAATATTATACTATAGACTTATAGCTTTAGTATTGTATTTACATACATTTATTACTATTTAGACAATTGAACATGTAAACGATAAGAATAACATAGAGGTTAGTTTTACGTTCAGTGTAATGAATTTGAAATTAATTCTATGCTTCCAGTATCTTTTGAGACCTCTAATTATGTTGAGACAATTCTGAATCTTGTTAATTTTTCAAAAAAATATTTTCAGAGTAAATTGTTCCTTTTACTTTAAAATTGGAGCATGCCGACACGGTGACCGCTGCTCCCGAATTCACAACAAGCCAACATTTTCACAAACAGTGCTATTACAAAATTTGTATGTGAATCCTCAGAATTCAGCCAAATCTGCTGATGGCAGTCATTGTAAGTATTTGTAGAGTTACTAGAATTTAAACATTAGAATTAACTAAACTCTGCATGAACCTTCTAGGAAGTATCTAATACTTACCTCATAGAAGGTTCATATGGAGAAAAAAAGTTGAATGAAATTGTTGAAGTTAAGTAATTATGGAGAGACTCATCTCATCATTATGAAACATGCATATAGTCAATATTTGTTGGGTTGAGAACCAAAATGATACGAAAAAGGCACAAGTAAACCACTGGGCTAAAATATAGGCTATATGAAATTAACCATGAAAATAATTTTCATATGGCCAACAGACTAAACTTTTGATACACCTTGACTAAATACTTCATAGTTGTCTGCCTTTTATACAAAGGTGACCTATAATGGTGTAGGTCTTTTAGGGTGTTTTAAAAACTTTACTATAGTGTGTAAGTGCTTATAGAAATATTAGAATAACATATCTAAATTCTATGAAATGTTTATTTTCAGTGGTCGTAGCCAATGTATCTGATGAAGAGATGCAGGAGCATTATGATAATTTCTTTGAAGATGTGTTTGTCGAGTGTGAAGACAAATATGGAGAAATTGAGGAAATGAATGTATGTGACAACCTGGGTGACCATTTAGTTGGAAATGTTTATATTAAGGTGAGATTATTTCTAGAATAACTTGGGTTAACCATGCCTGTATGATTTTTTAGTATGGTGAGGTGTGAAAAAGTATCTTCATTAAATTAATTTTTTGAATTAGGAATGTATACCATAAAAATATTGACATCAATTCTGTTATATATTTTCACTAAACTAAAATTTAGATTTTATCTCATTCTGCTTGTTCCAGAACTATTTTAAACCATAAAATATTGCCATGCCTAGCACCGGATTGTTTTTGCCAATTTTGAAACAAAATGGCAGCTGTATTGACTTTAAAGTTCTCATAAAATTTACAGATTTTAGTTGAGTTTAGTGAAAACGAATCACAGATTCGACTAAATTGTATACGGAATTCAAAAAATCTTTTAATCAAATCCACTTAACATGATATTGTCCTGTTTTTTTAGTTTCGTCGAGAAGAGGACGCTGAGAAGGCTGTGAACGATTTAAACAACCGTTGGTTCGGTGGCCGGCCAGTGTACGCGGAACTGTCTCCTGTCACGGATTTCCGTGAAGCATGTTGCCGCCAGTACGAAATGGGCGAGTGCACACGCAGTGGCTTCTGCAACTTCATGCATCTTAAACCTATTTCTAGGGAACTTAGGAGGTAAGGGATTGACATTTGTTAACTAAAAGTCAGATATCTACCTTAACTTTAATTTTACTTTAAGACAAGTAGGCACCTTCGTAAAAACAACATTCTTGTAAAGCAAATATTGATGAAATCGCTTATACTTGGAAGATCCAACTCGTGTTCGCATGAACGTTGTGCCAGGGGTTGTTTGACGCCTATTTCAATAATTTTAATAAGAATAAATTTGATTGGCAAAAGGCATTGATACATAAAAATCGAGTCGAACACGCGCTCTTAATAAAGCCTTTGACTGCTACGACAGCAGCGAAGGCTTATCACACCACAGAGACCGCATGATATAGAATCTTTGTTTTCTTCATTTTTTTCTACTGTGATAGGCCAACTGAGCTTGTTATTAATAGTTATATCCCCATAAAATCTATTTAGCTCCAAGCCTCTAACTAAGCTTAATTTT
Organism: Lithosia quadra; assembly: GCA_963576445.1. NCBI lineage: Eukaryota > Metazoa > Arthropoda > Insecta > Lepidoptera > Erebidae > Lithosia > Lithosia quadra. Next base: position 5,467,564 of record OY754880.1, on the reverse strand, counting down.
ATGTGTTAGTACTAGGTTAACGTTGTCGTTATTTTAATGACTGGGATTCAACCCGGGACCCTGATCGAAAGGCCGACTCCTTAACCACTAATTCCATATACTCGCTGTTTCATAAAATTAAATAATCTTGAACTCTTTTTTTCTTTCTTCACACGTCTGTCGTGCTTTTTAAAGGCTGGACAGCACTGAAGTCGTGTTTGTGAAACGTTAGTTTTTTACTATAATATCTTCGGTTCTACTCAACCGATCGTGATCAAACATGCGCAAAGCTATATAATAAGGGATTAGGCGCACAATGCCACATTCTCAAAATGACACATAATAATTTCGCAAAATGCCATATTCTCAAAATGTCATATTCTGAAAACGCCACATCGCAAAATGTCACATTAGCAAAATGCCATTTTCGTAAACCTTTCAAACAAAAAAACCACATCAAAATCCGTTCAGTAGTTTTTGCGTCCATCACCAATAAACAGACAAGGATTCTAAAAAAAAATGTTTGTGTTGAGAATCGTTCATAATGACAATAACTTATTATGTTTTTTAAATATCTCCAATGTACTCTCCATAGATACAGTACAATTTTCTAATAGTAATAAAAGATTTACTCTTATCGAAAAATTAGATTACGTCTAAGTACCTAATAATTATTAGTTTAACTTTAATTTTAATAAATAGATTAGTTATAATAATCTGATTTACCCCTTTACTATTCTTAACACTTCATCAGAATGCAAAAACATACTACCGTGCCTAAAGTAGTAGGTACAAAGTTTATGCAAATACGATTTGATTTATAGTGAGCAGTGGAGGCACGATGCCGACGTAGATTAATCTTTTGTTGACTTCACAATATTAAAGTTACTGGCTTGGCACTCTGCCCCGATGGTAATCCAGATTTGACTTTGTGCGACACGATTTTATTAATGTAATGAAGAATCGAGGATGATATTCTATTCAGAGAGGTAAATGCACGACTGAATTTGCGCTCTGATCGGAATCATGTCAGGGTGGCGGAGTAAATTGAATACCTTTACTCCATTTTATAAATAGAAACTTGTATATTATTTTTGCGTTGCGTAGGATTTCTAGATAAATAAGCGCTCAAGTGTTAGGTAAATGTAGTTGAAATGCTCTAATTTTCGTCTTTTTAATCTGTAACACCCAGGACATGATGTTTCAGACCTGAAAAATCTGTTATTGCTATTATCATAAAGTATACCCTGGTTGCATAATAGTTAAGTATACTAATATTAAAAAGTTTAACACTCTAATCTCAAGCACTAAATACTATTTGTAATAAAAAAAATATTTTAGTGTGGATATAATTTGTACCTATATTAAAGTTTACAATTTTATGTAATCCACATAAAATTGTAAACTAATACATCCACATAAAATACACAATCAACCATTACATAATTTTAGTGCAAAATTATGACTAAAGACCTTGTAGTGATAACATTATTACTTGTGCAAAGGCAAACTAGGTAATATTAATATTGTTTCTAGGATGCTATAATTATTATGCTTATGATTCTTGGATACTTAGATAGTTGTGCGAATGCGATGCCTATGGTAATATGACAGTTTTCAAATATCGTTTATCATAGAAGCATAATAGTTGTGGTTAACTGAACAGGATTTTTTCCGACAGTTCCTCACTTTCGCTTAGGTATTTGTTTGTGTGTAATTTTAAAACGTTTGTTCCCAGGTACCTGTACTCGCGGCGTAAGGGCGCGCGCAGGTCGCGCAGCCGGTCGCGCGAGCGCAGGCCCCGCCGCTCTCGCTCGCGCGAGCGACGCCGCGAGCCGCCGCCACGCAATTCCCGCTCTGGCCGCTACTGACCGACACTCACACACGACGTACGTGCGACTACCGACCTAGCTCACTTGTCACAGTGCCCACTAGTTATCATAAATGTGTAGAATGTAAAGATGTATTGTTGGATATAATATTCAATCATATCAAGGGTGTGTTATGAAGTGGATTGTCAACTCCTGCTAGGATAGAGTCGAAGCGTATTGAAGCATTATTCTAAAACTTTTAATAAGTAGGAGATTCATCTTTATTTCGACAACTTAAATCAAATCTTTTGTGAGATCGAATCTGGGCTGGGCTGGTTGGTGGGTTAGCTTCAATTGTAAAGAATGTTGTTTTGGTATGCTTGGACTCTGCTCCAGCGTGAATAGACTTATAGGTCTGATCGTATAAGAGCCCTTATTTAATAGCGTTTGCCCAGCATAGTACCTAGTAAACGTTTGAATGGGAAAGCGACGTGCTGCGAAGTATCTACTCTATATTGACTTGGGCGTTATTCTATCGCAAATACTCCTATCACAAACTATCCTATCAAGCTCAGTATAAATATTTATTCAATTGATTGAATGATTATAAACGTCGCTTTTTCGCTGGGTTCATTGACCATCTACGCTGGACAAAACCATCTATGTTGTTGTGTAGGCAGCCTAATTTTATGGGAATAGTTTTAAATATTCTTCCAATTTACAATGCACTGAAATGAATACCATGCTTTGCTTCGTTCGTCCAAGCAAGCAGTGTAAGGCTGGATTTCACTGTCGATAGAACTAAACTGCGTTACTACATTTTACTCAATTAGAATATTTTATTTCCATTGAGAAAAACGTAATAACTCAGTTTAGTTGAACGAATTATATTATCAGTGGTGAAATACAAGTACAAAAACGTTATGGTATTCGATGTTGATACCCTTATGTTGATACCGTTGTGTTGATTATGCTGCCTGCCGCCAACTCTCAATCCGCCTTGAAAGTTAGTACATTTTAGTTAAAAACCTTCCAAATATTTTTAGTCTATTATGAAGGTTTAGTAAAGTTGCGTGAGAAGTGATAAAATCTAGGTGAAAGTATCGCATGTAATCGTTTTTTCATGAAATAGGTTAACAGTAACATTGTAAAACGTCTTCGATAATATAATTTGAAAAGAAAGTTTGTATTGTAAGCATGCACTGACGTGGTTTGGCCATGGTTATTATATTATATTCATGTAAATACTGCAGTAGCGTACAGATGGTCTGGTATTCCATACAGAAGAATTTATTTTTAGTTATTCTATAGATATTTTTTCTAAAATATGTCTAGCTCTTTAATAAGTACTATCATAATCATATTTCTGACCTACTACTGTTAGGTATTGCAGTACCTATTTTGGACAGTATAAGAAAACATGGACGTTGAATAAAATCATTATAAGTTTTAATTTCTTTATTACTGGTTTTCTTTTACAATGTATTTTTTTTCTTAATGAGGTTGCAACCTGCCTCTTTATTGCTATGTGGGATTGTGGCTGATCGGAATTTTGAGTTCTTGAGGTCTTAAATGTTAAGTGTGCTATCCATATACATGCGCACTGACCCGAATTCGACCAAAGCGGCGATGAAACGAGAAATGAGTGGTGTAGCGTTTGGGTGTTTCCATGTAGGTACCTATTAAGGGAGCGAATATTTAGGAAAAGTCACTTCTAAGATCTCTCCGATTGCATGGTGTCTAACGAAGCTAGGCGGAGAGCATAATAATATGTGGCAATAATGGTATCACATTAAAAAAAATATAATATTTCTGGCGCACCTACTGCGCACTTCAGTATAACCAAGATTGAGATCAACGAACCGATTTATTGAATTCTTGTTTAAGTATGTATTGTTTTGTTAAGTCGTTGTCTGTTTTATTTATTTATGAACAGTCAGCTCTGATTCCTCGTATATATTTTCCCAGAATGTCATATTTTCGTCACCCGGGTTTTGGTAGTGTTCCAGCTTTTTTCCTATAACGATGTAATTTCGTTCTGAATTTGTAAATGGTCTCCATTCTTCATTTGTAGTTGGTTTCCTGAAATAATAATCGACGATTTAGCTTATTTGTCTTCAAAAGGAAACAAACAAATGTTTAAACAAAAATTAATGTCCGCATGGATTGAGGAGCCACTTTTCGTATCTTAATGAATTTGTATGCTTAAAATAGCAGTAGTATAACTTTAAAAATATTGAAAGATGATTCACGGTTTTTTAGTAAGTATAATATTCCAAAAGATATAATTAAAAACATAAAAGTGGCAACTCTATTGACTAAGTAAAACCACATAACTGGGTGAAACTGATCGGCTCGGCCCCGTTCTCTACAACCCAAAACGTTGAGTTGGGATCATTCTCATGAGAAACCTAAACATAAATTACCCAACATAGGTACGTGTTGGAGCTGTGTAGTGTACTTTAATTAATACAAGTACTTACATCTAGGCATTCCTTTTGGAACTCTAGGGAAATACATTATATTTCATAGTTCCTCCTTACAGTATTCAGTGGATAATTATGCATAAATGTACCTATTTGTTATTGTTATCCGTATGTTTGTTGTATAGAAAATGTATAAGCGAGCGAACAAGATAAAATAAATAATGGTTTCACTCACCCTATTCCTGCGAAATTCACCCAGAATTGCACAATCTGCTTGATAATTTCTCTAGATTCATCTGTCAGGGGTATATCTAAACATGTAACGTTAAATAGATAAGGTAAATCGTCAGCATGACATACACCTTTCAGTGCATCCATTTTGTAGCTTTTCTTTGCATAATTTCTTTCGGTTTCTGCGTCAAACTTATAAAAATAAACAGGTTTCTTAACGCATTGACTGTGGTAACGTGCATATCTGACCATATTGTACAAGAACATTTTATCCGTTTCTAAGTCTGATACCTCCTGGTAACTTTCTTCAGTTATCGCCTTGTTTTTGAAGTAATAGTTTCTAATAGTTTCATCGGTTAGCTGAACTTTTTCTTCTGTCCACTTTAGCTTTAATTCTCTGGGTACAACTGAGCCTGTCGTTGCATAATATCGATGAGTATTAGGTAGGTTTCTTGCTATTTCAATCCCATCTCCTGAAGTATATCCTATTATAAGGGGGACACTTGCAATTTGGCCACTTGTAACTAATTTGGTTGGAAAATCTGATAGAAATTTTCCATCATCCGGACCTGCTGTCTCAACTACGGGACCAAATAAAATACCATCACACATATCATAGTATTTAACATTTTCTAGTGGTGGCAACTGTATTCTTAACAGCGCCGACACAGGTTGACTACGTAAAAAAATTAGGAGTTCATCTGGATCATCTGTGTCTTTGCCGAGCAATTTGCCTAATTGAAAAGCCCTTTGACGCCCATATAAGTTATAACACCATTCATTTAAAGAGATACCGCTTTGGCAAATAGCTTTACTGAACAGACCGCGACTCATTTTGGAAATCAAGTGACATCCAACGGAACCAGATCCTGCGCTACAACCGAAAATGGTAATATTATTAGGATCTCCTCCAAAGGCTTTTATGTTGTTCTTAACCCATTTTAGAGCCAGTACTTGATCCTTCATTCCTGCATTACCGGGCACTTCTTCGGTATCTAAACATAAAAAGCCTAGGACTTCCAATCTGTAATTAATTGTCACTAATGCGACATTATGTACCATAAAAAATTCTGGGCCATAGAAATCAGAGTTACCGGAGCCCGTGTAAAAGGCCCCTCCATGAATCCATACCATTACTGGAAGTAGCTCTTGTTGCTCCACTGATTTGGTATAAACATTAAGATAAAGGCAGTCCTCACTACCAGCTTCTATACGGTTCAAGCGCTCGTTGAACTGCGGACAGACTGCGCCGTGCTGTGACGCGTCACGAACGCCTTCCCATGGTTCTGGCGGCTCAGGAGCCTGTAACAAGTAATGTTTTAAATGCAAAAATATGTAACCAGTAGGTAGGTATATCATGGTATAGGTACCGGGGGAAAAAGTACCTATCTACTATAGGGCAAAATATAAAAGTAGTCTGAATCTAAAAATCTAAACCTAACCGAAGGGTACATGCACAGGCAAACAAGGGGAACTGAGCTAGACAAATTAAAAAAAATCAAAGTCTAGTCGATGATAATTTCGATTCCAATAAGCAGCTAAGTATTCGATATAGTGATTAAATAAATAAATGTCTGCACTTCACACTATGGATGATTACAGGCGATTATGCGCGAGCACGATCGTGTGGAGAGCGTCCTCGTCATCATCATCGTCTGTGATCGCCTGCGACCAGTGATGGGCCTAAACCCTGACACTTTAGACATTAATTATTTATGCTTAAAATACCTAGACATAAACCCTTGGATAAATTTATGCCCGTGCAGTGCAAACATAATGTAATAAATGTTATTACCCGCAGCTGAATCACTGAAATTATTTATGTTGAATTTAGAGACTTACTGCGAATTCCAGTAATAATAAAATTATTCCTACCTATGTAAGTATAGGCAAGTATTAGGTTACCTACCACCGAGTACGCACCTAAGGTACTCGGTGGTAGGTATAGGTATAAAATTCGTAAAGTCTCGAAGTGAATACTGATGTCAGAATAAATAATTTAACGCTAACACTTCGCGGGTACTAATGTTGAATTTCGTTTGAAAAGAAAGAATGTTGTGAAGCTAAAAAATAATATGCCGGGTGGTAAGTACTTAGAGTGTAGGCCTGTCTTTTCTCACCTTGAATCTTAATTCACCAAGAGGCGGCTTAGCATATGGTATACCTTTGAATGCAATGTAATTTTCAGTACCGCTACAAACAGCCCCTTTCAGTTCTCCATATTCCGTCTTCACAAGATACATGTCGCTGATATCGCGGCTTGCTCTGTGAATAGTAATTTTAGAGGCTTGATCAAAAATTAATTTTATGTAGGTATTATGAACACACAAGTTACCTATCGAACTGATTTTTCAGTAGGTAAATCTAAGATTGAATTGCTATTGTGCAGCTATGTACTTCCTAGATACGAGTACTTACCTATTGACAGTTGGTTGGGTGCCAAAATTAGTCATATTTGCAATGAAATGGAAGTAGGTACGTATCACAATATATACATATGCGGAGGTATCTACCTATGTCTTATGTGACTATAAAATATTACGTAAGAGTTTACGTTTAGGTACCTTACTACGCAATTGATACTGTAATAATACCTATATAAACTGTAGTGATATCTGTTATAGGTGAATACCTATAACAAAGCGTTATTAGTCCAAGGGTACTAGGTGGGTACCTACCTATGGGTGTCGAAAGAGGAGTCAGCATGTTCTTCTTCGAAGCGGTGTGCCATCTGTGCCTTAGCGGGACCGCCGACAAGGGACCTGGAAGTGAAGGATCTTACTTCCTTGTACAACACCAATAGGCGCCGGTAATCTGTGAGAAACTGATTGAGATCGGTACGTGAACAGAGAGACATTAAGATGACTCGAGTTCGGCCACAGTGTTCATTACTAAGTGGAAAAAATACTACTGGGCATCATTAGAGAATCATCAAGTAGAAGAGTGAGAGTTCGGCTAAGAAAGGCTTGCTACGGTTTTTGTAGAACACAGTGCGCACAGCGCAGCTTGATTTAAGTTTAGTTTTAATACTTAGATTAAGTATGTAGATACAAACTATTTTAACTAGTCTGTTAAAACTACATGGTACGATTTGATGACACAAATTTGCCTCAAATTGGACCGGGTAGGTACCACCGTGCACCTTGCGATAAACCCTCCATAGTAATCCAACGTCGGTTGGTTTGCGTTCAGGGTTCAGCAGGTGCATAGCAGGGCTTGAGGTGTTGGTGTTCGCAGCACTTGTGGGATCAGTAGGTATTGGAGTACCAATATCTTTTTTTTTTTTTTTTTTTTTTTTTCCGTGCGGAAATCCTCATGGATACCCACCCCGCGGCCAGCGGGGCAGGTTATGTCGGACTCTTACCGACTAAAACCGCACGCCGTCTAGGGTCTTCTGACGCCAGGGTGTAAGGTGGCCCAAAGAGCATTTCCCTCGCACCCCGGCTTGACCCGGGCCATCTCCGGATTCGAGATGGCCCCCTCGGGTTTGGGAACCGCGTGGTTCCCGTCATGCCCCTGGAATAGGGGGGGCGCGCTTACGCGCGCCGCCGCCTCGGCCTGCTTCTGCTAGGGTGACAGGCGGCTCCACCCGTCACCCCCAGGCCAGCGCTCATGGAGGACGGAGGTCATTAGACCTCCGACGCCTTAGGCGTCCGCGCCTGCCGCCGTTCGGGAGAGCTCTGTGCAGCCTCTCCCGAACCCTTTCCGCCGCCTCCTTCTCGAGCATCACTTGCTCGCAGAAGGAGGCGGCGGCCGACCACGCGTCCGCACTCTGCACCATCGCTGCGATCAGCACCGGCAGTGTGAGGACTCCCACCCCGAGGGCTGCCAGGAGGGCCTGTCTCGGCACCTCCCACGCCGGACACTCGGCCAGCGTGTGCAGCCCAAGTCGGTCCTTCCACTCCACCACGGTATCCCGGCGGAGCTGGGCGTGGACGGCCTCGATTACTCGAGGCTCCGGATCCAGTCCCCGCTCCTGCGCCTCCTTTCGCCACCAGTATAGGCGCGAAAGGGCTCTCGCCTCCAGGTCCCACGGTGGAGTCCCGGCAAGGAGACTCGCCGCCTCGAAGGAGATCGTGCGGTACCCCCTGATGACCCTGATAGCCATAACGCGCTGCGGCGCTCGCAGCGTGCGCCAGTTACGGCTTTTCAGGGCCTCCGCCCAGATCGGGCACCCGTACAGGGCCATGGACCGCACGATCCCCGCGTAGAGCCTCCTGCAGGAGTCATCCGGCCCCCTCATGTTGGGCAACAGCCGCGCCAGAGCGTTAGCCGTGCCCTTCAATTTGGGGACCAGCCTTCGGAGATGCTCCCCGAAGTCCCATCGGCCGTCGAGCACGAGCCCCAAATATTTCATCTGAGCCCCAAATATTTCATCTGGGAGTACCAATATCTGCGCTTTATCACGCAATGTTGCGACGACAATCACCTCTTTTTTTCATAAGGCCGTCAAGTTGAGGGTCACCATTATGTCACTGTCGATGTATGTAATGGGGACCCCCTTCCTGAGAATTTACCTTTAGCTTACCATCAGGCGAGGTGAAGTCATATTGACGTGACCGATATATAAAAAAGTACCTATCAAAACCATTGTTTTTTTTTTTTTTATTGGTAATAGGCACGCGTTTGACCACGATCTCACCTGTTGGCAAATGATGATGTGGTCGACGGTGGAGCACGCTTGCCTAGAAGAAACCTATTCACTCTAGACTTGAAGACTCCCAGGTTGTAGCTTTCCGGAATGTCCGCTTCAGTCCAATGAAACCACTGAGTCGGTCTTAATTGGAATCTCACTCTTTCGCGATGTGCCTAATTGAACTTCAAATAGTATCTACCTAGGTACCTAAAGTTCACAATGTACTTATTTCTTAAATTGTTTAACAATAATATTCCTACGCTACGCTTAGTCATCTAGTAATGGATATAGATATTAAATACTTGGATATCACATACTTGTAGGTAGGTACTTACACATTAACTGTATAACTTGTATTTTCCTTCCCTGGGCACAAATTACAACACATTGATCGCCAATGCATCTTTTATTTGTTATTATTGTTTAAAAAGAATAATAAAACACTTCTAACTCGTAGGTATTTAAATATATTTAGATAAAGGCGTCTGTTTACTACTGTCAACAATTTATCACTGAATAATGTGTTTCAATGCCGTAATCTTATCATGTCATAAGTAGTACCTATAGCACTAATTTAATAGTGATTGTGATGAAATTGCCATGTAATCTCATGTAATCTGATAAATAGTTTTTTTTCTTTTCCTTACATGACAAGGCTTGTGATGTTGAGGTATGCGTTACACTTAGATGAAGATGAATGAAGAAGTCTTTACTTCTATGCAAAAAATATTTCATATGTCTGTTTTAAATTTTACCTGTTGGTTTGTCTGTCTATCTGTCTGTTTGCCTTGGCTAATCGCCGAAACAATTCCGGGCCAATTTTATCAGGATTTTCACTGGCAGAACTTACGGCTACTCTTATTTTAGGCAGTTTTAGGGAAAGAATTACGATTCCGTGTAAAATCATCGCGGATGAAGTTGCGGGCACAGCTACTTAGTAAATGATTAAATCGGAGGAAAGTGGTGCAAGTTACATAAATTGCTATCTTTTGAGACTGCATGAAAAAACCAAAGTTTTCACTGAGCCTCGAAGGATATCGGTTGTTGAGCTTAAGATTGACCTATTTAGGTTGACTTTTTGCAAAAGTAATAGGTAGGTACTCGCTCCTTTGTCGGTCAGTTTGGGGTACGTCGTTTAATTCTGCCCGCCAATCACTTCTATTCTACGTACCCAATCTACTAGACAAGCTATTTTGAACAAAAATTGTGTCATAGTTCCTTGGTGAAGCGGTACTCCTCCTTTCCCTATGGATTGGTTTATTTTGGTTTTTTACAAAAGCAAAACTGCCGTCTGACCCTCCAACCCTGAGAGCCTTCGGTAGAGCCTTAAATTGTCAGTCAATCAGCAGATGTACCTGGCTGGTCAGGTTGGCTCGGGTCCTTAATGTGTCGAAGCCTTTCGTTGAGCTAGTTTAATATTAGGTACTTCTTAATTCGTAACTGTAGATTTTAATCTGTTCAAAATTATTTCTAGTTTCATTAGAAAAATTGGATGTAACACCACAGAATACTTACTAATAGTACTGTAGTACGGTTAGGACCTAATTAAGTTCTTAAGTACCTACCTGTTATAAATAAATGTGTTTATAGCATAGTTTATAGTTCTACTAGGTACTATAAATATGTGTCTACTAGGTAATTATTGCATAACGTAGTAATTAAGAATTGCCGGGGTTGCGACTTACGAACTCTCACGATTGCACCTTCATTGTTAAGCATACGCATAATACCATAATAACCATACTACAGAATAAATAATACTTAATATAGTTCTATACCACAGAATAACTTATACTCGTAGTAGGTAGTTACTATTAACGGTAATAAGTAAACAGTCCGGTCGGGGTCTCTGGTAAAAAAAAATTACCTACTGTTTCATTCAAAACCTACTACCTACTTACGGCGACAGTTTTGATTATCTATTTTATAATATGATAGGTAGGTACCTATTATGATAGTTACTCGTATATGAGATCAAATTAGATGTTATTAAAATTGTAATTAGATCTGTTTGAGATATGGAATTGGGACTTCGATTATATCAAATTAACGATTCTGAGCACAAAAATATTTAGATAGAATCGGAGATGTGACCAGAAAATGATAATAGTGGTAGGACACGATGGTATCTCCCGTCCGAATGAGCAGTCCAACTGGGGTAGTACCTACCTCCGCCTTACAGAAGACCGCGGCCATAATAACCATCGCGTTGTTCCCGGTGGTGAGTAAGGTATCCCCTCTCCTATCCCCTAATCCCCCTCCAACCTCCCTGTGTGTGTCGGTGCGAGCCAGTGATGGGGTTATGACCTGTCACTAGGATTCGCGGCTACAAAGACCGATACGCACCGTGGCAAAAACAAAAGCATGCTATGCGCAAAATACAGCCCGCTGAGTTTCAAGCCGGGGAGAGCGGTGCGGTGGTTTATTTGCTAAACATTAGTTTAATTGTTTTCACGTTGTAATGGCTGATTTAATAGTCTATACAGAATTAAAGAAAGCTTGTCTTTGACGTGACAATACCTGAGGGTCAAACACCGTGGAAGCTACCTTACTAGGCACCTACAGTACTGAGTTATGGAAATGGTTTTGTCTCAGACTAGAAGTTGTAAATATTTTTGCACAAAAGAGACGTGAACAGCTGTTTTATCCTTCACCTTTCACACAGCTCTACTATTCATAAGTGTTCATACAGTTTGCTAGTTATAACGTAAATTTTCCTCGTTCTATCCTTTCAAGTATACTCTGTCCTTCTCCATTGTGTAGCGAGAATGTTGTAAATATGCGACGATAAGGACACGGACCATGAGGTGTGCAATGTTGGCGTTTCCCCGATTGTGTCAGCTTTATAGATAAGGCTAGATTATTATTGTTTTGTGTAGACCCTTTAGATGCCGAATCTGCACACCTAGTGAAGTTTATTTGATAGTAAAATAAACAGGCAATATGAACGTTTGAGTAGGTACTTGTTTCAGTTTTGTATTCACTCTTATCTTATTTGGCACTAACTATTGTTTTATGAATTTAACTATCCAGGCAATTGTTGATTGGAGTCGCTCTTCACACTCCCGTTTGGTTAGACCCCCGGTCAGAACGCATCCACAGTAAAACTGCATCAAACCTACTTATTTAGAATGCTTATAATATAAGGAGTTTAAGGATAGGTCTACAGCACCGTTTAAAGGAAACTTGTGACGGCCATTTAAAAAGTAGAAATTGCGGCAAAAAATCACATGATAGTGATGAGCTGCGGGTTTATTGTTAAGCACTAAATGCTACCGCTCATCTTGAACTGGGCCGTAGCTTTCCATAAATTACAGAGCACAACCCTTGATAAAGCTGTGATCGGTTTAGGAACGAAGAATTTTGCAAAATGACAGATTTATGTGGCTCTCAGTAGCGTAAAAGCTTTAGAAGGTCTTGTCTGGTTTGGATGCAAATAAATTATAAATGGTAACAGGATCGCGGAATTTCTTAACTTGCTCTTGTTGTTTTTTTTAATAGGGAATTTAACTTCTTTTTATCGTTCATCGGCGCTATCCTATTTTGTAATAAACTTATGTATGTTGTATAGAAACACAATACTATAAGAGTGTGTGTTGTCTCCTAAAGACTGGCGACACTGCCGCAGTCAGGTGATTTCCAATTCGAATATGAAGTATCTTTATGTGATGCGTCCATAAGACTGACCTTCACAATAATCACAACACCTACATGCCATTCTAGTGTAGTAACTATGTAGGTAGGTACTAATATTTTGTTCGAATCGAACTATAAACAGAATTGCATAGTCTTAAGCCGTTACTGAAATAAATGTCTTAAATATCCAAAATGCTTTCATTTCCCAAAGTAATAAGAAGTAGGAAATAGAAAACTCAGCCACACCCATTTCTCCGTAACGCGGTTGGTGTTTATCAAATTAAGGTAGCTTCGGTATTTATTTTAATTTCCATCTTCTTAATGGCGTACTTTCTGTGTACCTAGTTATAATAGTTAACTTTAATAAATTACACTGTACCTAGATACTATTATTTTTATTATAGTTCTTTTATGTACCTGAAGAAGATAAAAAGAAAGAGACCCTGGCGTCTCTACCAGTCTGCAGTTTAACCGGTCCGCAGAGTGGTCGAGGTAATATTTTCCCGGGACAAATAGCGTGACTATATTGACTTGGCCCTTCTTCACCGTTTCTCCAGTTTTTGCAAAGGGGGATGGTAAGTTTTTTCTATCCCCATTATCTACAATAAAAGGCAATAAACACATAATTACTTAATGTTTAATCGGTAATTTTGTTTTAATACAGGCAGTAAGTTAACCACTTTCTCCATCTATTAACGCAAGGTATATTAATGTTGGTTCTTATAATTATCTTAGAAGGGAAACAGTTAGGAATTTAAATAGCTTGGACTCGTGGCAACTGATCAAACTGTCAGTCACCTCTCCTCTGTTGGTTCTCTAATGGTATTTGAATATCGCACTAGTTAAGTAAGTTTGTGTGATCCAAAGATAAAAATATGGGTTTTAGTAGATAAAAATAAACATAAACTGGCGAAATGTGGGTGCTAGCACCTCTGCCTACCCCTTCGGGGATATAGGCGTGAGTTCATGTTATGTTATGTTTTAGTAGATACCTAGCTAATTGAAACAAAAACTAAAGTAGGTTAATCGCAATGTTTATGCCTTTGATTATAAAGGTTTATGCTAAAATAAAGAACCTAGGTAACTAAACTGCGCTAAACAAAATAGCTGGTGGTTTACTCCTTTTCCATTTATTTCACAATAAGTTAATTTCAAGTAAACTTCTAATTCATTTACTTACCAAAGTAATAATTAAATATTAGTCGAAACGGGCCGGTGATGGCGGTTTTAAAAGCAGGGGTCGGATTGCGTTTCGCTGCCAAGTTAATTTCTTAGTTGATTTCTACGAGTCCCGAGAGGAACGTGGGGTTGTTCTCTGCCGCCGTTCACACGGCTATCATTCGTTGTAAATTATCTTTCATTTCGGTCCTATTTCTACTAGTACTACTTCATATTATATTATTCGCCATTGGAAAAGTCGTTAAGTAGTGCAATGTTTGAATAAGTACTAGTAGAAGTTACGATTCTTGTGTAGGTACGCCTTTTTTACGGTATTTTATTTCATTATTTTTTCTGTCACCCAAAGTTTGTTTACAAAGATAGGTACACACATTTCAAGTAAGTAGGTAGGTACTTATCTATTCATGTAGGTCTGAAAGATTATTTTCAATTAGTGATAATATATAATATTGGTACATAAACAAGATTGTTGATAAGAATAATGTAATAATAATGTTTGAAATGACCGGTAGCTACCGAAAGGTTCATCGAATCATCGAACGTATAATGAATATATATATATACCTATGTGACGGCCTTCCTCCGGGTGTGTAACATAATATTAGAAAATGAAATCATGTACATTTAAATTAAAAAATGTCAACATCTAAAACGGGACACGACTCTAGGGGAAAACTCCACAAACTGAGCTGCCTGAACCCTTCTTGGATATCGATGTCTCAACGAGAATAATACTCGATCGATACCAGAATTTTTTATAATTGGGCAAAATGGATATATCTACAAAAAACTTCTAAATAATTTAATGTTTCCAATACATCCCCCTAAGATTTAACGAATATGCCAACATTTTGTTGTTAATCATTAATTTTATTGTAACGCGTAGGTATTTGTGATAATTTATTGCGGTATATTGTGTAAAAGTAAAGCGATCACGGATTACATTTATGAATCAGGTAGGTACTAAATTATTTATAATAATTCGTAATAGCTAATATGGAAATAATAATTAATTATTACTGAAATACGACGTGGAATCAAGTAGGTTATTGTAACAATTAATATCAATTAACATGTTTTAAAATATTTCCACTGTTCGTTCCAACGCTTTCAGTCTTGATTTTATTAGTTTCACTAGCGCAAACAGTTTGTTCCTTTGTTCCAATGGCGACGCCTTGTTACATTGTATAACGCATAGCTACTATAACGCGTATCCATTGGAACTGTACCTATAATTATATAACTCAGCACTAATGTAACATGGTACGAGTAATAAAGTAACACAGACATAGTTTTAGGTAGCTACTAATAATATGTAATCAACTACCTACTACTAAGTACTATATCACACACAACACGTAACTAAATTACTTTTGGTTACCCAGTCCATAAGTTCCAGAAGAATGAATAAACAAAATCATTAAGTAACAATGGTAAAGACACTAAGCCATTAAAAAAAAAATTAACACCTATTTATAAACAATTGTTTTAAATTATGCACAGATACTTTCACACGCATTTAACAAAATATTCCTATTTCCTTCATATAAGTTCCTTCATGTCGGAGATGGAATCATAAAATGTGTCCAGCCCTACCAAAAGTAAGAACGCCAAAGTCTTTATTTTGATTAAAATGTTCGAAATTCTTGAGACAAAGTTTGTAATTTCGTATTGTTTTGACCAAAGGTCACAAAATTCTGTTTGCGTTTAGTCTTTATTCTCATCAGTGGCTCAACAAAGAGGAAGATTAATTACGACAGGAGCATAGTTCCTAATCTACAACAAAAAACTTCTCGTATATTTTGTACGTTTCATATCGAGGCGTATTTGAGTCAAAGGATCGTTAATATTTCCGCGAACACTGTTATCCGTATTCTCAGAAAAAGTAATTGATCATTGGATCTAATCAGGTTAGATTATTAGTACCTATATTGGATATCGTCAACCATGTTTAGTTATGCCTTAACTGAAATTTGGGTTAAAAGATGATAATAATTGTTTTGTTTACTATTAATATTTAAGGGTTAGTTGATGTCTTGGGGTCCAGCTAATCATTCATAAAATTATACATGTGGCATGTTTTGTGTGTGGTCTTTTTTATATAGGTAGGTACTTAGATTGATACAGCTACATATTTTAGATTTTTGTGCTACATGTTATTATGTATTCATAAACAGTAAGTGACCGCAGTGTGTAAGATAAACCTATCGAGTTTGGACTTATTTATTATAACTTAGCAAACTCTCTGGTGTTACATGATATGCAGGGTGTGAGGATGAAGTAGGAAGGTGGTCATAGGAACTTCTCAACTAAACAAGATAAATTTATCGACTTTTTGCTCATTTTTTTGTCTTGGTAAATACCTATATAAAACAAAATAAAATTCAGCTCAAAGCCCACGCGGATGAAGTCGCGGGCACAGCTAGTACCTGATAAATTAAAGCCTCGAAAGTTTCAAAAGCGAAACACATTACCTAAATTGCTAATTCTGTTAAATGTTAAGATCAAGTACTTACGTAAAAATGAAGGGAATGAAAATAGATTCAATAGCCTCTTCATTCAAATTAATCGAGAAGCGAGAATTTATTAACATAGCGCTATTGACATAGGGAACAGGTTTGAGAAGTTTAAGCTGCCGTCTATTTGTACTAAGTAGGTATAAGTTAAGGTATAAGTTTTGACAAAGTGGCCTTGGCATAACTTGGCAGGAGGTTAGGAGAAGGAGTAATAAACTAAAGTATTACTCAGTACTTAGCCTCCTCGAAAATTAATTTAAATTTTGCGACACTGTCATCTGATCTATGCACAAAATTCTGCGCTAAGAATCTCGTCCGTTGATTTAACGGCTTACAAGTGAGATTTACTTGGGCCCCGAGGATCCTAGTGGGGCACTGAGGTACCACAAATACTATCCCTGACGCTTACCACATCATAAGATACGGTCTGTTGCCCGGGGGTCCCACTTGGACGTCGAACAAAGCCGTCTAAGTTGTTCCCAAACTCTACCAAATTTCATCAAAATCAGTTAATCGGTTTATGCGTGAAAGAAAAACAGAGCTACTGTCACATTTGTAACGGTATGTTAATTATGTGCCATCAGATAATGTATCTACTAAAATAGTTTTTTTTTATATAAGTAGGACACGTCAAAATGACTTCAACTGCCTGATGGAAAGCTAAAGGAAAAGTCTCAGGACTGGGGTCACCACTACATACACCGGTAGTGCTACAGTGGCCGCCCTCACCTTGATGGCCTCATCAATTGCTTTTTCACGCCCAGCTTAAAGGCCCCGGGACTATAGGAGAAAGTAAAAACGTGCACTCGTAAAGAATTCCAAGTCTTTATGGTGCGGCAAATAAAAGAGGCACCGATCCGCTTAGTTCTTGGTGAAATTGATTGCACTATGTGACCTAAAATATTGTTTATTTCTATGATAAATAAATGAAATAATATATGCATAATAATACTATACCTAGGTAATTACGATTTTAACTACCTATGTAATATTCAGCAGGGTTTCTTATATAGATAGGGTAATTATTAGGGATATTGTGGTAGACATTTTCAAGATCAACTTTGAGAGTAGGTACTCATATTGTTTCTGCAGTATTTCGATCCGTGAATAAACAAGCCGACTATTACGTATAATTAGGTACCACCACGTTATGATAACATAAAAGTCTTCTAGTGCCCTATAAATAGTTTCTTTATGAGCGTAAGTGATGGTGGATTACAAACGTCTATCTACACGCGGTGCTATTCTATACACACGATGTTTGTTGTTTACATTTTTGTTTCTATACAATACTTCATATTTTCTTATTCACGAGACTCCGACACCTCATTTTTCAAAAATTGGGCCAATCGTTATAGCCTTAATACTCGACTAAATGTAGCCATTTCAAACAGTCGGGTGAAATGAAAAACGAATTTCAATCATTCGTTTGAATTTATTTGTGCCACTATATAAATTTTAGAAAAATAAGGTCTAAAGGCTCTCAGCTCTCTCGCTAGAGGAGAGAAGACCCGTGCCCAGCAGTGGGACATAAATGGGTTGCTATGACTTTTCGTTGAGCTAGAATCACCACAACAGAAGAAGCAGAAGTAGGCATTGTGCATTATGAACACAGTAAGTAGGTACTATTTCAATTGCGGTTTTGCTTCGATGGCGTATTGCCACGGTTATATTTCCAAAAAGGGCTTTTTGCTCTCGGCAAGAATAAAAGGATTAATATGTATATCAAACTTCAAACTAATTGACTCTCAATTGAAAATTGCGGTTGCTCATATTTATGTTGCCCGTTGTTTGGAGTGTCCTTCGATATTGCAGTGATTCTTCCGTATTAAAGACGATAGCAATACAAAGAGAATCAAGAATATGAACCAAAAATTAATTTGTAGACAGATTTATGTACTGTTTGTAGGGTAAACAAAAAAATGTTATCTGGTTTTGGTTTCGAAATATACTAAGGCAATAGACAAGCACACGACCTATTCGATAGGAAGTTACTACCTACTGGTGCATTGGTGCCTGTAGAGGAAGGCTAGTAGAAAACACATAATGAGAATTATTAAAGAGTAAGAAAAGGTTTTTGGTAGGCTCATCAACTGTTTGAATACAAATACTATTAATATTTAACTTTCATATTAATTTAAGGGGTGATACTGCGGTCATGCTAGCTGATAGATGGTACAAAGAAAAAAAGATGGTTCAACCCAACCACCTTTGAGATAAATACAAATATTTTTGGTAGAAAAACATATATGTGTGAGTGATTCAGCTTCGTTTCGTCGCATTTGGTCCATTTCGTATTTGGTCCACTTGGTCAATTTCGCATTTGGTCCATTTCTCAAAACGTCCAAATCGCAATTGGTCCACTTCGCGAAACGTCCATTTCGCATTTGGTCCACTGTTGTAAAACGAGCGCGTTAAGTAAACTAACATAGCCGCGATTTCGGACTTGCGTATGTACAGTCGAGTGGGCAATACCCGCAATACATACCTACCCAAAATAAATTATTATAATGTAACAAATATAAATATTTTAGTACATTCTAGGTAAATGAAACATTTTTCATTTTTATCACGTTGACGTTGTTATGATTCACTAATTAAATATTAACTGAATTTTGTTCAATTAATTCATGGATAGCTGTATGGATAGTGTATGAGTGACATGAAAGGGAGTGAATGTGGAATAAAGATGAAAGGTTATACCTACCTACCTATGTTAACTGCCTCCTATACGCCGATTATTAAGGGGCTGTCTCCACGGGCGAGAGAATCGCGACGAGTCCGCGCTTTTATCGTCGGAGAATCTCCGCGAACGAGCGATAATTCCGCCACGTATCGTCGCGAGTCGTAACGGAATCGCAGCGTGTCCGCGGCGATTCCGTTACGAGTCGCCGCGGACACGCTGCGAGTTTCCTTGACGACGCGTTTTGCTAAGAATTCAGTTACGTGCCGTGCATTACGTACGTGCTGCATACGTGCAGTACGAGAGACAACGTTGAAATGACGCTGCGTTTGACAACGCGCCTGCTGCGCGCTCGTTGCGAGAGCGTCACGAGCGCGCGGCGGGACCGCTGCTAGTCGCGACGGGCTTGCGGCGATGTAATGACGTTTCGCGCGCTCGTTGCCACTCGTCGCATCACCGCGATAATATCGCCGTGCGGAGATGGCTCCATAGAGAGTGTATGAAATACGTGGCACGACGATAATATCGCCGCGATTCTCTCGCCCGTGGAGACAGCCCCCAAGTGATACTTGCATCATCGGCGGGAGAGTTGCAGAAAATGATAAAACAAAATAAATAACAATGGTAGATGATAATAAAAAACCGATGCAACAAAAATAGTTTGATTGCGACTGTACTGCCAGAGAACAGCACATCGTGTGACAGCTTTGACAGACAGCAATGACAGCATGCAAGGCAAGATGGTGGTCGGTACAGTAACACGCATGCGTACACAGTACACGCATGCGTACACACAGTATAACGCGCATGCGTACCCGCCCCCGCACCCCTCCTTCTTACCATTGATAGCAAATTTTCCGTTACTGCGTATCTTAAATATCAGATGTTGTTAAGAATAAGAATCATACTACAATAAATTACAAAAATAATAACTTTTTCAAAAAGTTAATTTTTTGTATATTTTTAAAATTAGGTAAAAAATGGTAGGTGTATACGAACAGTAGTGAAGGTTATTTAGGGATACGGCATTTGTGGTTCTGTGTCTTTGGTATGCACAGCTCAAAACAGATGGAAGTAGTTTTGGATACCAGCGCCTCTCACTCGCCACGGGAGACGCTGCTGCCTGCGGCCAATCCGGCCGGGGTGGGAGTGGCCCTCTAGAGGGCTGCTCCGTGGCTCTCCACGTGTCCCTCTGACTAGCAGATGGCACAGTGGGGAGCGAGCGGTGAGGCGAGCTGATTGTCTGCGCGCCGACGGTTGGGTGACAGAACAGCCGCCTGTCACCCTACACCCCACCGTCGGCGAAGTGGCACGATGCTCGCCCCCCCCCCCCCCCAATATTATTGGATAATATATCTCTTAATTTTAGGTCTGACCAAGAAAACCGCACTGAAATCCGTTTAGTACTTTTTATCCGACAGGTTTTGGCTAGACGAGTGGAGACCAGTGGAGTGGAGAGTGAAGCGGAGTGGGGAGTGGTGTTGAGAGTGGAGTGGGAAGTGGTATGGAGAGTGGAGTGGAAAGTGTAGTGGAGAGTGGAGTGGAGTGGAGATTGAAGTGGAGAGTGGAATGTAGGGTGGAGTCGGGAGAGGGGATTGGACAGTAGAGTGGAGGTGGAGAGTGGAGTGGAGTGTGAAGTGGAGAGTGGAGTGAACAGTAGAGTGGAGTGTGGTGTAGAGAGTGGAGTGAACAGCGGAGTGGAAAGTCGAGTGGAGAGTCGTTTAATTCAAATAGACTTGGTGGCAATACCGAATTCCACGCGGGCGAAGCCGCGGGCGGAAGCTGGTAATAATAATAAGTTAATATTCTATGATTGGTGAATTTGGGCTCGTCCAGCGCCGTAGCACTCCGTTCTATCCTCAAAAGACACCCAAGAAACCTGCACTGTGTGTATAGAGCACATCGTCCCTAGTAATAATAAATATAATCGTTTATAATCCAAACTCTTTGCTCTATTCATTGCGGAGTAAAAGTATTATATTTTTTAAATTGAAATGACATTATGTGTGAAATGTCATGTAGTCGTCAATCTGAAAATATTAAAATAAAAATCTAAGAATATAATTATATCTATAAAAGAATCGTATAATGATCGAACTTGTTCCTATATCTCCTCGTCATAACGCTATCAACTATGTCGAATTATTGGAAGAATCAATGTTACCGACTTTGCGAACAGTCTACCCCAGTGATGTGCCAATATTTTTCTATGTTCATGATAACTGTCGAGTGCATACTGCCAGAATTGTCTCGAATTGGTTTACGGAGCCTTATGGAGCATGAAGATAAATTTACTCTCATTCCATGGCCATATAGGTCACCAGATCTTAACCCAATAGAAAATTTATGGGGTTTGATGGTTCAAATGTGAGATAACAGGAACGAGAGGACTGAAGAAGCAGTCGAGCTGCATTGTAACGAAATCTGGGAGTAATCCCAGAGGGAAGTGACATTTGCAGTCGTCTAATCGGGTTTATGGCGCTTACACTCTGTTTTTTAGGTAACCAGTGGTAATCCTACAGACCCAAACCATTTGAACCATTATAATTCACAAGTTTTCTTTTTTATTCGCTTTACGAAGTGAATGCCATTTTTTTAAATTTCATAGTATGAAATAAACGAAATAAAGTTTATGTCTCTAATTTTACTGTTTTATTTTATTTTTGTGCAATACTTAACATTGTCCTTATTTATTATACGTCTATGTCTATGTCATGGCTCAGTATCTAGTAGAATGATAACAGGTTCTTTAATTATGAAATGTATGTTCAAGCTAATTTGGAAAATGACCTTAAGGGGATCCCCTTTAAAGTCATTTAAGGTCATGACTAAATTTGGTCGATTGTACCTCAAACCCCCCAAAGTGGACCAAATGCGAAAATGACTAAGTGCAAAGTGGACCAAATGCGAAAAGGACTAAATGCGAAATGGACCAAATGCGAAATAGACACGTTTTCGTCTAGTGGACCAAATGCGAAATGGACCAAATGCGACGAAACGGATTCAGCTTTAAGTTGTCTTTTATGATAATAAAAACAACGTCTTCACGGCCTATGTACTATTTTTGTATTTGAACCAGGATTTCGAAAACCATGACGCTGTCGAACCAGGCTGTGTGGTCATTTTGCACTGATGAGCTCGTAGGTACTGAACAACTGAAGGTACTGGTTCTACAATTGTAGACAGTTATGGCAACTACTCTCCATAATTGCCAGTTAAATGCTTGTCACTGTTGTGGTATTGACACTCAATCATAATGGCCTTTAAATGGAGTGCGCAACCGTGCAGACCTGGATCGTTCTTCGAATATATTCATAGCTGCTGAATCTTAAATAAAAGCTATAAAGTCCAATTTCATAATACCACTCGAATCGAGTACTTTTAGATAGCTACAGGGACGCTATTTGTATTGGCTAAACACGCTATTCGAGCTCACTCCGAACAGAGTGGACATTGATGCAATTTCATTTTTAAGAAGATTTCATTAGGATCATCACACTAAAACAAATGGAGTTTACACAAAGAAAATGAATTGATAGATACTGTAAAGTATGAGGAGCGTAAAAAGTGTCAAGGAACACTGCTGATGGATAAAAAGATAAGTAGCTACTTAATATTTATATAAAACTAACTGCAGCTCACGGCTTCGCCTGCATTGAATTATGTTCCCATTCCCGCTTTTCATGGGAATCTATTATTCCAAGAATAAAAAATGTTATTCCAGACTATGATCTATCCATATACCAAATTTCAGTCAAATTTATTTAAATATTTATTCATCTATTCGGATAACCAACGGCCATGAAAAAATATATGACAATTTAATATGTAGGTATGAGACATGCAGCCAATTATAGATCCTTGCTTATAAAATGCAGAATGCGAACAATTTGGACTAAAATATTAACTATTTCTAGATCCGAGTATAATTTACTAACAAAAGTCCAAATATTTAAGTAAACATCCAAACATCTTCTGAAACTTTACATTTATAATATTAGGAACCTCATTGCAACGTTGTTAATCATAATCATAGTATAAAATCATAATAATTTCATACTTCAATAATTAATTTATTTGCTACACTGCTGTTATGCTAACTTCCCAGCGGTTAAGTCGTTGTTATAATTACAGTGCCTGTGGCATTTGATTTGGCAAGTCAGCTAAGCTCGACTTGCTTCAGTTTTGTATAGTATTTTCTAAATCGTATTCACTGAGCTCATCTATTGTGAAAACCATCCATGAAAAAACAAAGTTTACGCGAATATATTCCACATTGAAATAAAACTATTTTTAACGGATGCTATCGCGATTTATTTGGTGTTATTTTATTATTTACGCTGACCCTGACGTTTCGGTTGCTTTTTAGCAGCTGTAAAATAACAACACCAAATAAATAGCGAGAAACCCGTGAAAAATATATCCTCTATTATTCTGAAGTAAGTAAGTAGCTAGCAATATCATTTGTTTTTATAAATATTTGATTAAGCCCCTGGTATCAGTTTTGCCTACTTTTGGCTAAATTTGTCGAAGGTTAATTAATCATCTTGTATTTTTGTCGCGATATTCCAATATCGACTATCCAACGAATGGAATTCAATCGTGATTGCTGGAACTGAGCTTCACAATTTATTTATTGGATAGAAAACGCGCTGGTAGTTTATTCTTAATGAAAAGATTAGAAAGGACAAAAGATTAGTAGAATAAGGCTTTTAAACAGATTTTTACTTTTGACAGATTTGCTTTGGTAAGATAAACAAGCATTCGCAGTCATAGTACCTATTGTACATATTATACTACTCATGGTCTCGGTTGCCATAGATTAGATATATATACGGCAACTGAGACTGACGGACGGCTTAACATATTAATTTTTAATCTCACTGCTAAGTGTTCCTTTTGTCTAGTCCACAGGCAATTTTCAACGACAAATAGCATATCTATTGTAAATTATGTTTTCATGTAAGTGGCAATGTACCTAATTGTCTTTTTGAAAATAAATATCTTTAAATCACATAAGGAGTATATTATATATATATACATATCTCCTTGACTTTGAAATTTACATGTTTTTTACTTATGCCACGGAAATATAGGTAATATGCCAGTTTTACGTCAACGTTCTCCTGGAAAATTATGATAAGGTTTAAAACATACTTAGGTGTAAAATTATTTAGTTCATAAAATTATACCGAGCATATTTTACACACTCCCTCGATGTTGAAGTAGGTTGTAGAACTCGTACCTACTTATATAATATGTGTATAAACTGAGCAGTAAATTTTGCATTACAGTAACACTAACTTACCTACCACAAAATAAATATATTCTAAAGTAGTATTAGTATGAAAAACCACCATTAAATAGAATGTCTGGAAATACTGATCGCGTTCGTTAATTTCCTTGATATTATAGAGTACAATAAATTATTAGCGTATACGGGTCTAAATAGAGATATGAACTTTGAAACTGGTGAGCAGAACATGATTCTTCTTATTCGCTTCTCTTTTCAGGTCTATTATCTGTTACGCAAGGCGTTGTTCCAGTATTTTGATTTTGGAATTGGTTTATCCTTAACATTCCTAATATCTATCAATTTATTATTACCTGTAAAAACGCAATAGGTTCATCGGAGTTAATGATTGGGCAATTAGGCATATTTTAGTCACACATAATGACTACGACAAGTGAATTAGGAGTTTTCACTACGTCGAAGTTTAATAATACTTAATAATTCTGAAACTTCTAATGTTAACTTGTAGGTATTAAAAAATTTACCATATTACAAGAGATCAAACATATTCTTTTAAGGAGTATGTTATGTCACGTCGTAGGCTTATTCTGATATCCAGTAACTAGAAGTCGCCTGCCTCTCCTTAGTTCCAACTTGTAAAAGGGGGTGGGGTTAAGGAGGCACTTGAGTGTTTTCCTTGCTTGTTATGTACACGAGTTGCCAGTTACTCACTCTGACCTCTTAGAAACTAATACGTGATAAACATCCTAACTTACCTTAACATTTGCATAAACTGAATGTCAACAAAACACACCGTATTAAGTTATTAACATAATCCATCTTCATTTAGACTTAATCTCTGTAACGTCTACTGTACAATTAAACCGTATAAATATTCGTACGCAGACTAATTTAGGGCAACCACTTGAAAGGGAGAAACTCCTTGTGAATAAATTAGATTTCTTACATAAATATAAAAGTCGGTTTAAGAGAGCTAAGGGAAATTATATTTTCGCTGAAGTTTTAGCAACTAGGCTCGAGCTTTATTACAGAATATCACGATGAAAATAACTTGATGGCGATGTCTTATTAGGTCCACAGTCTGCCAAGATCAGGTCAGTCTATTCTAAAGCTCTTCACCGGTGAAAATCGTTGAATTAAACCCAGTTTTCACGTTTTACTCAATTAAATTCATTGAGTAACGTACAGTCGAACCACAGACAGTCGAACGCTCCGCCGCTACGACGTCGTAGCGGTCGTAGCATTCGACTATACGTTATATAACGTTGTTGGCGTTATGTGTTATGTACATTATGTATGTATAACGTATAACGCTAACAAAATTGTTTTTTTTATACTACATAGGTGGCTGCTTGCCTGCCACCTATGTAGTATAAAAAAAAACAAAACAAAACAACGCGCAGCGCTGCCATGCTAAGTTGTTTTTTTTATTCGGTGGTTAAGTTAGGTTGAGTTCTTCGATCTGTTTTCCATATTCGCAACGTTTTTTTGGAAATACTAACTACAATAAGACTACACTATACTAAACGTATATGTCTACGGTTCTACTTAGAATTCACCGCCATGCGCCCCTCTTTGTTTGGATTTGCCGAATAAGTTTTGTAAGGTTGTATTACAATAGAGCTGATGCGAAAAAACACCTCACTGCAAAATACGCTGTCTTATTTTTACAATGTAATTTTGTTTCTTATTCATTTAAGCGAAATGTTTTTGGCAATAGTACTTGCGATTTTTTTAGAAACCTAACCGCTACATTTCGCATGGTTCTAAATTTTTGGTCCCAAATAATAGGAGGTGAGCTTATTGTTTCAGTCTTTTAGTCTTGCTACTGAGAATTTAGTAACAGAAATCCCACACAACATCATCCCCTTTCCCAGTAGTCGCATCTTGAACATAACTTTAACCGCTAACAGTTGTACGATGGAACGAAAACTGCTGTCATAGGTATTTCCTGATGGCAATAAATAAAATCCCAAGTATTAATCTTCATCTCTAAGCAGAGACAGTTTTGTATGAAATTAACATTATTTTTTTTGTTTTAATTAGACTATCAAGGCTATGTGATCAAGTAATCAAAGCTAACTAGTATTGGCGATGATTACTTGATACGGTGAAGCTTCATTTATTTATTGCTTGGATAATCCAAGCATAGCACGGAAATTAAAGCAGAATAGATGCTGACGATAATAGTAGCTATTTTTTTTAAATTAAAATAGACGTTTCTAGAGCACCGTAAGTTTGCACGTTGCCCTGCTTGGTGCAGTCGGTGTGTTGAAAAAGACGTACACTGCGCCACGTGCATACTAACTATTCGTAAAGAGAGGGTCATAATACCTACTCATAATATTTGGTATGACGAATTTATTATCAAGATAGTCTCCGTTTTCGACACTAAGTGCGCAAGCACGTAGTCTTATGCTAGACTTTTTAGTTAACTCGTGTTATATTACTTTGCTTTCAAGGCAGAAAAACTTTCACAAGTACTCTTTATTTTAGATTATTTTTTCGGACGGCATGTTGACAGTTTATCTTACCCAATCTCACTATTCCAGATGTAAGAAGTACATGGCAATCTATCCTTATCCCAACTTTTAGCTAGATCCGTTCAAAACCGTTAGAACGTGATTCAATAACAAATATCCAAACGACTTCACATTTCACATTTATACTATTAGTAGGATAATTTATTTGTATACCAAATTTTAGATCAGATCCTATCAGCCGTTAGGGCGTGATTGTGTTAACAAACACGTGCAGGGAAGTTCTTTCTTTTTCTCCAAAGAACTGTACTTCTGCATACTTTTGGCATTGGATATTTAAAAACGATAAAATACTATCAGAAAATCTTTACGGTGCAAATCGAATGCCCTAACGATATATTACGTTCGACGAGTGGGCGTATACGTAGCGGCAAGAAGGATACACCTTTTTCTATAATATATGTGAAAAGTATCTGTGAAATCGAGCGATTCGAATTGTAAACAAAGCGCTAATGGTTGTAAGAACAACAGACATACCTACGATTTTTGAAGTCACTCTTCCCATCTTTAAATAAAAAAGTCAAGTGTGAATTGAAACAACAAACTTAACGTTGCTTTAAGTAAAATGGAGCTACCCATATAATAATAGAAACCCATTTATGCTTCACTGCTGGGCACGGGTTCTCTCCTCTAACGAGAGAGCTGAGAGGGTTTAGGCCTTAATCCACACACGCTGGCCTAATGCGGGTTGGTGGATTGGACATGTCCTTAAAATTTCTTCTAGGACATGTGGGTTTCCTCACGATGTTTTCTTTCACCGTCAGCAGATGGTAAATCATGTGATTAGCACATATCAATTCCACAAAGTGAAATTCACATTGGTGCTGTCCGGCTGGATTCGAACTCGGTACCTGCCAGTAGAGGCCGCGTCCTTATCCATTCCGCAACCATCGCTGATAAAAGTAAAAGGGAAGTGACAATACGCTGGCCACGTCTGTCGAAGGCCTTATCGAATAATGGCTTTAATTTAATGAATTAATCAATAGTATTAAAATCGTTAGGTTAGATCAGAGAAATCTATTTTACAGCTTCTATTAATCTATACTAATATTAATTCATGAATTATTAAATAATTAATTAATATTATAAAGAGGTAAAGTTTGTGTGTTTGTTTAATTGTAAGGGGTAATTTCGGGAACCGATTTTAAAAATTCTTTTACCAATAGAAAGCCACGTCATTCGTGACTGTGAATTTATATATTTTATTGGAAAACTGGAATTTACACCCGGGCGAAGCCGGGTCCCAGATCGCTAGTTTAAAATAAAATGAATGGATAAAAAAATAGCCATAAATAACAATAGCAAGCAAGAGAAACAATCGCAAGAAAAGCTATGCATATGGAGGTCTATAATAACGGTTAGTCGTTATGATTTTGCCCTATGTCGCTGCTGTATCAATGGTACTGCAAATTGAAATCAAACGATATCGAGAAAGCTTGGTGAATACAATTTCTTATAAGGTAAGAAAAAATACAGATAATAATAAGGAAATGCTACAGAAGAAGAATTCAAAATAATGGAAAATATAATACCTACCTAGATGGAAATTGACGAAAAGTTTCTTAAGTGGTTGAACAAGCTTATTTATTAAATTATATAAATACTTTAGGTATCTGTCATGCATGGATATCAAATAATATACCTGCATTTTGCATCATTAAAATTACTGCTTTTATGATTTTTCATTATTTGAGGCAGTGGAATCTACTAAGATTCAATGGGGGTTAGAACAGATGGCAGTTTATTGCAAAAATCATCATGAAAAGTATACCTTTAGTGCAGGGTTATAATATGAAAAAAAAAAACTTACAACACGAATTGTAAACACCTCGTTAATTGTAACGAGGGTGTGAGGTGTTCATATTTATGGTATTGGCCATATATGAACTAGGTACTTTCCGTGACATGTATTTATTCTTACGAAGAGCTTGAACAAAATCTATTTACCTACACATAATTAATTGTATTATCTTCAAAAATCAATAAATAATTCATGTGGACAAGTTTTTCCGGGTAGGCGGCATGTCGCCCTCTTTCCATACGGTTTTCAATGCTTAATTTGAGGAATAATTTTAATACAACAATTGGCTTCTCAACTTACAGAAAAATCAGCCAACATGTTAGCCGTTAACATTACCTACCCAAAATTCAAAACAGTGGTCGATTTAGACTATTTTAAATTTTGGGCATATCTTTTACTTTGCTAAAATAAAACATTAGACCTTGACTGTCTGGTGTTTGCAATGATACAGAATATACGAGTAGTACTGAAAATGCACCAATTCAGCAGTTGACATTAAAGCCATGTGTCTTTAGAAGCTACCCGCACTGCATTATGTTGTAGATTGCGTAGGTAGTTAGGCGTTAATATAAATATCTTTGCGTGATGGGTATTTTCACATTTGTCACATACTATGTATTACATAGATAAGATCATAAAACTTATATCAGTTTTCACATTCGCGGATTATATACAACGAACCTCATTCGATGTAGTCTCAACTTCTTGATTTATGTTTTGAACAAACCTAAACTATAGTTTAGGTATATGTTTATATCATATATTCGAAAGCGGTAAAAGTTATGATAGATACTAGTGTCTGAGTATGTTCGGCAACAAGAGGAACGATGAATTGTGAGGTTCATCTCAATACTTTGAATATAACTTAGGTAGGTACTCGATGAGAATGAATAAGGATTTTATAAAACAAAACCATTAAAGTATTTTCTTTAGACATTATATTCAACGCTGATCATGTATTGTGTAGGGATCTATTTTTTTGTTTACTTAACACCTTGTAACTATGTAGAGGTACATTGTGTTTTGACATTTAGATGAGAATCGTGTTTTCAAATGACGAATAGAAATGGAATGAGCATTTTACGTACACTAAACTTTAAAGGGACGAAGAGGGTGTCATATCATACCTATTTTTGTTGTTGCTGATGTTTTTCTTTAGCGAGGCTTATCCTGAGTAAATATCATATAGCCAAAGAACTTATCACAAAATGTAAGTATGACATCATAATGTACTTTTGGATATGATAGTGACGTATCGTGTTTAAATATGTCTCTCAATCATATAGATAGGTTATGTCATGAACATATAAAATCTACTGACAGAAAGTGCTGAAGGCGAGACTGTGTCACAAAAATGGCGGCGGTTAACCATGTGTGAGTGAATCAAATCACAATTTTAGCCGTTTGTGCGTGAAAGACAAAGATCGATCGGTCACACTGAATGAATTAAGCTGAAATTTGGTACAGGGTAGATCAAAGTCTAATATAAAACATAAGCTACTTTTAGCCCTGGATTAAGTTCCCATGGGTTGTGGGATGTGATCAAAATTCCACACAGAGCTGTGGACATCAACTAGTTTTATTATAATAAAAGGGTGCGAGAACTTTCGTTATTTGTCACGTCTTCGGCCATCGTAGAAATTCATTCATCAATACTGTATACTATATAAACTTAATCAGAATAATCACTACAAAAACCCATGAACGATCGCTAACAGGTGCATCAGCAAAAGATTATCGGAAATTAACTTATATTTGCACACTCTCAAATGCAAATATAAATTGATTCTCAACCATGTTTAAATGGACAGCTAAATCACGTACCTAAGCATTTACGTACCTATCAAAGTGTGATAGTGATATTATTTGCCTTATTTTGTTTACGAGAGAAGCTGTATTGCATTATTGTGGATAACATTGTATCTACGAAATTTTGTTTCAAATTAGTGCAATTCTGTAGAACAGTGCCATCATACAACAACATAATATGTAAAATGAGACAATCAGTTTATACAACCATACATTTAGCAGATGAACACAAGCAATAAAACACATTTCGTCACGTCAGAGCAATTTGTGAAGCTAAAATAATGCATACATTATGTATGGGGCGGAGACCACGTAATACCAAGAGCTACCCTTCAATGTAGCTGATTCTACCCTCGGGATTGCAAAGAGGGTCTTTTGTGCTCAGAAGTAAAATGTCGGGAAGCGTCATTATAGTTTTGCCTTCACATGATATTGCTGAGTCACTCATTGAATTAATTACACAAAGAACTAAAAAACTATACGTTACACTAATATGTTCAAAAAATTCAAACATTAATGTTTCTTTTTATCTACTTATATCACGAAGGATTACTCAGGCTTGCTTTGCACAAGTTGGAGGTCACTTTTCGCGTTTTTCTGACTATTATTAGCTGTGTCCTACTCAACTGATAGTACCGGTGATACTATGCACATTTATCCACTAAAACTGACCTCCACAGGGCTGAAGTTATAGGAAAAGGCTAGTGTAATAATATTTTAAAACAAGAAAATGCCCACAGCTTTAGTACCTACCTATATATTTATTTTCTTTGTGATCTTTTAAAACTGGTCTATATTAATAACAACTAAGTAGACGGATACTTTCTCTGTAGCATAGCAGCGCGTTTCATTATTTCTCTTTGTAGATAATTCATAGGAATTTAACATAATATGAAGCGGTGTTTTTAATTTTCGTAGCTTACGGGGATCACAATTAAATTGCTTTTTCATCTTTCTTTTGTTACAGATCTGGATTATTGTTTTGTGTTAAATTGGAAACAAGTTGTTGTGAAATCTTCTCTCGAATAGCTGGAAGATAAAAATTAGAACACAACCACGGTGAGAAGTCGGTAATTAGGTTAGTTTTTTTTTTTAATTTTTAGTCCATTTAGTATTCAATACAATACCTAAATGTAATAAAAAATTACGAGTCACTGTGTTCCTGGTTGCACTCCTCTGAAATGACTCGGCTGATTTTAACGTTTTTTTATCGTGTAGGTATTTCTTCTTCTTTTTCGATTTATTTTTGACTTATTTTATTAGTTTCATCAGATGTTTTATTCAGTTTGAGTTTCTTTGCATCCTCCGATGTGTCATCTTTACAATTGAAAAAAAAAATTCACGTGCTGATTAACACTGAAGCTGCTGGAATTTGTTTCCTTTTCAGTCTCGTGAAGAGTTCTTAGGATCTAACATGTTACTGGCCTCTTTCTTTAACTATTGGGATTTAGATGTATTGTATATTTCAGTGTCCTTTGTAAAAAAGCGTGGGTAAAAATGTACCTACCTAATAGTTATTAATTATTCAATACTTGTATGGTCTACCTACATACACAATGCACATTTTGTATTTCTTATTATTCATAACGCTTTATTTGTAATAGTTACCAATTATGGGTGTCGAGTAATTATAGAAACAAATTTATTTTAAACCATAAAGGCTCGACCCTATCCTGCCTTCATCATTTGCAATCTTTCCATTCCGCTAAGACAAATTTTGTCATAATATCCTCGGGTGTTTTGAATGAAAATTGGTTAATAGATAGACAGATGCCTTCTGATATAGATAGATACAGTTGAATTATACACGTATTTACAAAAATATAGGTATTCAATTGTAAACTACTAGGAACAAAATATTCAATCACAAAATTTTGGTGTGGACCTACTTAATTTTGCATTAGGTGTAGGTACTATTATTCTTTTGTCAACGTTTTTCATGTAGCCTAAGGCATCTTCTTTATTTTTAATAATATATAAATTAAAAAAGAGGGTGTCTCGGCAAGGCCACGATCTGTATTTTGTACGAAGTGGTTATGTTGGAGGCGAAACGATTAAAGCACATGATACAAACAACACAGGCCTGTGTGCGGCTTACCCGAGATATATCTGTAGATCATTTGTGATGATTGTGCCTTTCTGAAGGAGAACCTCCTGCCTTCTTGACAAACTTGTGCAAGATTATGTACTAACTCTCTTTTACCCGTTAATCAAGCAAAGGGAAGCTCTTCTTGCAACCATCTGGTTTTCTTATTTGCAATGTGGGTCACTGACACTTAGAACTGTAAGTAGCAACGTCTCCGTATGAAATGAAGATGAAGAGAAGGAGTTCCCACTTTTATTGCTTAGTGTGCTACGTAGACATTTTGCAGTTAAGCACTTCAGCTGCAATACTTGTTAGTGATATTGCGTAGGTACCTACTTCTAGTATGGCTAGTTGGGAGTTAGTTGGCAAGAATACTTGACAAATTAGTTAATGCAAGATGTATGTAAGCATAGCCCCTACGAGAGTGATACGAACAAACCCTCTTCAAAAATAAAGATGAAAAAACTTCCAGTTCAATCCTATATCTTCGTTGCTTTGCTCACAAGACGTCCTACTTTACCCTCATTAATTTTTCATCTTTTCACGCGACGCGATATAAGGAAAGAAAAATATGTCTCGTGAGCTTTTCGCGTGTATGTAAACCAGAAATTAAGTAATTGTGTTGTGAAATACTAAATCTTAGGAACCGTATCACAAAGTTTTACTACACCATCATTATTATTACTAATCAATTTAGTTAACAAACAAAATACTAATAAACCTAAAGATTTTAATAATTTATAAATTGATTTCTTCTGTATTGTCTGTCAAATATTATTAGGTGTAAGGTGTTCTTTACTAGTCATTGTATACCTAATAATCTCATACAAACTCGTTTCCACTAATCATTTGACGTTTATGAAAAAAAAAATGCCAGTCATTAATGCAGTTGTTCCTAACGGGTAGGTAGGTTCTTAAGCAATATCGGTTATGCAGTGAGATTTTGGTTGGTACTGAGTACATGAAGTACCAAAACTGTGCTCAACTAGTATAAATTATTTATACTAGTTGAGCGCGTTTACTTGTTTGCTTTGTTATATTTGCTGTCCACACAACCAGCTTGTAAGTTTGGACACGTAGGTACGTGCCATATCTGCTGTAATTGATATTCATGGCTGCTCAGACCATATGGCTCCATGTGCACGTTAGGCACTCTCCGTGCGTAACTTTTGACAAGCTGCATCAGACTTTTGACTCGTCTGCTTTGACCCATCTGAGAAGCGACCGGTGATAATTCTTAAAACCGTTATTATTAACTTGAACGCCTTCAGATCACTTCGAATGTGGATAATACTTACTAAGACTCACTTACATTTCATTATTTTTCAGTTACAATAATGTCATGTCCAACGTCAATCCATTGTTATTCTCATACAATAATGAACGTTTCTATTGGTGTTATCGCTTATAGAATGTCATTTTACCTAGAGGAACTGGGGGCGTAGATGAATATAAATATCCCATACATTTCGCAATTTCGCTTCGAAGTGATTCCACTAATAGAATGTCATTTTGTCTACAGACCCTGATCTTATCAATGTGCAACGAATCTCCTGCATGCCGGTGGTATCGATGATAGAAGGTTAAAAGAAGTTAATTAAAAGGAACGACATAAGAATGGAAGCAAGAATGGAGCGGCAATAGTCTAATAGCCTTCTGAGACGGTATACTTAGTACCTACCACCTCTTGTAAACTATACCCATCGCATACACTCACAACTAGGTTAGGTATTATGACCGCAATCAACTGCATGGCACTTAGTATTAATTAGGCTTAAAATTATACAATGACGTCATGAAACACCTACTAAATGTATTAACCGTACAATAAATACTTCATACTGTTACGGTTATTAGTTGGCTGGTCACCAAACGTTCTGGCACTAGGTACCTACAAATCGCGTAGGTAGGCAAGTACGTACATGTTCTCACTACAGTTAAAAGTTGTTCGTGTAGAAAATAAACTTTTAATTGTTACTGTAGTTAAAATAATGAAAGAGGTTAATAACTGTGAAATAATATTGGTACTTACCTGTACTACGGATTTTCACAATTCATTTAATGAGTGGGTATGCAAATAAATTACCCATAATAAAATGGTTCATAGCAGATTTTGTTAATTTACGTTCCATCTGTGGCAATTATATTTACGTGCATTCGAGATTTCCCGGGTCTGACGAAGTGTTTTTGGGGTATTTTTAAACTCGTTCTCAATTGCTTAATACTTCTACCTACCCCTTGTAATAATAGAGTCGTGCGATCAATATTGTAAACATAATATAAAAAAAATATACATAAAATTGAATATGAAATCACATAATAATTTGTGTTCAGTCTCTTATGGAAGACCGAACAATATCAACCAATCAAACAATTTAGCCTATTGCAGTCTACTGCTGGACATAGGCCTCTCCCAATATATTGTTTATCATTGTGTTACAATAGAATTTTAATAAGTATACCTTTTCAGAAGGTCACTATTTGATTCAATCATAATTATCGATGCAGTCGTGATATAATACACTCGAGAGCAATGAATCCGGGTCACTTAAACGAAGAAACTGGTTCTAACCTACGCAGACCAGGAACGGGCAGAACCAGGTGTACCACAGCACGAGAAGACCGATACTTGGTGAACACCATGCTTCGAAATCGCTTTGTCACAGGAACTGAACTCACCAATCAGTTTCGACGCCTCGGAGGAAGTAACCCAAGTGCATGGACAGTAAGACGTCGGCTTGCTGAATCTAACTTAAAACCCCTTAGACCTGCAAACGGCCCTAAACTGGAGCGTGGGCATCGTATTTCGAGACTAAGATATGCCCTGTTTCCTATTTTTGTTTTAAGGAGAGATCAGCAGTTTTTTTCTTTATGTAATTTTGTGTTAATAAAATGTATGGTGACTCATATTTTTTTTACTTTCATTTAAGGAGTATTACATTGTCTATTAAATACAATTTATTGCATTAACCTATCATTTTTAGTTTCCGAGATTTTTAACATTCTTTAAGTGACCCGGATTCATTGCTCTCGAGTGTATAGGTATTATCAATATAGCTATCTGCGTGTGCAAGTGAGTTGATTTAACTGCAACATGAATCGATACAATAGTACTGTTAAATTAACACAGACACCTTTTAATACAATTCAGAGCGTCGGGACACAGTGTGATCGGATTTCCGGAGTTATATAAATATCTACCTATGTGTTGCTCCAAAAAATAACATTGTATATCCGCCCTAAAAAAAATCGTGTGGCATGGCATAGCTGTTCGCGTTTGACGCTACGCTGAACTAACTTGGCGTCTAAATGTTTTCCGTTTTGTTTAGTAATAAATTAGCATTGTGAGGGCAGCTTGAGATATTTGCATCTATTTATTCTATGTACCTACTATTATAAAATGGTAAATTAGCTGTGTCTGTACATTGCAAATATTCAAAAACTTGGGTTACGTATATGAACGATTCTGATCACAATCTTTTTGACTTAAAATCTTCACAATCGATTGAGTAGAAGCGGAGGCAGCGGAGATATAATGAAAAACGAGAAATATACGCGGATGAGCCCTGGGCATAGACTTAATTTATATAAATTAGCTAACCTAAAAAATTATCCCGTTGTAAAGTTGTATTTGGCCTATATCATCTCGTTTATCGAGTGTGGAAGATGAAAATTACTGATTACCATACGAATATGGCTCATATTCGTACGAGATGGATGAACAACAATTTTTCACGATCTGAAATATATTTTGTACTAGCTGTCTCGGCGAACTTCGTACCGCCATATTTTCCACCCGCGTGCAATTCCGTTCCCATTCCTGTTCCCGTTCCCATTCCCATTACTATTCCCATTCCTATTCCTATTCTCATTCCCATTCCCATTCCTACTACTACCTACTACTACTAAATACTAATCCCGTAACGTAAACATAAACTTCTCTCACATAATAGAAAAAGTTTGTATGAGAAAAAGAAAAGTTACTTTCTGAAATTTTCTGTGCAACTGTTTTATTATTTTTTTTCGTAAGAACCTTCTCCCGATAATAACAAACACAACAAAAAAGAATTAGTGAAATCGGTAGAGCCGTTGGTGAGTTATGCGCTTACCAACACATTTTGCGATTCATTTTTATATTATAGATTGAGGTACCGTCGTGGGTAAGACACAAACATCAGCACACATCACGTCCAACTTGGTGATCTTCTGAAAACCGAACGTCCATCGGTAGCATCAGACAATGACGGAAATATGTGTTTTATTGTTTATTATTAAGTACTGTGAAAATAAATCTCCAGTATAGAAACACCGAGTACATAACCCCAAAAAAACAAACTGATACATTTCTTTTCCCCTAGCATTAAAATTCAAATGACTATAAAATAAAATATTAGATGGTTGATGGTTCTAATAACAATACGCTTTACGGGAATGCATAGCGGGGGCGTCCTTACCCCTCGCATTATTAGTTACTGCAGATAGTATTTGAAATTCCTCCGGGATCAGAAGGGCGGCGGTGAAATGAAAACTGGTCATGTGAAAATGCTTTCATTGCTTTTTACGCGTCGCCAGAGGCAATTTAGACGTTGCGGTGTTTTGTAGACGGACGTCGAGCAACGCCGTGGGTACTTCGGGGAACTGATTCTATTGCTTACGCTCTGCGGGAAATCGCCCCAATATATCCTGCTTCATTGAAAGCTTAACAAATAGCCACTTGATATCGATCATGCGATAAAAAATGCCGTTAGTTTTATTTAGAGCAAAAGTAGGAATATTTTTACAATTTTCCGTTTGAACGAAACTGGGATAGGAAAGAAATTCAAATTTTATGTTATTTTTGCGCAATGTTTTATTACAATCTTATTTATTGGTTTCTTTATGTACTCACCTTCTTTTGGTGGCTTGGTTAGCTTACGTGACTAGCAGAAAATTCTTGTTTATTGTTTGTATTGTATTGTTGTTTGCATAAATACATAATTATAAAAATATGAGAACAGTAACCATAAATCGAGATTATTGAACATTATTTTGGTATTTTATAATGTTTATTTGCTAGTTCAGTTATATATCTTTCCTTGAGTTGGAACTTAGCGCAAGATAATATAACCTTTGACCCTTCATTTGAGTAGCAGAATTAGTATAAATAATATTTGTTAATTTAACTTAATTCATTATCATCATTTTATTATAAACTGACGTACTCATTCAAAAACCTTTTCCACAAGCAGCACGCAACGTTACCACATTCTGTATATCTAAATCTATATAAGTAGGTA
Source organism: Lithosia quadra (assembly GCA_963576445.1). Taxonomy (NCBI): domain Eukaryota; kingdom Metazoa; phylum Arthropoda; class Insecta; order Lepidoptera; family Erebidae; genus Lithosia; species Lithosia quadra. The sequence continues at coordinate 5,429,701 of OY754880.1, read as the reverse complement.
CCTTAATTTTGGCAATGAGAACGGATGATGTTTCTCAAAAAAGAGGGGTTGGTATAAAACACTTAGAAAAACAAAATGAAAATAAAACAGTAAATGGCCTACATTCATTTGATTAAATTCTCATTACATGACAATTGAAATTTTTCGAAAGCAATCTTGGCATCCGTCTAAATAAGTGTTACTTTATTAGGTAGGTACATATGAAAAATATGGCGACAGATATTTAGTAATATTGTTGAATAAACGTTCATCTATTTACTGTGCGTCTGCAGGGTGCTCCACTGGGACCCTAAGCAGCACATGCATATTCTTAGGACATTACCCATCTCTAGAATATAACTATTATTTTAGTACGGGCTCCGTCCCATATTTAAGTATATTCCTTTGAAAGTAAGACATAAATTGTCCAATACTACATACCTATAATATGTACAATGCACATGAATTACTTTCATCAAATTCTCGTGAGAAAGAAAGCATTCTTTACAAGGAAAATAAACTTCGAAGCACTGTGATAGTAAAAGTTTGCAATAGAAATATGAAAAAACTTTACTGAATGAAAAGATGGAAAGGTCTTTGAAAATGCGGTGACATAATACGCATTTTGTGATTGCTGAATAGCGACACAAATAATGTTTGTAGAACTGAAAATAGTTTATGCTATTTTAGCAAATGAAACTGTACTAAAAGTACCTAAGATCATTCAGTCAACGTGAGTCAATGTATGTCTAGTGAAGTCGTGCGAGAAGTAGGCAGAAAAAGTCGATCAAAGACAAAAACCGTCAATTTGGTCTTAGTCCTTGAATGACATTCCAGTTCAGCTTACGGATTCTGTCAGCAATTACATCACAAAGGCAGATTGGTGGGCTGTACTTTTTTTTATTAAAGAATGTTCAATATATTCAATAATTGACGTTTTAGGGTCAGTTCCGTCGCAGTTCTAGTACAATCCCATTTCAAGTTGCGTTATTCTTAACGAAGAAAAAAATTAAGTACACTCAATGACACCACTAGCTATTGGCGATACTGAATAAGTTTACTATAAAAAACTATAAGTATGCCTTATAATTCATCTATTTATTAGGTAGGTATATACTATGAACATAATATATGATGTGCCGAATTTTACTTTGTTTTGTAGATATTTAGGCTGTTGTAAGTGTCAGATGACTACTGTTTATTGTCTATTAAATAATTATATAAAAGTATCAATATATAACATCTTCCCCACAAAAACAAAACTTAAAAAATAAACAAATATACAACGTTGTAAGTGTCAGATGACTACTGTTTATTGTCTATTAAATAATTATATAAAAGTATCAATATATAACATAGGCTATTAACTGTGCTAGGTTTAGAGTACCTATACCTACTACAAATTGTAATAATATGTAATAGAAGCGCAAGGAGTCACACAATATAATGATCTCAGTACCGAACTCCGAGATAAAAACCTCCAATGCATGTAAGTATTACCGCTAAGATTTTTTTCATAGTCGATAGGCTCGCGTTTGATCACTATCTAACCTGATGGTAAGTGACGACGTGGTCGACGATGGATGGAAGATGATGATAATGCTCCGTTTTAACCAAACACATTGTAGACTTGGTGTACAAATAAATTGCTATTTATGTTATAAACTTTATAGCGCAAACTGAAACACAGTCCCACATATACCCAGGAGAAAAGGTATAAGTAGACCTTAAGTAGACATATAAAGACAGCTAGTGTAAAAAAAACAATTTTAGTGATCGCTCCCAAATAAACAATGGATTCAAAAGAACCCCAGGGCAAATCATTAGGGTGAAAAAATTGGGGAACCCCATGACCACGCGTGCATGAACAAGATGAGCAGCCAAAATTTTATTTCATCCCCTTCCCTCTGGATAAACAATATATACACTTACGCAAACATCGTGATGGTGGGTACATATCGGTATTGTTTCATTGAGTATTTTTAGAATGATATCAAAAATAAATCATAATTATAATATTTTGGTATCTCTCAGTTTCTGAAATATGAACATCAGTGTTCATATTTCTTAAAGCGTAGTGTACAATATAAGAATAATTTCACGCTTATCTGAGAAAGAAAGAAAAACATAAAATAATATATCAGCTGCGTATGTTCCCGCGTATAGCTACTACTAGCTGGCAACACTGGCTAAGTAAACAAGTATTTTAAACCGCTGTGCAAAAAATATCTTAAAAGTAATGAAGAAATGTGCTAAATCAGTGTGAATAAGTTAAGAAATCATGAAAACTAACCTACAAATGTGTGTTATCAAAGAATCAAACATAATACCTGGATAATACGTGAGTAAAATAGCAAATTGTTGGCCCCCACAAAACGGCTGAGTACGTTTGAAATTCTGAAATACACCCACACATAGACACCAGCTGTTTTATCATTAATTGTTGATTACACTCACATTGAAAATAAATTATAAAACGATTATAACGTAAACAAGGACAGCTGATTTGACATCTTAACTAGGTACTTGAATTTGAATGAACTACAAACAGAACAGTGCCACCAACATTGCCGCACTAATCAACCAGACTCTCGACACCTACGATAAAAATCATAGACAAAAACTGATATAGATCAGGTCGTAGGTCATACGCATCGTATCGTGTCGTACGCATCGTATCGTGTCGTACGGTGAAAATAAAAGCGACCTATTTTGAAAAACTCCGATAGCAGACGTTCGATATAGTATTGTCTGTTATTTGTCTATATCAATATTTGAGACAGCTCCAGCTTCATTACCTATTAATAGTATACATACTACAAATATGAACTTCCTAGAAAACATCACATTTCGACGCAATAGAACGAAGTCTGATTCAATACTAAATGATAGCAACATGGCAGCTAGCACACAAACAACTCATGATACCAGCATCAATAGTGTCCCAGAGATGTCAGATGACGAGCTTGATGACGTCAGTAAGCTACGTGACCAAATTATTAATTTAACCTTAGAGCTACAGAATGCACATTCAGAAATTGAAATCATCTCAATAGAAAATAACGAACTCAAACAGCTAAATGAAACACTAATACAAGAAAATAAAGCACTCACAGAAGTGAATAGTAACCCTAAAAATAAAAACAGTAAAAACGATACAAAAACACAGTTTACGCAAACGCAAACAGAAAATACTACCCACACAGAGAAAATCAACGAAATACCAAAAACAGGCAATACTTGCTATAGATCTAAAAATATTAAGGATAAACATATCGCCATCGAGAAAAACCCCGTGCAAGGCAGCAAAATATGCATATTAAGCACAAACAATAAAAACAAAATACTCGACACGGCAGAACAGGTGCTGAATGGCTCAAACATTTGTCATTACATTACACCTCGTGGTGATACGCGACTGCTACTAAAAGGTATTGAGCAGAGGCTGAAGGGATTCACACACCGAGATTATTGCATAATTCTTTTAGGTGAAGAAGACTTTAAAGCTACTAACATATATTTTGACATTATACTGCATACAAGAGAAGTCCTACAAAATATCAAACACACAAATATAATTATCTGCACACCAACATACAAACAATGTGTGAAATTCACGGACTTGTTCAATTCAAGAGTAGAGACTTTCAATAATCTTCTCTACCTGGACATTATAACTCACGAACACGCATACTTCCTGGACTCCAACAAGAATTTGACTTACGACTATACCATGTTTGACAAACACACAGGTGTAATAAAAGACTTTGGACTGCAAACTATTTTTAGGGACATTTTAGAAATGACTAAGGACATACAAACACAAATACAAGCATCGTTTGAACTTGCAAAACATTCGCAAATGGACATGAATCAAGACCTTTTTCGTAACTAAGCGCTTACATATTATGCATCAAAATATTGCGGGCCTCATAAATAAATCAGATCGCCTAACAGTCATTATCAGCGGATTATTGGATGAAAATATAGACGTAGATATCATATGCATTACAGAACACTTTATTATGGAAGGTTATGAAGAGCAGCTATATATACCCAACTTTAATCTAACAGCTTATTATAGTAGAAAAGATGAGAAAAGAGGTGGATCATGCATTCTCGTCAAAAAAGGGCTTGAATGGAGGGATCTTCCAAAAATAGCACAAATGGCCACAAAGAACCATTTTGAGTGTTGCGGGATCGAGCTTATTAGATACAACATTGCGGTTATTTGTATATATAGAATACCTGATGGTAAGAATATATATAACTTCCTTTCTAAATTGGAAGAAATGTTGCAAGTCTTATGTACGTGTAGCTATAAAAATGTAATTGTGGCAGGCGACTTTAATATTGATATGCTAAAACCAAATAACAACACAAAAGAATTTGAATGTATCTTACTCAACTGTAATTTGAAATTAGCGTTAAATAAACCGACAAGACTAAAAAGTCAAACTTGCATTGATAACTTTGCGCATAACTTTATTGGGCCTTGCAAATCTAAAATAATAGAATATGGTCTTTCTGACCATACAGCCCAGTTATTGGAATGCCCAGTGGCTAAAGTATGTAACATTGACAAATATAAAACTGTTAGACGTAACTATAGTAAAGAGAATCTGACACGGTTTAAATACTGCATTGGCGAATTAAGCTTCTCTGACATGTATGAAGCGGAAGACCCTAACATAGCATACAATATATTCATTGACGACTTCAAACTTTATTATGATCTATGCTTTCCTAAATCTAACCTCACCATATACATAAGAAGGAAACCACAATGGGTATCGTGTGGAATAAAAATATGTAGTATAAAAAAAAGACAGCTACTATGGACATATAGACTAAAACCAAATCTGGACAATCAAACACGTTACAAAAGCTACTCTAGACTATTTAACAAAATAATCACTCTAACTAAGCGAACACAAAATAACTATAAAATTAACACTTCGGAAAATAAAAGTAAATCAACTTGGCAGATAGTAAACCAATCTAAATTTAATGTACCCAAAAACCACATAAATTCTATAAAATATGGACAAAAAAACATCACAAGCCCCACACTAATAGCAAAAGTATTCAATGATTATTTCATAGACAAAATACAACCAGTAAACAACACGATGAATGGGGCTACAAGTGCAACAACACTTATAAAGACACTCAAAAACTCAATGTTTATGGCACCGTGTCTACCCAAAGATGTACATACTATCATACGGAACCTAAAAAATACGAGTAGCGTCGGTTATGATGAAATATCTACTAAAGTTCTAAAAGTAGTTGCACCTGAAATATGTAATCATCTATGTCATATTATAAACCAGAGTATCTCAACAGGTGTATTCCCAGATGCACTAAAACTGGCAGTAGTTAAACCTATCCACAAAAAAGATGACTGTGAGATAATGAAAAACTATAGGCCTATCTCACTTATCCCCACGATTTCAAAAATTATTGAAAAATACATACATCAAATGTTATATGAATATCTAGACAAAAACGATATAATATGTAAGGAACAGTACGGATTCTGTAAAAATAAAACAATCAACCTAGCCATCTATAATTTCCTCCATGAGGTTATGATTAATGTGGATAAAAAAACGAAAGTAGCGGCTGTCTTTTGCGATATGACACAGGCATTCGACTATGTCCGACACAGTACTCTTCTCGAAAAACTTAATGCATATGGCATAAGAGGCAACATATTGGACCTAATTACATCATACTTACACAATAGGAAACAACGTACTGAAATAAATAGAATCAACATTAACGCAAAACGAGAAATTAATTATAATTCAGGAGAACGTAAAGTGATCCATGGCATTCCTCAAGGAAGCGTTTTGGGACCTCTACTATTCACTCTGTACATAAATGACCTACCAAAATCTAACCCGCATAATATGACTCTTTTTGCAGACGATAGCTCGGTGATAATTCCTTGTGACAATAATGACTTAAACACGCATAAAACTGACATACACAATACTTTGACATCGATTATACAATGGCTCGAAACGAATAGTTTACAAATTAATTTAGAAAAGACAAAAATCATGCAATTTAGCCAACGTCCAAAGCCGATGGATGGAACTATAACACTTAATGGTAAAAGTATCCAAAATGTATCAACGACTAAATTTCTAGGTTTGGACATAGATCAAAAACTGAACTGGAAAGTACATATTGTAAACCTCCGAAAGAGAACCACTAAATGTGCATATGCGCTACATAAACTATCAACAACAGTAAATACAAAAGCTCTAGTGACCGCCTACCATGGACTAGCTGCATCTATTTTACGATACGGCATAATTTTTTGGGGAAACTCGACAGATTTTGATTTAGTATTTAAAGCTCAAAAGAGGTGCATTCGGTCAATGTTTCGACTAAAAATAAGAGATAGCTGCAAACCATACTTCAAAGAAAATAATATCCTAACTTTACCATGTATATATATATTTGAGGTTGCAATGTTTGTCAAGACTAACCCTGCTTTATTCCCGCGGCTTCAAGACTCCGTTGTACGAAATAGACGTGATAACAGTCGACTTCGTCTGCACAAGGCCCAAACGGAACTTATGCGCAAAAGTATATTCTGCATGGCACCAATCATATTTAATAAATTACCGAGGCATTGGAAAGATCTTAACATCGCTAAATTCAAAAAGGAAATTAAAAACCTCCTCATAGAAAAATCATACTATAGTGTTACAGACTTCTTGACGGATAGTATATTATAGACATTTTAATTTGCTATTTGACATTTGATAATTATATAATAATAACCATTAGGTAAATCCTTAAATTTAATGTATTGACATCATATTATATCTTTTTGTGGAACTATGTGACTGCGCATAATATTTAATATTTGTACGCCACTATATGAGGCAAAACAAGACAAAGTACTTTCTTCTTCAAGATAAATTGATGACTGATTAGTCTTGCATGTTACATTGATAAGTTTGTTGTATACACTGACTAATACTTTTGCACACCAAAATGGTAAAACATGGATCGGACATCACATTACAATTACTAACACCATATTTTGTACCCATGTTTAGCAAAATAAATGATTGATTGATTGATTGATTGAATATATCAGAAAGTCGACTGAGCGAAACACGCAGCGGTGTTCGCAAAGTTAGAATTCGATATTGTTTAAAACATTGTTGAATTTAAGTACATAATTTGTTAAGAATTTACTTTTGAATCAGTTTCCATCATTAGGTATTCACATGTGTTATATTTGTCTGAAGAAATTACAACCACCGTGTAATAACAAGTTGGGTGCCAAATTTTTAAAGTTAATTTTTTAGAGAGCTTTCAACCAGCAGGTGAGGTTGGCATGGGTCTTGGTGTAGATACAACCTACTACTAGGTTGTTAGCACAAAAATTACACTTTTAACTTTTTATAACTGTTCCGTTTTCAAAGAAGAAAATCCGTGTCTCTACTGTATTCATTACCGGGTTAATTCAGTTATTGCTTTGCAGCTGCGTTAGAAAACTGTGCTTCACTCATTTTATGTAATTTTAAATGTAATTTTTATTCAGAAAGAAACTGTAGGTGGTAGTAAAGTCCTATGTGCATCCACTTTTTGAAATCGCTTTGATTAAATAGTTTTTATTTTTTACAAAATTAGCATAACGACAATTTGGTCAGATATACCTACCGAACTATCATTTAGGCTATATTTTTCGATTCGGGGATTTCCGCACGATAAAAAAAAAAGATCAGTGATGGGGTTTTGAGCTTTTTGAATAAGCGCCAGTTTGATAAATACCAATCTATACATATAATAAAATGATAGAAAAGTCAAAACTGTACATTGAATATTTTTTCAAAAGAATACTTGGGGTGTGATCTACAATCGATACCGAAGCCAAAAATATAGTTTTTAGAATTTTTGTCTGTTTGTCTGTTTGTCTGTTTGTCTGTTTGTCTGTTTGTCTGTTTGTCTGTTTGTCTGTTTGTCTGTATGTATGTCCGGGATAAACTCAAAAAGTACTGCATGGATTTACTTCAAATTTGGCAAGAATATTATTAGGAAGTCGGGTCAACACATAGGCTACTTATTATCACGCTTTCACCTACGGGGAACGAGCAGTGAACGTTTATATCTTCAACGCATTCTGTACCAACGTGTAATCTAAACACGCATATTTGAATGGTGTTACTATGTTAAACATGCTATAAGCTAGCTTCACACTATAAGTAACTTGACCGATAAATTATACAATAAAAAACAAACTTAATTTTGCGGTTCAATCCGTAGACCCGATTACTGCACCAACCGCAAATAATAAGTTTGTCGTAGGTTACGTCAATAAAACTGTAGAGAGGTAAATTTTGTACATTGAAATATTTACAAAATAACTATTCGGGGATGATTGGTGAACAATACCAATGGTAAAAATGCAATCAGTAATTTTTTTGTCTTTCTGTCTGTCTGTCTATCTGTGCACGCATGGATAAAAAACTACTAGAGGGATTTTGATCAAACTTGGTACGATTTATTATAGTTCATACTTCTGAACAACATAATAATATCAACCCATTTATGTCCCACTGCTGGGCACGGGTCTCCTCAGTCTCCTATAACGACAGAGCTGAGAGGGTTTAGACCTTAATTCACACACGCTGGCCTAATGGGGTTTGGTGGATCGAACATGTCCTTAGAATGTCTTCTAGGACATGTGGGTTTCCTCACGATGTTTTTCCTTCACCGTCAGCAGATGGTAAATCATGTGATTAGCACATATAAATTCCACAAAGTGAAATTCACATTGGTACTATCCGGCCGGATTCGAACTCGATACCTCTGAGCAGAGGCCGCGTCCTTATCCATTCAGCTACCATCACTTACAGGACAACATATAGGCTACTTTTTATACAAAGCCGGGGTGCGAGGGAAATGCTCTAATAGGCCCCCTTTTTTTCCGTGCGGTAATCCTCATGGATACCCACCCCTCGGCCAGCGGGGCAGGTTATGTCGGACTTTTACCGACTAAAACCGCACGCCATCTAGGGTCTTCTGACGCCAGGGTTTAAGATGGCCCATAGAGCATTTCCCTCGCACCCCGACTTGACCCGGGCCATCTCCGGATTCGAGATGACCCCCTCGGGCTTGGCATCCACAGTGTTCCCGTCATGCCCCCGGAATAGGGGGGGGGGGGGGCTTTTACGCTTTTTAACCTTTTGGCTTCAGAAAACCCTAGAAGGCGTGCGGTTTTAGTCAGTAAGAGTCCGGCATAACCTGCCTCGCTGGCCGCAGGGTAGGTATCCATAAGGATTTCCGCACGGAAAAAAAGGCTATTTTTTATATAAGCCGTACCCGTACCCGTGACTCCGCCCGCGCGTCAAGGTTTAAGGTAGGTCATCATTTTTTGGTTATACCTACCTCCAGTTCTACTTAGCCAATTACAACCAAACATAGGGTAAATTTTAAGTCTAAGCAAGAACTTTCTCATAAAAAAAAACCTCATCAAAATACATTTAGTAGTTTTTACGTCCATCGCGATTATCGGCTTTTGATGGGGTCTTTTTAATAGGTATTGGTTAGACGAGTGGAGTGAAGAGTAGAGTGGAGAGTGGAGAAGTGAATGGCGTGGAGAGTTGTTTTTTAAAAATAGACTTGGTGGCGATACCGTCCTCCACGCGGACGAAGCCGCGGGCGGAAGCTAGTACCCAATAAATCGCGATAAAATCTGTTAAAATAGTTTTATTTCAATACTAGCCTATGTCCGCAACTCCGCCCGCGTGGACATCGGTTTTCACGTTTTTTGATTATATCTCCGCTTCCACTCAACCGATTGTGATCAAACATGCGTAAGATTTGAAGTCTGATCAAGACCTTTCAAATAAAAAACCACATCCAAAAAAAAAAGTTTTTGTGTCCATGGCGCACAAACAGACAGGAATAAAAAAAATGTGTTCAGAATCGTTCATATATATAACAACAAGAACAAGAACCCAGGATTTTTTTTCAATATATCTAATGTACAGACAGACATAGCTACTAATTACAATTTTATAGTAGTACCTGTAGATATTATTGTAGATGGTAATTTCCGCCTAAACTTCCGACAATATCATATAATAAATAATAAGTTGATGATGTCAAATTTAAAGGAGTATAAGTACAAAAGAAGCAAGTTCCCTCGTTAAAATATCTTTTGGTGCGGCCCATGTTCCGGAACGGAATAAGAAGTATCTTGGAAAGTTTTAACAATTCATGAAAAGGTGTTGGTTTGTTGCATACAATTAAATGTGTTTTCGTCATAAGTCAATGGCGAAGAAGAAAATTTTCGAGAATACTAAGTAGTTACCGAAATTGCTTATTTAGTCGGTACTGTAATAGTCAGGCTTTAAACCCAAACCTCTCGATCGTAAGGTTGATTTCTTAACCACGAAGCTAACTGACGACAGAATTGTGGTTTAAACTTAATTTTTGTAGCACACTATAAACTATTTACAAATTTATCTTACGACTAAAAATACGATGGGTACAAGGAGCGGTATTATCGTTTAGTTAGAGCGATCTCTGCCAGACAATCTTTGGATCGATAAGTAGTTCATTGATGGTTGATAGTTTCGATATAAAAATAACCTTTTATTTATGCCAATGTAATAGGCTCGCCACCTATTACATTGGCACCAAACATAAACTGGCGAAATGTGGGTGCTGGCATCTCTGCCTACCCTTTCGGGGATATAGGCGTGAGTTTATGTTATGTTATATTTATTTATATTGCTGATACAAGAGGTATAATTGGTTAAATTAGTTAATTAGGGGTTGGGTAACCTTACACCCCGGTAATTGAGACTTGAGACAACAGGTTTTAGTTGGTTCGATTCCGACCTCCAATGGCGATAGCCGGCGGGGGTGGTTTCCGTGGGGATTTCCGCACGATAGAAAGGCTGAAGCTACGAGTAAAGTATTTATTATAATTATTGTTTTTCCACTCAATGTGATCTTATTGACCGTTTTTTGATATTCAACATGAAATATTATACCGTAATCATTAGTTATATTCGTTTCCCATACACCTACAGCGCATTAATCGTGCTGCGTGCATGATTAATGAAAGTTGTCTTTATTTTCTTGTCATTTCATATCTCGCCTCGAGCTTAATCACAGGGCAATTTACGTATATCTATACTAATTTATACATTGTATTAACTAAGATTATAGCAGGTTAGATAAAATGTGTTTTATTATTTGCGATAATAAACAAAACTTGTTCATTGTCCCAATTCTGAAAACTGCATCTGTATTTACATAAGTGATTCGTACCTTTAAATTCTTATGGATCCTAGGCTACTCTGAAAGAAATTGGAAGAAACAATGTGCTTAACAATATGTGATCTTGTTAAGTAGGTAGGTACCTGAATATGTAGGTATCTCATTTTCTATGTGAGTATTAATAAATTACTAACTGATAATAAATTAAATAACTGGTAATTGATTCAAATAGTATTTAACTAAATCACCCAAGTCTACAAAATTATATCGTTTTAAAGACAAAGACACACCATCTCGGAACTCATCTTCACTCAAAGTGAATATTATAATAGCAAAATAAAAGGGCTTAGCAAACCTTAATGAGAGTTCTAAGTGCCAAAAATCATGACAGTTATTTCGGTTTGTGCTTTGTGTGCATTACTACGTTATTCAAATACAATCCCCCATCAATTATGACGTCTGATGTGTAGGGTGGATAGAACAGCAGTTGCATAAATTTAGTCAATTTGACATGGATTGCTCGAGTGTTACAGAGCAAAGGGCTGGGGAAACAGAATACATATCGAAAGATATTCAGCTATATGTAACAGAGAGCAATTTATTAAAAACGTTAATTGGACCCCGAGCACGGGTCAGCGCTTTCAATTGACAGTGACAGACAAGTTTGAAAATGAAACGAGAACCGCGTTAATAAAAGTGTTGACGTGCGACATTATTAAAATTTCAGGTAGATGTTTCATCATGCGTCTGTCAACGGTGTTTAATACATTTTCCCTTCACTACCAAGCCGCTGAATACGATGCAATGGAAAGGCTCACAGGTAGCTTGTATCTGGTCATTATTAATGTGACTTATTGATACTTAAGTAATATAGATTCTTCGACTGTTATTTATTATTATTTTTTAATCTACAACTGCAATTGATAAAAGATCACAGATACCTACCTATAATCTGTTGTTGGTTTTAATTTTAAATAATGTAAAGACAATGATGAGAGTGGCTTAAATATTCTACCGTTGCTCTGCAGTGATACTGTGAATGATTCGAAAGAAAGAAAGATTTTTATTTAGATTATTCGATGCTACCATATACTTTTTTTCATATCAGTTTATGTATAAATTGTTGCCACAAGTGATTATCCCCGCATTACTAGAGAACTATCGACCAATTTGGCTGATTTAATGTTTATTGTATTCACAATTGTCAGGTTTAGGAATAGGTTTTTTTGAGAAAATTGACGGTGATTTTTTTAACAATTATATAACATTGCTATTCAGCTATATCGGTGGTTAGATGGTGCCAGTGTTGTACAAAATCTGGCAAAAACACAGTTTATATAATTCAATTTATTAGACTGACTCGCAAAGTCACTTTCAGTGACTGCGGATGGATACATCATTACTCAAGTCGAGACGACAATGTTTGTGGCGTTTGAAATCGATGTTTTTAAGTGGGTAAAACGTATTAACAAAGCGTATAACAATGTGTGTACTTTACTTAATCGAAGTACCAACAACAGAAGTACGTACAGACCCAAAGGCCTGTTATTTTGCTGATATTATGCTCTCGCAACTACGGTGTGGTGTGTTGTGAGGATGACCTGGGTTGAGATAATGCATTCCGAGTGTCCTATATCCGATAATCCCATATGATTTTTCAGTTTTATCACAGTCGAACAAACTTCTTATGTTATCTGTTGTTATGTCATTACACATAGTTATACTTAAGCTGTTGCCTGCGGCTTTCCCTGGTAATCTCGGGACAAAATGCTTAAGTACCTACTTGTGGCTAATGTAGCTTTGTAATAGTGAAAGAATTTTCGAAATCGGTTCATTAGTGTCACAGTTGATCGATTTCAAACGAATCTCTCCCCTTTATAGTATTAGTAATATAAAACATATTTGGCCGACGACATTTATAGGCATAGACTAAAAACGACTCGAGTGATGAGTTTTTAATCTGGTGGCTAATACTATGAATAACATTGATGAATAAATAGATTTTTTAAACGGACGAATAATACTAGTAGGTTTACGAAATTACCTAGGTACTTTGTAATTGCATCTTAGAGCAAAGCGACTCAAATAAAGATTGAACTTTAAGAAGTTTAGTATTTTGATGTTATTCTTACTATTTTTACACCTTCGTTCAATGTCGCGTGATCCTCATTAACTTTGTGACATCATATTATATAGTCAAACCGTGAAGTTGCCAGGATTTGCATAAGTATTCCAATAAATTAAGCGTTATCCCTGTTTGTTTAAGAAAACGCCTTCAACAAGCACTTTGAGAATCAGCATTAATACACTTTTGAATCTCTTCAACAACGCGTTATGCGTTCTGGATTACGACGTGTAAGACGTGCACGTACACTATTAGTATCTGTCAGAAAATGTGATATCCTTTTCCTACAGTTGTATGAGTACTACGTCCTCATTTTTTGTAGTGTTATGAATCGAAATAGTTTCAGGGTGGTGGTGTATATACGGCAATTGGTGGAAATATTAACTTATTCTAGGGATAAAAAGTAGGCAGTCTATAATGTAAACAACATATCTTATGCGGTAGTGTTTAATTGTTCCGGCTATGCTCGCGAGATGGATGAGCCGATTTTGACATGATTTTTACAGGCTGATAGCTGATGTTAATGACTTAAAGCGAAAAATAATCCAGATCCCTATTATAGGTACGTAATAACGAAATCTAAAAACTACCAGAGTCGCATGTTACCTATAAGACACAATGTCTTAATACCCCTTCAATAAAAGCATGAGCTTCTACTGTAAGTGCATTTAGTATCAGTGGATGGTACGTAGTTACAATATACTTTGCTCTTTTTTTCCTTCGGGTCAGATAGAGACAACATCCTGTCATTTGTTTCTGTTCTTGCACAAGTCATGAGTTTCCTCTTGCATTCAATCCCATCGTCGCGTCGGCTACAAGTGCTTGCTTTTATGCTATAAGATATTCAGATAAAGTACAGTTGCCCGTCTCCAACATAAATATTTTAAAGTAAAACGATCACACATTATAGTTATGGGGGCCTTCTTTATTACTCGTATTTGATTAATTTAATTCTATGCTCAGAAGTAAATTACCTAAGCAAAATATAGGTACCTTAAGACCGGCCCTCTTAGCTCTAAAACTTTCCATAAAACAGATGACAAAAATAAATTATTTGAATGTAATGATCATTTTTAAATTCGTTAGTATTCAGCTACTTCTGAGGGTGGTTGTACACTGTACATAGCTAATGATACCCCGACAGAGTTATTCACACAATTGAGCTAAACTTTGACCATAATCATTTAATCGTTTTATACTTTGGGCCATTTCTAATTTCCTGTGAAAGTCCAACACCACGGTTCTGTTCGGTTTCGCCGCAGTTGGCTAAATAACGTCCCCTGTAATCGACGTAATTGCGTAACCAAGCAGCCACCCTCCCTGGAAATATAACTATTACGCTTTTATTAAGCTCACGAACCCGCCAAAGGGATACTCATAATTTAATTACGACCCTCAAAATAAGTTATTTCAAGCCTACAGGAATTGCGTTGCTGGTTATTTGTTGATTCGGATGCGAAGTCAAATGTTTGTTGGATACTTGATTTTGAAAGTACTGCAGTATTCGTTTTTGATGGACTCTTGTTTATTAGTTGCTGTAGCTTATTAGAGCACCCAATCTTCCTTAACTTGGTTATCAAAAAGCAAATTTGGACCTGGAATGTGCTAATTTCCAAGACTTGAAGAAGGTTTTACTTACTGGTTTTTGTTACCATTGTCCTATCCTACATAGTTTAACTTTTATTTTCATTTACCTAATTCTCTGACGCCTCATTTGCGAATAAAATATTACATACTTAGTATATAACCGTTTCTCGGATATCTTTACCTTAAAGATCAGACAAAGTGAATAAGGTTAAGTGTGAAGGTAGACCCGGACAATAGCTGGAATTAATATTTGATTCCAAGCATGTATTTTAACACCTAATTCATTTTGTAAAGTATTTGCTATAACACGACGATATTATAATTATAGATCTATTTATTTATTTCTAAAAGGCATGCGCACAGATTGTCAGCCTGACAGGACAAATTTAGAAACAGTTACTTATTAAGTCTAGACAGTAATCCAAATATAGCATAACAAAGAGTAAAATTGCTGATTTAGAAGAAAATATTTATAAGATTACCTAATATATTATGACTTACAGAACATCATACACTGGTAGAGCAGCAGTAAGTACTCGTAACTACAAGCCATGACCAAGGCGCGAAAAGGATAGCTTGTCCGCACGTTTGGTGAGGGAAATTTGCGGTGGATGAAACACCGCCGTCTTGTTATTTCCTCGCCCTTGTTTACTAGTTATCTATGTAATTCAACAATTTAGCACTAAGTATATTGTCATGTAATGGTTTAAAAATTATCGAATCGATGATATTGTCGTAAGTTTCCGTGAATATTAAACATTATACCTACCAAAACTATTTGCATTGACAGATTTTATCGTGATTAATTTTTTGGAAAGAAGACGTTCATCTTTTATCCCTTATCCTTGGGATGAAATTTCTGAAAATTATTTCGGATTGAATGCTTATAACATAAAAATTTCACATTTGTAGGGATTGTGATAAATTAATCATTTGTCTAATTTTTAATACTAACTATAGATATAATTCTGAGATCTGACATCTGAGATCCTAAATTCTTACATAGACTTTTTTGATAAATTAATTTTTAACCGATTTTAACCGTCAATTAATATGAATTGGTGCAATTATCAAATACTTAGAAGTAGGTGTCTCCTCATTTATTACAACGAAAACGCGCGGTGCTCATTTTCAAAGAAAAGAAACCATGTACCTGCCTACTTCCACAAAATAGCTCTAATAGAAGTATAAATAGGCTATAACCTCATTGAATTGCATAATTTGTTGAGTCCCATAAACATACATATCGTCGCTTGGCATTCAAATCACATATTATTTTATGTGTATAAAGCTGCTTTTATTCGTATTTTATACTGAGTCGCTGATTCTACTGTATATCTACTTAAAGACACAGAATACCAAACACAGTAAACACGCTAAATGAACTACTTAAATGGTTTAACTTGCAATATTATTTGTTTGTGTGTAGTTCTTTTTTATACCGCTTGGGTGGCTGACAAGCACACGGCCCACTTGATGAGAAGCGGTCACCATGGCTTATGGACGTGTGCAACACCAGGGGTCACACTCACACTATTGACCCTGGAGGGAGGAGGGGGATTGAGGCAGGGAATTGGGGAAAGGGTTTGAGAGAGTTTGGACTCCCCGCTGACAGCACAGAATCCCTAATACTGACTACTTTATATTATTTTGGTGTTACTGTAATTTACCTATTTATCTATCTAAAGATATTCAAAATTGAACTTTACGGTCGACAGTTTAATTAAGTTATAATACCAGTACCGAGCTGCTGTCAATTATTGGTTTATAAATAAATTATTAAGGAGCCAGTTGAGCCCATCTACCATTAAATTTTCTGAAAATGTTCAACACGTACGAGTATTGAAATAGTTATACATAACCTTTCGAATAGGATTCATTCTATATTTACTGAACCCGTGTCGACGCACAAACAGGCTTATTTTCATATACGCGAGACTAGTAGGTAAAGGGAAATGTTATTAGGGATAATAGGAGTCCGGCGAGACCCTTTAGGCAGGGTAGGCCATAACCATTCTCCCTTCAATATTGCTCCATCCGTAGCGACCTGCAGAGCCAGACATACTTACGAGAGTGACAGAGATTTATAACGAAATTGCCCCAACATTACCGCCGTAGATATTATAACAAGTTCTTAATTATTAATGGCTAATACTTTTGTGTAGGTTTCTTAAACAAGTTGATAGGAAAGACTTATTGCAGGGGCAGTTAAATTACAAGACAATAATGATTTAAATGTACCTATGTCGTTTACATTTTTGTTACTTTCATGCAGAATACCTTACTCTTCAGAGCTGAAAAAATTGGAAGAAGCTTTTACTGAATATTTTTATTACATTTATTACTTTTATTTTGTTTATTATGTATTAAGTATCTAGTTTATGTTTATTATTATTTTATCTAGACTAGCTTAGATAAAACCAAATAGGTATATCAATAACGTAAGGCTGTCAGGGTCAGACTTATAAAGTCTTTGAATAAATAATAAGTAAAGTAGTTTGCGCGAGTCTAAAGGTGTGTGTTATATATAATCACACCACAAAATAATATGTAAGTGTTACTAAAGAATTTGATATTTTTTAAGATGACCTGGCTTGTGGAAGAGCCATGCTGTGAAGATATCCAATACAATATAAGTGATCGATTTATCTAGGTACTAACTAACAAATACTTTTGGGGTTGTTTTCTGTTTAAAATTATATCGAATCATTACTGTTACAGGAATGTTAAGGGCATTGGACTACCTGACTTCCCAGAGAATGGATTAGGTAGGTACTTCGCTTTGTATTTCCTGTGGTAATTATTTGATTTATCTGCACGAGATACTTACGTATTACACATTAAAACACAACCACGTAAAAATTATACATTTAAACGATATGATAATTATCTAGATAATTGTCATATCATAAACACTTGTACTTGCTACGTGATTTTAATAACAGTAAAGCAGAAATAAAAACAGGCAATGGCGCACCAGTTAATATTTGCAAGCAAAACATGGACATCCGATGTTTATCTTTACTCCCAAGTTGGTGTGATCCGGAGGAAGGAATTAGGTTTGCTGTGAACTGTGATAGGTATTCCTTGCCAATAAAATTGCTCAGTAAACTTTGTACGCAAGGAAAACATTACATGTGGGTTGCGTTGTGCGTTGTTGCCTTATAGTCCAGTCAATGAATGCTCAAAAAGGGGGTCTAAATGGAAAAGTCGAAAGCAGAAACTTTGACTTAAGACTTTGTTTGGACTAGTTAGGAGATAAATATACTAAAAGTCCTGACCCCTCCGAGGTGAGCCGGAGGGGGGGGGGGGGAGCACAAAGAAGGTCTCGTTTTTTCGTTTTTTGCTTACTTCTCGAAGACGGTGCTTTGTACGAAATTGTGTTGTACAACATAATAAAAGCTAATTAAATTCTCTACAACTTTGTCTTTTGCACTTTGTATCTATCTCCAATCATTACCTAGCTATGAGCTTCTAAAGGTGGTCGATTTTCAAAGCGCTCATATCAGTTTTCCCAAAAATGTATGGGGATCTACCGGAATTGTTCACATTTATGATTATTGTTCCGCTCCCTTGGGCAGAAGCGTGATAATATTCAGCCTATAACATTCACGGATAATGTGGCTTTCTATTGGTGAAAGAATTATTAAAATCGGTCCAGTAGATACCGAGATTACCCCTTACAATTTAACAAATATACAAACACAAACTTTACTTCTTTATAATATTAGTATAGACTATACTCCGATTTTTAATTCTAGGCAAGAAAATGACAACTGCAACTGTCACTGATACAAAAAAGGGTGACCCGCTACAATAGTGATGTTCGGCAATCAATAGACTAGATACTTTAGTCATTCTTTATTTTTATCAGTGAATGAACCTCTTTGCAGTTTATGCTCGCCTAGTACATTACACGACGGAAATATTTTTTATAGAATACTAGCTGTGTCCCGCGGCTTCGTCCGTGGCATACTTTGTCCCCGTGGCAGGATAAAAAGTATTCTATGTCCTTCTTCTAGTTCTAAGCTACCTCCCCATCAATTTTCAGCCAAATCGGTCTAGCCGTTCCACGTAGGAGTATTTCACATAAAAAACCGGACAAAACTATTTTATGTTTTATTTTACTATTTTATGACATAAAAATCAATAATACATCATATTTCAGGCATTTATATAAAAAGGAAAACAATAAAAAAAAAAGTTACAAATCTTAGAGAGTATAGGAGTATTTACTCTTAAAACAGGTTTTTTTTCAAGAGGATAATCATGAGGAGGCCGAATCAAACAGAATCACTGTTTCCGAGTTCGCAGGTGATTTGGTCCTCATCATCTTCGTCGTCGGAACTGTCACAATTCGGTGTTTTCGCGAGAAGCAGACTAATAGCTTCCTGGGAAAAAGGCTTGCTTTTCTTCATCCGTTTTATTCTGTTGCAGCTGATGAAGGGGTCCGATGTCAGCAACAACCTATTTAAAATATCTCTGTTGCATTCCAATCTTGAAAATTTTCTTGCAAAGTCTACACGATATTTACGGAAATGTTTGTTCCGGGCTTCAGCAGCCTCCTCTGATAGCTGTCCGATAGGTACAATGTGGCTTGATATTACTTGAGCGCCATGCATCAGAATCTTGTGAACTGTAGGTGACATGGGATGCCAACCATACAGTTCTACGTAAAATTTGGCAGTTGTGTGAGCAAAGTCATCGAATTTCGCAGGATCAACATCAAATCCGCTTGATATCACTTCAAGAATAATTTTGAACCTTTTAATTAAATCTATATTTATACCAGTAATCCGAGATGAGCATTCAGGATTGTCAAAAAATCTTCTCGACGTATTTCCGTCGTTACTATTGCCGTAACCGACTTTGGGTATGTCAACATGAAGGCCCATCTCTTCTTTGAATTTTTTTTGTATCTTCTGTTTTGTTTCTTTCAAAACATTTTTGTCTTCTGCTGTTCGGGCTTGCCACTTCTGTAAGGGTGCTTTGTACGCTATGTGCAACAATAGCTCGAAGAAACGAATTCTGGCGTGCAAAATGGAGAGTCCGAATTTCAGAGACTCTTCACAAACATTACTTCTTTCAAGTTTGTTGAAGTCCTTAGATGTCTGTCCACATATATAGCATCTCATTGTTGAAGACGTATCAGTCGCGGCATTGCACACCTTTCCATCGACCATTGTGAACAAAATGGTGTGATTTATTTTAACGGAATCTTCCATACCAGTTGTTTCTTTAAGATTCCTTGTTTGTTCTTCAATATAGTTGATTTCTTCCTTTGTGACATCCTTTGTTTCGTGAATGAACCGAGCCCGAATAGGACGACAGAATCTCACTGAAGAAGGCACTGGATTTTGCCATATAATGTTTCTTGTCTCTCCATTAACAGAAACAACTATTCTCACAGGTACAAGAGAACTTAAAAATATATTGGCATCATCGTCTTCAGCGTTGGCAAATTTCTGCTTAAACTGTGTCTGATTAGATCCATCACAGCCCCATTTCGATATTAAGGTAAGATGTTGTTTCTGAAACTCTGTTAATGTTTTAATCACTTCTGTTAAATACTGAAGTAGTCGCAAAGCCGTATGGTCCAGCAAAGCTTGAAGTTCCACTTCAAAGCTAGTTTCAGTAACTTTTATGGTATCTTCGGCGGGATAACATTCCTTTTTCGCTTTTTGTAAAAGCGAATAGCAAGGATAAATTTCTTTTCGGCCACTTTGTATTAATTCCCACTGCCCTCTTGTAAAATTACCTTCTACAAATAACGCTAATGCTTCTTGTGGTGTGTATTTTTTCGTGATTGGTACTCTTTTAGCAGACGATATTGCTTTTCGGAACTTTTTAGCTCTGGTAGGCGTGGACGTTATTTCTTTCATAATCTTAGACGCATCAACATTTCCCGAAGTACATTGACTCACGCTTGCAGCGTACGTCAATTCCTCAACTGGTACCCGGTATCGTAAATCTTTTGTTCTCCGACGCTTGCTTCGATCACACAATTCTACAAATTGTTTTGTTGGTCGGCCTGCTTTGTGGGTCCAAGTAGGTAGTTCCAGTGATACATTAAGCCATTCCATATTGTTTTCTACGAATCTCTTATCAGTATTACGGGCATCCGACCATCTTTTTTTGAAACTAGTCTTGAAATATTTCAAAGAACGGGTAAGAACACTTGTTTCTTCGGGTGGACATGAAGTTAGTTGCGCAAGTCTTTCTTCCAACAACGAAAATTTTTCTTCAATCTTCTTTCCCGTGAACTCTTTGATAATAGTATAAAGCTCCATTCTGGTGATTTTTTTCACTCTTTCCGAAGGATCTATGACAAAAGAAAAAAAAATAAGCTTTTTCAAAATTATTATAATCTTCCCTTTCAAAATTTGAAGTACTATAAAAAAATATGGGGTGCGTTGGGGGGACATTTTATTCATGTTTCTAGTTCCTTAGAGTCTACATTTTATGCCCACATAAAAATTTTGAGGCGACAAGACGCGACACATAAACAAAAACACTAATGTATTTCAAATTTCTTTAAAAACGAGTCAAAAAAGTGCCACTGTTTGTTGATGGCTATACAAGTAGAATATTTGTAAGAAACATAATAAAATATAATTCAGTATATAGTACTAACCTTCTATATCCATGTTCGAATAGTTAATCTCCTGTTGTTTACTACCCGCAGCCATTATAACACAGAAAACTGGTAACACAAACGAGAGCGCCGAGAACTGAGACACGCGTACAATACGATGACTAGGTTCCGACTGACATTTGTGGCACATGCGCGGGAGTTGAGGGTTGGGGCGTTTGCCTTTTCGATAAACCGGTTATCGTAGATAATGAAACATGTATTTTGGGTGCGTTTGGATTAACATCACTATTTTCAATTTTGTCCGGTTTTTAATGTCAAATACTCCTACGTGCGTTCTCTAGTTGTAGCGAGACTAACGAACAGCAATTGATTTTATATAATATATAGATTTAATTACTTACTGTGTATGTTTTCTGCTTAATTACCGTAAATTACATATTTTTATTTATATAAAAAAATTATTTATATATTTATTAAAAGAATTATAATCTCGACTCACGACTAACTTACAATTGGAAAACTCGATTCAACCACATCACTATTTATTTGATACAAAAAACCTGCAACACTGCAAATGTCATTTTCTTGCCTAGAATTAAAAATCGGAGTATAGTGTAGATAACATAAGCGGAGTACCTCTACGCGGTGAAGGCGGAAACAGTTTGAAACTGGATCTACTGAACCGATTTTAAAAATTCTTTCAGCAATAGAAAGCCACATTATCCGTGAATGTCATAGGCTGAATATCATCAGGCTACTGCCCAAGGGAGTGGGGCAATAATCATAAATGTGAACAATTCCGGTAGATACCCATACATTTTTGGGAAAACTGATATGAGCGCTTTGAAAATCGACCACCTTTAGAAGCTCATAGCTAGGTAATGATTGGAGATAGATACAAAGTGCAAAAGACAAAGTTGTAGAGAATTTAATTAGCTTTTATTATGTCGTACAATACAATTTCGTACAAAGCACCGTCTTCGAGAAGTAAGCAAAAAACGAAAAAACGGGACCTTCTTTGTGCTCCCCCCCTCCGGCTTACCTCGGAGGGGTCAGGACTTTTAGTATGTTTATCTCCTAACTAGTCCAAACAAAGTTCCTAAGTCAAAGTTTCTGCTTTCGACTTTTCCATCTAGAAGTATTCGTTTACTAGACTATTAAGCGTTTTATACTCATTTGAAAGAACAAGCAATTTCATAATTTTAATAAAAGTTAAGTTCCTTTGTTCCCTTAGGTTTCTAGTACGATATGAATCAGCTAGATAACTATATAAGGATTATTTTTATAAAATTCGGACGATATACTGGATATACCCCTTCCTACTATCACTAGCTTAGTAGGTAGGTAGTAGTTAACCTAACACTGTTACTAAGCAGTTAATGCCTATTGTTTAGTTAGATGTTCTTTTTCATAAGATAGTAGTTGTCTCACTTTCGCATTTATAGATTTGTTACGATAATACAATACGTCGCCTGTGCCAGGCAAATTTCACGGAACGTGGTTCAGTGACATGTACACCCGACTTCATCACTAATTAATAAATGTGCTATTATCACGTTCGAGTAAATACTTATTTAATTCATAATATCTGTGAAGATAGGTAATAAGTAGGTATATAACCATAATCGTTAATTCTTGTAATAATAACTGTATAACATCACGGAATAGGAAAGTTTAAAAGTTGTACTAATTAAGGAGTGTCACACATAAATGGTTCGTATAATAATGTGTTATACTGTAACATGGTAGTAGGTACGTTTTAATGTAACACGTTACAAAACATACAAGCAACGAACCACTCGTATATATAGTTTGATTATTATTTGTCCGCCGCATGTCACTCCCCTTTCCAGGGTGCGATGGGCCACCTTAAAAACGGTGGTCCAAGGTCAGCTGGGGTGCGAGGGAAATTCAGGCTGATTAACTTCACACACCGGTAATTGAGACCCGAGACGGCGTGCAGTTTTAGTCGGTCCAAGTTTGACATAACCACCTCAATATCTTACAGGAGTCACAGGAGTGGTATACGTGGGAACTGCGGTCAGCAATTCTACCATGACAAATTAAAGCGATCATGTTCCTGGTGAGAAAGAGAGAATAAGCTATTTAGGGTGTAGTATAGCTCCATTCCTCTTTTTCACCCAGAATACCTACTGACGTTTTAGGCGAAATAGTAAGATCTCTGTACGCATCATAATGTATGACGCTTCAATTAGATATGACTGGTACTAAATACAATACGTTTTGAATACCATGAATTATATTGAATCTAACATCTTAGTATAGTCGACAGTATAGCCTCAAAGAAAGATTGATTTATCGATGCTACCGAGAGAATCCGATTGCTAGCTTTATGATAGTACTCGAGCCAAGCGAGTATGCTACAGCGCCTTCATTAATTGGTGAACGAGACATTGAAAGCCCCTAAGATGATGCTTGAAGGTTATATTGTCCCTCAACTTATCAAGCCTTTCTTCTCATATAATAAGTAACGGTATGTTAAATTACTATATGACAAACAATTCTATCCTTATTCACTGTGCACTGTTTTGTTTTGTTTTAAGTATTGACTGTTTGGTTTCGCAATTTATTATCTAAGTATACCCAAATATGGATAACATTTTATACACATTTTCGGCTACGTATAAATTGAGGTAATTATATTTAGGTACTCATGACTCCCGTATAAACTTTAGTAACGTATTGTTGTTATTATTAAGTAGGTAATAAAAAGAGTATTACTTTTTTACTTGCTATGGGCGGCAAGTATTGCACAACACAAGCAAGCAGGAAATCTGTTGTGAGCCTCCCGAGTATCAGCAAACTTAGGGCTGCCTACAACTTTCTTTACAACATTTAACGATTTTCATAAAGATGACTGATTAATACCTGCCAATTTTGACAAATATACTTTTACCTTGATCTCTGGAAACGCATGAAACTATCTCTTATTTTTTGCTGTTAACGTCCGATCATTCAGTGGAATTAATCTGGAAGTTGTAATTATAGATTAGCAACTTCAGGATTATATCTAATGAACAAATCTTAACATCATCTTCATAGCGATTTCCCAGTTGCGTCCAAGGTTTACACTTTGGAGCCCGTGGTCCGCTTATTGTTTTTGATTGGTAGGTACCTATGTCAGATTTATTTCGGGAAGCGAGTGCCCGGTTCTGGGAGGGAAGCCTGCGCCGGAGCGTTGTGCATTGTTTAAGCACGTAAACCTGTGATTTACCACGGTTGACTCCGGAAAATGTGAGCCCATGCATAAGAATAACAATAATAGCGTTGCTAGAATTATGTGAATGCTATAGTTGTCACAAAATAAAAGGCCCACTTTGACAGTTCGTGCCCATGAGTTCTTATTTTTAATTAATTTAAATGTTCTACAGGTAATTACATTTTTTATTGACAGGTACCGCCCACTCGGCTTAGTGCTGTGCATAACGATTTTTTCATGTAGTCCACAGACTATTAATAATCAGTTAAGAAAAGAAAATATCGAGTGAGATATTTTTTTTCAAGCCCGACGCGCACTTTTATTTTTATTTATTTTAATACTTGTGTTTAGATTCTGAAGATTCATTTAATTATTCTTGTTGTTATTGTGATTGAGTGAATGTTATTGTGAAAAAAATATTAAATATAAGTAAATTGACCTTTAATAACATTGTATTGTTTTAAAATACCTACAAAATCAAAGGTTAAGCTAATTTTTCTAATCAGAACTTTAATCCAATTCAGTTTACATACATATTCAAATCGATTAAATCCCCATGCAAACTGGATTCGATTCATCGTGAGTATCGAATACTGAATCGTATAGGTACATAACTAGTTATGCCACAAGGACAAACGTCAAAACGGGCCTTTTATTTTGTGTTGAGTATAGTAGCACAACATCTGTTATTCGGTCTGCATAACAACTAATGAATTGAAGAATGGTACATATTAATTAATTACTTCATCTCAACGTTTCAATCATGCCGTAAATTTTGATCAAATATTTCTATGGACGAAAACTAAAATCTAAACTCTAAGTATTTAAAGTTAGCGTTCAATGTTTAGCAGGGTTACGTGAATGTATAGCATTTTGCATTGTTACTTTGTCCAAGCACATATTTTCTATCAGCATTCTATATCGACTTCAAAAAATTTACTGCACGTAAAGGAAATTCAGAAGTTCTGCTAACTTCAACGGCCAATTGTAGCCATACTCGTAGAGGTATATCGAACTTCTTTAGGTATGTGATACAAAAGATATTCAACCTTAAGTTAACAAATTTGTTGTGTGTTGTGTGTAGTAACTGATAAGCGCACCTTTCCTTTCCACATTTGGACTGTAAAACGAGCAAATTTATTTGCACATTACACCACCCCTACTTATCTTTTAGATACGGTCGGTAAAGAGCGCTGTGATGGTTATATATGAGCTTCAAACTCATTAACAATTTTACGATGCTCTATATCAAACCAACTTTTTACGGCATGGATATAGATTCCCGGAACGCTTTTTAGGTAGGTCCTCCTTAACAAATATTTATTAAAATTTTGATGTCTATTACCTTTGAACGTATTATTCTACATTCCTATTGAAGAATTTCAATAAAACGGGTTAACTCTAATTACAAAACTGATGAACTTTTTTTTGAACAGTAAGTTCGTGAAAATCTACGAATATTCGCCTGTAGAAATTAATCAATACAACAGTATGTAAAATGTATGATACTGTCAGGAATTAATCCGAAAATTTCACATTTATTTAAGTATTTCAATGTAAAATTTTCGAGTTAACTCCTATTCAAATTAACTATTTTAACGAGTATCACGATAGAATAGAATGTTACGTTAAATATAGTGTAGTTTTGTTTCTGCAGTCACGTATATGTTTCTAATTTTCCGTTATTGGTTACATTCTATTTGCGACGGAGCGGAAAAAGCCATGTCGTAATGTTCGGATTTTATACTCGTAGAATATTTGAAAGGATAATATAGGTACATTTTGTTTAGACGACTAGCCCGCGGCGACTATTTCGATGCCACATTTCACTTTTCATTCCCCTACGAATATCAAAAGTGATTCCTAATTATATTGTTGCTTACGTAATAGGAAGGGGTCGTTAGATTGTGTGTGTATATTATGATATGCATTCATATACATACATACCTACACTCGCCTTTTCTCCCTCAGAGACAACAGACGGCCATCTGCTTATCCTTACACAACACACTTCTACTGTCATTAAATCTTTTATTATAATTTACGTGTAAAAATATGTGCGTATATTGTGTTCTATCTCGGAGAGCACGTTAAACTGTTGATCCCGGTTGTCATCATATAAATAAATATCACTATGACAGTTGTCAGGGGCAACCGGAACCCTAAAAAGTTGGGGGTTGAGAGTTTCTGTGCCAGTGCTGACAACGTAGGAGACAAAGTAAGACTTCATGCCACCACTGATAAGTATGGGTTATGAGCGCCTGGTGCGGCGGGCGGAAGAGCCCCCAGTCCCTGCTTGGCAATGGATCTTCCTAACCGCTACACCTTCCTAATAACTCTCATAAACATCTAAAATGATTTTTTTATATCCAGTCCATCCGTCAATTGACTGCACCCCGCTACTAATTACTGAGAGAACTAAAAACTGAACGGATTTTAGCGCGGGTTTTCTTGTTAGGAAGGTCTTGGTCAGATTTAAAGTCTGCCGTATGATTATTGGACCGCAGATATGACCAAAAAGTAATAACCGACATCCACGCGGCCGGAGCTGTGGGTATCCGCTAGTGTAATAATAATGCTAGTAAAGTACCTAATAATATGAAAGTATTATTTATTTGTAAATAAATATCGCTCTACATAGGAGCATTAGAGGTCCGTAAAATCTAGATATTAACACGCGTAGTTGTTGCCGTCTAAAACATAAAATATAATAGAATAATAGTTGGTTGCTAAGATAAGCTCCTGTAAAGTCTAATCCCTTTACATACCCGAGATTATATTGGTATATTATGTAATTTCGAGGGTATAGGCATATTTATATCGGTCCAGCTAGCCTCTCTTCCTCCGTCCATGAAACTCGTATATTAGTTTATGTCAGTTCAATGCCACCTAAGGATTTTCACGCTTTCAGCTAGTCTCAAAATAAACGTAATTAATCCGAACACATTTTTCACTATCAAGAGCATTATCCTTTAGGTTGTGTGGCAATAACTCGATACAGAGCAAAATAAACTAGACGTATCCGACTTTCCGATGAATTATCAGAAATTGAGTGATATATGTATTGTTGGGATATTTTGTTATCATTACTACGATCCTGTTTTATACAATCATTTATGTAGCTTCATCCATCACGTTTAGAATCCTGATAAAAGTATTCCCGGAGGATAAACTGAAGAGAATTATCGATCTTTTACACATTCCTGGAACGTGAGTAAGCAGTAAAATGTATGTGTGTGCAAATGATAATTATGAAAAGTTTTCAAAAATAACACTTGGTTCAAA
Source organism: Lithosia quadra (assembly GCA_963576445.1). NCBI lineage: Eukaryota > Metazoa > Arthropoda > Insecta > Lepidoptera > Erebidae > Lithosia > Lithosia quadra. The sequence continues at coordinate 5,401,642 of OY754880.1, read as the reverse complement.
ATGTACCGGTAAAGTTCGTTTTGGCTACCTACTTAGACAGCAAACAACCTTTACCGTGGTATCATAACCTGATTATGAGGATGTATTTGCGGCAACATAAAAATCTTCGGGGTCCAAGACAACTTCACCTGAAAGCGGGTACCTACACCTGCTGATTCACTGACCACGCTCTGGTACATACTTTTCCCTCAGTGTCAGAAGCAGCATAAAGCAGCCACGTCTCTAGGAGTCCAATTCTTGGTATTGCCCTACGTACGAGTACCTATGTGCAAAAAGTCAACCACACGAATCCATCTATTTTTGCGTTTAAGGAGCAACAAACAAACTTTCGCATTTATTATGTGGTCACGTTTACATCTATGTAGGTACTACCTACATAAAATGAACGTTGTCTAAGTTAAATGCTGCGTTAGGTACTAAGTTAAAATTCTGCTTTAATTTAGGGGTAAACAGGAGACTTGCACGTATGAGTATGGATGCAACTATTTCGAACTGAATTAGAATATTATATTAGGATCTAGAATTTCTGTTAATAACCAGCTGATACCCGTATCTATATATATTTACCGCAATTTCTCTGACGTATGTAGGTATATCCTACCGATATAAATTCAATTACCTACAATGTTCCTTATGTTATCATCGTAGGTACTCAAGCAGAATACATTTCTGGTCCGAATTCCTTGACCTATTTTTGACTTAACTTATTTCATTAGCTTTATTTTTATTTAGAAATCCATTAGCAGTTTTAATATTTATGTCAGTGTAATTTTCCTTTTCATCATTCCGGAATGAATTTTAGAGAGGAATCCTTCTAAAACATTGTTAACTTTATGTCGTATGTCATTAAGACTCGAACAGTTTATTAAAATCCATAAAGTTAGAGTCCACGTAATTTAAAAAGTTTTGCATTCCCAAATCCTGACTTTCCACTTTCACATACTTCCAGTGCTACTGTGAGTCTGTCCCTACCTTGTTTTTTATCGTGTGGAAATCCCCATGGATACCGTCCCCGTCCACCATCGAGGGTGGTTATGTTGGGATCGAACCGATTAAAACCGCACGCTATCTCGGGTCTTAATTATCTAAAGGGTTGTAAGGACCCCGTGCATTGCGCCACTTTTGTTTATACTACCTAGGTGGTATACAAGCACACGTCCCACCTTATAGGAAGTGGTCACCGTGGCCTAATGGATGTGTGCAACATCAGGGGCGTCACACTCGCGCTGCCGACCCTGGAGGCGGGAGGGTTGGGGTTTGAGGGGGGGAGGGTTGGAAGTGGGGATTGGGGTATGAGGGCGGGGGAGGGGATTGTGAGTTCTAGTTACCCTACTTACCGCCGGGAACACAAAACTATGGTTATTATGGCCGCGGTCTCCTGTAGGGCGGAGGTACTACCCCAGACGGACTGCTCTGTTCGGACGGGAGATACCGTCGTGTCCTACCTCCGCAATAACGGTGTACAGTACAGGTAATAACCTACATTATTGTCTAATAATGTTGTCATTTATCTATAAAGTCGACATCAACCATAAGGTAAACTGCGGACGTGAAGCCAACCATAACACAAGCAATTTAGTATAGGTACTTATTTGGAGGAGCTTAACAAGAACCCATGTTAAGATTCATCTTTTTTATACGACAAATAAGAAACAATTGAAATGGTGGTAGAAAAAAAACAATTTTGGTCTGGCTGCCCAAACATTCTGTTTTATTTAACTTCGCATTACAGTTGTCGGCACAAAAGAATCAAAATCGTGTTTGTTTCCGTTACAAGTAATTTTCGTACAAAAGTAACTTATTTCCCTATTTCCTTATGAAATTATATTGATAAGATTGTAAGATTTGGTTACATTTATTATTATATAATCATCAAGAACTGTTTTATTTGTAGCAGATTGTTATGAAAATGCCTCAGAAATATGAACAATGTACCAATGTTGACTTTGATTAAAAGGAAGCTGACATTGTGGCTGGCAGAATTCTTTTTCTACTATTTGAATGAATTTTTGACAAAGAGAATAGCGTAATTCATTAATCTGAAAATTTACTAAAATATTATTTATTATAATTACAGAACTTTTACCTTAATGATTATTAATTCATTGTTACACAGTAAAACAATCTCTGCAACAGTATACTTATAAAAAGGTTTTATTATAACCACCCACACCCACGCTGAACTAGCGGGAGTGGTTATATAGGATTTAAACCGACTAAAACCGCATGCCGTCTGGGGTCTTCAAGCGCCGCGGTGTAAGGTGAGCCAAGAAGAGGCATTTCCCCTTGCACCCGGCTGACTCGGACCATCTCCGGCTTCGAGATCGAGGAAGCCTGGCATGGAATTAAATTTATATCAAGAAATACTTATGAGAATGTTACAGAGTTAACCCAATGCAAGAACCCACACTTCAGGAACAGAAAAATACAACGAGCAAAGGCAACTACTGCTGGTGTTGGCGTTCCGCTACGAGACATTATTCAAAGCGAAGTAATTCGTATGAGAATCAAAGCAACCAGTGCGTGCACACAAGCTTGCTTTCCCGTATTTTGTATGATTTTAGTTGGTAAATTTTAATCTTTTAAACACTATAAAGCCAAGATTGGGTTTTTATACCGTTTAGGTGGCTGACAAACCCACAACTCACATGATGGGAATAGGTCACCGTAGAGTATGGACGTCCGCAACAATAGGGTCGTCACAGTGCTGCCGACCCTATAAAACCCTTCTAACGCCGTTTCTTGAAGAACCCCATATTACCTATAGATGCTAGGGAAAACCACAGCAGGGAGATGACTCTACAGCCTAAGCGTGCGCGGTATGAAAATTTCTCTCTTAACTCACAGATTCTAACTATACAAATAAAAATGTAGAAACACTAGTTTCTTTACTAAACTAAACAAAACTAAACTACGCTTTTACGCTACTTTACTACGCTTAGATCCAATAAAATCCTGTTACTATTATGTAATTATGTCTTTCTTTATTTATGAAACATTGAATCTCTATTTGCGATTCTTACACATACGTCGCCAATACATCTGAATAAACTGTGTGAATTAAACTTCTCACGAATTATCCTTTTGTTGCAACTTGCGTAGCAAATAAATCACTTTGTATACCGTCGCTTCCATAATACTTATCATTTTTCTATAGAACTTATTACAATAATTCTTCCATACTCCATTAGGTAGACGTGCAAACTTTTCTGTAACCTTGTACATATTTTTTTCAGTTCAGTAGCAGTAAAATATAAAAGTCTGGAAGTAAAAATATGTTATCAAGTATCTTCGTGTTGATACAGTATATCGCACACCCCGTACAACAAAGGAGTATATACACATATGCAATTTTTTTTTTATTTCGCCAATCGATGTAAAATACTTCGACACATGTTCTATATTTTTTTCGTAATTTTCCTTACAAAACTAAGAAAATGGTTAAGAAAAAACACAAAAGCTACTTCCTTAAGAAATATCATAATTAACTGGCAAAAAAAACGTAAATATAATTGCTCGATGCATAATTTATTCAGACCATTAACAATATGTACGTAATCGCAATCCAGTCTTTATTGCTCAGGCCAAATTTAAAGATGTGCACTCGTAAGTTTACTTACTCCTTTATTGCACGATATATTTTTGAATAAATTTTTCGTAACTTCACTTAAGCGTCACTGTTAAACTTATTCTGAAACGTATGTGTACTCAATCCTTTATAATTAGTAGCTTACCCGCGCGCGGCTCCGCCCGCGTGGATGTTGGCTGTCGCCACCAAGTCTTTTTAAGCCTTGGTAAACAGTGGTAGGTAGTAGATAGTTCTGTCGAACCCTTCAAGGTTCCTTACAGTTCCGTGCATCGCGACAGAAAGTCGTTTTCGTCGTTTTTTGGTGATGTGGGTAAAGGTACGGTCTCTGCACTTTTCCTTTCGCAAAGGAGGTAGGACACGACGGTATCTCCCGTCCGAAATGAGCAGTCCAACTGAGTACCATCCTCCATCAGGTGGGCCGTGTGCTTGTCTGCCACCTACGTAGTATAAAAAAAAGTTGTGCCAACGGGAATATGCTCTTTCTTTTTTCGAGCGAAAATTCCCTCGAGCTTCACTTCACCGGAGCCAACGTTGAGGTAGGCATGTCGGACTTCAACCGATTAAAATCACAAGGTCTATCGCAATATTGGCCTCTGTGATCGAGGAATCTGGTGTGTCCTAGTAAGAATATCCCAGAGACCCCGACCGGTTCCAGCCGCCAGCACTGCCGACGCCGACATGTTATTAGGAATCTAAATCTGCTTCAAAGATATTTCATCCATCTACCCTGGGCCAGTGTGTGAATTGGCGATGTGTCCACGGAGCAGCCCCAACAGTGACGACTCGGACGTCAGCTCCTTTCCCATACAGTACAGGAACTCACCAGAACAGCCATGCTCAGCGAGCACCTGCATCACCTGGCAGGAGGGGGCTATCGTTTCGCCCCTCCGATAATTTCTTCATAAACGGTCTTACCACACCACCACAATCGTGGCCTGCCCTACGCTTGATTACCCAAGTCGTTCTTTCCATTCCATCTAACGGAATTGGGATCGCTGCACCTCGATTTCTCTTGTGGCAGACCTCAAACCTTTATGCACAGGAAGTATCCTGTAAATAATGTCGAAATATGCTGCCTGAATTTTTAAATTTGCTTGCATTGATTTGATTTTCCATAGCTTCAAGACGTGCAGACCTAAATATTTCATGCTAGTTTCGACTTAATTTCTCCACGCCTACCTACATAATGATATATTTTTGTGTGGTGGCTAACTACATACTCAGGTATTATAGATTTTTTTCTACATTTGTACTATACCTTGCTTTACACTAAATTAGATGATTTTATATCAACGGAAAGTACTCTTTAGATGCATTTAATTCCTTATATAGCATCGTCTTCTAACATAATATATCCTGAGAAAGAGGCCTTGACAGACGGACAGAAGGACAACAAAGAGGTCCTATAAGAGTTGTTTTTTCCTAATAAGGTATATAAACCCTAAAAATAAATATATATTCTCTTTGTCTTTTAGCAATAAGAAACAAAGTATATTACTCTATGGAAATTTAGACAAAGTCACTTTTAGTTCAAAAAATCCAAAAAATCATAGATCATGAAAATCTGTTCAGCCGATCTTGAGTTCTAACAAAAGCACGTTTTTGAAACATTTTTAGGGCTTTAGGGTTTGAATTTAAAAAAATCCTTTCTTAGTACACACATACGCATCAAAACACAGACATTCTGCTAATTTCAAGTCTCTACGACCAGCGGTTTAGGCTGTGCGTTGTCTCTAGGTCAATCAGTCAATCAGGACTTTGAGTTTTAGGCAATGATATTGGTTTTAGGTATCTATAAAATGTATTGATTATTGTAGGTACCTGATTAATTGACGTGCTGTAGTATAATTAATATGTAAAAGTTACTTACCACAGTTTTAAAGACCGTTGCGTACCATTCTGATTTTGTTATTGTTTAAATATAGCTAAGGGGTAATCTCGGGATCTACTGAACCGATTTTAAAAATTCTTTCACCAATAGAAAGCCACGTCATTCGTGAGTGTCGTAGGCTATATATTTTATTGGAAAACTGGAATTTACACCCAGCGAAGCCGGGTCCCGGGTCGCTAGTATATTATAAAGAGGTAAAGTTTGTGTGTTTGTATATTTGTTAAATTGTAAAGGGTTATCTCGGGATCTACTGAACCGATTTTAAAAATTCTTTCACCAATAGAAAGCCACGTCATTCGTGAGTGTCATAGTCTATATTTTATTTGAAAACTGGAATTTACACCCGGGCGAAGCCGGGTCTCGGGTTTCTAGTAATATATATTTATAATCTCGTTGTATTCCTGCAATTAATCACCAAACTCTTTTTGATATATTGTACAGTAGTTGTAAAATCATAACAAATTAGATACCCACAATTCTCAAATTAAAATGTAAAGTTATTTTTTGTTATTATGAAAATATAAGAAAATATGTATTACTCTGTAAAATATTTCTTCGTGCAATAAATGAGTGTGTCACATACATTAAAAAACCTTAATAAATTATCACTGCAATATACACTTATATAAACTTACTCATTATTTATTTTCAAAAATAAACGTGCTATAAGTACTTAAAACTAAAAGCTCCGAGGTTATATCACGAGGAAAAATAAGCAATAAAAGCGTATGTACACATAAGATCCATGTTTTGTTTATACCTAAACAGCAAAAAAGGTGTATGTTTATTTACCAACAGTTATTTAAGAAAAACCCTAATACAATAAATAGGTAATTGTTAATTTTCCCTGTACTATGAAAATAGTAAATCTATCTTTAATTTCAGTAAATATATATTAAAGAGCTCATTTTGAGGCTTCTTATGATATATGATACAAAGTACTATCATTATTAGTTCAGGCAATATTCCAGAAACAAACTGTTTTTTGGCTCTCCTGTAAAGTTGGTGTTTTCAAGATACGCCTTTGTTGTACGGGGTGTGCGAATTATTATGTTCTCATATTATGTTCTTCGAATTCAAGAAAGCTGTCAAAATTACTGAGAAATAGGCTATATTTTTCATTAGCCTCTGTTGTCACTGGGGAGATACGCTGTAACGACGTACTGGCCTAACGTTTTATTGATAATAAACTTCCAAATATTAGGCTGCTATAGTGACCAAGAGTGGTCCACGTAATAACAATAATATTTAATTACTTTCAGTGGTTTGTGACTTCCTTGGCCATCTACCTAACTATAAAGTTGCGCAACTTGTGTTGTTCATGCTACTTTTGGCTACAAACTAGAGTCCAATAGCTACGATCGAAAATTACCCTAAACCCGCATGATATAAAATGAAAATCACAATTCTATTGAATGATTCGTCTAACTCGAACCAAGCGTGGAAATCGATCATAACATTGGATATAAACATTGTTTCAGTTTTAACATTCCAATGCGAATAAATTTGCATCGGGAAAATCAGCAGTAAAAGAAATTGAGATGTTGATTTGCTGATATATTGTAAGTTTTACTAGTACCAAACCAAACATTCTAGATAGCGCAATGTAATAAATAATGTCTCTAAGAAATTTTTTAAACAGTAAAAAATATACTTAGTCCTTTATTCCGTTTAAGTCAGATTCTGTTTAAGACAGATTTTGCTTACGACTGAATCTGTTGACGATAGATTCGCTTTAAAAAGACGAATTTGTACTTTCCTGTCAAATTAGACAAAAATATGAGAGTGAAGTTTGAAAATTGACCGTACTAATACTACTAACCGAAGCTATTAGTGTTGCCGTTAACTGTTCCAGTTAAGCTATTTTTTTTTGTGTTAAAACTGGGTTTACGTCAGAAGTGTGATGGGCAGCATTCGAACTCCGGATGTTTCGATCGCAAGAACGAAAAAATTAACCACTAGGTATGTTACCGACGCATTTTTGAATAATATCAGATAGGTACATCATTATCAAGACCATTCATTATGTAAAAACCCTGAAAGTTCTAAAATATAAACAATTATAATTTTATTGTTAATAATAGGAGCTACTACTTAAGTAAGATAAGGTTTGAATTATTAAATACTTAAATAGTTACATTAGTTATTCAAGGACCGTAGTGCTTCTCGAAGCCGATGTGTCTGTATGTAAAAACGTTATAAAGTAATGTAGGTACACAAAATAATAATACTCGTATTAATAACTGTTAGGCTTTAAAATTACTTGAGAGTTTCTTACGATGAAAAATTACAGCAAAATTGATGATCACTTTAATAAGAATACAATATTATAAACAATGGTAAGGTATCTATTGTTTTGCTGATCATAACTAGCAATAGACGATTTTTTTATACCACTTAGGTGGCAGACTAGCACGATCAAATAAAACGTGGTTCATTTATAAATTCAATGAAATTTTCAAGCAATTAAGGATTGGTTGTTCTCTTTTTCGGATCTAAATTATACAAAATCAAAAAATTTCTACCAAACAACTAGCAACTTCAAAACATACAATTGCCAAGATTCTAATAAGTACGACTTTACGAGATCTCGTAAATATATAATTATGTTTTTAAACATAATATCTATAATAATATGGTTGAAATACAGTGTCTAGGTCAATCTTCATATGAATTAGGTAGTCGTAGATTTGCATCATCATACAAAATTTCTAAGCTATTTCAAACTGTATTGAGTTCTATTTTTGTTTGTTTCCTTTTTCTGTTCAGTATTTTGCTTTACAAACAACAGTAGAGGAAGCTCTGAAGTATGTAAGGACAGAGGCAAATGGCGGGATGATATCTGCTCACTCCGAAGGGAAAAAGGCGTGAGTATGTGTATAAATGTATGTATTTTGACAGTACAAACCAATAAAAACCATTTTTTGAGCTGTTTGTAAATTACATTTAAACCTAACCTACCTAATATTTTATCCCGCTGCGAATGAAAAACTTGCGATATTACAATCTTACATGCATGCGAAAAATCTCGTGAAGTTTAATAAGAAGAAAATGGTAAAGGAGACATTAAGATTAATTTGCATGTCAAACACCGAAATAAGAAGAGTGATAAATTAATTCCTTATATTATGTATTACAAAATTAAATCTAAGATTGAGTGTAGAGGGCCAACATCCATAAGGCCCAAGCCGTCACCTCACATCCAATTTGAAGCCCCCCCAGATGGCGTGCGGTTTTAGTCATTTCAAGTTCGTCATAACCGTCACAAAATTGGTACCACGATAAATAGTCACTTAATGGAAATTGAATAGTCACTTAATGGAATGCGAAATGTGGACTGACATTGTTAGTCGACATGTCACGATAATAATAATGTCACTCCTATATTGCGGATTTTTGTCAATTCGCATCGAAGTAATTCCGCTAGTAGAATGTGACTTTGTCTAGAGACCCTGTGCTTTTACTCATAATCACCTAAATATAGGAACCACGTCCCTGAACACCCAGTTCGACAGTAATTTTCTACTTTCAATTACTTTATTTGATGAACATCGACAAATGAGATACTATACCTACACACTTTAATGAAATTCGCAAAATTAGGACAGAGCAGTAGTTCTATAACTTTAAATTAGTTTTAGAAGGGTGAAGGTAAATAAGGTCCATGTGTGAAACCGTGGAGATAAAACCTTCAGTCGCTATGAAGTGCTTTATCAGTTGACCACGAACTACAAAATAAATATATAATGCCGCCTTATTTTTTTTATTAAAGAGTGTTCAGAATAACCCAAATCTTTTTTTTATGTCTTTAATGTACAGACACAGTTACTTTACAATTTTCTAATAGTACATATACTTCTAAAGTACCCGGCGGTCTTGGCGTTGGTTTGAACATACAGCCCTTATATAGTGCCCTGTCTATTAGGTAATCGGTGGCAGTAGGCTTGCCTCCTACTATCACATGAGACAAAAAAACCTTAAAGAAATGTGTTTGTACACCTTTATTTATCGCCTTCAGCAAATACAGGTAGGTGTTAATAGTAAAAAGAGATATTTCCAAGGAATTTATGTATTTCACAAAAAAAATTGTAATCAAATGAAACTAAACGAGATTACCACATTTTATCCAATGAATTTATCAAGTAAAACTAGGCATTGACGTAGCCAGATACCTATATAGCGTAGCCATAATATAGATTTTCACTATATAGGTATTGTAGATCAGGGACCTTACCATGTACCAACTTATACTTTCAAACCAACAAGATGCCTTACACATAAGCCAGAAAGTATACAGGTTTTTTACTTCTTGTACTACCACTTTTACTTAAAGCACCTACTTTATACACTTACGCTTACTTAGCTCTTTAATTCAGTGGGCTAAGGAAGCTTGAAACTCTCGAATAACTCTGGTGTATCGGCTAGATAAACTTACTGGTGTCCGTTAGGGCATAAAAACTTTCAGTTCTGTCGTTCGTAACAGCAAGCTAGTTTACGAAAGCCATGAAGTCTTAGAGTTGATGCTTTCAGTTAAAAAAGGAACCGTAAAATGTACGTACGTACAGTATCGTTGTTTAAGTAGATTTAACAACAAATTCTATACTAAAATCTAATGAAGTAATAAATAGAGGCTTTAATATTCAAACAATCATTAATTAATACAATACGAGTATATGTAGTAAATCCGTGCTTATTTATGTCAAATACATGTAATGTTTTTATTTTTTAAAAAGGCTCCTAAAACAAAAAGAATGCCTACCTACATTTTCATGTACATAGACTTCTAAAGTATATATTCTATTTAGGGTAGTTCTATAATTGCCTGGATAATTAACGAAACATATTAATTCAAATTCTCTTTGTTTAGTAAAGAGAATTTAATATTATGTATATTAAAGCAAATTCTAATAGGAAAACGAAAGCGACTTCGCTAGCGTGACTCTCCCTTATTTGAAGAACGAATGTGGCTTTTTTAGTCTATTAGAACTTAGGTATTAGGAGGACATTTTGGGAGTTATATAATAAGGTTTAAAATATTTTGGACGTCTTCATCAGTAAAAATACAACCTATGAAAAAAGCTTTAATTGGTGACCATAGGCTCGCCCTCGTACTCGTGTGTGACCAAAAACATAGTTGGTGGAATGTGGGTTTTAATAAACCGATGTCGTCAGCGCGCGTCGTCGATATTGTGACAGGTCTTTACTAACACTTGGTATCAGCATTCGAAAGTGTAGTTCATCAAAGAGATTAAACATTAATTTTCGTCACGGTTTTTAAAATTATTTTTTCGGAAAACTCGAGCTTCGAACAAGAAAATACTCTAAAAAATTAAGGAGTCCCTATACTCTTAGCTCGTAGGCGTAGACTTGATCTAGCTTTTTTTTTGAGTGAAGCCATAAACCCTAATACTTTTTTAAAATAAAAGTAACCTAAATTCCTAAGAACAGCAGGCCAACCACCCAACAACCTTGGAGATTATCCAATACAAACTGACAGAACCAGAGACATTAGTTGTTATTTTAATATCACAAATGTACACTTCAATTTCTTTTCGTGTAGATTACAGTGAGACGACGGCTGTACGAGTATATTATTAATAGGTACCTACATCGTATGACAAGGAGACCTTGTTGTCGTATTGCAGAGACACAAAATATAGTCAACATTGTTCACTACAGCTAGCCTCACGGCTATACCTAATAATCCCTGACCAGGAACATACACTGCTATGTTCCGGATCCATTATGTACCTAATATAATAATGTCATTACATAATACTTAATTAGTAAGTAATGTACCGCCTAGAATGACACAAATTCGCGATGAGGGTCGAAATTACATCGAGGGTTGACTCCAAGTAGACACACAATCCGATCAAAATGTTTTCAAGTGACTACAGTCATTTTTATGTTTTGACCGTAAAATGATTCCACGCTTCATGTAATACGAAGTGGTATCTACTTCCCTATACCTGACCGATTATATTATTGTTGACGTAGGTAGTTAATTGAAGTGCTTTGTTGATTAAGTAACATCTTATAACTTATTGCAGTAGTAAACTGTTGGTAGTTTAAGCTGTAGACTTTATCTTACGTATGTATCTCATGATGAACTTAATGTGTCTGTCGTCCATTGCCTTACAACCTGTAGATTAAGGGCGAGATTCACAACCCGTACTTAATAGACTTTACTATACGTAATGTTTTCATTTATATAAAACATTTCGCTTACTAACTATATATTCTCAGTTCGGTCTATTTAGTGTTACTCTACTTTTAGTATTTATTTGGTTAAAATATCCGAATAAGGATTCGTTCCTTATACTTCACACATTTTGGTTTAATAATATGTCTATTTTAAATAATTATCAACACAAATATGCCTTGTTTAGCGATTTACGTTTACCGTATGTTAAGAGCATAAATTGCCGTATTTAAACCAATACCTTAAGGACACTCTCCCATTCAAAACCGTAGACAAGGCGAATATATTCTTTATAGATGGAAATATAGTCACATTATTTGGATATTGTATTCTGTATACAGCCTTTTGGCCACTTAGCATACAAATGTTGATTTTTCTCGGCCGTTCTACGACCTGTATATATAACTAAGCCATTGTTCCAACCATTCAATTTGATGTTTCAATTTTGTGACAAGGTTGACGTTACATGCTTGCTAAGTAGATTCTGAGTGCTTACGTTGTCTTTAGATCAAATTCCGCTTATAGCACACACAATATGGTCGCATTAACAGTTAAATTTACGAGCCTTAATATGTATGAGAAACAAGCCGTGATTACCAATACCTGAACTAAATAACGTTTTTAGATAATAGAGACATGCTTTTATCTGTATTAGAAGGTCGGCTCAGACAAGAAAGGACCACCTTCGATTAATATAAACTTTAAGTACTTAGTGGTGTACTGTCTTCATACATACATCTGAAATAGTCCCGCCTTTCATCCCAGATGGGTTAGCGGTGAATATAGAAATTTGACGTAGGTAACCTACTCAGTTGATTCCCCTGGTTGAGGTTGAAGATTTTACCGTATGATATTAATGTTTTCAATTATGTGTAAGTCGATGGAAGTAATCAAAAATAATAAGTGGACCCTAGTCTCCAAAGTGTGAACTTTGGATGATACTGGAAGTGGCAATTGAATGATGAATTCGTTATGATTGTGAATAGAAACTAGCAGTTTTTATACCACTTAGGTGACAAGCACACAGTCTACTTGATAGGAAGCGGTTACCGAGGCCTATGGACGTGTACATGATTGTAATACCAGAGGCACATACTCACACTAACTTCTGCTGCCGATCCGTGTGTGCATATCATGCTCCTCCGACACGCCATTACCAATGTAATATTTTGTCCACAACTAATTTTTACCGACCCTTTACTGTTTTTTTAACACTACATAGGTGGCAGAAAAGCACACGGCCCACCTGATGGGAAGCTGTCACCGTGGCCTATGGACGTGTGCAACACTAAGGGTGACACACGCGCTGCCCACCCTGAAGGGAAGGGGGAGGTCTAGGAAGAGGTGAGCAGGCTAGGAAGGAGTGGGGAGAGGAGGGATACAGTGAGATGGCTACCCTACTTACCGGCGGGAACACAACACGACGATTATTATGGCCGCGGTCTTCTGTAGGGCGGAGGTACTACCCCAATCGGACAGCTCATTTTGGACGGGAGATACCGTCGTGTCCTACCTCCTCTAAAACTGTCTTTTAAACATTTAAATGTATCGTCGTTGTCTGTCCAATAAAAGTGGGAAGCATTATAATGATAAAAATTTAACTCAGTTACCGTGCACAATTTGCTTGCAAGTACAGTTTGTATGTAGAAACGCTCAAAGTAAATGAAAATAGAAATATATATAGATATCTATTTCAGATTCATTAATTTACTTTATGATTTAAATTTATTTATTTGCCAAGCGATAAGAAGTTTCAAGATTTCGTTTCTGACTGTGGCTTTAAACCTACGGTGACTTAAAAAAGCTATTCAAACGCCAACTGATAAACCAACAAACAAATGAATCACGAGGTTAACTAAAGACAAATTGTGCTTCCACACAGCTACGAGATTCAGAATGATATATTATATGCCAGAGTCCCTATGTTTTGTAACGCAACGAACTGTAAAGTGATATACCCATCTTCCCAGCTCATTTTTTTGTAAGTAGGTATTGTTGATATGTAGACATGTGAGGGATGAGTATCCAATTGAATTGAATGGGGTAAACTCTTTCTTGACACTTACTCTCCGTCGACCTTTTTTTGACGAGTTGTTTGATTGATCTTTAGACAAAATGTTTTAAAACGACATTGTGACTCCATAATATAGGTAGGTATAACACTGAGGGGGTTTTCACCAATCAAGTAATTGTAATGAAAATAATCTAAACTGGGTTATCACATTTTGATTAAATAATAATGTGGTAACCCAGTTTAGTTCATTTGAGCGCAATTACTTTGATTGGTGAAATCGCCCGTAGATATCAAACGGAGATTGTCATAGGTTACGGACGTTTGTTAAAATATTTTTTCCTACATAATTTATCCTTCACATGAACAGTCAACAGACAGATGAATTAAATAATTTTCTTTCTAGCTCATGTTAACTGTCGTAATATCGAGGCAGTAACAAGTATGACGCAAACACCCCTTTCGAACTCCCGGGTTAAGTCGCCGTCTGACGTAGTAGAGCAAGAGCCCATGAACGCCAGACCTTCGTTATTTTATAAAAGCTGAAAGTTTGTCAGCGCATGCTCCCAATACAGATAAGAACGATGGCCCATTATGAAGTTCGGGTCATGGTGGCTTTGGCAGATACACGGTATTAAAGGGTAGCTGTAGGAGCGAGCGCAGGGCAGTGGGTGTGAGTGACATGGCGAATCAGGTCTATTGCGATCCTTCACAGCCCATGTATTGGAATTACACAATTGGAATTATAATTCCATTTATATAATGCCAATACATGCGCAGTGAGGGTTCGTAATAAACCTAAAATTGTAATTAGAATTCCAATTTTATAATTCCATAATATGCGCAGTGAGGGGTCGTAATAGACCTGACTTGCCGTCTCACTCGAACCCACTGCCTTGCGCTTCCTACACTTTAGTACCGTTTATCTGCCAAAGCCACCATGACCCGAACTTCATAATGGGCCATCGTTCTTACCTGTATTGGGAGCATGCGCTGACAAACTTTCAGCTTTTATAAAATAACGAAGGTCTGGCGTTCATGGGCTCTTGGTCCATAGGAGGGGTCGAGACATGTGAACCAACTCTCCAGAGACAGGCCAATCCCAAAGTTCCTTAACTACCTATTCGATCGATTTGTAGCCACTTAGCTATAAGCACCCTTGAATACATCCCATCTGCCCAATATACATCCCATTTTGAGAACCGTCGGGAATAATTACGTCATTTAATATTAAAAGAGTATCTTATAGTTGTCCATATCAATTTGTATTTTTAATAATTTATCATCTAAACTGTAAACTATGAGTTTAAAATGCATTGCTGCTTATGTTTATGCTAATAAGACATTGTTAATTTATTTTGGCATTTACGGGAGCGACTGCCGTTTGAACTCACAACCTCGAGATGAAAGCCTTCACTAGAGCATTGTCCGTTAACCAACAGGTGTGTCGGTTTACAGGTGAGGTTCACTTGGTCACAAATGTTTTTGTTGGGCCCCATACACCCCTTTATACGTGTATGTATAACAGTACACCTACGATTTCATATAGGTGCAGAATGGTAGGATGAATAATAAATGTCATTACCAATATCTTGAGGAGCCGAAATGAGGGTGGATTTAAAAAATGCTAAGACATGTTTTAGCAACGTCTTTATCAGCACTTTAGCGTTATATCGGTTGGTGGTGATTGCCATTTGACCCCCAACCCCGAAGAAAAGCCTACGCTACAATCTCATTCTTTAAGAATGTATACGTTGATTTAAATGCAAAGATGTAGAACGGCGAATTTGGCGTATTCAGTTACTTGACTTGGCGCTCACTACTTTGAAGATTGAAAAAAAAAAGAATGATTAGGTAATTAACACAAAAATAACACATTATTCTAATTTATTAAAAAAATTCAAAGTAGCTCGTAACTCGGGCTCGGATGTTGGACATTATGATCCAGTACTTTTCCAAATAATAAAATAAAAAACGAGAGAGAACCTCAACATATTCCACACAGAGTAGATATACGATGCAGATGACAATACAAACAGCTTTTTACCCTTTATGTAAATTTTGATGCGTCATACCTAAACGGAAGATTAATTTTAAATTTCATCCCTTTCCCCCAATTGGGGGAAGTTGGCATTTTTTAAATTCTATATGGGTTGTGTATCGTATCAACAAAATAAGAATACCAGTTAAATTTACCTAGATGCATCTAATAGGAGGCTTGAATCATTGAAAAATAGTACCTATTTGAAATTTTTCAATGAGTCAAACCGACGACGAGGAGGAGAAGTTTACGCTCCTGCAAAAGTATCCGCAATGTCGGGTTTGATGTAAATAATGAAAACACCTAATAAATCGGGGCATAATTCGTCAAAAAAAGTTTTATTTTAATATTATAGTCTGCTGAAAACGTATGTTTTATATCTGTTACGGCTACTACCCGAAGTGCGGCTGCACCTAGTTTTAGCCGGTTACGTTAGGTTAGGTTAGGTTAGGGTAAATGGCAACACCTATTTCTAACCGGCTAAAACTAAGTGCAGCCGCACTTCGGGTATTAGCCGTAACATATCTAACTCTAAAACTGCGAATATGAAAAAACAAAAATTTAAAAACTTTACATTTCTCTTATGAAAATTACAAATATCAAATAATATCTTGATTTCTGAGATGAGATATCAGATGCAAATTTCTTGGTGTATAGCAAATGTTGAGGGGGACTGCACACAGTAAAAATATCGACATGTGTTTTGCATCTGTACAAGGCATCCTCAATTTTGTACTTACTTTAAAAGTTGAGCGGTTAAGCGGGTCTTGAAAATTTAAGCGGTTACTTATAGCGTAGTACCTACCTACTACTATGTATTCCTGTGCTCATAGCCTGTAACCGCTTGAGATACTTGCAACTCATGAAGTGCCACCTGTACGTAGTCACTTGACTCACCTGTCTCTGCGTATATTCTCTTCATTTATTGAGTAAGTATCTAACTAAAGAATCATGGTTACAAAAATACCACCTTTTGAGGACGCATAAATAAATACAACACCAGCAGGAATATATTTTAGTATAGTATCGTAACAACAATCAAAGTCAATCGTATCTATCTTGACACGCAAACGTAATAAAACTATGAAATATAGAAACAAGACAATTATATTCAAATAGGGACAGATAAACCGTAGCTCAACGTTTATTTTGTACTTATAATTACATAATAGTGGTCGTTCGTAGTAGGAAGAATACTAAAATACGTAAGTGTAGGTATAGAGGGTGGATTAGAATTTCTAAATACAGGGTATTAATGTCTACACGAAGAGAAAATTTGGTCTTGCTTGGGATGAGTTTGAGATTGGGCATAAAATGAATTTAGTATACCTTAACTATATATAACAAAAAAAAATCTTTTGATGTTCTGTGAACACTACAACTACAATTTTTGCCCCGATGCATGATAATATATTTCTGTAAAATTACAAAACTGAAAATAATTCTTACAAAAAAACCGGCTTAACCAACTAAATTAAAATGAAAATACGTGAAATATAAGCTTTCAAATATTAAAAAAAGAGTAATCAAAATCGGTTCACTTAGACGAAAATTCTTATGTAACAAGCATTAAAATAAAGTCGAATTTAAAACCTCGAATTTTCCTTTGAAGTTGGTTATAAAATTACTTAACTATCAGTCAGTAATAGGTAGGTAAATAATGTATAGATTAAAACCACAGAACAAAGAAAAATCCTTAGGACATTAAAACTATAATATTATTCAAAAATAACTGAAAGATTCGGAACACAAATGTCGTCAATAAACTAAATATCTATCGTTCAAACAGAAAGGTGTTTTGTCTTCCAGAGACTCCATAAAATTAATAAACGTAGTAATCCAGTCTGATTTGATTGAGGTTCGTATCATCGGTGAAATCCTCTCCCTAATCAAGTGGCTCATGCTAGCGTTCTAATTTCGGTAGATCATATTTGTAATGTTTAATTGTGTGGATAAAAATAAAAATAATAATTTAATATGCATAGTCTTCTTCAACCTAGCGTTAATCTCAGTCGTATTCAAAGTTTTCACCTCGGAGTCTGGGGTCCGCTTTACCAGTCTTAATTGCGGATTTGGCTGGACCTCGATATTTTTTTTATTTATAATTTATCTATATTATAAAGAGGTAAAGTTTGTGTGTTTGTATATTTGTTAAATTTTAAGGGGTAATCTCGGGATCAATTGAACCGATTTTAAAAATTCTTTCACCAATAGAAAGCCACGTCATTCGTGAGTGTCATAGGCTATTATATTTTATTGGAAAACTGGAATTTACACCCGGGCGAAGCCAGGTCCCGGGTCGCTAGTAATTTTATATGCATAGTAGTGATACTAAATCATTAGTAAAAAATAACAAGGACACTTATAACCTGTTCAACGACTTTTTTTCTGACCATAAGACGAATCGTAATAAATATAATCATTTTCGTAGTGGAATAACCCAAGAGTGGAATGTCGAAATGGACGATAGGAAACGGAAGTCGTTGGCGGAGAGATAAATAATTTATGTGTTATATGTAGTACACAATTCGTCGTGGTGGATTTGAGGGAGAATGTAGTCATTATGCGACG
The DNA here is from genome assembly GCA_963576445.1 of Lithosia quadra. Classification (NCBI taxonomy): domain Eukaryota; kingdom Metazoa; phylum Arthropoda; class Insecta; order Lepidoptera; family Erebidae; genus Lithosia; species Lithosia quadra. The sequence goes on along the minus strand of OY754880.1, from coordinate 5,383,334 downwards.
TGTATGAGGCTACAAAGGTTTATAAATATGAGCTTTTCTTCGCTTTTGCGAATTCGGATATCGGTTGACTAATGACACTTAACATACTTTGCAAAGATAGCCCGTCATATAATTTGGGCTCATTTAATTTGTCTGGTCATGCACTCACCCAAAGCTAGTTTTCGAAAAGTCTTTTCAAAACTAATAACTTATTTCTATAGGAAGTCTCGTTTTGCTGCAAATTGTAGAAAAAATCCGTTTAAACGCATTTAATTTATTTTCCTGTCACTTTCGCAATATTTTCTTTGATTTCCAAAATAGGTCTCAGGCTGTTATTATTTTTTCCTTTGTTTGTCGTTTTATAGGTATCATCTGGACTTGCCTATTACTGCTGCATGAACAACAATAAAAATCATTATATCAATGCCTTCCAGCTAACATCATAATAATAATATACACCGACGAGACGACGTTCTAGCTAGGTATTATCTAATATTTTTAGTTGATCTTGTTGTAAAATATGTTATCACATTAATACCTAATTGTTAAGTCTTTTTCAAGTCTTTCGCATTCTTATTTTAGATTAGGTTGAAAATGAGCATGTGTTTGATATGTAAATTAGTTCGGGTCGGCCTCGGCTTTTCAGACTAATAATGAAGCGGCCGAACTTCGATATTTTCCGTGAAGCGTGAATCTCTCAGAGGCACGGAGGAGTCTCGGTGTGTTAAGAATGGTTACTCATTGGTGTATCTATTATGATAATTATTTACAAAGCAACCTAGAATGTTGTACCTACATCCACTTCTAACATAAAGACCCTTCTTACATTAGGAAACTAGATAGAGACGAGACTTCAGTCGTGTATTATGAAATCGTGACTGGAAACTTGTTCGCAACTTGATGCTAGTACATTTAAGCTACTAGAAACTATGAAAAAAATCCTCATTTGAATTTACAATACCTACACATCAATGGGACTCTTTTACGTTAGTTATTACGTAAACTCGAAACTTTATTATAATATTCTATTATCATTACACACTTCAAGCTGTCATAATAAAATCTTTATGAGGATCACAACGAAAGTTCTTAACAACATTAAAAACTGAATAAAGTTAGGAGTTGGTAACATTTACATTATTTTATAAGGAAGTCTTTTCGTCTCTCAAACCATTAATTGAGGCAATGAGTCCTCTTCAAGTTAATTCTTTTCCTTATATTTTTGTGATTAAAAAATGAATCACAAAGTTGGAACTGTAAGGAGCAAAACTCAGTGATGCCACACCTTTAATTGTACTTATTTATCAAATGTTTAACTGTCCGTTTTGGTCAGTGGACTGAAGTGATGTCACGATGAAAGTTGATCCTGCTTCTTGAATGAGTAAATCAACTGATATACTCGTACAATTACTCACACTAATCTGTAATAATTTTCGATATTTTGTACCTACATTCGTCCTTCCAGAAAATACTGAAGGTAATTTACCTTCAGTCGGAACTTTTTCAGTTATAATTAGTTTTTAACTACTGTAATCAGGAATTTGAAAAATAAAATATTAAAGTATATTTAAAGTTTTTTTAATTTTTTTGCTTACTTATATTAATATTTTACATGTCTTTCATTTACTACCTTAATGATATTATATTTACTGAATTTTATGATTTCAATATTTAGGTACCTATATTTAGTAGTGGCACGTTTGCAATAAAGAGGATTATAAAGACATATCATTTATGATAATTTGGTTTAGCTATTTAGCAGTTGTGTGGAAATATAGTGACGGACATAAATACGAACTGTATACAGGTCAAACATACCTTCCTTCTTTAGCTTCGTCGCAATCGCATAAAAAGGTTTACATTTAAAAAGCTATTAGGTGTTCTGTTAAACATCACCATCATAATAATAAAGTGGATACCTACCTCTTAATAAATGTATGTTACCTGTATCAAATAACAGCCATTTATTTGAAGCAAAAGTGCTTGAGGCCGTATTTTGATTAACTGTACAACAGAAACACATTCCTATATACTCGTACCTAAATACAACAAATATTTAAATTAAATAAACCATCTCTTTGAATCACGGGATATAAAAGTAATATTACATTTATTTTGCAATTTATATAGTACTAGATTTTTCCTGCGGCTTCACCCACGTATAATTCTAGTGCTGTAGGGAAATCGGGATAAAATGTAGCATTATAATGGTCGCAGAATTTTAGAAATCGGTACAGTACTTTCAGAGTTCATCGATGATCGGCGAGCAAAGCTGTCCTCTTTATAATAGGTATTAGAGCTAGCCCTTCACGACTTGACCCGGAGCGTAGGTATTTTGAACGTAATTTATATAATTATGTTTCATATAACTCATCATCTACATCTGTGTAATTTAATTAAACACCTTGATGTGAAGCAGCATTCTTACTGCTATTTTCTCTAAGGCAGAAAGAAGTACTTATTTACCCAGTAGAATAGTTCTAAAAAATGGGTAATGATTTATAAGGATCATTATTTCAGTTTTGGAGTTACCGAAAGATACAAAAACAAGATTACTAAGTAGTTACTGTTACTGTCATCTTAAAATTTATTTACCGAGTAAGGTCTTTGAAAAACTAGATAAACTGATGAAATAAATAGTTGCCCAGTAAAGACTACTGTGAGCACTAATCGTGTCCGCTCTTTTATGATTTCCACAAAGGCTTTTACAGGTGCCATCCATTGTAAATTGGATATTGTTAAAGGACTTGATATTTTTCGATGCGACGTAGGTACCTATTTGCTGTTCTGCGAAGTGCGGCAAAGATGTAATCTGACATCCGACTGAATAGTCTGAATGGCTTCCTCAATGAGCATGGTACCAGTAAACAAAAGAAGCTACGTAAGTAAACGAACAGAAAAGAACGAAGTAAGTACGTATAAACGTTATCGAATGGGATCGTTTCTTGTGCCTGCTTTATAGGCATCCCAAGATTATTAAGAACAAGCTGTTGGCCGCGGTTCCGCCCATGTGGAGGTTGGCTATATAGCCGCGCGTGGATATACATTCGAACTATCAACTCTTATTTTTTCACCTACAGGTTGAAATTTCTAGAATACCTTATAGCATACTAGCTGTTGCCCGCGGCTCCGCCCGCGTGGATGTCGAAATCCGTTTCAAAAACTATCCTATCTCTCAAGTTGGATCGAACTGCACATGGTGTGCGAATTTTATTATAATCGGTTAAGTGGTTTAGGAGTCCATTGAGGACAAACATTGTGACACGAGATTTATATATATTAAGATTATTTAATTATTATAAAGGCCTATGATATAAAGTTTCATTGTGATATTTTCAAAAATGACGAAGTTTCATCCCCTATTTTAACCCCTTTGAGCCTTTTTCGAGATAAAAATAGTAGCACATTGCATCAGAATCGGTTCAGTGATTTAGGCATGAAAGCGTAACAGACAGACAGAGTTAGTTTCGCATTTATAATAATTATTATGGATTTGAAAGATTTTTACCCCTACATACCTACTTATATCCTAAGGCCAGGGTAAGGGCAAATGGGTATCATCTAAGGCCCGATTCAGTTTCGGGTAAATATAGGAAGGAGTATTTTCGAAGTTATGTCATGGAATGAGGAAAACGTGACAATGTGACCGAAAATGTTATTACCCAAATACGATAGTGTTAATAACGTACCGCTCGCTGCATTATTGCACAACGCTATTTTCTGGCAACGTGAGGAGATGCGTAGGTTTTTTTTAATAAGAGTGTGTATGAACCAGTATGAACCTATAAAGTATTTATAATTCGTAGAATGAATAACTTTACTGAAAATGTATTAATACATTTTGAAACTTCTCCCTATATACAATTACGGTCGAAATGGTCTTGATCTTTTAATAAAAGGATCCAAACGTAGATCCAGTTATCTTGTAGATTCTATAATACTGTCCCAATTTTGTTCTTCACCCTATTCTAATGTGTAGGTATGATATGAATCGCGCTTAGCTTGGCTGAATTTTTTCACTGTCGGTCGTTGCAAATTAGTTTTCTTTCCTTCACAATTTATTCTCGCAGTCGGCTTACTTTTTGTGGTCTAAGAGTACTGTGCCCCAAAAGAGAAAAAATGTTTACATATTTTTATAGTTATTTAAGGGACAAATAGTAGCCCGCTGAGTTTCTTGCCGGAGTCTACTCAGGACAGGGTCACGTTTCCTACATAAAGGTATTGGTCCAGTCCACAAGTCCGGTGGTTTTTGACATTTATAAGTTCGGATTTAATGGTCTATATTTAATGGAATTTGACTAAGCTGCCAGTAAGTTCATGTAAGTAATTGCATGGTTTGCATTGCATGGTGTTATCAGGCTCTCTGACGACTTTTTACTTATTATGAACACATAACTCATACTAATTTCTGAACACTATAATGTTTTTAATGGGTGAAGGGACTGGGATTTACCTATATACATACTTACCTACTTTCATTTAGACCGGCAAAGTCTCAGTTTAAGCGATCCAGATATACAGTAAATTACCTAATCCTTAAAAATATACCTAGTTACATACAAATAAAGAATACCGTTGTTTAAAAGTTAATAACGATAATTGTTATCTTATAATTTAAGAAATTGCTGATTCAAATAACAATCCTAAACAAACAACCCTAACTTTAAAAAATGTTGCTTGTTGTAACTTGTTTGTTAATTGGATTACCAACGATAAAAAGTTTTTTCATTACCATAAAACCTTAAACCGTTATATAAGAAACACAATCACACAATTACGAATAAATACTAATACCAGCTGAAATTCAGGTCTTTTTATTCTTTAACCTTACCTCCGTAAAGGTCTATTCATATCTAAGCGGTATTCGCTACAGTCTGAGGTAGAGATAAAACCGAGTGGGTACGCGGTAATGCAGTAATGCTACTGTTCGCTGCCTGTGTAGCAACAGCTAGAACGGTCTCATTAGGAACTTAAGAAGTCTAGAAGTCTTAACAAAGCCACAGTCTACCAGTGGAATCAAATCGAAGCGAATTGTCAAAACTCCGGATGTATGGGAGTGACATTGTTTGTCGACATGTCACGTAGGTGCATATTGGACTTTGTCTAGATGCCCATGTCTGAACAGTCTCTTAATCCAATTTTGACGTGACAACGTCTTATAAATTGGTTTGCCGGGTGACACTTCAAGAAACTGCGTTACGCTCCGCTCACGTTATGCGCTCACAATGAGAGCGAGTGAGAGGCACGCGTCCCTTCCACTCGGGCATGGTTAGCCCGCCTAAGAGCGAGAGAGACAGACAACTCAAAGTCGTTGTCACGTAAAACTTTCGCCCGTATACCGACTTTACAGGCAACCAATTTTTTCTTACTTCCGTCATTTAATAACAGATAAAGTCTTTCAATATCCAACGTATTGTCTAACTATTAAAAAATATAATACGCTGGATGTGTATCCAGTGTATGAAGCTGACTATTACTAGCTGGCGCTAGGCTAATCGGGGTAAACTTGACAGATCATAATACGCAGTACACTGAAGAAATTGCCGATGTAAAAGGGCTGGGACTTGATTCAGTAAAGTTACGTTTTTCAAACGTGTGATTTCAAAGCTTACGAAAACTTATAGACAATAACTTTTCAAATGCTTTGAAAAGTTATTGTCTATACAGTGGCGGATTTACCAGTAGGCTGAGTAGGCTGGAGCCTAGGGCGGCAGATTTCAGGGGGCGGCAATTTTGAGCCAAATTTTTTTTTCTTTCATAAAAAAAATAACTTTATTATATACACAAACGAGCTTTGGGGAGCGTTTTCTTGGAGAGGCATATCTTAATCCACCTTCTAATTAGTACGCGCCGGTGTTTTTAGCTCTTCAATAGCAGGTATACTCTTCACTAGGGCACGTCACAAATTACGCGTGGTCAGTCGCCGCCTCCTACTGCGACGCGTGGTCGGCCGCCATCTCATTCTGCGAGCAAGTGATGCTCGAGAAGGAGGCGGCGGAATGGGTTCGGGAGAGGCTGCACAGAGCTCACCCGGACGGTGACGTGCGCAGACGCCGCAGGCGTCGGAGGTCTGATGACTTCCGTCCTCTACGAGCGCAGGCCTGGGGGTGACGGGTGGAGCCGTCTGTCACCCTAGCAGAAGCAGACCAAGGCGGCAGTGTGCACAAGCACGGCCCCCCCCGAATGCGAATACCGTGGTTCCCAAACCCGAGGGGGCCATCTCGAATCCGGAAATGGCCCGGGTCAAGCTGGGGTGCGAGGGAAATGCTCTATGGGCCACCTCACACCTTGGCGTCAGAAGACTCTAGACGGCGTGCGGTTTTAGTCTAGTTCTAGTCTCCCTGCATTTACAGTGAGGCCGCCTGTTGCATGATGGATGGTCAATGCCTGGTGGGGTTTCTGGGGAATTTCCTTCCTTAGGGTACACGCGGGTTCCCCCCGTTGTAACTACCCTAGACGGTACGCAAACACCTAGTGTGGTTTAATTCGGTTCGATTACGACATAACCACCTCACCGTTTAGTCTCGATGAGGGGTACCCGTGGATGCGTGCGAGTCAGAACCTCTACGCGGTGCACCCGGGCAACGGAGGCGAGCAGCGCCTTCCATTCGCCACGGGAGATGCTGCTGCCTTCGGCCAATCCGGCCGGGGTGAGAGTGGCTCTCTAGAGGGCAGCTCCGAGGCTCTCCACGTGTCGGGGCGAGCTGATTGTCCGCGAGCCAACGGTTGGTTGACAGGACGGCTGCCTGTCACCCTACACCCCACCGTCGGCGAAGTGGCACGATGCTTGCCCAACCCCCTATCGGGGGGTCGAGGGGGCCATCTTAAAACCGTAGATGGCCCAGGTTCAGCTGGGGTGCGAGGGGTATGCCTATTAGGTAACCTTACACCCCGGTAATTAAGACCCGAGACTGCTTGCGGTTTTAGTCAGTTCGATCCCGACATAACCACCCCCGATGGTCGACGGGGGGGGGGGGGGGGTAGTCATGGAGAATTGTATAGCCTACTGGCGGCAAATTTGTAAATCCGCCACTGTGTCTATAAGTCTATAAGTGGGTAATTTTAAAGGTTTTAACCTTACGAAAGCGTAGGTAGATTTGACAGATCGAACCAAATAAAAAGTTTTTTTTTCATCGAATTGAAATCATGCGTTTTGAAAACATGGCGTTACTGAATCGGGTGCAAGGTTAGAATCACTTGAAACCAGCAGACTTGCATAAAAATTTTGATGGCAGTAGAAGGAGCTCGTAAAATTTGTAAGGAGAGAAGCAAATAGCGAGCTCTTGTCTCTGGTGTGTGAAGGACAAATAAAGTAAGTTACTTTTTTACATCATAAATATTCAAAAGCTGGTAGGTAAAACAATGATGAAGAATAAAGTAAGGATTAAAATATGCATACTCACCTATTTATACCTATTCATTAAATTTAAATTAAATAAAGTTGTTAAAACATATTATATCTATCTACATCACTGTTATAAAATTATTCTTCTTGGTTTTTGTGTTTGTCTGTACATAGGAGGTATTTAAAATAAAAATTGGTCATGTTAAATGAACGATTCTGAACACAATTTTTTTAGAACTCTTGTCTGTCTATCTGTTTGTTCGCAATAGATGCAAGAACTACTGAACGGACTTGGTCAGAATCTGCGGTATATTTGATTGAAATTGGTGAAGTAGAAACGGATATACCTACGGCCAAAAACAATAACCGACCTCCACGCGGGCGGAACTGAGGGTTACAGCTATCTGATATTGTAATTAAATTATTGCTGTGCCTTCATACCTATAGAATACTAACGTAATGGTAAATTAATTACTTAGTAGTTACATATCTCAAGATTCCCAATTACTTGCTTGTAATTAATATAGTACATGATATATTATGATAGTAATAAGATATAATATGTAAATTGAAGGTCGTCGAATTTCTAAATAAGTGTTTCAGCAGATGCCCACAACAGTTAAATGGACAGTGATTATTTACTTTAAGGGTAAGCGCAGATTAGAGAGTAGGCAGTCTTGAGTTAGACTTATCGCGTTGCAGATCTTGTAGGTATTTGCAGCTTTGTTTGTGAAATAGTCTTGTTCGAAGTCTATGCACTTTTATAATGTTTTTGTAGGGTAGTAGTCTCTGGGCCCGTACTAGGGCACACCAGATTTCCCTGCCACAGGGTCGATGTGACGAAACACCTTGCGGTTTTAGTCGGTTGGATTTCGACTGGTCCACCACATCGTTAGCTCTGGTGAGGTGCCCGAGGGAGTTTCTACACGTAAAAACAATGGCGGTAGATATAGGCAATAAGTCAGTGTTAAGATTGTCTTGTCTCTAACGAGCGGCCAGCCTAAGAGTTTGTAGTAAGTACTTGAAGAAATAACATAGAAATCAGAATCGCGGCAGTTTTTATTCAATCAATAATTTTGAAATGGTGTCCTAAGTATGCGTTAAGAATTGTAGCAAAAAAATTATAAACGTCTGGAAAATTCCTCTTAGCAACATAGCTTTTCATTTTCTGGGTATTACCAAATTCCTACTTTACTTTTGTTTTAGTTACTTGTGTGGTTTGCGTTTGATCGATTCCAAAATAGACAGAAGCCAAAATTGACGTCGATATAAGTTACTTGTCAATTATAAGTATTTAGATTCCGACCCATGTAACATTCCACACTGGGTGTTACAATACACAGACCAGTTATTCCCCAATTACAGACAGGCGTGTTTGTAATACTCTGTTTCTAAACATGGCAATATTACAGTTAGCTGGGTTGGCTACGAGTACGTAATAAACGTAACGCTGTTTGCATAGTATAGCGTTATGGCTTTATTCTGTTGATAAATCTTCAATGGGATGTACTTGAATAAGACCCCGGAAAAAGACCCTGGACTAGATTTAATTTTTTTAATAATGTGTTTTATCACAGTTACGAAGTTATAATTTATGTGATTTCTTAATAATTATTCCACGTTAATCCTTTTTTTATGTTATTAGGTATTTCTTTATTATTTTGTATGATCACAGGTTAAAATCAACATTTAGATTAACTTCATTTAATCACAAATATTCAGTGTAAAAAACTGTTCATTTTATCTCAAATATTGCGAACAATAATTTTGCTATAGGTATTAATATTTCTTTAAGTGATACCTACGGTTACCAGACTACTTAATCATTACTATCCAGTTAGACTATACGACTAAAATTCCTATTCAACGAATCATGAGCCTGTAATTAAATAATGCTAGTTCATAATAATGAAGCGATGAAATTCCAGATAAGACACAAGTAACTAATTCATTGTAAACTTCATTGCATTAATAACAAAATCCAATTGCTTCAACACTAACTTATCTGGAAATATCTACTTCCACATAAGTTCAGTGACAGACTTGAACGAATCATGAAGATTACTCAGAAACTTTTCTTTTTACAGTGCCTAACCTGATTTATTGCCTTCAGCGTAACTTTTGGTTATATTCGAGTTTTATTTTACGACGGATCAGTCACAAGGTCATAAAGTATTTATGGCGTCAAATATTGATATAAAGTTGGAATTTAAAAAGATTACTTGTCATAAACATGGCGCCGAAGTTGATCATATTGAGAGCTAAATTTACGATCCGTTGAACGGCGTATTTTCAAAGATAAGCCAATTTATTTTCCAGCTTGTAATTTATAGATTCATGTCCATAAATCGCATGATTGGCGTCTACTCTGTAGTGTAGAAGATATTCATCAATCTAAACGTTCTGTTTCGAGCTTAGGTATAGTAAGTGACGTCTCTACAGATTTTATTTTTGACACACTGTACAAATTGTCAAGGGAGGAGCTATCAATCGAAATGTCAATTTGTATCCGTATCATCCAGCCCTACTAATAAAAAAATATATACTTAATACTTATTTAAGTGACTGAGAACAATCAAAAGATGATATCTTGGTACTGTGAATGCTTATATCAAGAGTAGGTATGTATGTATCGAATTATAATGTAGGTAGCCATTGAAACATGGTCGGTTCCTATTTTTTAGTGTCCTTAAAAATATCATCATAAAGTTGTTTAATTTATTTTTAAAAAGTTCTAATTTCAAAAATAAAAATGTCATGCTGTATTTATCTAAAACCTTTAAATTTCTATCTTTAAAATATTTTACGTAGATAATTATTAGAGTAGGCAACGATAAAGAACCTGGGCCCGTAGACAAATGTCAGTGTATTCCGTAGCGTAAATCGCAATCGAATAGAAACGGTTAGGTCGACCAATCACATCCAAGCTCGTCGCCGGCGTACGATGCGCGCGCCGCGGCGAAATCACGAGCTGGAGTGTGATTGGTCGACCTAAACTATTCTATTCGATACGATTCGATCGAATAGAATAATTTTGCCACTTGGCTATGGGCACTGTACAAAATTTGTCATCAAAACTCCAATGGAATGGAATTCAAGACAATACTAGCAGTTCGTAAGTTTCAACCATGTTTCAAGTCTTTCACAGGAATTTGAGTTAAAAATATATTGTACCAAGCATGACGGTATTTCTGTCACATGAATGCACTGTCGCCGGAACTAAATATGCACTTTGCAGTATTGCGAATGCACCGAGTGGGATTATTTAAAATTTTAATTCTATTTTCAAAATCGAAAACCAATTTGCTAATATTACAAAATTTATATTTAGAGGCATCTTGAGGTATCTTGAAAAATTTCCACAGGATAAAAAAAGGGATCTTGAAAAAAAAACCACTTTAAAAGAAATTTAAAATAGTTATAAAAGGAAATTTGCAAGAATTTCAAATACCTACAACCTACACGTGTTTAATGGTAGTCTGTGACGGTAGTTCTTTTCACTCTAGTATTGGAACTGACTAAGAGTCCCCTTTGAAATCGTTAAACAGAAAATAAGGATATCTAAGATTTCAGTAGCGTTCTTACAATATTACAACCTACAAAAATCTCCAGTGTCTAGTCCACTTAAGAATTAAATTATAGGTAAGTTAGAGATGAGCAGAAAAATTAGAGAAGATCTTTGCACATCAAGCGGGTAATCTAGGTTACTAGGAGTTACCTAAACTTACACTTATTGCTTGTAAGTACTTTATTACATTAACTGATTTCGTGTTATACTTGGGATTATTCTTCATAAGAATATTATCACAAACAAATATTAAGACTTTTATCCCGTTACTTTTTAATAGCTGACAAATTGATAAATAAATAGCACACGCTATCAAGTGGACATTTTATTTAATTGGACACGCCAACATGACTTCACCTCGCCTGATGGAAAACTAAAGGCAAAGTCTCAGGATCGGGGGTCACCAGTCACCACTACATACACCGATAGTGGTGGGTGGCCCTCAGCTTGACGGCCTCATCAAATGCTTTTTCACGCCCCGCTTAAAGGAACCGGGACTATAGGAGGAAGGAAACACATGCGCTTGTAAAGAATTTCAATTCTTTAAGTTGCGACGAAGAAAAGAGGCACTGAACCGCTTGGTTTGATGGAATTGTTTGCACGACGATCGTCTTGTAACTCATACAGTGTAAGAACTTTACATGCTTCCTGAATATCTAAATTAAACGATACGGTTGGGTATAAATTTAATTAAAGTGGGACACTTAAGTAGGGAATGGTCGAAGGATTTAGTATTCCGGTAGAGAGGCGGCATTTCACTCTCTAGGACTGTCAGTCGTGGCCTACGTCAAAATTCTAATTAATTTACTAAGTTCAAAGGACCATTGACGGCCTATAAATTTAATATCTGGCTACTTTCGATTTCAATGAAAATTATAGTATGATTTTACAAGGATGCCAATGAGTAGAAACTAGAATCACCTATTTGTAAAATTATGTGAAATCGTTACTTTCAAATTGCTTTTAACAGCTGAAAGTTTCCATTCCAAGTACCTACCACTGTCTGGTTAACCTGTGGACAAACTCTTTGAGGTTTTTGTCTGTAACATACTTTGATTTTGTTTTAAACTCAGAACTTTTATATTTCAAAGCGGTTTTGTATTCACAGCAACAGCGGGATCGTTCATAAACTTAAAGGTAGAAGACCGCAAGTCGAGGTTCAGGAGGTTGGAACAGATTGTATGTACAGCAATTAAGTATACTGAGGTACCGACCTTATTCGGGTTTGCACAATATCATCATCATCCTAACAGCGAATCCCTAGTTGTATCCAAAGTTTGCATATGGATTATATGTGACACAAAAGCAAAATTTATTTTCAGAATACTGCACTGAGATTCGAAAATCAGACAAAACTTTACAGAATACTGCGGCTATAGAAATTTTTGGTTTTAAAAATATTGAAACGTCCATTTTAATAGCATTAATTGTGCCGATTTACGGTTGAACATGGCCGTACAAGTTTTTTGTATTCCATCTATGTGACTACCTATGTTTCACAATACAAACACCATTTGAATTTAAATTTGACCGTTGTTTTTACATTAATTATTATTATATCCAAGTTCCAATTATAGATAGATACCGCTCATTATACGTGAAGTAACATAAAAGTATGCTGGTTTCTTTAAACTAAAAGTTTTCATTAGCCTAATCATCAAATAAACAATAAATGGTCGAAGATAACCTTTGACCGGACCTAAATACAGGGCAAAGACGCCAATGACAATCTGTTGTAAAACGGCAACTTATTTTCTGAGAGAGAGGGAGTAGGTACTTATTATGTAAATGAAGCGTCGTTAGTCGATTGAATGCCGGGTCCTGGGTTGGAATTCTGACCATTGCACTACTGACATGAGCCTATTTCCAACACAAGCTTGGTAGAGTGGTTACTAAGCATATTTTGGTTACTAATAGGTAATAAATCAATCAATAAAACAGTCTGTCGCAAAAACTTGATCAACATAGGTACATTATACAGATTGTATATTGTACAAATTTTAGTGCTGAATGATTGTTAAGGGTCAATTTATACTAGTACAGAGTCGAAGCGCATCGAAGCGTCAAATTCTATCTAATCCATCAAAATTCCAATCAGCGTTGTTGACGCGCAGATGCGCGAATTCCGAAGAATGCGCGCATCTTTTTAAAATCTCAGAAGTAATGTGAGGTTTACGCTGTGGAGTTAAGGTTGAATCTGTTATGTTTAGTTTTGGATAGACGCTTCGATGCGCTTCGACTCTGCGCTAGTATAAATTGACCCTAACTTACGTGACTGATTCATCACCACCTTTCTTTTTACAAAAGGGCTACCTACCACTAGCCCTGAAGATTGTGGCCTGATGGGAACTTTTTGACACATATAAAATGTGTGTCAGTGATCACGAGTCGGTTAAGCTAACACAAGTTAGAGTGGTTGAAGGGTTAACGAATTTACTAATATTGCTCCACGCACATTATATTAGTAGCAGTAATCTCATTACAAAGCATTTTTCATGAACCATTAATAGTCTGTGCTATTGTAACAGATGGACTTACAAAATCTAATCAGTTAATGTAATGACTCGGACAAGACATTGGCCTCGAGACAAGTTTTCTGTAGTGAAGTTGCGGCATCGGACTTTACCGACGCTACTGATGTGATCTCACTCATCCTATCACATGTTAGCTTGGATATTTGACGAGGTTAATAAAGGTACCAATAAAATATGCGACCTACTGGAACATGTATTTTTGTTCTCTGATGCGACCCATGTTTAAAAACGAATAAACAAAAATAAAACAAATTGAACTAGACATTCTGGGAATCGAAGCCAGAACCACACTCAAGGTGAATTTTCGCCACAGGCCCAATTAGACATATAAATAAACCAAATTATCTACCTACTTATCTATAGTAGGACTCAGTATCTTTTTCTGTCCAGATCCAATAGAGCCATATGCATAGGATGAATCACGTGTGCATGCAATACAGTTGTTTTAAAAATGAGGTGAGTGATTTGTATTTCATGTCCCACTATTTCAAGGAAGGAAAGGAATAATGACAAATCTTGAGGTAGGTTAGACAGAGCAATATTTCTTAAACTGGAACGGCGATTTTTGAGTACAATTCCTTTGACTTTTTCGATATTTTCATTTGTGAAGAGGTCTGCCAGAACAAGGGTTCTCTCGGCCCTCTTTGAATACTTTGCACCACTTGTAGACGTTTTTTTTGATAGCACTGGTTCACAATAAGCCTTTTTCAATATTCTTGCGAATCCACTCGTATATACCTACGAATTTACAAGAAATGTACAATAAAATAATTCAGTTGACTATAAAATTGTGACTCACCGCTGCAGTCCTAATATAGTGGAGTGGACAGTTTGCGAATATTTTATTAAAAATGATGTTTAGTGTGCGGCTTCGCTTTACTTCGGTTTATATGAGGTTTTTTGAACTCAAGCCATCGTAATTTACATAAAACATAACAGCCTATATCCATCGGGGATAATGTACTTTTCTAATAGTGAAATAATTTTACCAAAAAGTGCAGTGGTTCCGAAGATTACAACAAGCACAATTATAAAAAATATTAAAAGATAGGTACTCGTATATGAATGAAGAATTGGTGGAAGTACCTTACTAGTGCGATCGCTTCCTCATAAGGTCCCATGTTCGATGCCCGCGTAGTCAAGTGTTATTAAGTTATTTTTCTTGAAACTAGGAGGCGCATGGCTTTAGTAACAAAGGTTTTGGTTCATGATATAAACCTACACAGAAGTGAAAACAGTTGACGAAATGTAGATGTTAATTAAACTTCTGCTTACCCCTTCAGTGATATGCATTTATAAACATGTGTATTATTACAACAATTATTATAATTTACCCCTCGGAGCTACATGTTATCTTTTCATGAGACTAACGCAAAACTCTGAGGACATAGTAGATTAGCTTTTTAAATTATACTTCTTGCCTCGAGGTTAGTGTTGCTACGAATTTATTCTAACACTTTCTCGGCATGACTTATATTATTATGTTTATGCCAAACTAAGCTTACGACAGTCGGACGGACGGACATTATAGAAACTGTAAGGGCGTTGACTATTATGAAACCCTAAAAAATAAGGTTCTCGTTCCGCTCGAGACCTGTCAAAATTATCTATCTTTTTAACTTTTTTCTTCGTTTTGTTTACTTACCCAACTGGCCTAGCAGCATCTATATTCTCGAAGAAATATTCGTCCTGAATTCCCAAATTCAATTCGAACCGATTCACCAATGGATTGTTCGTCGACAGTTTGATTGCAATTGCTTGACCGTAGATATGACCAAAAACCGATAAAATATAGTAGGTATAGTAACTTCTAAAATTGTTTAAAAATTCGCATATTATTATGTCATGTCATTCAAAGAACCAATGAAAGGACTGATCAGCCAAAATTAATTAAATATTTAAATAAATCTATAAATTGGTATATTGGCTATGGCTTAGCACCTGCGCAATTGTCAAGATTTTCAAATTTTTGATACTAAATGATGAAAAAAACTTTTTAAGTTATACAGATACAGTAATATCAGACAAATCAGATAACTGAAAGGGGTTCAAATTTCAGTTACTAGATTTGACCCAAACAAACAGGTTTAACTGTTTAAACACCCAATTGGTAAACTGGCTTCATGGTCAGTGTAGTTACCAGTGTCAGACCCATAAAGTACAGCCCTTCTGGAATTAATCACGTCGTATAAAGGTTTTTCACTTATTACGGCCAGGAAATGAATACCGTATTAAGGACAAGCAATTAGGAGCTGTTAGGAATTAGTTTTACGGCACCGTCGTACCATGTAAAGACCTACTGAAGTGGTCAGTACCTAATTAGCACTGAATCCATGAGCTGAAAGATATATTATGTATACTAGAATTAAAACTATTAAATTAGTAACTAAATAATAATGCTACGTCGGATGTCGCGGTTTCGATTTCCGCTTAGTACAATATTTATATTCATGAATATTTGAATATGGTTGCATCTGATTATTCCTATTCGGTTAGTTCGAAAAAATGTATGTATGTTTTTCCACATTTTGAAACCCATAACACAAGCTAGTAAAGCTATGCTCACTTTGAGTCTAGATAGCGCTGTGCAGAATGTTCTACAATATTTACTTTTATTGACGACGCTAGGTATATTTGCCTGGTGTTCATTCCAGAACAGTTGCGTTGCTTTTAAGTTACGAGACATGCTTTCAGAATAAAAGTTTCTGGAATATTTATTCACAAACAAGGATTAGCACAGAATAATAATTTCAGAATTTCTTTGTGGTATTCTTTTTTATACAAACTAGGTAAATATCAAAGGAAACGTTTCGTGAATCCGAGATCTTTATATAAACGAAACTAGTATATCCTATGGCGTAGGCAGAGGTTTATTGACATTTAGTCCCTTACTTTTCCTTTTTAGTATATATCATAATAAGTGAATCTCTTTCGAAGTCGGTTCACGGTTTAAATAAAAAGTAGGTACTTATTAACAATATTATTATATACTTATGTATGACGAAAGTTCCAAGTTTCTTATATCCATTTCTCTGAGCAAAAAATACGGCTGTGGTATTTCTAGTTGACTATTTCTCGCTTAAGTCTTGAGATTGGAACCGTGTTCAATAAATGCCGATAGGCAATCAGGACTAGCATATCAGCCCAAAAAGGGTGTGTGAAATGTGGGTTAACACTTCGACTTACCACTTTTTTGCAGTAACTTACACAATTTTTTAATAAAAAATATAGCAAACGTTGATGAAACAGCGATCTCGACTTCAACCTTTGATGGAGATTGATGTGGTAACCCGAAGTAAGGAGAAGATGAAAGGATTTAAAGAGTAGGTAGGTAGGTACTATACAAAGAAAAAATAGGCTCGAACAAAACCGTTCAAAGTCAAAGAAAGTTGTCTAGACCAAAAATTGCTGTTAATGATATAAAATTTGAATTCTAAATAAATGATGAAAAAATGGGTTTACTTTAAACCACTCAACAGACGTTTAGCATCGATGCCACATTATTTTGATTACTTAATCCGAATCCGGGAATTACGTAGGTACAAAAGTTATTTAGGTACATACAATTTTATATCCATGTTATACACTTAGGTAAATTACGGTAATCTGCAAATTAACCACAAACTCCAGTAACGCGTAAACTTTGTTCGTTCGTTGAAAAAATAGAGCGAACAAAATGGAGACAAACTAATAAAGTTATTTTGTTACTGTCTGTTGTGAGTTGTTGTGTTGCCTATTTTCAACTTATTCTGTCTACTAATGAATTAGTGCCTTACGATCCATGAATAGATAGACTAACGACCTAAAAAGGTAGCTGGCGTAGACTGGATGCGGAAGGCGAAAATCTGGAGGTATGGTGCACATTGAGAGAGGCCTATGTCCAGCAGTGGATATCGATAGGATAATTAAATTGATTGATTGATCCATTCACTAACTAACAGATGTTCTCCTACTAATATTATAAACGTGGAAGTTTGTGAATATGGATGGATATATATTATTATAAATATTCAATTTATTGCTCTTTCGCGCAAAAACGGCTGAACGGATCTAGTTGAAATCTAGTATAAGGATAGATAATCCTAAACGCCTGTCTCTGTTAAAATGCGATTTTAAGATAGCTTGATGGCACAGACGACGACGACGCTTCAACGCTTCACGCTCCCCTCGCGAAGTGACGTAGTCCTCTTCATCAACAATAATAGACAGGTGATTACAACTCCCCTATAAAAATATTTTCTCGGGAATCTCGTAAATATTTACTTAGTTCAAGCTATAGATAGGTATATATTTTGTATATGGTTTATTTATATGTGTGGTAGGTAGGTATGTCACTCAATTTGTAGAAATGTTTTTTGAAGAATAGAACGTTGAAGGCAAAATACCCTGTTTTTAATACAGTGCATCATGCTAAATTTATATATTGTATACCTACACGATAACTTCCACAGAAAGTAATTAG
This sequence comes from Lithosia quadra, assembly GCA_963576445.1. Lineage (NCBI taxonomy): Eukaryota > Metazoa > Arthropoda > Insecta > Lepidoptera > Erebidae > Lithosia > Lithosia quadra. Next base: position 5,365,446 of record OY754880.1, on the reverse strand, counting down.
GTATATAAAAATTTGTATGTTTGTAGTGCCGTAGTGCCTTTTTTTTTTTTTTTTTTTTCCGTGCGGAAATCCTCATGGATACCCACTCCGCGGCCAGCGGGGCAGGTTATGTCGGACTCTTACCGACTAAAACCGCACGCCGTCTAGGGTCTTCTGACAATTTTTGTAGAAATTTACTGATTTTATAAAGCGTATTACGTAACTTACTACTTAATTTAATAATATGCTTTTATAAAAAAATATATTTAAAAAAGTACCTATTAGGGTGCCAAGCAAAACTAAAAACCCATATTAAGCTAGTGAAAAACATATTTGAACTAAAGGTATTTCAAACATTGAAATAAGTAGGTACCTAACTAAAGCGAGAAGGTAGTAGGTACCTAACACATTTAAATGCGTTAGGTAGGTACTAAATAGACTTTTAACGGGCATCGTCTCATTTCAGGACCATCTTAAGATAGAACATCCACACAGTTCCTAGAAAACTAATAAATTCACTTTGTTCATTTTAATGAAATTACCAGACATAGTACCAGTACCAACCACTCGAGCAGTATTTATACTGTAAGATAAGATTTAATATCTGAAGTGTTGAGCCGAATGAAGTGTACTCCAGTACCTACGAAGACTATTTCTATTAGAATTCATTAAAACTTTGACCTAAGAAATTGGGGTAATGTAATAGTCATTAGCAACTTCAAGGGTTATTACTTAGTTACTTTACCTATATTTACCTAAATTCTTGATGAAATGAGTTAATATTGACACAAGAATTACCAATAGAATATGATAGAAAAAGCGTCGGTTATAATTTTATTGTGACAGGAGATTTCACTGAATGTATTCAACAATGAAATCGGCCTCAGCTTACACACATCATTGGTGGTAAATACTTTTATGTCTACTCAAACCGCTCTTTGATGTATCCAACTTTGTATGCGGGTTATATAGGAAATAGTAGCGAAAGTTTCAGAGTGATTTGTTGATGTTATGTTAGCTTCATTGAGATAAATAGTGTTACGCTAACTGTAGGCTTTGTTAGGCAAACCAGTGTTCTTGACACTTAAAGGATATTTACTATAGTGAAAGGTATTAATATACACATTGGTAATGTTATCTACACAGTCAACCAGCCAAATTGAAAGGATAAAATTAAAAAAAGATCGAGTGAGTAATTCACTTTTTGATATTAAAAACTAATAAAAATAAACAGAAAGTTGGTAGGGATGGATAAAATAAATGAAAAGAGATTGCAAGACAGAATGAGTAAGTCACTTTTGTAACTGATATTTATAATTGTTCAAAATAAACACATGGATTGCAGGCATTTTTTGCAGAAATCTGCAACCGATGCGCAAGGATGGTTTTATAATTGTCTCATATAGAGATTATAGAGTTCAAAGCTATCCCCAAATATATACGTGAGAACAACCTTGTTATCTTTAGTAGTAATTCACTTACGAATAAATATTCTGTCTTCCTATTATCTCGGGTATAAGCGGGGCGTGAAAAAGTATTTATCGAGGTCGTCAGACTAAAAACTACTATTTTAGTATTGTCCACTGCTGGCATCTGTAATAATATAACAATCACGCTACGACCGTTAGTAATCAAGCAATAAAAAAGATTGTTGAAACCACGCTAGTATAGAACCGATTACCTAATAGGAGGTGCAATCGTAGGGCACAGCTAGTACTTCAATAAAAGGAAAGATACAAATGCTAACACAAAATGTTCTAGAGGGATTATTATTTCAAAATTTATTCCAGAAACAGAAACGGAAGGATTCCGAAAGTGTTTATTAAAAATGAAGTGAGGCTGAGAGGGTTTGAATGATTACGAGGCTGAGTCGACGGAGGAAGGGAAAATCTTGACCCGATGAAAAGAATTGGACAAAACCAAATATCAACTGAGTAGAATCATGTTACTGTTTTTCTTTCTATAAACATACGAAAATCTTTGATAAAATAAGTAGATTACGTTTTATCAATTTGCTAGTTTCACCTGCATTAATGTACCCACAATCGTCTAGAAGCGTCTGTCACTAAGGAACAGTACTTTTTCATGGTAGAGGATACCTTAAATTCTATTTTGTACCTTACATTTGTGTGCAAAATTCATATAATTGGTTGAGTTATGAGTAGTTAAGGTATGAAAGGCGTTACAATCGAAATCGAATTCACTTTGGCGTTTGGTTGGGATTTTCAATTTATAACAAATAATTAGGTATATAGTATAGAGAAGGTCATTGCTTAGTGTTAACCGAGTGGGTTAAGTAAAGTAAAGTAACGCTAGTCAGGTCAGTTTTAGGATAGGTGATGCATTATTAACGCATTGCCTCCGTGCATCGGAGGAAACTTTTAATCCGACAGCTAGGCTAACTACAGAACTTTTATATCGCCAATATGTTGTAGAGGTCAGTCGCGTCACGGAAAATATCGAAGTTCAGCCGCTTCATAGCTTCACTGAAAAGATCAACCCTAACTGAGTTAGGAAAAGGCTTGGTGAATGATGATTTTTTTTCCTAGCTTAGGTACACAATAACAATCGTTTCATGTAATCAGTAACTATTTCGTATTTCTTCCCTCATTATAACATAATTATTCCTCATGATTCTTTCCTCATCTATAAATTTTTTGAAACGACGAAAATAAGGAATACCTAACCTAATAATGTGGATAATAAAAATGATCTGGTTTACATCCATCGAAAGTGAATATACCTTTATAGATATTCTGTATCGGAAAGCTATTGCGATATCTATATTCGTTGAATAAATATCGTGTTTGGAAACTAAGTGTGTCTTTTGCCACCTTCAGAGGTGAGGCAAGGGAAAGAAGAGAGACGTATGGGAAAAAGATTATACAAGGGAGACAAGACCTTTGGCAGTCTTATCGACCGTATGAATTCAGTAGGTTTACTTCTATTAGATGTACGGCATAATACTTTTAGTGCTTGGTAAGATGCTTTCTAACTAATCCTGAGACAAATAAGTGGTTTATTAACTAAATAGCGTGTTTAACTCAAAGATGCAACCTAACAAATTTTCAAAATTTTCTGATTGCCGGCAATTCCCGGGGAAAACTCATTTATTACTACTACCTGAGAACACAAAGGTGGGGAAAACCGTAGCCTCGTTCCAACCGTGCCGAATAGAGATCTAAGTCAGAATTGCCAGACCAAATCCTCCCGCCTCAAGAACTAAGACAGCAGGTTTTGTAGCCAAGCCAAGCATCAATACATAGATAGGTAGGTACCTACGCCAACGTCCTGTGGGTTCCTAATTTTATGTTGTTTTCTCATAATATAGCTGAACATAATACTTTAACAGTTCAAATACTTACTAAATAATGTACAGTAGTTCATTTTCTATAACCGTCTTTTAAATTCCCAAAGAGTATTTTAGCAACATTAAATTTCGTATCGTTCGTTAGATTTCGGTCCTTTTTTTGCCAATAAATGTGACTAAAAATAAACCAAAATGGTCGTTGCAGATGTCTACTACATAGAAGTCAAGAATGTTTGTAATTTTATGTACGTACATCCAGTTAAACCAGCTTAGAATTTTAATTCTCAACCGCCATCTAGTGTAAAACTCGTAAGATACGAGACATTAAAAACAGCGCGTGGTTGCCACTTCATTCCCGGACAAGACAAGGCGAACTTTATTATCAGTCTATCTCTTTCTTATGTAGGTGCCGTCTCGTTCCCGCGCGCCGCTTGGTGGTTTGAAATTTATTCAGCCTTGGGCTAACCGTCGCCCGTGTATAACGTGCCCATGTCTGCTAGTTACGGAAATTTCGCGCCAAAGTTTACATTGAGGATTGGAAAATGAGAACGTTTTTTGAAGTGCATGAAGTTCAAAAGTGTGGATATTGCCTGTTCTAGTCAGTTTATAGACAAAAGTGTTTAAGATACCTGCAGTGTAAACGTTTACTTAGTGTGTGCGATGCATAACAGTTAAGTTGGAGTTAAGCACAGAATAAAAATGTGTTGCAAGATGGGCGCATAAGATTATTTTCTCAGTGCATAATTGATAGAAAGTAACCGGAGCGCCAACATGGGGACCAATCGGCTGCTTTCACAATTTACATTGCTGCTGATTTGTACAGGTAAGCGGAGCTACCTACTTATTTCTGACTCACCTTAACTCAGCACGGTCGACGCTCGGCGCTGCGTCGCTGTATCAACAAGCGAGGAACACGTTGCTTGTGTGCCGTGTGCTGAGGTGTAACTGAACACCTATGTGTGCGTTTGTTGACTCTTTTAACCGTATGCAAGGGAAGCTGCTTTAGGCACGTGAATAGGGTAAGATAAACTATTGTGTAGGTAACGCACAGACCAACGTTTACCACCCCTGAAGTAAAATAGACTTTCCGAATGTTTTTGTAAGTTGCAAACACATTTTGTGAGAGTATGAATTATTTTAATGGACGTTATTCTACTTATTTGACTTAAAAATCACTTACCTTACTTAATTTATTTGAGTACTATTCAGAATTTCATGCCTGTAGTAAAATGACACGCGCAATGCGGTATATCCTTAAGTAAACCTTTGTGCAACGTCAATTATATTGTCATTTAGCATATGGAAATTGTGCTGCATAAATTATTTCCAGAATGTTTATTAATTACCGTCGTTGAAAATTTAAACCGTTGTAGATCGATATGATAATATTGATAAAAGTACTATTTACATTAAAAATAGGCATATAATCACTATAGTTCTACCTATAATATACATTCAAGTCATAGGTTAAGTAAACGTACACACGGCGAAGGAGTCTGTATACACCGTTACATACATCTTCACATGTAAAGGTTTACCTATGCTTATCTCCTTGGCTATGTATAGATACATTCGGATGTTTACCCAACTTCAGAGTTGTGCTCCTAAGTTTCGGGCAATTGCTTACTGTCATGAAACCCATTTATCCCGTAATTTGGAATACTAAATTAGCTTCATGGTATCTAAATGATACGGCTTTCGTTCCTGCGTGAACGAAGTATCGGATGTAGGTTTCTTGGTAGCCCCCCGGATTCGTAAACCTTATTCCAGTCTAAGCATTCCATATTGGCTCTTACTAACGTATTAAGTTGTGGAATACTAAACGTATAATAGTATCCATAAATTTTATAATGACAACTATTTTCGACCTTAGTTTGTAAATTTAAAGAAAATGATTAAATTGCATTTATCATTTTAATTTTAGGTAGGTACCTAGGTACTAATTATATTTTCAATTAAGTAATTACCTCATAATTGGAAAGGCAACTTTACCTGCTAATGCATCTATAACCATAATCGATATACCTAGATACCTACCAACGTAAGTAAACATGACATCTGTTCGTTGAAAAAAAAAAAACAGCTTCATTCCATTACACGCAATAAGATTCTGCACATAAGTAAAATATAAAATTATTCCAGTGGAACGTTAAACTTAAAATAAAATTTATCTCTACACTATAGACATCATACCTACCTACTTTTAAAAGTGTTTTAGTTTTTCGTAGCTACAATAATTTATTTGTGTCTAGTAGTTCTTACTGAGTTCTCAGTATAATGCTTTAGAGAAAAATAGGTTCATGGTCTGTTCAAGCCAGAATGCGTAAATTAGGCAACGCCAATGGTGCTGAGAGAGTGAAATCATGTTTATAGAAACCGGTTTCGATGCAGGTGTGCGCGCGGCCCGCGCCGTTCGCCCATAGTACGTCCACAAGAGCTCTTGTCTTACCGACTTATTTTACTTCATCTCGAATCATCAAACTTGAATACACTCAATGCGTAGGAGGTACCAACCTACCTAATTCATCTATTTTTAACTAAAGTATGTCCATCGAATTTGAATTTACCACATAGGTATAACAGGCATTGTTTCTAGATAACTTCTTTAAAGTTTTGTTAAGTGTAAACAGATATTCGTATGTAGGTACTAGCCTAATATATGCATATTACAGTAGACGCATTTCTATTTTTGATGGTAAACCATTTAAAATCGATTAAGTCCCAGCGTTAAGACATTAGTACCTCCACTTGACAGACATCAATATTATATTAAATCAAAACTTGTCATTTAACTTCACAAATTGTCACCAATTAAGTCAAAAAATTTGTTATTAGCATAAAAATACTAACCGTTGACTTTTTGACGTTGAATTATAAAGTAGCTATTTGGTTCCGTATTCTTTAAAACAAGTAACTTTTATTGCTCAACTCTCCAGTTCAGCAATTGCTACAGTTTGTAAAACTCCGTTGAAATCTCTCGTATTTTAGTACACTAAACCAAATTAGTAAAAGTACTTTTCTCTCCTTTGAGAATGAATGATGAAAACTAAGAGAAGAGGCAAGAATTTTAATCTGTATCATACAAAGGAATTCATGTTCGGTTACTAACATTTGTTGAGACAAAGAAAGAACTGCTTACCAGGTAATTATTTTCTAATAACTAAATCATTTTTTGATTTTGCTCGATGTGTATTTCTGAAACTGCTTTTCGGCAAGAATAAATCAGACCGATTAAAGATAATGACGCAATAACCACCTAGTTACAGGAATTGTTTCTCCTATTTATTGGGTAGGCAATTGTTATCCGATGAGAAAAAATAGAGAGTAATACAGGGTTAATCTTAGGTTTTCTGCCTTAATCAAAAATAAACAAATTGTAGTTATGATGTTATAAATCAGGGTCCTTGACTTTAAATTTTAAACCCTTTTACCAATAATAACTACATGAATTCCCAACGGTTCGTTTTGTCGTCATAGTTGAGTTCACAAGAAGCTCGTTTTCTTTTATTGTAGGTTCGCAGGCCAACGAGGGCTTGCTTCCGTTTGCATGGGACTGATTGTCTGCCAGTCCTCTTTCGCTATTAAGTGACCCCATCACGTCGCTCGTCATGCGTGAAACACACGCCCCCGTGTACTAAATGAATTACATTACCTAGTCTAGTATCTAGCAGTAGATATCTACCGAATAAAAGGGTTGTGCCAGTTACTCTTACTTAGGTACTTGAATTTTAACTAGATTCATACAAAGTTAGAATATGATAACAAAATTATATTTCTAACTAAAAAATAAACATTCTAAGCAATAACCTACTGCGATGTACGTAGCTCAAATAGATATTACCCGTTTTCACCAACCAATAAACCAAAATCAGAGATAAATTTGGTAATATCGACGAATCAAAATTTAAACTCAAATAGAAACAAAAGCCCGCATGTTGTTTACCATGAGTGGCCGGTGTCTAATTGTTTAGGGCTTACAAGCCACAGTGGTCCGCTAGAATGTAAATAAGGCTCCGGAATCTCGACGTTATTTGGAACCAATCTCTCTCTCTATTCAATCAATTTATCCATATAAAACCGCATAAAAATCAAAATTGCTCGATTACTAGGGCCATAGAAATCCAATACGTAACAATCTTCATGAAGATAGTTGAACTCCGTGATATAATTATGCCGACTACCGGAAGAGAGACTTCTGACTCAACTACTAACCTCGTAATAAATTTCACATTGCAAATTAAAGAATCGATAAGCTCAACACGGCAGTTTAATTACATGCTCGGCCTGTAAATTGTACAGGCCTGCAGAGTGAACAGACTTGTAGGTTTATTGGCTTAATAAAGTCAACGATATCTATAGACATTATTTCATTAGAGCATAGAATCAGTGTGTTCACAATCATGTTCTACAAACTCATTATCAAAGCAAAGTTAAGGTGTTTTAATTGACATAAAGCCGGGTTTGCAAGTCATTATTATGGAAACAAAGCATATTGATATTACAAACTGTTTTGTTTTCGAAATTGACCACCAACTACCAATTAATGCAAATTATTTTACAATAATATATGTCAGTACTTATACTGATAGTCCCTTAGGACTATCAGGATATTTTAATCATCGATCATTCAATTATGCAAATATCGCTCCTATACCTAAGAGATAAATAAAATACAAATTTATTAAATCCAATGCAACCCTCACAAAATACATTCTAAATGCATCCCGTAGACTAGGTCCAATCAGTCTAGCATTTGTTTTTTTACTAAGAAAATTATCTTGTAAGTTTTCTTCTAGATGTATTTACTTGGTCTTTAGTAATTGGCTGACGACGTTTACGGACTAATACATGTCATGTAAATCTATAATATTATTCTAGCTTTACTTATGTCATATCAAAACCGTAGTAATTCTTTACCCTTCCTGCGTCTATAACTCCTACCGGCGCGGCGGTGGTTGTAATCAATTTAATGAATTGCTGTAGTGGGGAAGTAGGTACTTTAATAGACTTGTCAGCTGATGAATTATTTTCATACTAATAACTATTTTAAGTGAATACGTTTTAAGTAGTAATATCTTCGTTCTTCAGCTATTGACGAATTCTTCAGAATCAGTGTACTGTAGTTGTTAGATCGTTTATCAATGAGAACCGTTTTTGGAGTCATTTGTATCTGTCTCTTACTTGAATGTGACAGATTCTTACCCTGTTCTTATGTGTATTTGAATGTATCAATGTGTGACTCCTTAACTTCTCATCGCGTAAATACACCTGGCTGTTATAATAGATTTTCTTATCCACTTTCATATTCATCATATAAATGTTATCGTACCAATTGTCTAGTTTAGTAACATATTTTCCTGTTTCCCCTTAGTTGTACTTTTATTTTAATCACACCAAATATTAGTAATCCGGAGATGAAGATTCTATCGCAGAATAATAGTTTCTCACTTATCATAAACCAACACTCCTGTAGCTCAATGAGGGTTACAAGTTCCAATTCAATAAGGGTAAGCTAATCACCCCTCAAGTTTGGATACCCGGCTTAAAAAGACGTAACCAATGTATTTATAAATAAATTCTTGTAAGTATTATTTGAGTACTATATTCATAAAGAATATAAAATGGTACCTATGAATATATAGCAGTAGAATACGTGTTGCAAATTTTTGGTTAACCAATAACTATACTAATAGCTACGTACATATAGTACGATACTAAGTATACCATTACGATTGGTTTAATTAAGTACTGAATATTCTACGAGTTAATTGGACTAACCGAATATAACAGATGTACCTTGCTACAGCCCCCAGTGATACATAACATGTCGCCTAATTACTTGTGTCTATCTATTATTTCTATTTCTACCATATATATGTTATGTGTTTTCCTTATTTTTGTAGTAAGTACACGATATACCTACCAGGAGTCCTTATTTAATATCTTTCTTTTATGAAAATGGTAGGTACACACAAGCCTGCTAATTGATTAAATACCGCATGTTGATTTAAAGTCTCGTACCGATGAGCAAAAATGTAAGTTATTACCTTTTGTGTTAAATTGATTCGTCAATAAATCTTATTTAACATCATCTATCTTTAATGTTGTTTATCGAAGGGCCTACATTGGTGCCACATTTGTATTGCCCTTATATATTATGTTTAATAACTAACAGTAGGACCAAATATACGAGCTGCATGTACTTAGTAACTTGGTAATCTAAAACTATGAAGTTATCATTATAGCCGTACTCAACGCTAGTAAACCACCTGCTTGCTTAAAAATAAACATTTAAGATAAAATAAAATCGTTCCTTCGTAGTCGTTTTTGAGCGAGTTAATATTTACAGTTTTTTATTTGAAATAGGAAACTATTATAATATTTTTTCGTTGAAATGAGCGTCACAGAACTGTAAAACATACTCTAACTAGGTTTACTTGTCAGTATTCCAAAGCAATAATAGGTAGGTATTATCTTTTTCATTCACCCCCAATAATAAAATTCTTTTATGTTATTAAGCCTTAAATTGAAAACGAAACGACGGGAAAATTGTACCAACTCTTAAGTGGCATTGTTTGGCTACATAATGATAGTTTACAACAATAGATTGATTCATATTGTATTTTTTCTATAGTCTAGATTTATCTCTTATTTTACCAGCACTTAATTGAATATCCAGCGATAGTAGTTATTATTTTTTACCATTGTAAGTATTACACTGTTTTCCAGAGTTATTTATGAATGATTATATTTCACATGCAGCACTTTGAGGAAATCTTTCTCAGCTGTTATATTTCTTGTTATAAGATCTTTAGTTTTCTATCAATACTGCGTTTTAATACTGAATGTTTAAACTAATGATTCCAACAACTCGCAATCCATAGTAACAAAGTAGTTAACAAATTACGCATAGTTAGCTACTTATTAAACAGCAATTTGTCGTGTATAATATATATGCTATAATGATTTAAATATAGATCTAGTTGGTACAACGATTTTCATACAACGCGACATAACAAGTTGGAAACCAAGTTTACCATTAGTGAGCAAGAGTAATTAGTAACTTATTGGTAGACGAGAATTGTTGATACATGTATCATAGGTAAATTTGCTTATGAATTATCAGGCGACACTAACGTGTATTTCACCGTAGTCTATAATGAATTTTGATCTAAGTGAAGTAACATTTGTAATATTGAAGCAGTACATGACAAACAATAAAGCGATCCTACATCAGATTCATATGATACGGAAATACGGGAGATTTACAGCATGATGTACATACGACGTATCATCTATTTTATGATAGAGCGAGATGGGGCAAAACCATCCCGAGAATATAGTGATGGGTCACATGTTCTCATTGAACTGTTGGTTAAATAATATGATATTGTAGAAACAACAGAACTCGGTCTGAAATAAAAACCATTTTTATATGCTATAAGATATTTTGGCCACTATTAGATAGTCACAACAGTCGTAATTCTTGTACTGCTTGGATTAAATGCAATAAAAACCTCTTACTTAATTTTTTTTTAATGTTAACAGTTACCTACCTACTATATCTTCTGGTCCACAATTATTATGCTACCTACCCTAGATTTAGAACCCATTTAAAATTACCATTATTTATTACCACATTTATTTCAAATTATCATAATTTATTCTCAGTAAAAAACATACCAAATTAACTCTTATTGAAGCATATATTTTATTGCGAGAATTATATTAAGTTTGATACTTTTTACTTTTAAACCAGCTGAGTAGGTAACTAAAATCGTGTAAGTATTTTTAAATCAGACCTACAAAACAGCCAGATAATATCTTTAAACTCAGTGATTCAGATCATATAATTATTATTATATCACGCTAAAGCCAACTTGTTAGTCAAAGTGAAAACGAACAGAATGAACCACTACCCTGGACCCGTTTACCCACAGTTCACACCAATGTTTACTACACTTACATGATTTTATTTTTAACGAAATGACCTTCCCCGTTTCTATCCACCCTTGGGTTCACACAACCAATATGCTGACGTCGTTGTACATAAATTAAATACATTTCCGTACATTAAAACTTACTATTATTATTATTCAGCACGCTCTTAATATTATGTAGGTACTTACCTACCTATATGGATAAGGGCTGTGGCAAGTCAACTCGCGCATAGGTCATGTCATGGCTTCATAAGAGTTGGTCGCAATAAAAAAATGACGTTTTTTTAATAAGTAAAGGTTCAGCTTGAATAATAGAAAAAAGATTGATGGAGGAGCGAAATGATTGAACACGCACACGTTTTTATGCAGATAGTGCAAAACTAGCGTAACGGCAGGTCAGTGTAGAGTATTATGCGATATTTTTATCACTGTTTCAAACTTATCCTAAACAAATTGTGTCATCACCTCTCAAATCCTTACATCTTAAATAAAATCTGAGAGCAGAAATGCCATCGATACGATAGAAGAAGAAGAAGAAGATCACATCTCAGATAGATTAGCGGTTCACAATGTGGTCACTTCAGCTGCGTAAACGTATAAACGGATCAAACCTCACAACTTTCCGTTGATAAATGTGAGGTTTGATCCCTACTTGAATAATTATACTACTTCTACAGATTGGCTCAGAAAATGCGAACCTCCAGAACGGGACATGAACCTGCGTCCTAGATATTCGAAATTCTCCTATTATATTGTACGTCTTGGGGCAAAGTTTTAGCCACATTTGTGAAGCATATCTGACACTTTCTACTGATAACTATGGATAAAACAGGATTATACGAATATGAGTTATCAGCCATAAATTTCAAGTGAGATTCGGTACTCTCAGAAAAAAAATGTGACGAAGGGTTCTGTTATATGAACCCTACGTGGCGGTTTCCCTTCTCATAACGTTCAAGTATGCATATGTGAGTGTGTTTGCGCAGTGGTACACAACTTGTGTAAAGTAAAGGGTACCAACCATAACACACATTCCTCATAACTTATCCACGCCACTATCCTGAGACATTGACATATCGTTGGTGATAGTATAATCGCGTAACTTCGAATTTGGAAATTTAGCTCTAAAGCAAAATATACTCTTAGTAGGTAGATACACGCCAAAGGATAAAAAGTCGACATATTAGTGGTAATCTTTGTGACATAATTGAACGCTTTATACAATTTTTACAGCGCCAAATTAATTACTCAATGTAGAGGTTTTGAAGGGGCTATTGTCCTTTGGTTAAAAGGTAAACACGTTTTTATTTGTTTTATATAAACGGACCCAAAACATTTCAAAAAATAAATCATTATATACCAGTAGAATAAATTAATAACATTGAAACAGGCACTGAAACTGGTAATTTTTTGGTAGATATATGTTCATTAAAATTACAAACAGACATTTCAATTTTAATTTATTTGTATAGATGTCAACTCATGTTGTGTTAACTTTACCTAGCTATACTGAATCAGTTCGTGTATTATTAACTCGTGTATGCCGCAGGTAACGTTATGTAGATGTATACTGAATTATTCAAACGAAATATTATACAGACTACCTACTTATCTGATCGAAAATTAATTTTCCCACCAGTGTTTTGCCACAACAAGCAATGTTTGATCTCCAGGAAACACACCGACGTCTTTCATGCTAATGTTTATGCCTGTAGCAACACCTCCGCTGCGAAACCGAACGTCGAAACCGCTGTAGTTTCGCCGAAAAATAGTCAATCGTGCGTCTGTGTAGCAGTGCATTCGACTGCTACGACAGGTCAGCGTCGATTCTCGCTTAGTGTAAATATTTTTCTGTATGAATATGACTATTTGTATTACTCTAGGCTAGGTGTTTCTATGTATAATATTTATGTATTTCCATATAAAGTATATAAGTGTGTTCATTCGTATTCTAGAACCCATTACATAAGCTTAACTGTTACTTTGGGTCTATAGAGCGCTGTGTAGAATATCGTAGAATATTTATTTATTCATCCTTTGGCCACTGCCCTAACGTACAAAACTGACTATGATGTTTCTTTTTTGACGTGAGTTAACCCACTCAGGCACGCATCTTGCTGCATCTTCGCTTCTGTTACATAGTGAAACTACAGCAGCGGTTTCACCGTTTTGGTTTCGCAGTGGAGGTGTGCCACTGGCATTATAATACAGCGGTTGTTATTGTTACATTCAATATTCGAATGTGCCCCAGGCAAAGTATACCTACCAAAACAATTCAGGCAAAGAATACTAACTACGAGTATAACTTTGCAGTTCAGGGGTAAAGTAAGGTACCGGGTTCGGTCATCGTTTCAGTAAAGATTTTGTTTATTAATATTTTTGTGTTCAATAACACATTTATCGAGGGAGGGGAATTGGATTTGGAGATAGTTTGCCGATTTGCTAACATTTATGATAAATTCGCTCTTCTGAATACTAGGTTCTACTCAGAAGAGCGAAGCCGTTATCATAAATGTCACAAAATCGGCAAGCCATACATTATTGTAGAACTATTAAATACTTAACGGACATAATTACATTATAGAATATAGTTAGGTACCACTAGGAATGACGAAGTATGTCACGGGTGATGCAGCAGTGCACAACATAAAATAAGTACACGCACACATACATGACGTATGGTCAACCTTATTCTATAATTAAAGTTTTAAAGTTAAACAAGGTATATTTAAAAAACGTCAACTATTAAGCACGCCAACTGCAGAAAATTACTAAAACAAACTTACATAATCTTTTCTAGTAACGTGACTGCAAGTAAACCAATAGCCAACGTGTTACGAGTAATAACGGCGGCTTTAATCACCTGCAACCAGACAGGCCGATGTGACGTAGACTATTTTGTACTTATACCTGCATATTTCTAAAGAGATGAGCCGAATTTAGACCTTCTTGCGTAATAGGAGGTGAATTGAAACTATCACTTTAAGCTGGCTACGTTACTCTTACCATCAGGCAAGTTGAAATCATTGTGACGTGTTCTATATATAAAAAAAAAGGATTTACTTTACTTATCTAAGGATTTTGGCCGAACCTAAGAATCGAATCTAGGACCTTGACCTTACTCTTGTACGAAAACGCTGGTTATCAAAATATCCACAGATTCCACAGTCTCCAATAGCTTAATTCAATTACGAGTTTTGACATAATTTCACGTACTAGTTTATAAATATCGTCACGCAATTTTCATTTGATCGAGATTATGCTACGGTGCCTATGTTATTTGAGCAAACTTTGCCAATGAGATTTTATGTATGCATAATAAAATGTTGTATCAAAAGCACATATGTATCACTGATTTATTTTAACCCTTCGGCAAGGGTGCTCTAGTTTGAGAGGGTTGTAGAGTGTCGTTAATTTTAGTTGCAGGAGTTATAAACGTCAAATGGAATATTGACATCTGTTACGTAGGATACCTAAGCTCAGAAAAAAGGTGCCCTGAAAATGTACTTAATCCTTTTGATCTATTAAAGTAAAGATATCATATTTTTTTTTAACTATTCCACTAGGTATTGTGGTACCTATAGGGCCTTCTCACAGTATGACAGGCGTTAGGTTATAGCATAATATAGTATAATAAATAAATATTCTACGACATTCTAAACAGCGCTATCTAGACCCAAAGTAAGCTTAGCTTAACTAGCTTGTGTTATGGGTTCCAGAATGCGGATATACATACTTAGATATATTTTTTTTATAATGCAAAAGAAACACCCAAACCGATGCAAATAGATATATGCACACGTCCATAGGCCACTGTGACCGCTTCCCATCAAGTGGGCCGTGTGCTTGTCTGGCACCTACGTAGTATTAAAAAAATCATGCATACAAATATTTGCACTGAGCGGGAATTGAACCCGCGCCCTCTGTCGTAGCAATCGAATAAATAAAAAGCACCGAATATCTATTACAGACGACAGAGCGGACACGTAATTATCTTAACCTTAAACACCCTACAACTATTTGCTATAGCCGATACATAAGCTAAATAACTACATCATGCAGTTTTGTTATTTTTGTTTAAAGATCATATTATATTATTCCATTTTCTCATCTCATCTCGTTTCATCTCATCTCAGGCTCAACATAATGTGCCCGCCCGCCAATGTAGAGACTGTACTAGTCATATTTAGTTAGCTCTATAACAGAGTGGTTCAGTTCAATGGTAACCAGAATTCCCTCTCGTATTTACTTAGCTTTCTGCTACGATCAGGTTTACACACTGTTTTGTTCACCTCCTATTGTTTGCCCCAATCAATAATAATATATCGCTGAGCACGTTCAATTAACTAAGCTTGACTACATTGTTCACAATTCCTTATAAACCTCATACCTGGAAGGCCCCAGGTACAATTACTAACAATTTTGTCGTACTATGTACTTTTGATAGATTACATCACATTAGATACCTATATAAATTAGGTACCTAATATATTTCCATTAAATCTTCTACATTTAAAAACAGAACTGTGAAGGTCTCATATAATATACTTCGCACCTTTTATTGCCAAGTAATGACAGTCTGAGCCAGACATACAGGTGAAATCTAATATTTTATTTATCTGGCTTTAAGACGCCCTTCTAGTCAGTTGCTTGAGGTCATTATCGTAAGTACGGTCGACGTTAACTTGTCGGACGCCTAGTTTGAATTCTGTGCAAAACGTTCAACGATGGACGTCGTGATGCCTCTCAGGACTATGAAAGAAACATGTTTATGCTGTTGATGGTACCTTTAGTAATAACATATTGAATTATAGAGCGGCAACAAAAGACCCTTTTGTCGGACTGACTTAGGTACTTTTCAGGCTGCATCAAAGATACCTGACCGCGGTGAATGAATGGTTTTGACACATAACCAAAACTTTGTGGAGCTGCAGAACTAAAAGTTTTCTGAAATGGCTTCCATGAGGAATTCCACACTGTCAATGAAAAAGGTTAAGGCACTGTTTATATTCGTATACCTTTAATGAGGGTCTCAGGGCTAACTTCTAGATAGCTAAGTGGTTGCTCTGGTTGTTATGTTTTTTATTTATTATTATTATTGTGATTTTTTTTGTACCTAACTACTTACTGTGAGCTGTGACCTCTTTTTTAAAATTAAATTTTAAATAGGTAGGTAGTACTCATTATGATGCCAGATTAACGGTCGTTGAAAAGCCATTAGCCATGTATTTTTTCAAGTATGGTGTGAGTCTCACTCGTTTTTGCCAGTGTTTATTGTTTCAAACGTTTTAAAGCCGTTTTGCTTGTTCGGCCGTAAAAATCGAACGTACTTCTGTCCTGCCTATTGTTGTAGGTACCTACGTAGTTTATTGAATGTGACTTTTTTGTTACCGGATTTTATATTGGAAAAATCGATCTATAAATCCTATAAAAACAAATAATATACTCGTGAAAAGACCACAAAATTTGAAGCACGCAACCTTTGGGTCCGAAGGTTCAAATTTATTTTATATTTCTGAACGTTATTTATGAATTGGAAATATACTTCGAATCATATAGAGGGGGTTCAAGTAGTGTCCGGGTCACAATTTAATATTTTAGGTGTTGAATAAATAAATACAATACAAACATCATGAATAAATCTACCCTAAAATAGTGGTGGCTGACCTTTATAAACAAGCCCTTGGCTCTTGTTTTCGCATAAGATAGAAAATAGTGAAGTCGAACTTGTAAATAAATTTTGTTTAGACATGTATTTTAGGGTGAAAAGGCGGACAATAAAACAATATGACATATAGAGGATATGTATACAGTATTCAGATCTTGAAATATTTGTAGCCTTACAGTCAATGGTTTTGGTAAAAACTGAAGGTTTCTTCTTTATGAATTTGTAAAATTTACAACACTTCGTACTAAGTAACTAATAAATGTTACAACACTGTAGGTACTTATAACACAATTTAGTACATTATTAGGTAGTTACTCAGAGAAGAAACCACCTGACACCTGGACAAATATAATTGGTTGTTTTTTCAAAAATGAAACAGGCATTTTTAAATTCATATTTTCAAACTCATCCTGCAATAGGTATACTCAATACTGCTATTTTATTCTAGAAACATAGCAAATACAGTTATAGTACTGCTGGCGCAGACATTTGTGTTGGTCTTCCATTTATGTGACGTGAAGTAGGTTTATTCACGTTCTAACTGTATTGTCACACACTTGGATAATTTAATTTCTTGAATGGACCCATTCCCAAACAATGACAACTACGAATGACTACTGTAAAGGAAGGAATTTGGAACTATCATTTTAAATAACTGTATAACAGTTGATTCCGCAACATTTATATATTTATATTGTTCTTAATATCAACAAGTAATAGCAAATTTGATACGGTTTGTTAAATATAAATTGGAATAAATCTATTCCAGCACCGGACTTGAACCCGAGATTGTTACCCGTAGCTCGTCATTTTCTACAGACGAAAAGAAGTCACTTTAATATGATTATTAGTGACAAGGATAGGATGAGGATCTTTGGGCTAAGCAGTGCAAGCCTTGGATATCCAAAGCTTGCAAGAATTGCAAGCTCTGAGTAATTCACTTTCTAGTGAAAGTGTAATGATACTCGTAGCAGGACCATTAGTGAAGATCACAACGTTGTCTTCAGCTTTACATATGCGCAAATCTAAAAAAATAACGGCGATAATGATTTTTATCTCGCTTATGAAAACGTGGTTATAATAAAACGGTTGTGTGGCTGGCGCTCGCATCGGTGCACGCGGCCAATGCAGCAAACCAAGCTATGAGCAAAAGTTAAACAAATGTTTATACTTAAGTACAATACATGAACGCTCTCGTACAAGACCTTAAGCTTGAATTAACCGCACGCTTAACACAAATAAGTACAGTGCGGCTCGTTTCCATTTGAGACTCCTTTCAAATTTGGAACATTAATTATCTAGATTGTTTTTTCTTAAAATAATGAATTAGAAACAGTCAAAGGTGATGATAATAAACAGCCTGTCAAAGTAGAGCTTCGGGTCGAAAATTAATATGCTTTAATGGATTCTAACAATGATCCCATTCTACCAGTACCTACCTATTTATTATTTCCATAAAGTCCCAATACTTTTTAGTGTATGCTATTGTTCCTCCTTGCGGTTTTTCATTTACTCTTTACGGAAAGGGTTCGGTGAAAGAATAATGTTTATTGAAAAGATTTGGGTTGTGTACAGTTTTTTTGACATGACGTACATTACAGCTTTGTTGAGATTTATTGCAGACGATATTTGACGACTTGGCTTATGCGGTGATTTCATTTAAACTGAATTATGTTGGTATTGCATGACGCACGATAACTTATTTTGTAACCGTTCCAAGTCATGGAATAACAACTATTATAAAATCGATTATCCAGACATTTTGTTACCTGTTGATTAACAAAAACTTTCAATATTGTAATAATAAGCAATTTATTTTTCACCCGTGTAGTGCGTCTCTTTTGTTTTATTATTAATCGTTAAAATCACAGAATAAAAAATGAGAGGCAATAACAATGCATAAGTAATACAATAGCTAAAAACATTTTTACTTAAAAGGTTTCTGAAAACTGCTTCTAAAGTAATCTTTGATCATTTTGGCCGAGACATACTTTTGATAATACACCTAGAATTAGCATAAAAAAGTTGTGTACTGAAACAATATTTGGTGAAGTAGAGGCATCGAAAATTAATAGGTAATTAATATGAACCATCAAATTGATGTTGACTAGTCATGAAACTCTGACATTCATTAAGTGCCTATTACCTATTATACTTCAAGAAAGAAATTCACTTGAAAAACCTGTCTGGCAAAGAGTGGTTATGTTGGCAAACAGCGTTTTCTCTCTTCCTGTGCCAGTTGTAGAATCTCATAAGTGATAGACTATTGGGTTAGTGTCCACTTGTTACACATATAAATTGTGGCTAAAACGAACAACAGATAAATCGAACCAATACCGGAAGGAAAGAACGGTACCGACGATGGTAGCACAAAAGCGAATACAATAGAGAAGTAAATGCTTTCGACTGTAGCAAAATCAAACAGCATATTGTATTCTACTAATATTATAAACGTGACTAAAGGATGGATGGATACATTTGTGAGTGTCTATATTTTAACTTTCACGCAAGAATTGCTGAAAAGTTAATGTATATGGATAAAATTCGACACAGAGATTGATTATAGTCGGGAATAGCACATAGATTACACTTTAACTCAGGAATGGGTTCCTGTGGTACTGGAACGAGATCAGTATTTCACACGGGGGGAGCCCCGAGTAACAGCTAGTGCCACAATAATACAATGTACGTGACATGTTAAAATGCTATTCCAAAGATAAAGGCTTGTTTAATAGACTCCTCGAATCCTCGACCTCTCAGTTACGAAGCTGATGTTATCTCTGCGTAATGTATTCCAACCAGAGATTGGAACTGGATATTCCGATATCAATATTCTAGGCCCCTGTTGTTTAAAACGTGAACCGTAAGTCAAGCCACTGAAGTCAGCACGTATTATCGTAAATATAGAAGAATGGTGTCAGGTTTTTTTGTGTACTAGATTTGACACTTTGAAGTGTTCCTTACACTATGTATTTGTATCCGATTTTACACCATCAATCATTACCTTGTCATTATTTTCACGAATGTGTATTGTACTACCTTAATACCCTATTAATTTGACGTTTTTGTTTATCATCAGTTCGCCGGACAATAATTCTCAACCAGCATTAAAATCATATATTGAGCTAACTACTAGTTTTGTGTATTACATATTTCAGTACTTATTACAAGTCTTTGTTTGTTCGTGAATTAAATATTTTTTCCTCTTTTTTTGATCAAAATTCCCTTTATCGGTCCGTAACAAAGTCATGTACCTAGTCATATTTCCAAAGCAAAACAAATTCGAGTCAAGCATCGTTATTTGTTGGCTCAAAATACGTGTGATCCCATATTATTTAATTCCAGTTACCAGCAACTGCACCGATACTACATATATGTAAGTGGGTACTTCTGTACATGTATTGTTTGTCGTCGGGAAAACAATAGCAAGTGGCATGGTTATTTGCACACCACTGTCCCGATACAATAGGTGTTTGAGTCTTATCTGTTCGTTCCCACTATCTCATTCGCACAAAATTTTCTCATTACACTTTAGTTCTTCTTATAATGGAATAAGGTCAATGTGCGTAAGTAATAAAGTAATTTAGAGGTTCATTACAACCATACAAGTGGTGTATTGTTCATTGGGATTATAGGTATTGAAATTTATGAAAGGGTTCTTAGAGAGAAAGTATATCTTGATTCGAAAATGTTTTTAAAATTCATACCTGCTGGTGACATCACCATACATATCATGGTAATGTCACCAGTAATGTAGCGAAGCAACTCACACTGAAATGTATGGTGGTAAACTCAGTCAGCAAACTTCTTCTTTAGTTTCACCCGGCTTTGTGAACTGAATCTGGCAAGCTTCCGAACATTTCTAATACGTTAAACACGTGTAAACTGCGTATCTTTCACGTCGCGAGCTAGTCGCCACGTGCCGTAGTGAATGCCAAGCCATTCAACTTTGCAATTGTAGAAATAAGACTTTCTGAAGATCAAGATCTTACATTTCCTCTATTTAATTATAAGAAAATAATACAAACACGTAAAGCGTGTAGGTTCGAAATTTATTTAAAAAGGCATTGGTGAAGTAATCTACAAAATTTGTTAAGTGGAATAACTTTGAATTTATTTCAGCTAGAAAGTCTTGGAATGTCCCTTTTGGGAATTGTTTAAGAGCCCAACTTGAACACAATTAAGAAACACTTAGAAGAACTACGGTTGTTGAAAGTTCCTGGGGAAGTATGAGTGGTAAGAAATACTGTCGTTAAAACAACCGTATTCAAAGGAAAGGTCTCAGGTCTAGGAGAATATTTTACGAATTTCTCGTCTCGTCGTCGTCGTCTCTATAAAACATATTTAAGAAAAGATTATGTCGTGAACAATTTCAAACAATCAAGATATAGTCTTCGTCGTAATTCGTTTAGGTCACAGACCAAAAGTTATGAACGTCAACATTATTGCTTTTTCCATTTACAGATTCACAAGGCATGTGAAAAAATAATTGAATATATTATTTCTCTAAGGAAATGCGCCTAATCATGGTTGTATCCCCATTTTAGGAAAATCTTGTTTTCTGAACTTGGTCGTATGACCTTGGCTATGCGAATTCGATGACTTTAGTTTATCATGGATGCCGTATGAATAAAACATTTAGGCAGATTATAATAATAATCTTAAAAGTTAGTACCTAAGCCAGGCCTTAATCACAGTTGGGTGTTATGCGATCTTGTTTATATGTGTATCTACTTAAATTTGCGTTCCGTGTCACGTATTAAGTGTCCGTTAGCAAAACTGCCTCACACTCAAGATACGGGGTTCGCATTACGTATTCGATGCTACTTACTATTGGCGCCAAAGGCTTCTGGGCTCTTGGTATTTGTCCCCACCTCGCACGTACAAGCTTGCCTAACCATAATACGTGAAAATATTGGCTTCTGGCTTGTCATTCTTGTCAATGAATGTAGAGAAATCTTTATTTCTCGTCAGAATAGCAATCATGCCTAAATACCTCCCTGTTTTTAGTGTTACTATAATTGTAACATCTTGATATAAATTATGAACCTTGTTGCACATCAGTAGGTATTATTGTATTTATCAGGTGTAATTACTTATCCGATATTAACAAAATAGAAGAACTGAATAATATTGTGACATCAGTGAATAATTGCATGTGTCCCCAAGTCTTATATCCTTTGTATTTAGTGGTTTGAAATAAAGTTTTATTGAAATTATGCTTGACATGAAATAACCACATGTAAAACTTTCTTAAATTAACAAAATATATTTTAAGTGTTATGCGACAACTTTTTGGGCGCTTGGATGGCTGAACATAAGCTATAAGTAGGTAATTAAGGTTATGGAGCAAACACTTAAGCTGAAATTCTCGAGACCCTTCATTTAAGACGACGACCGTCCCTTTTGCTATTAAGATGTTTCCTTACATATCCTGCGCAATGATCGAAATTCCACATACCTAATACCAACCTCATGATTTGTTTGGTTTATTAGTATGTTAATTTCATTTTAATGAACATGTATCAGACTATATATTATATAGATACATACAATAAGTTTTGCATATATCCAGATATCTATAAACATATCAGACATTACGTAGTGATTAATTAATTAACCCTTAATAGGGCCCGAGCCTGTGAGTGCTTTTTCTTCAAACTAACACTGGTTCCTGGCTAATAATAGGTCACAGATTTCATTTTTCTAAATATTTTTTATAGGGGTTGCATTTTAGGGGTAGTTTTTCCGGTGGTAAATAATATACCATTGCCCGTTTACAACTTCAAAATTTTGCGGATTGGTGGTAAAATTGTTACCATTGCCCCTTCTGGCGTATTTTTATTTTAAGACTAGTGGTTTCATCTGTGTTTGTCATACATTTTTTGTTAAATAAATTTATGTAGCTACTTTATTTTGTATGTCCCATGTTATTGATAAACTCATAAACCACTCGACCGAAAACTCGACTCGACTAAAAAAAATTTCGTACTTTATGACTAGGTATATCCATCAGCTTCTAAAGAAATTACGTAAACTATCTATGAAAGATTTTTAGTAGTGAACTTTACACGAGTCCCGGCTTACTGTAACAAACAAATTGATTTTTATATATAGTTACCTACGGTTTTTAGTAAGTATAATCGGGCAATGGTAACTATTTTACCACTTAAAAACGATATCGAAAAATGTATTAAAAATCGTTCCTGAAAGCTGCTAATAAGTAAAAAGAAAGTAAATATACCCTATTTTATAAATTTGTATCGTAAAATCTCTTATAAGAATTATTGTAGAACAAATTTGCACAAAATCCGCACTCGACCACTAAAACATTCAATTTTTGCCACCAAAATTCGTTGGGTCAACTTTGACAGTACCGTAGATGAGTCATTCGTCAACTCGCTAAAAGAAAACTCGCCAAATTCAGCGGGTTGGCACTTTTCGATTTTACCTATTTTTGTTGTCGTCAACTCGCTAAATTAGATAAAGTACAGTCATAAACAAATTTGTTTACTTCCGATGATTTATTTTGTTTCTATCGTAAATATTATTGGCTGTGTAGGTACTTCTAAGTACTAACTTTGATATTGACATTTTTTTCAAAACCAACAAGGCAACTCGTTCGTTTGTGTGTCGATGAGTTTTAATAATTATACCTATATTATACCTATATAGTCTGTTTTTTTTTTATCTCAGATACTAAATTGACAAGTGCAAATGTCAAATTGTGAAATAATGATACCAGCTTTGTATTCAGTGGTGAACTCGAAAGTCGAAACTATCAGCAATGTTTGTTGCCTGGATACAGCTGGTGGTTTGGCTATAATGTATTTTAAGAGAAAAGTTAAATATAAAATGTTTATAAGTTTTTATTCGACTGCGCGACGCAAAGGATTAGTAATGTGTTTATTTGTGTGTTCCTTTATGAAAAAAAAAAAAGTCAACAAGCTAAAATGTCAAGTGGGGTATCGTTGAATAGGTATTTAAAAATAATTTCAGATTTTTCTCACCATTTTTCGATTTGACTTACCGTTTAGGTTCTATATCGATTTAAAGTTGCGTAACAAATATAATAAATAAATAAATAATAAATAAGTATTGTAGGACATTCTACACAACGCTATCTAGACCCAAAGTAAGCATAGCTTAACTAGCTTGTGTTATGGGTTCTAGAATGCGGATAAACATACTTAGATACATTTTTTTTTGTAAATACATACATATTATACATAGAAAACACCCAGACCAATGCAAACTATGCAACTATTCTCACATATTAATTTAGACAGTAGAAATTTACGATGAAAAGACGAAAACTTCGCATGACTGTACGGAAGAAAATTGAAAGACGATTACAAAAATATATAACTAAAAAGTCTAAAATTAAATAAATTATTGAAACTTATGATGATCTTTTTTAGTATCAGTCGAATTCTTGATTTTGATTTTCATTTTAAAGTTAAATTAGAGTACAAAAAATTTAAAATGCCGTAATTTACATACCTACAATTTTCAGATTCTAAGACTAGTATATCGTCATCTCTATCGATAGTCTCTGCAGATCGATAAAATGAAACTTATGAAGCATTAAGTTAAATTTTTGCAATGACAACCAAAGTGACGCAAAATGGACGCCATTTCGTTTCAATGGCAATATACCTATATAAGTTTTGTTTTATTTACATACCGAATTTAAAATTAGTATTTTATACATTTTATAGGTTAACCTACAAATATTTGTACTAAATTTAATTAATCGATAACTTTCGATACTGGTGGCACATGACTATTTTTTAATTGCCAAAAACCGGCAACACAGGTAATGTCAAATTAGTACCTGAGATTAAAAAACAGACTATAGTCAATTATCCTTATGTATGGTTTTTGTAAGGTGTAAATAATTGTTTACAGGTTGGCAACCCAATAGGTTACCCTATGTTACCAAAGTAAAATATAGATAAATTGGATCTGTTATCGGAATTTCAGAATTTTTAATGTCTTATTATAATGTTAATAATTTGAGAAAAAATAATTTTATTACGTACCTATCTAATAATAAAAACAGTTGAAAAAAAAAAATTAATCTGTGGTTTTCATTTTTTTCATAAAGTAAATATTTTAATAATGTAGTCACAAATATGTAGTAAATGACCAATATTATTAGGTAGTGACCTAATAATAATTTTCTTAATATTGCATATAATAAAATTTTAATTTATTGATATATAACAGACATGTACCTATGTTACAAGTTTTGAAAGCCAAAATTAAACACGAAATTTTGAGTTATAAAGGTTCCACTGATGGCAACCCTATAACTGAGTGCAGCTAGTACTAGACGATTTTAAAGAAACAGTTTATTGATCTGTGATTTTTCACTAACATTTTGTACTTCTCGTTCATTATTGTTGGTTAATTATAATCTTTTTCAACCAAATTTTGTTTTATTTGAAGTCAACCCTCTCTTATACCGTATGACTGTTGTAGATGACTGTACAAAACCTCCATACATTTTTATTATGCGGCGAGTTGACGACAACAAAAGTAGGTAAAATCGAAAGGTGCCAACCCGCCGAATTTGGCGAGATTTTTTTTAGCGAGTTGACGAATGACCCCCGTAGATTGCTAAAATGACTTTGATAACTTATGAAGAGTCAAAAATATGACAATAAACTTACTAAAAAAATATAATGAGATCAAGGAATAACATTTAATGTAGCCATTTTAAATATATCTCAAATATTGTAGAAAAGCAGAAAGTGGTAATATATATACCCTTACCCTATTTTAAGGGTTAAATGCACGAAAATATAAGAGCAGAGTTCAACAACAGTAGGAATCTGAATTAAACCTGAACTGCGTTATCACGTTTTACCCTATTAACTTCAGTGAGGACAAAGGTGAAATCTAGCTTTGAGATTTATATAAAGCGATTCCTTAAAAAACAGAAGAATGGGTTTTAGTGCATTTACGTGTACCTACCTACGCCATAAGGTAGTAAATTATAATTTAAGGAACGAATATATACATTACTGCACTTAATTCATTTATTTTATGGAGTGGAATGAAAACACTAACAAGGAAATTTGTCAACTAGCGTAGTTACCAAAATATACACAAGGCTTTGCCGCGTGTTAAAATGGTATGTATAGAACGCCAGTCAATAAAACTGCTCCAACTACGATTTCTCGATAACAGAATGCGTTAATTTAATCCTACTTATAAAATGTGAAAGTTTATGATGATGTTTGGCTTCAATTACGCGTGAACCTTTGAACAGATTTTGTACACTGTTGTGTTTCGAACATAGATAATGCACCATTTCCTGGAATAACACATAGTATACTTTCCTCCCGGAAACAGGTTCCTGTGGGGAACGGAAAGGGAACTACTGTACGCAGTCGGACCTCCTGGCATAATCTACTAATAAATATTTCAAAGACTTGAAATTTAAATGGTAAAGTCGTTAACTCTAATCTAACTGTGTATTTAAGAGAATAAACATGTTTTTGTCATCTATACTAATATTATAAAGAAGTAAAGTTTGTGTGTTTGTATATTTGTTAAATTGTAAGGGGTAATCTCGGGATCTACTGAACCGATTTTTTAAATTCTTTCACCAATAGAAAGCCACATTATCCGTGAATGTCATAGGCTGAATATCATCACGCTACTGCCCAAGGGAGCGGAGCAATAATCATAAATGTGAACAATTCCGGTAGATTCCCATGCATTTGAGGAAAACTGATAAATTATGAGCATAATATTATGTGAGTTAAAAAGGGTGCATCGGGGTTAGAAATACGCCACGGGCGAAGCCGGGGTAGTCCAGCAGTTGGGTATAAAATAAAACGCTTTCTATTTATCACTGTTTGCTTTGTGTTTGAATGAACTGTAAGACAATCATCTAAATAAGGAGCTTACATATAAGGGTTATAGATCCAAGAGTTTTGGCTACCCCAGAGCGACAAAGTATGGTGTCCAAGTGTCCATATAATTTAATACTCATAATATGTATATTAATTTTGCGATTGCTCAATAGGGGATAAGTAAACCCATGGTAGGCAACAAACGGGGAGGTTTTACCCTCCCACGCTTTGGCGCCAACCAATTCAATTGCTCCGCTTTTCTTGCTTTCCTCAAGCTCCGAGCTTTTGATTAAAACTTTAATAAAACTGAGTTAAGTGGAATATTAACTGCTATGCAGAGTTTAATTACCAAAGTGAAACAGATTTCTGTTTCAATTAAAAAAAGGTATTTAGCTAATGTATTTCAGCTCAATCTTAATGGTTCTTGTTTAGAACACGAACAATTACTGTAACAGACATTTCGTTTCAATTTACACTGAAAGGGAGGGTTTGTTAAAATTTAGGCATTTTAACATTTCGATATTGCGAACAACATTGTGATTCAAATATAAAGGCTAAAAGTTGGAAGATGAAAACGAAGTAACCAAAGAGTTTAAAAGTGTGTGTGTGAACAATTATGTGTTAGGTTTGGTTTTTTTTTGTGAAACAGTAGGTTTATCTAAAAATTCGGAATGGAGATAGCTTTATTTTGAACTGACAATCCTATTCACTCTCGACTTAAAGACTCTCAGGTTCCTAACACCAATTACTCGACTTCATCAATAAAAATACACCGAAAAGTGTATAGTTAAGTACTGTAAAGAAGTGCATTATACTCAAACGTTTGATATGGATTCCGAGAAAAGTTAAGTAGGTAACGGATTGAGAAGGATTTGCAAAAGTGGATTCTTTGAGGTTTAGTGAATAAATTAATACCTTTCGTGAGGAACCTCCCTTCTTATTTTAATTAACGATAGTCAGATAAGTAGTAAGAATGACGCTCAAACATATTGAAGTACAAGGTATGCTACGGTAATTATACTTCATGAAATAATATCAATTTTGCAATGAATCTCATTCATAAGATGGCCAATCTAAAAATAAGAGCGTAAGAATCTAAAATTGTCCTCATTTCTCCTGAATTGGCTAACAAACGTAAAACACTTAAAGCCAACCAGCCCACGCGCCATATTATTATAATGTTGAGTAAATTTGTTATATGAATAAAATAACATAATATTATTCTATACAAATGCACGATTTTGAACAAAAAATAACGTCATCTCAACACATTGAACTAGTCCATTTTTTATGATAGTTGTCTAGACTAGTGACAACGAAATCACAATCTCTTTACAAAATATACATGCTAGAATGTGCTTTGTCGAACTTAAGAATAATCTATGTAGTAGACCTGGGCACTGAGATTTCACTGGACCAATTTTGATCGAATGTACTAACACTGGCTGAATGTTATAAAGCGTCACATAAACAAGGTAGGTAGGTACTTTTACTTTAGAAAGAGTATTCATAGTAAAGTTCCACACAAACAAATTCAGGTGCACTGCTAGTTAATATAAGCTTGTATCCAGCTGGTATAACTTATTCTTATTTTTGTTTTAATGCATCATTCATTACTTACCTACCTACGCTTACCTACTTGTATAAACTTAGCGCTTTGTAATGTTCGGTTATAACATGCCAGATGTGTACTTTCAAGTGTAACTGTTGCACTGCAGAACTGCTCTTAATTCTTGGGCATTGCGATTATCTCAAGGTCAACAAGCTACGATTAAGTGATGGTAAAATAAAAAATAAACACCCCTCCACATGTGTTCATCTACATTAATGTACCTACTTTATCTTTATTTGTCATGGGTACAAGAATTGGCCTACAATAATTACTTTCTATATCTAGCTGTTGCTTCTTCCACATGGTATTCTTTCTGTGCTCGTTCCCACTTCCCATGGATAACTATTCTCGGGATAAAAAGTAGCCTGTTTTAATCTAGCTAGACTATAATCTATCCCTATACCACAATTCAGCCAAATCCATTCAGCCGTTATTACATAAAAGGCTAACAAATATTCATACATCCATACCACACGAACTCACACTCTTTTGCGTTTATAATAGGTACCTACCTAAGTATTAGTAGGATTTATAATTTTGTGACAGTTAGTAATTCCTATACGTTTTACTTGTCAGTCTTATTATTCTTTCTGTTACCTATATATGGTAGGTACCTGGAGCAGTAAACAGGCGTTCGTTGCATCTGGCTTTGTGATTTCAGTATACGCAGGCGGGCGCCCGCGTCGCATACCTGCTCAGCCGGTCCGCGCCATCTCTGTCCCTTCTCCCTACAAATATATCTCCTTCTCTTTTGCTCGTGAATGTAGCCGTGCAACATCGCTATACGTATAAACAGGGCTGCCAACAGTATAACAAGTTAAGTTGAGATGTAGGTTGGTGTATGAACTTTCTTTACGTTTAATCGAAACATTACAATTATTTACTTGTAATTCAGTAATTATAGGTAGGTACTAACCAATTTTATTTGGTATCTAATTTTGTGGAGGCAAAAATAATACTCCCTCTGTACCTACCTCCCTACCTACCTACTTACACTGCAGGTACTTATCATTTTTAGTAAGTAGTTGCGAATGGACTGTTTAAAATAATATCGGACAAGAATAAGGATAACTAGTAACTAAACAAATTTCAGATTGTCTAATAAATTTTATGAGACACAAAAATTTACAGTCCAACATAATACCAACATATTCTAATTCAAATTATTCATGATCTAAGTAAAAACTTCAACAGTAATATCAAGAAAATAAATGTTGTTATGTTGGTAGAACTGCATACCAGGCAAGCTGGTGTGCGTTCGGCGCATACGCTCCGAAACGTGATCGTTTTACTTACCTGACGGCCGCAGTTTGTGCATAATCCGTTCTCTATAGGTACTATAGATGAGCATAAGTGGCCAAACTACATTATTTCCACTGTGCCATATGCTACCCGTCAAGGTTTTACGATCTATTTCTGATGACAAAGGTGCGACAATATCAATTCCGAAGTCATTTTGAATTCTAAAAATGAAATACAATCAGTAGGTACAATTTATTCTTTGATAATTGTGTAGGTATCATAGGTGCAAAACCTTCATTTTAAACGTAAAGGTAAATGAGACTAATCAGCAAAAACACCCCTAATATTTTATTCGGTATAGTTAGGTACTAACAGTCGCCTATAAAATTGTAAATTATACTTCAATAACAACTCGTAGCAGCAAAAAATTACATGATCCTCTAAATCATTAGAGCTTCTGCACTTATTACATTTATTTATTATTAAAGTTATACTTCTTTCGAAGTAAGTAAGATGAAATATAAATGTAATGGATTCTACTAAAATTAATAAGCAAGTAGGTACTTATTCAACGTTTTATTGAATAAAATCTGAAACTAAGATCTTGCTCGAATAAGATGAAACGAGATCAAACTCATTTGTGAGGAACACAGTGGTGGGTAAGCTTGAAGTATTGTAAATAAGTCAGTCATCTTGTCCTCAGTGTGTTTTATTTTTCGCCTTTTTGTTCGTGGATCTAGTAGATAAGTTCGTCGTACCTTTTGACTTACACTACACTATTTGTTCAATCATCCGCGCTTAACACTTTTACATCGACAGCAATTTTGTGTATCTCTGCTACATTACCAAAACCCTTGCATATAGTAAGATATTCAACTGGTGCGAGAAATTTATTTAAAGCTCTAACTATTAGTTGATGAGTGGGGCTAGCGGATTTTGTCCCGGATGTGTCACGGCGGCGCGGCGGTGCGAGCAAGGAGCACGCCACATGTTAGCTTTTTACCAGCCATCGCCCTACGTTCAGCACACATGTCGACCCGGATAAGCAAAAAACGATCACACATATTATTGCACCCATCTCGACAACAACCCGCGGCGTTGAGAGCTGTGTCTCTCTAATGACACTTTGAATTTGTTATCTGAACGAAACTTTTGAAGTGGGCCAACACTTGGGACAACTATTATTACGAAATGATTGCCTACTTTTTTACAATAGTGGTTATTATTTGACAATGTCGTCAAATTAGACTCCTCAATGTTAGTTTTTCATAGTAAATAAATACGAGTATACTATGTATAATATTATCTACTTGATATCTAAAATCGCGGTTCATTGATTTCCCTCTGTTTTTTATCTTTACATCAGCACATGCTGTCAATTAACAATTTAGGTGCGGTAAAACATTTACTTTAATATTGTTTAGTCTTAGCTTGATTGTATCCATCGATAAAACCGGTCAGTGTTCTGACGCTCCATCTACGGTACCGTATTGTTATTATACTCACGAATGTATATATGAATGAATGTGTACCTAACTCACATTTGCTTTCAAAATAAGGATCATTCAATTTTTAGCCCTTGATTACTTAAGAAAATAATGTAGGTAAATCGCATATTATGCACTATGTGCAGTTTATGCCACTATGATTCGTAATTAATTCAAGGTAGTTCAATGTATATTTACCAGTCACAATTTTTCAAATAGAGCTAATTTGCCGATCATCAGAATTATGGCAATTAGGGCGGCAATCTAATCTAAGTAATGACAAAACTTCGTCCTAGGAAATTACTAACACGGTTTAGTTTAGTTTCCAATATTGGCAATATTAATTAAAATAGGCAACCAAATTTCGAAGGTTATATTTTTTTCTTAACTTAAATTCAAGCTTTTACTAAAATATCCATTTTATTTTGTGGTAATAGGGTGACAATAAAACTGCCTAATATGAATAGAAATGTTTTATGTTGGGTACATCCTAACACAATTGGCTGATTTTACAACAGAACATACCAGGTATTATACTAAAAACACGTGAGGTGGTGATGGAATGGATCGTAAAAAATTTTAAATTCTTATAGACGATATTAAAAAGTTAAAGTCGGAAAGCTGGTGACCAAATTTTATCATAATTATAGATTATTACATAAATACTTACACATGTACTTAGAATAATAACGTCGTTTAAAAAAAATATTATAAAATTCGCCATTGATGTCAATATATTATTGAAATAGGTATAACCCATATCAAACCCACGAAATCGCTTTTCTGGATGTCGGTCTCTGTAATATATTATATTGTATATGTTGACTTGAAATTCAAGTTATATAAGAAGATTTTGTTTAACTTTCCAGCTTGACGGTTTTGTAGGTTTTTCACCGATGTGAAAATTCAATCTATGTTACCACATTTTGGATGCAATGGATTTCTTTGAGCAAAACGTTATAACTCAGTTTAAATAAACAGATAAATATTTAGTGATGAATTCTAGTATTATTGGTAGACTACTGAAAACACTGTGTTGTACATTGCAGGATCCTCTGCATCAAATAAGCAAAATATGTGATGTGACGTTACATTTTGATTCAGTGATCCCAAATTTGTTTTGCCCCGATATATTTAACAATACTGCTGTGATATTTAACAATACAACATCAGTATAGAATTTTGCCTAGTATACTTTTTACGACATCTTCTCGAATTTCTGTGAGTCCTTATTCGTGAACAGGTAGGCAAGTCACAAAGGACTTGAGCTACGCTTTAGAATACACACAACAATAAAGTAAGGTGTACGTTTTTACCTGTAGCCAATTCAACCCCTCATTCGTCTTAATATTTTATATGGCAATAAGGCCATGTTTTTGAGTGAGTTGTTAACTAAATCACATTTACAAATATTACCACAAGATTTTCGTTATAGGTTGGACAAAACAAGTTCAAGTTTCCGATCGATGTATACGAATTTCCGTGTCAATTTGATATGTAAATGCTTACTTCTCAAAAGTATTTATATAGTAATGAAAAAGAGAACAAACTTTTATTTACCACCTTGACCTGGCATTCAGGATGATAAACAGAAGAAACGTGTTTGTTTTTAATGTCGGCTCCAGATTTTTCAGAATAATAACAGTCTTCACAAAAGGAAAGATAATCGTTAAATATTTAAATTTGCTTTCAAAATCTGTTTCTCTTCATAAATAAGCCCGTTCTCATGAATTATTGATTTGCTGTGAAGCAGATAGACTACGTGTATACTCTTTTGTCGTTTTGACAACAGCTTAGGAATGAACAATTAGATATTTAGATTTTGTAACTTTAAGATAAGTACCTACCCGATAGCCTTAAACCATTAGGTGTATTTTTCCTTAATTTCTTAATTAACTATATAATATAGAACAATAGTACTTATACTAAAATATAGAATCGCTTACATTGATGACAGCTTGTGGCGGCCTTCGGCCTTCATAGCGGCACTTAGCTACCTACGTAAAGTTATACGTTATACGTGCTATATTTATTCCGGTTAACAAGAATTTACTGGACAGTTTTGGACTTTAACATTGGAGCTACCCGCGCACATTAAAAAAGAACTGTCTCAACCTATTCCAAAAAAATAGTTTTCCTAGTATATTTCCTAATAGCAGGCTGTAGTTGGTCCAAAAAACAAATGTGTTTACCTTACTATTCGATCTTAATGATACATAAATCTGATTCATGCTAAATTTGACATCAGACGCGAAAATAATTCATTTGTACATAATTTACATTATTTCATGTTACGATGCTGCATTCCCAGCCAGAGCAGACGTAATCAAATTACCGGGGGTTTCATTTCGTCCCACTTAACAGCAGAATCCTAACAATGACGGCAATATATCATCTACACCAGCTTTTGGTGTTCTCTATGTAATTTATAAAACCGCTGTTTCACTAACTCTTTTTGTAACACATATTTTTTATTCAAATCACTGAATACGAGTTTCAGTTACTGAATGGAATGAAATGCTTCCTCAAATGATTACTGCTTTATACGAGTAGTTACTTATAAAATTATAGAATAAGCTCCAGACCAGTTGATTGTCAATATGGCAGTCATTACATACGATATTTACTCGTAGGTATATTCAGTAAAAAAATTAAATTTGAGATAGGTACTCAGATACCCAGATATTTCTACGAGTACCTTATATTACAGACAAGAGGGGGGGGGGGTATCCGTGAGGATTTCCGCACGAAAAAAGGATAAGGAAGTGTATCATTATACCTACATTCACAACAAATCCTATAGAACAATTCACTAATATTTTACCCAATTCAGGAATCAAACTGAGACAATAAGAGAACATGACAACAAAATATAATGAAGCGTAGAATGTTTTCTTTCTACTTAGTTGACAATTAACTGATAATGAGTTTTAAGTTTCAGAGAATTCATTTTATCGAGTTCTTGATCACAATTTCAACAAACTTCTTCGTTTCCTAACCGTGCAATGCAACATGCAAGAACGCAGTCTAAATAAATATTAACAGTAAATTGCCGAAACCGGCTTTCATATCGAATTCTTACGGTACTGCCCGTATGTCATCATTACATGTAAGGAGATGCTAGCGCATCTTGTGCGTAGTTCTAGTTATGTGTAGCCAACAAATCGTATTTTATTATTACAAAGTTGACAACTATTACACTGCTCATTTGAGTGTAAGCGGTTGCCGCAGCCTTTAGTAATTTAGAACAGTATTACGAAAGACAAAAGACTGAACCGCGGCCAGCCTTTACTGCGACAGGACGGTCATTACTCGTGGCAAGTTTTCAACCGCTTTCTACATTTTTGGCGCGGTTATTTAAATAAAATATCCACGGAGGTTGCGACAAGAGTTCAACTTCACTACGTTTCCGCTTTATCCTTCTAGTCGACCTATTCAATCACACTGTTTGAGTTAGAGCAGCCATAGTACTAAAGTCTCCAAAAATACTGTGTCATCTCTAAGTTGTGTCTTCTTTAGTTGAACTTTGTGGTAGTCCAGTCTTATATAGGTAATATATGTTGTATAGTGTAGTTTCGTCTTAAATTACATCTATGAACGCTCAAAGGGCTGTTTTGCGTTGTTAAGGCAATTTACAATTTTTTAATTGACCGTGTCATGGTCATTAACTTGCCACAAATAATATTTGCAATTCGATTGAGTGTGTAGGCAAATTAAACTAAAGCTGCCAGCACTACAGAAATAAATTACTTTTTCTATATTTGTTTACAAAGTAATTTACATTTTTTCATAGCAGATACCGGTTTTAGTCCGTTGCATAAAACAATTACAGAATAGATAACGTAACGACCACGTAACTGGAAATTACCTTTCAAATACAAGTCGAATATACATTTATTTTTAAAACTGCTAGCAGGATTAGATTTTTATTTTTCAGGTCTCTTTTTTCAGGTCGCATCTTGCAGGGAAAAAGAAGAAGTACTTTGTCAAATAAATTTTAAGAAAGGTGAAACAATGAAAAGATTGTTATGAAATCTCTTAAAAAACTATCACACTCTTCGTTTAAGTACATAACTCAATAATAACCACTGACCCGATTTGCGTGATAATTTTGTTTCCTTTTTAGTTACTTATCAACATTTACAAAAGAAGACGCGACGCTGTCGACAACACAAAAGTTGTTATTGGAGTTGTTTCTTATTTTCTTAAGCAACTTTAAGTCTTCAATTCACTTTACAACCTATGTTTTATGTGCAAACGAGTGTAGGTACTGTATATTTCAATTGCGAATTATTTCTATGTGGTTATGATGTGATCTATGCCATAATTTGACCCAAACATATATAAACATTTGTCAATGGAATACAACTCGAAGCTCATACAAACCTTACTCCAGCTATTTACCGATGTAGACTCAGATAAAATTTTGCTCTCAAACAGTCACCTGCAGAATTTTATCCAATATTGGATCCTTATCAGTTGCCTTGAATCGTAAAAATAGATGTTGTAGATGTAGATGATATGGATTATGAGTGAGGCGCATTTCCAAATTAATTCCTACGTAACACAGCGTACCTTACCAAACGCGATACTGAAAATAAAATTGAATTCAGTACAAGAATAAATCAATCAATTGCCATATCGCATGTCGAAGATTAAAAATAACTTTCATTTAACTGCCAAGGCGTACCATTATGTTTTATTTCATGAATTCGTGGAAAGTCCAATAATATCTAATACGCGTGTAACGTTAACTCTAAATGGAAACCAAAAACAGAACAGTGAGAGCAATGAGTTGAAATGGTTGGTGGTTCACCGTACTGGGGCCTGGACTGAACTCATCTGAAAGGTACATTACACTCACCGAGATTCAAAAGTTAAACCAATGGTACAAACCTCTGTTAATTTTTCTGTTCTTATCCTTGCCAATTATAATTCTTCGCGTGAATAACATGTTAATTCGTCCATAATTGCTTAAACCAAAAATATGTATTTTGTGTGGTGAACTCAAATAAGATAAAAAAATCAAAAAAATTTGACAAACAAGGACAACTTACCATTACCGATCTTTAATAGCTTTTTCAATGATTTTGTTGTTTTGCTTTCAAGTATTTGGTTCAGATGAAAGCTGATTAATGCTTAGGAAATTTAATTACCAAGAAGCCCTTGAGTGACAGTTTATAAACCTACAATCTACATTCAAGTTAGCGACCCTGATATTACCGCCTGCTGTAAAATATTTCTCTTTACAAAGTAGTAATTATCGAGCCGTGTGGCAATTACCTACCGTATTGACGCCAATCCATTTGAATTAAATATTGACCGAAAAATTGAGTGGAACACATTAAAATTCTGTTCGTTTAAAAAACGCTCCGTGGTCGTATTTATCGGTGACAATGTTTGTAGATTTTGTTTCTATAAATAGCTACCGTTGTTACTTAGAGTACCTAATAGTACCTAACCCAACCTAATAATATTTATCCTACTTCCTACTAATATTATAAATGCGAAAGTTAGTGAAGATGTTTGGATGCTTGCTACTCAATCACGTTCTAATGACTCGAAATTTGGTACAGGGACCTTACATACCTTGAGCTCTTAATAACAATTCAAATGCGCTATACACGGTGCATGGTAAAACCCTAAGTATTGAGTATAGTCTGAAATAAAACATTGTTTTTGTCGCTGGAGTAGAAACAGGCCACGGGGATCAAAATACCAAGCGAAGCCACTGGCAACACTGTAAAGCATAAGTTTAGTATGGAGTTGGGATTATGGACGTCAGACAAAGACCAATATTTAAACACATTATATTAACACTTGTTTGAACACATAGACATGCTTGGCACACAAGCACAGCTGCCAATTTTGTAGATTTTTCTCTAAAACTTGTGGCCTAGATCTCTCTTTCAGCGCAGATATTTTGATATAGTAAGTTGGTGGTTTATCTAGTGGTTATAACTGGTGATATGGTCCACTAACTGTTATAAATTATATAACAGTTAGTGGTAAAAAGAAGTTAATCCATTTATACTTATTACTGAAAGGCTTATTGAAACAAGGAGTTTCGTCAGTTATTCACGAAAAACACGTTGGTTTGGTGATATTAGCTCTAATTCAGTCCTATATTATGAATTGTAGAAACTTAGAACATTATTATTATTATGGCTAATATATCGCAAAAACGAGACATCTCAATGTTTTTCGTCTTCATTTTTATCATAATGTCTCTTTTAGAACCCAGTCTTTTTCCTTTGTACTTACTTATTTGTAAAAAATATCGGTGAGTATCCTATTAAACATCGCTACAGAGAGGACCAAGTTTTTATGTTCTCTGAAACTAACGTAACTAAACTTATAAACTAGTAAACTTTGGAGTTATTGTTAGTAGAAAGTACTCAGTTTAAGTACCCTGCTGGCAGAGGGACTCTTAACGTCTATTCTATCAAAATAAAAACCAACATATGCCAAGTTTTCTTAATCTATGCTTATTTAAGACTGGTTCAGTAATACAATTCAATCATCTGATTACAAAATTTGTATCTTGAGTAAAGTAGGAACAAAGGCCGGACAAAGTAAGCCTACGATAATAAATCGTGTGATTCCAAAACTTGTAAAAACTTATAAACTAAAAACGATAACATCTAAATGAATACGCAATAAAATATAAGTGATTATGATGGCTCAATAATCTCACGAAAACAATACTTACATTATTATTATCTTTGGACAGATCATACAGAATATCATACGGTTTTACGCTTTTCGTTCTAATCGAATTGACATCACGTTTTTGATTATGTAACGATACTGAATTTCAACTCTGGATAACAAAATGCTACCTCGATATAATGAGAGTACCGAAGATCTAAGTTGCTGTAAGTACTTGTTTACAACTATAATTAGACAATAATGAATTCAATAAATCAAAGCCTTTGTTATGTATGGGTACTTTCTGTTCAAATATAATGTATATAGATATAGTAGGATACTTCATCGGTTAGTACGAGGCGCCATATTTACTAAGGACAATGTATTGTTTCTATTGATAACTAAATCACGTACAATGGGCAGAGAGAATCTCTTTGCAACTGAAACTGATACAGAGCCACAGACAAAGAGATAAAATGGTGAATATTTTTCTTTTAAATAATGCTAGATGCGTACTCTACAATTCACCATAGAATGTAATATTACTATCCAACTATCCATATGTAACTTGAAAACTGAACCAATAAGTTTGTTTAATAGTATATTTTTCTTGCGCTTTTGCAATTATAAACTAATGATATTCAGCGCTAATTGGAACCAAAGTGACAGCAAAACTTGTACCTACTAAGGGTTTAAGACATGAATGATCATACTCATATAATTTTAATTAGTAGATATTGACCCAGACCAATAAAACATCCCTATGCATAAAGGTATTTGCGCTGAGCGAGCATTGTATCCACGACTTCTACCACATATCCAAAATTAGATAAATATAGTCGATAGTTATTTTTAACTAAACAGATGATCTGAGACCATCTTTTCGCTGCTTTCAGCTGCTTGAGCCAACCAGCAGTCCTTTATATTACGTTCATGGACAATTTATCCGTTTAAAAAATGTGGATTATACAGTTGTTTATTGCCAAGCGGAGACTTTCCATACTTATATGTTTAGTGTCAGATGGAGAACCGCTCTATCTTCGCAAAGTCCGACAGTTACCGGAAGAGAAAGGGTCGCCCTTGTATTGTACTTTGCTGGAAATCAATAAATAATGAATTTAAATTTATCTTTGTGTTTTAACTTTGAACATAGCTTTTATTTTGTTAAAGAAGCTTAAACATTGTTGTTTATAATCTGATTGAAATAAAGGCTGCTGTAGTTTTTGTAATTTAAATGGGCATGAATCACGGTTAGGAAATTGTATGCAGGTAGAAGTACCGTTTTCCATACACGTTTCACACATGTTATTAACCACCTTGGCTCTTAAACCTTTCATAAAATAATATACAAAATATGAAATATAATAACTTTATCGTCAGGGGATTATGAAACTAATTATACATTCTACTATTGGGTAAAGTATTCTAATTTAAAAAAGTTCTTACATATCAAATTTTATCGTTGACTGTGGCGATGTAGAAATGTACTAAAAAAATACAGAACTGAAATGTAACTATTAGTTTTACCAAAGAACCCATGTCACGACTGTCACGAGTAACCTATAAAACACTTAAAAGTACCTACTTAACAATCTATCGAAGAATAGGTAGTAGGAAGGTATTATGAGTTAACTTTATCATTGCGTATACTGCATAGAAAGAGACTTAATCCATGCCTCTACAGAGGCTACAGTCGAAAAAAGCCAAAAGCCATGTAACACTTATCAACATCTAAATGTTCAATTTACGTGTTTAAAGCTAACTTGTGAACTAGTACAGTAAAAGTGGACTGACACGAGCTCTAATAATAACTTATACAAATTATTTTCAAAAAACTAATTTTTTCAATGGTGTTTTATCAAATTCATTATCATATTAGGAATGTACAGGCCCTACCAACATTCTTGAGGCCCAAGCTAACCTCACTTGCAAGTCGGTGCCCCTGCTAAACAATAGAGTAGGCTCTCGTGCAGGCTTTCCTCGCATCATCATTGGGGGATCAGGCGGCAGTCGTTTCGAAAAAGCTTCTATGATTTTAGATTAACATGGTCATTTAAATCACTATTATAATAGTTGTAATCACTCCAAGCGTACCCCGAGCTCCAAAGCACATATAGAAGCTGATCAATATGATAAAAATACACCAATGTTTCGAATGTTTCTCATCTAGTTCATAATATCTTTGACAATTTTAGGGTGAGGCAGGCCAAGATGTCTCGAGAATATCAAATAGGGGCTTGTATAGCTTTAATTAAAATCGCTCCGGTAGTTTCTGAACAACTACATATTACGACAAGCTTGTTACATGTAAACTGGAACAATGTCGCAGCGGTTAGTTTATTTATGTGTTAACGTTTATGGTTCAATATGCCAAACACATTTACCACAACACATACTGTGTTTTGACATCACAGTAGTTTATTTAATCGTTTAGGTATAGATAATTGTTTAATTAATGTTTTTCTTTTATTATTGTAGGTAACAAATGAACTATAACCATACATAGATCTTATATTGTTTTATAGGTAGGTACTTACCTTACCTTTTCCAGGAAAGAACAAAAATTATTAATTAACTTCTTTAATCCATACTCATCTTTATGCTTCACACCAACTTCTTGGTATAATTTCAATAATCAGGGTGTGCATGTGAAGTATCACCGTCATCCGAGCCTTTTTTCCAATCTAATTCAATTGGGGCGAGCTTTTTCCAGTTTAACTACGAACCGGCCGAACATCAAAATTTCCCGTGAAGCGACTGCCATTTGACCCACACAACCGACAAGGATGTTCGTATAGCAATCAGGACCAACAGCTTAACCTGTTTTCCGAGGCACGAAGGCGGTCTCAACATGTTAATAATGGTCACTCATCCTAAGACTGACATTTCAGGCATTGTTTAGATTTGCGAAGTAGCTCTGTTAGCACTCAGCCACGAGCCCCTTTTTATAGTCGATAGCCCCGCGTTAGACCACTATCTCACCACTCCACGTCCCTCATGTTTAACAAACTGTGACAATAGTAAAATAATAAATAGGTAGTAAGTAGATTATAACGATATCACTGATTATATTACAAGTTACGGTATCGGTAGGTCGTACTTAGCTTCGTATAACCACCGCAATTCGTTCAACGTAAAGCAGTGGTCTCACTAGTGATTCATTATGGTTCACTTCGGTTACGTGAGTTATAGTTCCTGAGATTAGCGCGCGTTCAACCAAACAAATAAACTCTACAGCTTCATATATTAGTAGTTATAGTAATTTAGATAGGTACTATATTTGTAATACTTGAAGGTGAAA
The DNA here is from genome assembly GCA_963576445.1 of Lithosia quadra. Taxonomy (NCBI): domain Eukaryota; kingdom Metazoa; phylum Arthropoda; class Insecta; order Lepidoptera; family Erebidae; genus Lithosia; species Lithosia quadra. The sequence goes on along the minus strand of OY754880.1, from coordinate 5,324,387 downwards.
GTGCTTAATATTATGTATCACTTGCTACATCGGTAAACGAAATCTCCAATTCCTATGCAAAAGTCGACTGTCTCCAATAGAAGATTCTTAGGACTTCATGATTTATAAGTAATACTGGGTAACGCCTGGTAATACCTGTTACATTTGTCCATAAATATACTCATTAAAAAATTTCAGTACATAATAAGTTTTCTCTTTGTATAAAAATAAATCTTTGTTCAAAAATAATGAATCCCTAGACGCAAATTTATTGCTAGCCATTTCTAGCTAAGTACCATTTTGATCACATCGGATTCCGAACAGAAAATCCGTATCAAAATCGGCTCATTCGGTTCGGGAGCTACAATGCCGCAGATACATACAGACACGTCAAACTTTTAACCCCTCGTTGTTTTTACATTGGGGTTAAAATATTAACGAACAATAGTGATTCATAAATACCTACTTAAATTATATTTCATCCGCTGCGCTAGAAACTGAAATCGCCAGTCGCTATCTTGCCGACAAGGTCCTAAGCAACGTGGAACTGTCACGACCGTTATCCACACGGAACCGTTTGTCCCCGAGACCTAACCACTTACCAGTTTAGCACACCTCACACACGGCTCGCTATGACACAGTAATTAATTTACTTTTTACTGTACCGTACTCAAAAGGGTAAACGCGATGGGTCGTTCATTAAATTCGTTCGCAAACAAGTGTAGGTTATCTCAGCGTGGCGATGTTTACATAATAATTTACAACATTAATTATATTAATGTATCAATTATTTATGTACTAATGTGTGCTCAACCCACAGGACTGATAGGACTATAATAATATATCCATGGAGGTATTTTAGGCGCGAGCCATACAATGGTGCTTATTTTTAAATGCGAGGCACGTAATTAATTAAACGCGACTAAATTGTTGTTTACGACGTTAACTAAACAGCAAAATCTCATGCCAATGTCATTGTGCTTGACCCAGGGGCCTGATTCGGTAAAATTACGTTTTTAAAACGCGTGGTAAAAGCCTATTGGAACGCAACTGGGAAATAGCTATGAGTAAGATGACATTTTCTTGGAAAGTATCAGAAAATGAGACAACATGTCAAAGGACGTGGGTCGGCCAAAAATGTATCTTTGAGTAGCTTTATAATGTTTTGATTATACTTTGACACTGTTTTTCGTTCAATTTCCGTTTCTAGATAGGTATGTACCTACTATATTCTGAAATTATATTAAATAAATGTTTTTTCATATTTAAATTAGTCTTTTTTGTGATTTGATTGTAAACGAAATTACTAGCATTCCCGTTAACTATTCCAGCTAAGCTAGATTTTTTGTGTTAAGAGTGGTGGGGTTAAGAGTGAGTGGTTAGTGTAATAGCTAAGAATTGAATGAATCCGAAGCCTTTCAATAGTAAGGTCGACTCCTTAACCTCTAAGCTACCGACACTTTTTATAAGTTAGAATGATGATCCAAGCCACTCCAATAGCTTCTCAGCAGCAGGCCCTATTGAATAACTGCAAAAATTCTTCCTGCAAACGTTATTTGTGGCCAGATTACGCAGTAAGTACATACAACAATTTATAATCCCATCCAATTCGGCTAGCTTTATTTTTTACATCTGGTATTATTACTTGTTATCGAAAAATGACCGGTTTTGATTCGTTTCCAGTGCTCTTTAAAACCTGCCCGTATAGTATTTATACATTCGTTTTATCGGGCGTGTAGTTGATAAATTAATTGAAATGATGTGAAGCTTATAGCTGTAATAATCGATTAGTTTCATTAAAGGAGCTTTTTGAATATGAACGTTAACGTAGGTACTATTTATAATTGTAGTTACGTCATGCTCAGTTTATAGTAACCTGACCTATTCTTTAATGTCATTGTCCTGAATAGTTAAGCATTCTATAATTCTTCCTACCGCCTACCTACTAATATTATGAATGTAAAGGTTTCTGAAGATGTTTGTACGTTTGTGGCTCTAACGGCTGAGCACATTTCGCAGGGATAGGAATTTGGCATGTTTCTGGACATCACATAATATGGTCCATGTTCTCATGGGAAGCGGGTACGGGAATAAAATTCCACGCGGATGAAGCAGCGGGAAACAGCTAATAAGACATTAGTAAGGAATATTTAGGTGTTTAGGTTGTAAGATAGTGTATAAATAGTAATGTCAATGTCGTAAAGCTATGCTCTTTCCATCACGAATGAAACGACTCCAACGAAGAAGTACTTACCCACTCATTTTTGCAGTTTTGAATAGTTACTGTGCTTCCGTCTAATGGACAGGATTTAAACCAAGGACCTCTCGATCGTAAGGCCGACTCTTTAACTGCTAAGCTACCAATGCTTCCATTACATACGTATTGTTACGTTTGTTGTACGCTTGACATTATATCACAGATACGCGCACCATTAAACGGCAATGCAAACATGCTGAGATTGCCGAGCAATTAATTTGACCTGTACCTACCTTGGTAATGGGAAATGTTAAAACTTTGGATAATATTTATGTTATTTTTTAACCACCGCCGTCGCAAAATGACGGGGCGTAATAAGTTTGACGTGTCTAATGTGTATGTCGGTTTGTGGAGTCGGAGTCGCCGTACGGATGGATGAACCGATTTTAGGTACTTTTCATTTGAAAGGTAAATTAGTCGGGAGTTTACTTAGACTTTTTAGGTATGTCGAGGGCTTTTTAAATATTTAATTTGATAAAGATTACCTCAAATATTCAAAAAACTCATAAAATTCAGCCTCTCTTTAAATATTAGTACTTATAGATAGTAAAATATTTGCTCTGAGCACTTACTCTATTGATTACTTCGAAAGTGTGCACAGATCCATATCATTCTGAGGCGCTACTTTCATTTGACAGTTGATTGTTGTAATTGGACATGAAACTTATCTTATTACGCTGAGAAAATAAATTATATTACATATTTATTTAGTTTTTCCTATATCTAAGCAATGTATTCGTCCTGTAATTATATACAAAACTATTTTTTATTCAAATTAACGAGAAATGTACCGTAAAAATATTAATTGCGAGAAAACGATTGAACTAGCTATACTTTTTTAATTTAATAGTGGTTTCTTGAGTTGCTTCTCAGAACGTAGCGAAGGCGCATAGCCATGTGGCCGACTTTTAAAATGATAAACATACATGTTATCGTGGTTATGACGCACACATGGACGTCAGAATGGTCGTATAGCGGTTTTTCTATCATATTTTTATGACTTCTGAATAAAAAGGCTCTTTATTATACTTTCAAGGGCCTAGGTTTGATTTATTTCCATAGTTAGGTATATCAACTAAGTATAAAGGTTCAAATGAGATGGGTGCCATAGAAAAACTAAAGTGATAAAATTATTGGAGTTTCTATAATTAGGTAAGTAGTGGTCCGCTGTACTAATAAAGGTTTCTATACTGCTACTCTATTTTCTTTTACCGTTCTTTGTATGATTTACATGATCGTCCATATGTTAATTATCAAGAGACGATACTAATCAATGATGCCGATTAGTTATGTCATGCATTAATCAATTTTGTTTTCTCTTTAAAAACCATCAAAATTAGATAAAATAGGTTTAAGGTGTGAAGTTAATCTTTCATTGCAACGCAAAGGCATTATTAGCTAGTGTACCTATAGCTAAGTAAATTTCACTATCTTAGTGGCGTGGCGCAGTGGTAACGACTGCAGCAAGCTGGACTAAACTAGCCAACATAATTGTCATTACTAGGTGCCTAGTTCTATTTATTTTTGTTTTTTAATTGTAACGTATAATTTGAAAGGGTTGTTATTAACATGCTCTAAAGTAGGCACCTCAAGTAAATTGGCATAAATTTATAAAAATCGATACCACCGCGTATTTCCCAGGATTTGACCAGGGAATAGATTTAAGGAGTCCATTACAGAATATTTTCTCAAAATGTTATATTACGCTTTCGGTGCTCAGTCATTCGCTCTGCGCAGTTAACTGCTAGAGCAGCTTTAGATTTTAATGATATCGTTCCGAATTCATACGATTGATTGACGTAATTAGTACAAGTGACGATCTGAACATTTTCACAAATCTCTATTTCGTTTGAGGATGTTATTAACACATATCGGAACTGCTTGTGAAACTCATTGATGCAAGAACCAGTGCTGCTTAAGAGTGACGCATAAGATCCGGTATTGAAATTTTAAATGAAATCATTAATTTAAAGATGACTGTTTACGCAACAATATTGCCAGTGACGAAGCCATCGTGACCTCATTTCTGGAGTACGTATTTCTGTACAAAATCCTTTTGGGAAAAGAAATTTAGTATTAGCGCTAAACGTTCTGTGGCCTTATTTTTTACCTTACCTAGGAAGTAATAATTTCTGTTTCACAAAGGACTATCGTTTGAGATATTACCAAATTGTTGTGTAAATCAAACCTGATTAAACTCAATATGAAATTCGGCATTGTAATTAAGTATTAGTAGGTATACCTATCCCCTTTGAATATGCATTTTCGAATTTGTTCGTGGTAAAAACCAATTCGCACTAACATCATTGATAACAAAAATAATTGTATTGGATAAAAATTAAAGAAATAGTTAGCGACTTTGCTCGTGCTAGTATTAATTATACGTCGTGACTTTCCCTCACCACTTATTTATTGAAATACAAATCAAATATTAACGTACAATTCTGTCCTGCACGAACAGGCTAGCTTGACTACCACCTTCTCACTTAATAACGACTTCAAGTAGCAGTGTGCTATATTTCTTACAATAATGGCAAATTTCGCTAATAAAAGTAATTGCGATCAAAAGAGTAATAACCCGGTTTATTTTGATTTTATAACATACACTATTATCGGTAGGTACCTACTTAAATATTTTTAGATCGTGATGTATGTTATAAGGGGTTCATTGGACACAAACACATTACTATGGTATCCCTCTTTAACGCATCCTAATATATCTCTACAAAGTCTCCTTATAAGCTCCTAATCGATCAGTTGAATAATAGAGTCGAGTGACGAATCTGAAAAAAAGTTAGTGCATATTGCACCAACTGGTTGCCTCGAGTTGTCGATTTGATACAATGTGGGTGTTATAGGCGACCCTATTGCTAGCTTATTATTATAGGGTAGTATTCTAATTAGCTAGGAACTACGCGGCAAATATTTTAGTAAGTACGATAATAATGTATAACAATGAATAGTTACCTATTCTATTTGCGATAATACTATGCTCCTTATAGTAATCGGACACGTAGTCAAGCCCGCATGCTCCCACGGTCTCAGCTTACCAATGTGTGCGTCTTCCCACCGCTCTTCCCACTTGATCACACAAGTTGGTCTACCACTCCCATTAACAATGCGGAACACGTGTGTCCAACAGCCTTAGTACTCAACTAGAACAAAGAATCTTTTCACATATGGCAACATTCTAAAATACGCCAGCCACAATTAATTTAAATATAGAACAGCTATGTAAACTAGAAATATTTTCTCCGTAGGCTTTAATGCGTTCAACTATTTTAATTAAGGGTTAGGTTGTTAAATTTGGTCAACAATATAACTAATCTAATGTAGCTAGTTGTAGTTTTAAATTACGTAAAGTTGGGGTGATAAGTTGGTACGTAAACTCTACGCCTAAACCAACGTGAAAACAGTACATTTAAGCATGTTTGTGTAGATTTCTTATAAAGATTTGTAGTTTTATATATATTTAGTAGTTTTGGTAATAGGTCTAATTTTCATACCTCTGAGTAATCGGGATGAGAATTTCGAACGAGTGGAGTAGCGGGAACAGGGTAATAGCTGTGTGATAGAATAACTACATATTTGACGAATATACCTAATCGACGAATATATCTAAATTATTTAGTATGTTATATTTACATATTAACTAATTAAATTAGTTTTCAAGGTAAACATTATTTCGATTAACAAGATGATTTTAGTAGTAAGATAATGTAGTATAAAGGCAATGTAAACACAATATTCTCGAAATTAGCCCTCGAGTCAATCTTCACTCACATACAAGTTAGACTATGTAATTATCTTCTCATTATCTTATGTAGTGAGGCAAAAGAAATTTGTGTCAGCCTAATGATTGTAATTAGTACGTAATACTATAGCTAGTATGTAATACTAGCTTCTGCCCGCGGCTTCGCCCGCATGGAGGTCGGTATCGCCACCAAGTCTATTTTAATAAAAAAACTTGCCACTCCACTCACTACTCCACTCCCCACTCTAACTCTTCACTCCACTGGTCTCCACTCGTCTAACCAAAACCTTTCTAATAAAAAAACCCCATCGAAAGCCGATAATCGCGATGGACGTAAAAACTACTCAATGTATTTTGATGAGGTTTTTTTATTAGAAAGGTCTTGCTTAGACTTAAAATTTACCGTATGTTTGGTTGTAATTGGCTAAGTAGAACTGGAGACATAACCAAAAAATGATAACCTACCTTAAAACGACGCACGGGCGGAGTCGCGGGTATCAGCTTGTATTAAAAATAGCCTTTTTTCCGTGCGGAAATCCTTATGGATACCTACCCTGCGGTCAGCGGGGCAGGTTATGTCGGACTCTTACTGACTAAAACTGCACGCCGTCTAGGGTCTTCTGACGCCAGGATATAAGGAGGCCAACGCTCTGGTGCAGCTGTTACCCAACATGAGGGGGCCGGATAACTCCTGCAGGAGGCTCTATGCGGGGATCATGCGGTCCATGACCCTGTACGGGTACCTGATCTGGGCGGAGGCTCTGAATAGCCGTAACAGGTGTACACTGGAAGCGCCGCAGCGCGTTATGCCTATATTGGTGGCGAAAGGAGGCGCGGGAGCGGGGACTGGACCCGGAGCCTCGAGTAATCGAGGCCGTCCACGCCCAGCTCCGCCGGGATACCGTGGTGGAGTGGAAGGACCGACTTGGGCAAACGCGAGCCTATCGACTATAAAAAAAAAGTACAGTACCTTCCTTAAATTCCATGAAGTGAAATTCACATGTGCTAATCAAATGATTTACCATCTGCTGATGGTGAAGGATTAACATCGTGAACCACATGTCCTAGAAGAAATTCTAAGGACATGTTCGATCCACCAAACCCCATTAGGCCAGCGTGTGTGGATTAAGGTCTAAACCCTCTCAGCTTTCTCGTTAGAGGAGAGGAGACCCGTGCCCAGCAGTGGGACATAAATGAGTTGATATTATTATGTTGTCCAGAAGTATGAACTATAAATCGTACCAAGTTTGATCAAAATCCCTCCAGTAGTTTTTTATCCATGCGTGCACATACAGATAGACAGACAGACAGAAAGACAAAAAAATTACTGATTGGATTTTACCATTGGTATTGATCACCAATCATCCCCGAATATTTGTTTTGTGAATATTTCAATGTATAAGAATTTACCTCTCTACAGTTTTATTGACGTAACCTACGACAAACTTATTATTTGCGGTTGTTACAGTAATCGGGTCTACGGATCGAACCGCAAAATTAAGTTTGTTTTTTATTGTATATATTATCGGTCAAGTTAATGATGGTGTGAAGCTAGCTGATAGCATGGTTAATATAATAACAACATTCAAATATGCGTTTTTAGATTACACGTTGTTACAGAATGCGTTGAAGATATAAACGTTCACTGCTCGTTCCCCGTAGGTGTTAGCGTGATAATAAGTAGCCTATGTGTTGACCCGACTTCCTAATAATTATCTTGCCAAATTTGATGTAAATCCATGCAGTACTTTTTGAGTTTATCCCGGACATACATACAGACAAACAGACAAAAATTCTAAAAACTATATTTTTGGCTTCGGTATCGATTGTAGATCACACCCCAAGTATTCTTTTAAAAAAATATTCAATGTACAGTTTTGACTTTCCTATCATTTTATTATATGTATAGATACTAGCTGCGCCCCATGGTTTTACTTGGTTCTGTTCTACCGCGCCGCAACGCCACATCAGCGACTTTTTTTCTTATTGCTCGACACCTTCGGACTCCTAGCGGCATATTATGTAACCTACTAGCTGTTTCCTGCGGCTTCGCCCATGTCATACTTTGTCCCCGTGATACCATGGAACCCATATCTACATGAACGTATTTATTTGCATTTGAAGATTTTTAACTATTGAGTTAGAGAGTTAGATTTAAAACGTACGTAGACCCATAAATTAACACATAATTTAACACATTATTTCTTCTACTAACTTTTAAACTGAAGTAGGTACTTTCACGTTCCATAATACTAAAATGATCTGTATACGATAATCTACAATAATCTAAGTCTGATATACGATAATGATGAACGTCAAATCATTTTAGTACTTACATTATTCTTCTTTTTTAAAAATCTTCAAAGTCCCAGGATCTTCAAACTCATTACGCCAAATTTCAAGATTCACTCTTAAAATGTACAGAAATATCCATAATGTCGAATAACAAATATTCAGACCATGTTTTACGGGTAAGATATTCCCCAATGTATTTCTGTTGCCACAATTCACCCAGTGACATTATAATTGAATTGCGTCTGAGCTCTCCATCGTCAGTGCCCATACATCATCAAAGGCCACACATGAATACAATACGTGATTCCTCAAGACAATCTCCGTGAAAATACATAACAATTTTACCAACGAATAAAAAATCTACGAGCAGTCATGTCCTTTTTTCAATTTATATTATCAATAAAATTCTTTCACACAAATGGTAGCCATTTGTTAGTCAGGCTGGGCGCGGCCAACCGCTGTCGCTCGTTGACATTCAATGTTGATTCAAATGCGTACACGTCCCGACAATCGGGTACCGTACTTATACACGCGCAATTTATTCTAATATTGTTAAAGTATTATAAAAATGTTCTGTTTACAGGTACGTACGGAATAAAGGAGGCAAATCGCAACTGATAGGTAACGGTTGCTGAATAAGGTAAGTATATAGATGATTTAATATTAGATTACTTATAATTTACAGTACTAAACTTGGATCACTCATAAAAAAAATATCAGGGTAGTACAAAGTCAAGAGAATAGTACGATGAATATAAGGTAACGTTGAATAGGAATGTTAATAAAATAACCTGAAAAGACCATACAAATCATACAATCTGGTCACGTGAATCGTCGATCAGTCGTTTAGCAAATTCATTCTAAACAAAACGTAATCCCTTCTAAACAATGACCCTAATGAGTACCCAAACGTTTCAAAAATATAAATACCCACGAGATTAGTAGGTATATATTGCTTACGTTTAGTATTTTACCTGAAGGTATTAGTAGTGTCAAAAGAGCCAGTGATCTTTTGAAGTCATCACATCGATCTACCTAGCAATATTTCTGGCAGCAATAACAAACCGTCTGATCCCCTTCATGTAATAAGTTTATTAGGTTTACGGATGGCTTAAATGGGCAGGGACAGGTTAAATTGACATGTCGATATATAAAAATACATTACAACTGTATATAAAAGTTATAGTGTGCTAATGACGATATACAAGTTTCAATTCAAAACCTGGATTAGTTTAAATCTCGAATCTCGAAACATTGAATAACTTTCAATACATACATTTTTAAACTGAATAGTAGGTATCGGAAGTTTGAAACTGAAAATAGAAATATTGTAAAATTGATGGGCTAACCGCTGACTTCGACGGTAGACTGAAACTCTCGCATTTAGCTTTTAATATCCAATGAAAAATTATGATTGAAACGCTTAGTACAAACTCCTTTTATTTCTTTGAAACAAGTCTTCAGACTAATTTATGAATTTTGATTTTGTATTTTAATAAGTTTCAATCAATGTCATAGACTGTTTGTCAGTTTTAATCTTTAGAAATTAACTTCCATACAATGTTTTTCCACTTGACAGACAGGTGAAGGACAAGTTCGTCTAATTGTTTGCTTATTAAAAAAAATGAGTCAAATAATCCGACATTATTTTGTCGACTATAATCTACTGTACCTATATCAATTTAAATAATTGCTGACTGTATCACTTCATTTAATTGAAGGCGGTGATACTGAGGGAATGTTACTAGAAGTTTGAAATAAGTAGGTCATATTTTTCTTCACACGTCAATAATATGTCAGATTGTATAAAAATAGAGCATAGCGAGATCTTTATAAGATTAGAACCAGTCACGTCTTTTTCCTAATGGTGTAGGCAGATACCACATGTTTCCGTTTGCTACGATCCTGGCATTCGCTTCGTTTTATTAACCGACTTCAGAAAAGGACGCAGTTATTCAAGTTTACTTTTGTAAATATTTGTTACTTCAGAAGTTTCGACTGGGTGAACCGAAAGCTACCATGATCTTTACACGTATTCAAGACCAATGGTGATTCACATGGATTACCGTCCGTAGAAGAAGTTTTAAATCATCATGACGTATATATAATAAACCGCGGTAGCCTAGTGGTTTGGATAATGGACTGTTGAGACGAAGTCTCGGGTTCGATCCCAGGTTCACTATGGCACACACCAATGACTTTTCGATGCTTTTCGAAGTTATGTGTGTATTTATCGCAGGTTTATTAGTGCCTCGGAGAGCACGTTAAGCCGTCGGTCCCGGTTGCCATACAAACATCTATGGTAGTCGTTACGGGTAGTTGGAGCCCTCAAAAGTCCAACCAGTGTAACTTGGAACTTCGATATCGCCATTGGTTGTGGAGGTCAGATGGCAGTCGCTCCACGTAAAATATCGAAGTTCAGCCGCATCACAGTTAGACTGGAAAGCCGACCCCAACTGAGTTGGGAAAAGGTTCAGAGAATGATGATGATGATGATGATGATGACGTCCCGGTTATATTCTAATGTAGTTTGGAGCTCGGAGTACAATTACTTACTCTTCTCTTGACCGTATTTAGCTTTTGTCGGCTGCCATCTGACATCTTCACCTGGAGGGGCAAGTACGCGTTATGTTGTTGTGTACCGGCTTGAAGGCGAAGTTAGCTTGTACCTCGAAGAGACCGAGAGGTTTAGTTGCCAAACGCCCATGAATCCAAAAGCTACTTTTAATTCAGAACGTGTTTATTCAAATCGAGGTCAAAAAACCGTTTACCATCATCGGTTAATTCATATGCACATTCGATGTGAAGTCAGTGAAGAAAAATAAATCTCACAAAGTTATCCTACAAAATTCATAATGGCTCAACACTGTGGACGCACTAAAATTAATGAGTGAATACGTTTCAATTGAGTTAATTAGAAGCAGCATTCAACTTTTCAAGATAAGTCGGTCACCATGTACTTAAATACTACTAATTATAAACGCGAAAGTTTGTAAGTATGGAAGTATGGATATTTGTCACTCTTTCACGCATAAACCGTTGAATGAACCTGGCTGATATTTGGGAGGTACAGAACAATACCGTCCCGAACTCAGCGGTTCAGTTTTCCCTTTCTTTGACACGCGATAAAGAACTGGTGTGCTCTACCCGCACACGGTTTCTTTGTTCTTACAATCCCGGGTTCTAAAAGCGGGGCGTGAAAAGACCTCTATCTAGGCAGTCAATGTATGGACCACTATTTTAGGACGGATGGTAGGTATCTGGAATGGTGGCCCATATCTTCGGTCCTAGCTTCTCACCATCCAGCTGTTAAAAGTCAATTGAAGGCCTACATAATTATAAAAAAAGAAAACAATTACAGTCTGGAATAACCCTGAAATAGACTCCCATGGGAAGCGGGAAAGGGAAAAGAATAGAACGGGCAAAAACTAGTGTTTAATAATGGTGCATTATTATGTTACAGAGATTTTCAATTATTCAGATTCGTACTCATTAGTTAAGCCTTGCACAATCAGGTGAATTAGGAACACTAAATCTGCTGCCTAATTAATCATTCACTTTGATCCTACTCCGACGTAGTTATTACTTAGGCTCAATTTGCATTGCTGCGGAAGAGAGGCTGAAAGACTTTACAATTTAACAAAATTATGTTTACATTTTGAACTTTATGTCTACTAAGTAAGGTTTAATTAGGTACTTAATTGATAAAAGTGGTGGCTATCCTTCCGGTACAATTAGGCGAGTTTTTGATATGGGGGTTTTATACTGCTGACTACTTTTACGGCAATTATAACCGCGCATACAAATTTATTATATATGTATACTTATATGCTTAAATGGTGTACAGCTCGTGGTTGCGAGCCTTTTCTAATGGATTGGTTCATTTTGGCTTTGGAGGGAATGCCGTCTGACTGGCCTTCCAACCCCGAGAGCAGGTGTGCCAACTTACGGGGGAGGTTTTAATAGAACCTCTTATACTTCCTTCTTCTTCCCTATCCTTCTAAAATACTCTCTATAAAATAAATATTACAAATCAAGCCTCAATTTTCAGCTGTCAATAAATCTGCCAATACGTCAGTTCATGTAGTCCTGCCGTCATTAGGATCCTGACAAAGTCAATACACATTAATATAATAAATAAAACATGGAAGTCCAAATATTCAGTGAAGTAGGTATTCTTGTAAGGTAAGAACGAACTCATAAATCAAAACTGAGAATATACGTATAGGTATTTGGTGACCTAGTTATCGTTACTTTGTATATTTAAGACTAATGTAGTAATGTATTTGTTTATGAGGATGCAGGTGTTAGAAACTGGTTCATAAAACATTATTGGAAATAAACTTTCCCACACATTAGTTCATTTGGAAGGAAATGTTGTAATTATTAGCGGATGCTGGTGTAGAGTAATAAATGTACTAGTTGCGCCCCGTGGTTTAGCGTGCGTTCTATTTTTTGAGATTGAGTTCTTTGTACAATAAAGTATTAGGTATCTATACTACTAAGTACTACATGTTAATGCCGAATTAATCCATTTTGAGTTTCACTAAAATACGTCCAGTCGATTCAATGTTAACACTAACAATGGTCTTGAACAAACTTGCACTGAAAAATTTTGTAATGTTATATTAATTCATTTAGTGCTCATTAGGTATCAACTAACATACGTCTGAATAATAAAAAATATTTTCTACGTACCTACCTACCTAATTTATATTATGAAAAATTTATAAGACATTAGAACCTAAATGAGTGGATATTTATAATATTTATTCATATCATAATATCATTATGTCATTTTTTTGTTCAATTATTATAGTGATATAAATTTTTTTTATGTCCAAATTCCGAAAAATTACAGAGGTTCTCAGTGCGTTGAAGATTCCTTTTGTAGATACGAATAACATAGAAATAAACTTTTTGTACACTAATTAAAATATGCATAAATATACTATTTATTTGATATAGTTATATATCAATTTGTATTTCTATGTATAATCAGTATGTATTTACAAAAAAAAAGTATATAAGTATGTTTATCAGCATTCTAGAACCCATAACCCAAGCTAGTTAAACTAAGCTTACTTTGGGTCTAGGGAGCGATGTGTAGAATGTCGTAGAATATTTAATTTATTTAATTATTATTATTTATCGCTTTGTTAATTCGTTATAATCATTTGTATTAAGTTACTTCTGAGGGCGACTGTACCATTATAATAACGGTTGAATACCATTAGTCCCATAAAGTTTCTCTCATCGTTACGTATTCCATTGAATTCTAACGTACCCCAGTGGGTCACTCAGGATACGACTGATAAGATTGAAATGACGAACGTTGTACCTATTCTACTTTTGTTTGTTTCTACGTGTCTTGTAAGACACTATCCAGTATTCTGTGTTCTATCTATACTATACCATTATCGATGATCTTAAACTAATATTATAAAGAGATAGGCTGAATTTTGTGTGTTTGTTTATATTTTTGGGATAATTGGAAAAAAATATTTTACTGTTTCAAAGAGGATTTATCCCTGATGGACGTAGGCGATATAATTATGTGTGGTATTGAATTACAATGACTTGAGTCAAAACTTATATATACGGCAGCGAAGCAAGAGTGGGTTACGGGTAGTTAGTAACTTATATTTCATTACGCACGACGTTGTATATACGCCCTAATTGTGCTTTATTTAATTGGGTTGTATAAGGGTAAGCGACAGATTAACGAATTTTATAAGTTCCAAACACAGAACTTTTATTATGAGAAGATAAGAAATATCACGCCTTGACTCAACTTCAATTTTTCAATTCAAAAACAGAACAATAGCAAATTTAAAAATAAATGGCATTCCATTACCAGTCGCTCGTACGCTTGGCACACGCATTTTCTTAGTTTGAGAATTAAGACATAATCCTACTTGCTAGCCTTAAAAATTTCTAATTACTAAAACATTTTATATAACTCTTATGCATGCTGATTTCTTAGTGATGTTTTTTTACCGTTAAATCAAGTGTCGTTAAAAAAAAGGGTTTAGGACGGCATTTTAATCATCATCGTCTAAACGTTATTCCTGGGTTACATCCGAGGCTCTCACATAAGAGTCCGGGGTCCGTTCACTCATTTTTCTCTTTTGGGTTTGACATTGGACGATTTTTATGGGAGCTACTGCTGCCTGTCCATCCAACGAAAACAAGAAAGCCAGTGCCAGAGTTAATCGGCAGATGAGACCAGTCAGAGTTTTGGCTCCGAAGATCGTGGTGGAACCTCAAAAGCACTCTTAGGAGTACACTTTGATTTATTAACTTTTGCTTTCTAGGTATTATACTTTTTTAACTTATGAACTTTCGTTGTTATTATTACTATCAATATGTAATGAACAGTGTCTATTTGCCGAGTGTCCAATGTTGATTTAAGTTGTTAGTTGTGTCATTTTGAAAAATATAATGTTGAATTCGTGACGATCTGTTTACTGACATTTGCGCCTACAGGTTGTTTTTATTTTGTATATAAAGAAAAAAAAAATTTTATACTACCAAAGTAATAATATATAATGGACGCTGAGGACTCATTTAGTCACTCTGGAATTGTAAGACGTTGGTTTTATTTAAAATAAAAAGAAACACGGACATTATAAGGTTTCACTACAACATAAAATATAACATTTATTTAGAATTGAACCTGTTCTGATTATAAATTCATTATATGTTTCAATGCCACAGTTTACTAGTGCAAAGTTACACTATCGACTCAAAATAAAAGCATAGGTTCTGTGTGTATATAGAAGCAGCCTATATATGAAATAAAATAGATGACAAATAAAGAAATTACGGACGCGCACGAAGCAGTAGTCGGATAGGATATGAAAACCGGAAATCCCAACAATACCGTTCGAACATGTATTTAGACAGACGCTGTAATCCTCGGTTATTGGGAACTTGCATACAATAGATACGTAGTCGGAACGGAATTGAATGAAACATCTAAGTGGAGTAAATCAGCCTCATTTGTGCCATCAATGGGAATATTGACAAAAAAAGCTGGGCCAGTTGTACTATCTGTATGTGTAAGTGGTCCGATAAAGGATTTCCGTTATGACATTTGAGATTTGAGATACATTAATAAACACCAGTGGCGTAATGGTAAGTCTTTCGATAGTAAGGTTGATAGGTCGACGACCCCTTGGGTTATTTGTACCCTATTCTCATTAAATATACAACCCGTGGAAAAGTGCCCGGTTGGCGGAAGTTGGCGGAAAGTGGGTGTTAAATAAACTGTTCGTCTTTATATATTCCTGAGGGATTTACCGGCCTATGGAGGGACTAAACACGTTTTGGAAATGGCGTGCCTGTCCCACAATAAACTAGGATGTGAGTGATGTATTTGTTGACTATTTTACCAAAGACATTGTTACCCCACAGAACGCGACTTGACCCCAATGATCTTGGTGGTCCTCTATACACCTAAAGTAAACATGTTTGTCCTAATATAAATAGATCAAAATAATAGTCCGCTGTGTTTTTTGCCGGTGTCTTTTGACCGCGTTTTGAACTGGTGGTCCGTTTGCCAAACTTTGTTTTGTAAGGGTAGATTTAACGGTCAAAAAATATGTGAATTTTTTTCTCATGCACGCTTCCCATGGAGTTTCCATTCCAGGGATATTTCAGCCAGATCCGTTCACTCATGTGAGTGTGATTGAGTAACAAACATTTTCTCAAATTTCCACATTTTCTAATTCTAGTAGGATATTTTTAATAATAGGAAATCTAGCACACATGCCCGTAGTGGCTAATAGAAATGAGGGGCTAATGACCATACTCCAAACAAGCACTCCAGTTAAGGGATATAAGACTATTAGTACATATGGATGGACAGCTCTGTGAGATTTAATCGGCATCGTTACGATTGAACACCTGTGGTGGCGTTTGTTCCATACAGACATATTGTTCTGTATTCTCCCTGAATAATGAAGCCAGAGTAATAATTATTATTGCTACCATTATTTTATCAGACACACATGTTATCTTACTCTAGTATAAACAGTCGTAGCTGCACTTATTTCTCTCTTAATCTTATAGATTGCTCTTTCTAGCATTTAAAAGAGGGTAGATAATGTGTTATAAAGCTGTTTTCTTTTTAATGCCCACTCTACCAGGATTAACAAGTGTTTGCTGCAAGTACTTAGCAACCTGATGGTATAACTGTATCTATACTTAGAATATTTATAGATATCAATTGTGTTTCATATCTTCTCTATTTTTGCTAAGTGACGTGCGAAGACATACCTGTATCATCATCGTCTATGAGCCTTTTACTCATCATCATCCCTTTTTTTGGTCTTTCTTTGTTTTTTTTTTGGTTGTGTCATGATTGCATCTGAGACCTACCACCTCGGTGCTAGGTTTTTCTGTTTTTGCTACGAGTCTTTTCCTATTCCATTCATCAGATGGGGTTGGCTTCCCGTGAATTATTGAGAATTCGTACGATTTTTTTTTATATAGGACACGTCAAAATGACTCCATTTTGATTTTGGAAAGCTACTATTAGTTTATAGTTTCATCTAACATCTTCTAGCCCGCACTTGGTAGAGATAATTTTGTTTCAAAAAGTTGTTACGCTTACTTTCTGCGAAACCTAAATTGAGCCTAATACTGCCAACTTTGCCATCAACGATGGCGGCGCGCGGTCTGGTTGTTAATTTCGATTCCCAGCCATTTGACTATTTAAAGCAAAAACTTTAACCCACATTATTAATGTGTTTTAGGTTAAAAATGAATCCAAAAAGAAAAAGAGAACCATTTTTAAGTTTAAAGGGAAACATGTGAGTAAATCTGCATATCTGTTAGTTTGCAATCTATAGATATTTTCAAAGGTTTATGCTGTTTTGTTAAACAGTGAGGTTTTATTCCGTTCACATTAAAAGTGCAGGACAGGAATATAATAATAATTTCTGAGTCGTTTTCTGTGTCTGAATTTCATTTGTGCTGGTACATAACAATTAGGTACATTCAGCGGTAAAAGTTGATCACCATATCCAAAGATGTCCTAAGGAAGTGATTCTACAGAGCGTGCGAAGTAATTAGTTGCAACAAAATTTCAAAAGTAGGTGATGAGTACAAAGTCACTTTGACGTTCAAAATTGCGTGAAAATATGAAAGTATTAGTTAGAGTAGGTACTAATATGATCATTAGTTTTGACGCTGACTGTACGAATACTTTATAATAACATAATAATTACGATTAGTAAAATAACAGTATTTCAACCTAGGTAAACTATACTTAATTACAGTCTTCCGTGAAACGAACTGAATGATTAATAAACGAGTATTTAATTCCTATAACTGTATACTCTAGGGCCGTTATACTATACTAATAACACCATTAATTTAGTAGTAAAGTCGTTTACGTACAGGATACTAGGTTTCTGTATAATAGGTAGGCATAAGACACGATTTATGTAACACCTATTACTGTAAGTCCTTTAACTCGCTTTAAACTTCTTGTATTAATTTTGAATAACATTATTGACACTTTGTTTTTATCAATAATGTTATTTTTTGTAATAATTATTGACATTAAAATAAGTACTAATTCTATGATACATAAATTATGATTTGAACTATTATAACAATGATTTTGAATGTTTTTTTTTTACGCCTGTGTGCATAAAACATGTTGAAACTGTAAAATTATGTTGTAATATCATTAGCTATGTAACACATGTTTTATACAAAAAATAAATGAATTGAATCTCGCGTGAAATGCACCTGATGTGGAATGGGTCCAAACAAAGTGTTACCTATCGGATTTAATATTTTTCTATTACAAAAATGCTATTAAACTATGATATAATAATTATATAATAATTTAAAAATGGTAACGTGATACCATTAACTAGGTACACAAAGATATAAACCAGTACTCTATGTTTTATAAAAAAAACCTGGAAGGAAAGGACCTTCCTTTTCAACAGCACGTCATTATATGATTTGTAGAAATTATTCAAATTCAAATCCACCATGTAGGCAACAATTTATTTATGAATAAAATATTATTTCAATTTAAACAAGGGTGTACGTACGATAAGGCTGAATATTCGTACAATTTGGAACGGCCTAATAGACGAAATACTTAGCAATTACATTAAAATTTAAGGTTATTATTATCCTCTATGACAAAAAATAGTCAAAACGAGCACTTTTTATGTGCTGTAGGTGAGAGGTAAGAGGAAACGGTGATGTCACAATGGAGAAATCAGATCTATTCTTTAGTCAATGAAAACGGTAGCCAAAATGGGGGTGTCCATACGCGTCTGCCTATCTTACGCTTAGGTTAGTCCAGTAGTCGCTGTGTTGGTCCCTTGTCCGTCTCTCCACGATGGTTCGTAGGTATGCGAAGGGGATTGGTATGATGGGCTCGGGTCCCACTGCGGTCATCTCAGACCCTCTTCTCGCGAGTTCGTCTGCTGCATCATTGCCTCGCGAGCCGCTGTGTCCCTTAATCCATTGTAAGATTACGTTATTCGTGCTGCCTATCTGGTTCAGCCTGTAGTGGCACTCCAGTATCAGTCCTGAGTTTATGATATGGCTGTTCAACGCTTGTAGCACGGCCATACTGTCCGAGAGTATTCTTATTGAGTGACCCTTCACCTTCCTGGCCGTAACTGCTGAGGCTGCCAGGGTAATCCCCATGCATTCTGCTTGGAATACGGTGTTGTGGGTCCCTAATGGTCTTGAGATGGCGATATTTAGGTCTTCAGAGAAGACTCCGGCGCCAGTACCTCTGTCGGTCTTGGATCCGTCCGTGAAGATACGCATCTCCGTTAGGCATAATGCCTCGCATCGGTAGTCTTCATAGAGCTGGATTTTGTACTTCTTGTCGAAGATGTACTGTTTTGGTACTCGGTCGTTTATTGCTCCTATTATTGGCACCTCCTTTATGAGGTTTGAGAGCAGTAGTGTGTGTTGTGTGTGCCCTTCGCTCCACAAGTTGAGTGCACTTAGGCGTATAGCAGCAGCTGTCGCTTCCTGTCTGATGAACAGGTCCAAAGGTGGGAGCCCAAGCATGGCTTCCCTTGCCACCGTAGGGGTGGTTTTCATGCATCCGGTGGTTGCCATGCAGGCCAGTCTTTGGGTTTTTTGTAGTTTAGCCGATGCTGTGCTGTTTACAGTTCTTGGCTACCACACTATAGCGCCATACGCTATCATGGGGCGGATCACTGTTTCGTAAATCCATAGGATGATTTTTGGTGTAAGCCCCCACTTTTTGCCGATCATCCTTCTGCATTGCCAGAAGGTTATTGCGGCCTTTTCTAGTTTATTGTCTAGGTGACTGTTCCATTTCAGCTTGCTGTCTAGAATAACACCAAGATATTTGACTTCTTTTGACAGCTGGAGTTCAGTATTAAAGAGTTTGGGTAGTCGGTATTCACCTAAGACCCTTTTGTTCGTAAACATAACTAACTCTGTTTTGGTCGGATTAACCGATAGGTCAAATTCTCCACACCATCTTTCCACGGTGCGTATGGCCTGTTGCGTAAGGTTGCATACTGTTCCCGCCACATTTCCTGAGATAAGGATAGTTAGGTCGTCTGCATACCCTATTGTATAGTCCCTGTTTTTGTTCAGCCTTGTAATCAGGTCATCTATAACTAGATTCCATAGGAGGGGAGATATAACTCCCCCCTGGGGGCAGCCCTTGACTATCAGGGCCCTCTGATTTTTATCCCCAAGGCGTACTACTCTTTTGCTGAGCATGTTTGTTATCCACTCTGCTAGTACTGGTTCCGCTCCATGTTTTGCTAGGGCAGCTTTGATACTAGTGTTGTCGAAAGCTCCTTCAATGTCTATGAACGTGCCTAAGCAGATGCTTTGGTGTTCCAGCGCCTCTTCTATACGGCTGACTACCAGATGGAGGGCTGATTCCGTAGACTTGCCGGAGCTGTATGCATGCTGATTTGCGTGTAGGGGTATCCGTCTTAAAGGACCATCTCTCAGCTCCCTCTCACATAGGCGTTCCATGGTTTTTAACATGAAGGAGGTCAGACTGATTGGTCGGTGTGCTTTTGGGTTAGTATAGTCACCCTTTCCTGGCTTCGGGACGAAGATGACGCCTACTTCTCTCCATCCCATCGGCACATATCTATATGCCAGACAAGCTTTATATATACGCACCAGTCTACTTGTGTCTGGTGTGTGACCCCACTGTAACATGGCGGGAATGATCCCGTCGGGGCCAGCCGCCTTGAAAGGGTGAAAACAGCTAAGGGCCCACTGGACTTTTTGCAGGGTAACCACTTTGTCTGCATACTGCCAGTCTTGGTCAGTTGGTGTTATGGTTTCATCTTGCCAGTTGATCTGTGTAGAGAAGACGCATCCTGGAAAGTGAGTTTCTATAAGGACGCGCCTGGACTCTTCTGGTGATGATGTAAGTGAGTTATCTCGTTTTCGGAGGGCGGTCGGTGCCGTCAGGTTCATCTGCGTTAGGACTTTCCTTACCCTGTTTGCTTCTAGGATTCTATGTCTCCACAGAATTTTCGCCAGCCCTGTTTGCTTCGGTATCTGATGCATTTTTTGTAGCTGGATTTAGCTGAGCGATAGTCGTCCCAGTCTTCCTCCGCACAAGTGTTCATGGCCCTGTTGAACGCCTTTCTGACCCGCCCTCGCTTGCGCTCCAGCTCTGGGCCCCACCATGGCTGTCTGCCTGGCTTTTTGGGTTGAAGAGTCAGTGGGCATGCAATTTGGTAGCTGTCTATGATTGATTTGGTTAGGTGATTAACCTGTTCCTCAATCTGTGTTACGTTCTCGAGACTTTGCGGGAAACGCTGTTCTGCGAGTGTGTTCGTAAGGTGTCTCTCAAATTTATGGATCCTCCTTACATATCACACAGATATGTAAGGAGTATAAGATTATGTATGTAAGTACCTACCTATAATATGTAATTATAGATCGCAAGTAAAACAGCGTTGTAGTAAGTTAAAAGCTTCCAAAAAGTAAGTAGGCATACATTCTTTTTAATAAAAGTTAGTCCAGCTTAGTACAAAGCATAATAAATTAGATTTACTATCTCTACCTAACTAATATGTATCTACATTATAGCCTTGCAGCCATTGTTGGTATCACAATACTGTCTCATTGTCTCAATATCGTAATTGAACATATTCTACGTGATCAAATTACTGGCCGATATTCGATATTACGTATCTTTATACGAACAAAACTTTTCAAAATGCAGTTAAAATATATTATTTATCTTGTTTATGGTACCTACACAATGGTTGAAATATGTATTGTTTTTTTTTATAAACACATGCTCGTCGGTATGGCGGGCTAAAACAATTCAATTATACCAGGCTAATTTAAGCACAGCTTGTCATCGGTTAGTTCCCGCCGTTCACTAAAATCACCTTGCCATACTTTTCCGACTATTCATCACCTCAAAGGAGTTTTTTTTGCGATTGATCCGCCCACCAGTACTAGCGCTATGACCGTCTTTATTCTTTTTGTCATTAGGTAATTAGAATCTTCAAGAGTCTATATTTAAACTATTAATCCTTATTGCGATTTTAGGAAGATTTTGACACACATACCTATCCCGATTTTCCCCTAGTGATATTCTGAACATTTTTCGTAGAAATTTTATTCACTCACTCATTGATGGTGTCAAACCCGCGGAGAACTTTGCTGTGAGTTGCGTGTCCGAACAAAAGCCTTTTAATTGGAATATACAACGGGCTATAATACCCCTGTGGTGCAAGTGACCGTCAAAAATAGCTTTCACTCACTCTGCCGGTTACTTTTTTATGTACTCATGCCTGAATACGAGTGTTTAATAGGAGGAAGTCTATTAATATTAGAGATGCCTCGACTGCAAGTTTTACCGAGTAACCGCGTATTACTAAGTTAAATACTTAGTTACTTCACCGAACCAAATAGTCTGGAAAGTAATTCGGATTTACCAACTATAAAAATATTAATAACATAATTTACAAATAAACCGAGTATACTAACACGAGTACACAACTTACAACTCAATGTCGCTAACAATCATCCCTATATCCCTTCATATTAAAAATGTGTACGGTTGCGTATTATCAACTTTCATTACAGCTATCGAGGTGTTTACAGCAGTGGCACAGTTCCATGCTTGGATCAAGTAAATTGGTAATGGGTTTACTAATATTTTACGAGGTGATGTAGGTATTTAATGAAATATGGATGTTATTAGTGTTATTACATAAGTCTGCCTAGTTCCTCGGACATTTACTGGTATGGGTGTGGTTATAACATAATTAAACATTATAATGACTGAATTAGTACACATAACTTAGGTGTTCGACAAAATTTGGACATTAGATAAAATTATTTTTAAACTTTCGTGATTTTTACTGATCGTAAAAATATTGTAAGAATAAATTTCCATAATGATGGGAACGAAACAACCAAACCATAAAAAATAACCTATCTGCAAAAGTTAACTAGAAGAGGGTTTCCATATTTTACGTTGGCGACGTGATCGGAACCTTTATAACATCAGATATTGGTTTAAAAACATAATGGATTATCGATACGAATAATGGTTTTGTAAATAGCAAATTTTGCTAAAATATTCTTCATCTTCTTATTGCAATAGTAACGAAACGGAACCAAATCAGATAAATATCTAATTCTCTGTGAACACTATGCATAGAAAATGATGTTTGTATACAGGTCAAGTAATAGCGTCAAGCGGCTATGCTGAGGTAGATCAGCCCGAATTGAAAAAGCTTAAGTGAAATTTGTTTCGTGACCTTTTTGTAAATCATTCTCTAAGAATTTGAAATGTTTAGAATTTTCTTCTTTTATATTTTTGCAACAATATCATTAAATTTAATCCAACCATAAGTGTTTTTGTGGCTATAAAACTAACTTTAACTATCAGAATGCTCGTAATACCAAGTGATAGTGCCAGTAGGTAATTTAAATATCTCTTGCACAGTAATAGTATAAAATAAGTCAAAGATATTCATAGCTGGAAAACTAAAATAAATTTTGCAAAAGACACATGGGATTGATTCCAGTTGGGGTACACCGCTAAGGGTGAATTTTCGGTTAACGGTTTTCTGTGGCCTTTTCAGTGGCCTGTATATTTCCATACATTTATTTTATTGTGTAACACTAAAGATATACTTATTATTGTTTATGTGACTTCTCGGTTTATTACTATTATTACTATTGTTGCAAATAGGTGTTCAGGATATCGCTCTCGATTTTGTAATGTCTGTGTTGATATTTCTGAAAACGATTTTCATTGGATAGACCATAGCGGTAATCATACCGCATGTATTTTTCTTAGTTATCTACTTATTCTTATTTTTTGAAAAATTAAGTTAGTCAATAAGATTTTTACCGAATAAGGTAGAGTAGGTGGTGAGTAGATTCAAGCTAACTCGGTTAAAAAAGATTTATAAAAAAAAACATTCTTGCTTTTGAATCGGGAAAAAGGAGAAAAATGTAGGTAGTGTTCTGTTTTTTCTGACACTAATAATATTTGTACAAAACAGAAAAATTAATACCTATGGTGTATAAAAACTGAAAAATGAATAGATATAACTACTCTTATCTATAATATCTTTGAATTCCAAGCTTCGGTATATCATAAATTATTTTTCAACTTTATGAAATGGAATTCACAACACTCATCATTAGAATTGATCCTATATCAATTCTAATGATGAGTGCCTATATATTTTATCTATATTAAAAAAAAACTAAATATACCTAGTCGAAGTTGAAACCTTCTTGATTTTTTTTGTATTAACGCAACACGCGCAATTGTTTTTATACATTCATTTGCAATACGTAGGCAACGAAGTGTCACGAAGGTTCTCTTACAAATAAATAAATGCCTCAGTTACAGGACGCTTTCCCGAGGCCTACCCTATTTTTCAACGGACTTACGAGACCTTGTTTGTGGTGAGAGAAAAGCAAACATTCTTTTGAATGGATATAAGTTGAGACTTGCACAGGATAAATTGAATTCCGAATTTAAGGATAATCTGCTTCGGATATCCTGGTAGGGAATTGAGAAAATCGCTCTCCAATATTAAAAAGCAATGTCATTGTAGGTATTTTACTTTTTTATTTATCTGTATTAATTCCTATATGTAGTCATTTTTGTCTAAAGTAAGATACGAGTATGCAGCGGGGTTTAACGTGCATATTGAGAAGTATTTAATCCAACAATTACCTACTTTAGATCCTTTTGGTAAGATTCAAAGTTTTCTAATTGCTTACTTACCTTTTATAGCTAAAGTTGTACAGAAAATTCAGTAACAAAATCTTAATCATAAGGCATTAAAAGTTTTTGAACACTAACTAGATGCTTTTAGCTATAGTCTCCTCAGCTCAGGTGTTTCACAAAATTAGGGATGTAAAGAAGCTTTTGTTTAAGACTGTACCACCCCAATACTGTAGGTACCTACCGTTGATTGCGTTGTAAACAATTATACCAATTACGTCATTAATTATACAAATTACCACTTTAAAATGGATTTCAACGTAATTTGTTCATTACAAACTTAAGACTACAGATGAGACCGTTTTGAACTCTAAGGTAATTTTACCATATGACCCTTGATATCTATTTAATAACTTTTTGTCTAAGAAAAAATAAGACTTACTTACTTAATGAAGAGAGTACTTGTGATGAAATATCAACAAAAAGAATTAAAACTGGCAAATTAGTTCAACATTATGATAATCCTGTGTGGAAAAATTGGCGCCGAAGTTAAAGTTTGATCTTTCACTTCGGCACTATTAAATATTTTACAACAGTTATTTAATTTACGTACATTGTTAATACTATCACTTCAACTATAGTGTAATGAACCGGACGCTTTACTTATTTTTATAAATGCATTAGAAATCAAACGTAATAACTTTGTTCATCGATCCGAAAGTAGACTACGGTCGTTGTAACTCGAACATAAACGTCTAGGAAATTTCGTAAGAATATCGTGGTATTAAGTATGCTGTATTAAAATAACACGATAAGCCCATTATTCTAGTCAAGAAGTTTTAATTCCTTTTTACTTGTTTCACGATTTAATATTTCAGTACATTGTGCTTTCAAATGAAAATGTCACTCCAGCAAAGAAAACTCAGGACCACCATTTTGCGTGGCTAATCTTTTCTCTTCTAACTATTTTTAGGTATATTCTTTTATAAAAATAAATAATGAATATTATTCGACATTCTACAAAACACTATCTAGAGCCAAAGTAACCGTATCATATAACTAGCTTGTGTTATGGATTCTAGAAAGCTGATAATATAATGAGGATTCTAATTGGTTGAAGAAAATAATACGAATATAGTACCTAACTGTAGTTGAAGTAATTGTCCTGTAATTATTTCATGAATTATTAGGTATTGTATACCATGGATAATACAGTACCTATCATGAAAAATAATATGAATAATTTCTCTGATAAAATCAAGAATAGATTAAATCACGGTAGTTATATTAATTTACGCGATAGGTGTAGGTATAGGTATATTATGTATATATGTTTACCCCATGTTGCTGTCCTGGCAACGGAAGCACTTGTTGATTATTGCAATAAATTTATAGTTTGCTAACTGCTATCTATAAATAATAGTTTGCTATTAAAATATTGAGACTTGCTTTCCTTTCGGAATGGTATACCTACACCTGTTTCTCCCAATATGTGCCCAAATTTGATTCAAGAATAGTCTTTAATAGACACTATTCTCGAAATTGTTTTTTTTAATCTATGTAGTTGCACAAAAATTGCTATAAAAGGAGATTTAAATTAAAGTAAATTTAATCTTTACAATCTCTTATTGACAATATTTTACGATCTTCAAAGTTGAATGTTTTAAAATTTTTGATTTGTTGATTAGAAACTCGGGAATTTTTCTTTTCTTCATTTTGGTTCACCCTAAGCTTCGATCGAATTTCATCGATTAAGATGAAATTCGATGATCATTTGAAGCAAAAGTAAATGTCTAAAAATCAGTTTTTGAGAAATTATATTTCTTAATAAAAATGACACCTATTCGACACCTTAATCGGCTCTAATAAAATGTTTTAATGAATCATTTCCAATCAGATTTTTAATTTTAAATCTGTGTAATCATCATCTACTATTGATGCTGACTGTGACTGAAAATGACAGATCCTTGCTAATAGCTTCACTTTGTTTACTTCACTTCCAGTTTTCAGTATCTAATAATTTATTCACTAACCATTAGTATTCATAGCAATTTCCCTTTCAAATGCAATCTTAACGTTTTTGATAAAATAAATCATGTATACTTCGCTTGCCGGACGGCGCCGGTAACTGGGCCTCGAGTTAATGAAAACTCATTTAAGGAAGGGGTCAAGTTATAAACTAAGCCGGCCTCAATCTTTCAGGTACATTTATACGTAAATTTCTTGTGATTAAAACTTATGAATTATATGTTCAAGTAGGTTTCTTATACTTTATTTTTGTTATTGAATTTTATTTCAGGTGATTATTTCTATATTGAATAAACGCCGTAACGAACTTCCGTTTAAGTACCATAACAAAGTTTTCAAGAAGTCGATTTATTTGTAAACTTCAAGTAGGTACTTGTTGTGAAATTTTAAGAATTTCATATTTATTGAAGTATGTACATTATTGTTTTAGTTGTACACCATAATTGCTCATTTGTTGTCCTATAAATGTTCCTTTAAAGGTTTGCTGGAAGAAAACTCCATACTGAGTTAAGCTCGCCTTTGTATATAAAATTATATTAATGGTAATGTTTACTTACTGTTTTCTGTGTGTACAATAAATAATTAAGAATTAAGAATTGCTGAGATTTTTTTCCTTATACTTATCTACAAATTACAAGAATCTCATAGTAATAAAGTGGAACTTTGGATGAAACTAAGAAATCACTATTGTACGATGATGATCACTAATCGAAACGAAATTATTTAAACCATCATAATTCTAAAAGTTTAAATTTGTTTATAATCGATTCATAGTAGTGCTGGGATTATTTTTCGTGGGAAGTACATTGTCTTCGAAGGTCAGTGTGTTGTGAACAATTGTGACACGTATTCAAGAGACTGTTTGCAAGACTGTTGAAGCGAAATCGTGCCATTTGCAATTGTAATTGTAACTGAGTCAGCGTTATTTCTTCCGCAAACTGGGGCTTTACACATATTATATTGTAACATTTCACAAACCTGTTGATTTTAAATTGGATAAGTAATTAACATCTTAAATTTGAATGTTCACTTTACGCCCGATAAGCATAATAAGATATCATATAGGTACCTACATAAAATATATTTATATAATGTTGTACCACTCATTTTGTCGTATTCGAATGCCGTGCTTCAATTTATTTATTTATTGTTTATTGTAAATATTAAAAAGAAGGTTCCTATACCAAATATTCACATTTTGAAATGTGCTATTAGGTATCTACCGTAATGTAACCTAATAATCACATACAAATAGAGAACTTGACTTAGGTAATAGTTTGTTTACGGCAGTTAATTTAAAATATGCCGTTAATTATAACATAAAGTTTATGTTAGTTTGAAACCAAGGTGGCGTGGGTGTTGAATGCTAAGCGTGTATTAGGACCCTGTGGCTCACTCAAAACTCCCCAGTAGCAGGCAGGCATCGGCGCACGCGACGGCGCGACCTCGTGTCATTGACCGCTACGTCGCTTGCGCCCGCGCCAGTGCCGTTGTTGCTTCCACGAATGGGTGTCATTCTAAGGTTGTCAATGTTCCACTTCGATTGAGCATCCGCTACAGCACCTTCAACAGAAAATAGGACGAAATTAATAAGAAATGTAACTGTATACTCACGTAATTGTGTTCAAATACTGACGTCACATACCTATTTAACTCTTAGGACTATTCATATTTATTTTGTGGAGTTTAAGATTTTTAAGATATATAATAGGTTGTATAACTTGGAACCTTCTTTCATTCAAACTTGGCTTAATAGTATTGGAAGTAAGTATCTACTCAGTACTCTTTAATCGTTTTTTTCCTACTTCACGTCATTCCTCTTTGAGACGTGTTACAAGAAATTGAAACTTCCTCTTATAAACTTATTAAAATTTCACTCCTTCAGCAATCAAATAACCTGAGTCTTGACATCTTTTAAAACTCTTGGGCGTTAATTAAATTTTACTGCAATTTAAATTTTTGCAGAAATGTTTATATACTTATTACATGCTGTTTCAAAAATAAATACTTCGATACTTAAATGCTACCTAACTTACGTAAATCTAGTTTTGAAAGCGTCCATAATCGCTTGGAAATGGTATGTAAATGCATGGTAGAGTTATAACACTTATAACTTACCATAACAATCACGATATTATGATTTAAAAAATCTATGTGAAATAATCATAAACAGTGAAGAATTATGCCGACAACCCTAGCTAAAACCGTTTAGATATGCGCCGAGTCAAAGAAAGAGACAGCTTTCAATATTTTCCAAGTATTGAAAGGGATAGCAACAATCCAGTTGTGATAGAAAAAGAGACCTCAGTTTGAGAAAAAGTATATCCACTAATTCTAAACAGGTTGTATTTTATGGCAAGAGCCACAAAGTTTTTCAAATTTAGACCAAAGCTATATACGACAAATCGTAGAGCTTTCAAATGGCCTAAAAACTTGTGACTTAAAACGGATCTAAGTCTTATACCTATGCTTAATCGATCTCGTATTGATGCAAAAGTTTCGGCAATCTGACCTTCAATATCGTGATCTACTTATAGTACAAATATCAGATTACAACGTAATTCCAAGAAATCTTTTGATGAATAAGTATATGGTTACCTAATGTGTCAGATTCTCAGAAAAAAAAAATGAGGGAAAAAATCAATTCGATTTTATAAACGTATAAGACTAAATTAATGTACCTATTTAAATGCCAGTGGTATCAGTCTTAGAAAATTGGGCAATTGACTGGTTAAAAAAATATTTTGATGCGTTTATAAAGTTCGCGTCTTTTTCCTTATACCTTAATACGTATTTGTAAAACTGACTACCTACTGCCTGCATTCTACCCATGAAGCTATAGATAAACATGGAGGCCAAACCGGGAAGAACAGTTTGATCCAAATACCTCCATGTCTCTATCTCACTCTCTGTGGACCAACTTCTCTTTCGTGTATTTGTACAATGTAGCTATCTTCTTATTAGTATCTCCTAGTAAATTATAGAAATAGACCATACTAACCAAAAATGCAAGTAAAATGATTTATAAATAACTCTATAGTTCGACTACGATTATTAATGTGGAAATTGAAAAATTATATGCCATTTATTATGCATGATTGGGTTGTTGAATCAGTGAATTAAATTCCCATTGTCTATGGATTCAGTTCGTAATGTGGCAACATTGGTACTACATGTCAACTATCAATAAACAATATGGCGGTTGTTTATTATTGTTTTGGTTTTTAACATATTTAAAGTTAATTATAAGTATAAACTCAAAAAATGGTGCAAAATTGTATAGTGCGTGGTTGCGGTAGTACGTGGCGTCAAGGATGTGATATAAAATTTCACGCGTAAGTGTTTAAACTTGTTTAAATGGTGATTTCTTGCTTAGAAGGTTATCATTCTTAGAAAGAGAAGTCGGCCCACAGAGAGCAAGATAGTAAATACAGACTGAGCTTCAAGTAGGTATTGGAAGTGAGGCCTCCATGTTTATCTATAGCTTCATGATTCTACCTAGGACAACAGATAGACAGACCAAGTGATTTTTGTATTTATAAGCATGGATTTAGAATTTTCAAGGTTTTAATATTTTTTCAAAATTAAAGTAGCCTACGGTTTGTATCTACGTGTTGGATGGGAAATAGACAGAAAAAGAGACAGACGACATTGATTAAAATTGTTGTTTGTTATAGTATCGTTCATATTTATATTCGTACGTATTGATTTAAAACCTATATATTATTTTAATAATGGAAACATACACTTCAATTTTATTTATTTGTATAGACGTAGAAATACAGATTCACACCTATATTTTTTAATTTTACGAAATATATCTACTTTTCTATATCACCACGTTTAAAGAAAACATACCCCTTCACTAACCTCTGGCTCTTGTTTTAACGAGATCATGGTTTGGAATAAAATTAGTACAAAAACCTAAAGAATTAAACGACGGTTATGTACCTATAGTCAGCGACAAAAATTAACAATAATTTTCAGATTTTACAATTAGTTTTTAGCAAACTAATTTATTTGTGTACTCAGTGGACTCTATTTAATTGTTTTATATTATTTAAATTTTGATAATATTATTCTGAATCATTCTCAGAAATGAAAATGATCTGTGCAATCATCATTTACTGTTGACGCTGACCTACTTGTGACATTACCATTAACCCTAAAGTTAGTATATAATAATACAGTTAGGTATCAAGTCAGAATTTTAAGTTAAGTTCTGCAGAACGTTTTCATTGAGCATTATTCGCAACCATTTTATTTAAATGTTAATGCTTTATTTAATTAAGCGCTTTGAGGCTTTTAAAACGCGCAGCGGCGGCCTGTCGAGAAACAATTGTTTTTATTACGTTTTTTGAAAACTTTTACTTAAACATCGGGGATGATGTAAAAACATTAGCTTACTAGGTAGCTACATACAAATTGGCTCAGTATAATTTTTCTTTTAATAATTTACAAGCAATTGTTGTCTTAACACTAGGCGTGTGATTTTTTCTGACCACCTTTTAATAGCCACGTATGTGCATGGATTCAGTTTATAGACTGCAGTAAAGGTTTCTCATATTGACTGTCATAAATGTTAAAAGAAGAGTAAGAAGAGTTTAAAGAATAACTCCTCCAGAAGTAGATTTCTACAAATAACTGCGGTGACATTCTAGCGCCATCTAGAGAGCAGCCTTGCAACTACTGATTCTGCATCGTGTGTGAAAGTTCACACACTTAATACTATTATCATATTATAGGTATCCAATTATGACCCTATCGTTGGCAATGCGGTAGGGACTGCTACTATTCTGCATAGGGTCCATTTTCCATTTCAGAGACACCACGAATTAGTCAAATATGCTCTCGGACATACAGTCAGCGTCAATAGTAGATTGCACAGATTTTCAAGTTCAGAATCTGATTGAAAATTTTATTATTTTACTAGCATGCGGCTTCGCCCGCATGGAAATCAGATCCCATTTTCGCTTCCTATGAGGACTATAATCTACCCCTCTACCAAATTTCAGCTAGATCCATTCAGCCACAGTACATAATGAAAAAAAAATAACCAAATATCTTCACAAACTTTATTATGTGTGAATTAGGATATAATATGAGTAGAATTAAAAAATAATTAATAACCCCCGCTAAATAGTTAAACAGTATTTCCATTAAGAATAAAAATTAAGTAGGTAGGTACTTGCCTTCAAAATTCAATTTTTAAATTAGCAAACGATCATTTCGACACTAAACATACATAGCGGTAATTCCATGTCCTACCTACCTGTTTAAAGTTCCGTGGGTAGAAATTCCTTCAGAACCGCATGGTTCACGACCTTTCCAATGTTAAAATGTAAGGTTGATTTCCCTACGGATGGCGAGCGGTGTGATGAACGCACAGCCTGCCCATGCGGCATTTCGAACATACAACTACTGAGGGCCAATTCTCGTAAAAGAAATTGTTCAAAATTCAGCCTCAGCCTAGACTCGATCTCATGTCTATCTCCCACATGTGAAAAAAAGTAATCTTGTAACCAAAAGAATACTTTTTTGTTATTTAGAGATCGAGATGAGAACGAGACTAGACAGAGTCTTCTTTTAACCAAAACTCCAGTCTAATTTCGAATGTCAATCTCCCAAATGTCAAAAATGTATTCCTTTTTGACATTTGGGAGATTGACATTCAAAATTAGACTGGAGTTTAAAAAAAATACTGTTTTTGACATTTATGAGATTGAGACTAGACTGAAACTGAATTTTTGACATAATTAATTTTATACGAGAATCGAACCTCTGGATGCGTGTTACCTTGATTTTATGTGGATTAACTGCGTTCTGAATCGATATCCCTAATCAGTCTTTCGAAACAGAATTCCGGCTGTACATGAAACCCTCCTAAGCCTAGTTATTATAAGCGGGTATCTGCTAAGCTAAACGGAATAAGTTTCACTCAACTTAGTTACCGAGGGCTAATTCTCGTATAAAAAATATGTTCAAAATGAAAACTTTGTGTAGTCTCGATCATAAGTCGATCTTTCAAATGTCAAAAATAGGACCGTTTTGACATCTTTTGACAGTCAAAAAGGTATTCTACCAATTAGGACTGAATTTTGAACATATTTTCTTACGTAAATTGGCACTTGGGTATGATTTGAGGGTATTATTTGCATAATAAAATTTCGGAAAACCGTTTTTAAATTGCAGTAACCATACTTAATTGTTTCACTGAATATCTAATGGGGGCGTGTCTAGTAATAATACCCGCGCGTGACAATCCGTTCATATCAAATCAGTACTGTGTATTCATGAAATTATAATATTTGTGCAGAATACATTTAATTATTGAAGCAATACATTATGAATTTATCCATTTTGGAAAGTAGCTATCAGTCATAATTTTACATTACCAAGGTTATTGCTAAAATAATGGAACGTCCTGCCTGAGTCTGTGTTTCGGGAAATCATCGGGAACCTGGGCGTATTTGATGAGGAGTACCTACTACTACCACTAAAATGCAGAAGTAGGTAAATAAAACAAATAAAAAACAATCAAAGAATAGTTATTTATATTCAGCCATTTTTTCAATGCATTTACTCTCTACATGCCGAGTGAAATACAATAAATTGTGAGATATCTGCGCAATATGTGATTCTGATACAAATACAATATCGTATCTACAGCAACAGTAGACGTACTGTTACGAGTAACTTCCATTTTATTAAAACGTATAGTTTTAATAAAATGGAAGTTACTACTATAAAACTGTATGTAATTAATTATGTCTGTTGTTTCCAAAGTTAATAAGTGGACTGAAAAGCCGAAATAGTTTTATTTTTCTACTAGCTGTGTCTAGATTTAGATTGTTAATTTTTCATTGATGACAAATTTGGGATAACTGGTTTTTTTAAGCCCAAACTTTTTTTAAAATGATATTCACGGTAGTACAATCGATCATAGTATATAGCTGGGGCTTTAACATGACGACTAATGAACAGTTCAGTCTCGTAACAATTGAACTAAGTTGAACTGCTATGATCCATGCTATTAATATGTATTATGACATCCCATACTATGACATACTTAAACTGAAACGCGTTTATGTTTTAATAAGGTTAATGAGCTTTTTTCCCTAGTCAGCTTTTCATCAACTATGTGAGAAAGAGATCACGCTATACAAATCCTATTATAAGGTATTACTTTTATTAATTTTACCGTAAATAAAGATTCAGTTTAGGTTGGTTCCTTTGTGGACATTTGGAACGTGAAACTGAACGAAATAATACATCATGGTATGAGTACGAAACTATTCAGTTTAGGTCTGCAATTGAACTGCTATTAAGAGGACATGTTAAAGACCCTGTGTATACAACACAATGTATATACATATAATAATGTAGTTGTGTAGGTATTATCTACTTTTGAGCTAGCTGAAGTTTCGAACTGGTTGCACTGGCTGTAGTCCCTGGCTGACTTGAATATGTTTGTGGATAACGTTCAGTATGCAAGTTATCGATCGAAAGTTCTTGTACATTATACTGTATTTACTATACTATAGATAGATGCATACTTTTAACATAACTCTAACTAGATATTGTTGTTTTTCTTCCAGTTTGGCGTACGGTTAGTGGCGATGACGAGCAGCATGACGCAAGAGAAGGCGATGACGTCACGATGCAGTGTCGTTTCGCACTGGAACCCTTAGCGGGGGAGTCCCTCACGTACTACTGGGTGAGGAATACCGCTACTGGACACGAGAACGTTGCCATCGGGGACATTCCACTCGAAACAAATTATCAGTAAGTTGAATTTTAATAATTGAGAAATTTATTTCTATTAAGGTTTATTTGTTGAGCATTTAGTTCCTAATGGTACCTATAATTTAATGCCTAGTCTGGAAATGTTTATTTGTCTAAAAAACATGATATACATCGGTTGTAGCGCTAGAAACCACACTAGGATTTACCTTCAAGGATTTCATTTTACAAGAAGACTATTTATTTATTTACATTGCCAATGTTAATATAAAAAATAAATTAAATTAATAACTAAACAAAATAAAATAAATATTTACATGGCGTTATAAAATTCTTCCGAATCATCATGACTGCCCTGAATGGTAATGTGCCCAGAAGGCTGGCAGCATTACCACGCTGAATAGCCATGCTGATTCTTTGTGCAAGATAGAGTCCAGATTTCTGGAATTAGTAAATATGTATTAAGTATCTAATTAAAAATCAAACAAGTGTGCAAAAGGCTTTTACCTAACATCTTAAGAAAACTGAGATCCTTCAACGAACTGAAAGTCTCCCTTGAAAAAAAAACTTTCGATCTCATTCCAACTCCAGTAGAAGTTCTTAAAACATCTACACAATACATATCAAAAATTTTAATGGTCTGTTAAGGTTAAAGGCATACCACAAATTACTTAATTAACTTGGGGAATGACCCACACTTTCCACTCTCTCACTTCTGTTGGTTGACATTCTGGTGACAAATGCTATTATTATTAAGCAAACGATGAGGTTTTGTGAAATTGGGAACACGTATCTCAGGACTATCGAATATCCGATTGTCTGCTGGAAAAAATACGTGACCACTCTAGTGATAGACAGTGATACCTACTACCATACCGACCTACATTACGATCGAGGGCCCAAATTTGAACGCCGGCCATTACACGTCACCCTACCGGCTGGAGAAGCTGGAAGAGTTGACGAGAAAGCTATGTATTAATACCTATAATACATTAATACTAGCTCTTCCCCGCGTTTCAACCGTGGCATATTTGCCGTCCGTGGCCCATTTATTCCAAACATACCCATAATTTATCGAAATTTGGCCGATGTGTTGACATACATGGCTACTGCTCAGGTCTCCTGGGTAGAATCGTGATGTTATATAACTTATAAACCTTTCTCGGAAAACGATCCAACACAAAAATATTTTTTCAATTGTAGTAACTGCGATTACCGCATTCAACCAAACAAAGAAACATACTTATTAGCTACATAATATTAGTATAGGTAGGTATCTAATTACTACACAGACCTACTCAAAAAGTACCTAACTTAGAACTTTTTCAAAAATAAAGCAGTAGTAGTAATTATAACCATAGAATATACAGGAGAGAAAAGTGTATGAAAATCCATTGTTAACGTGCCAAGTGGGAGACAAAAGTATAAATATTTCTGTGTGACAAGTTAATCAAATTAATTCCATTCCTCTTGAACGGCGAACAACTGCCATAATTTTTAAAAGTAATTAATATTCATGGAAAAAAGACGTAGAAAGCTTCCGTAAATGTCATCGGTATGCAATAATATTCATGTTACCTTGTAATGCGAATCAATTGTGTCCATTAAGGTTCCACGTCCGATCCGTACCATGGAGTTCAGGACCATAAGTACCTATTTAATAAAAGTTTTTATGAGTAAAATAATGAAATTTGATATATTAAGCAAGAATATAATATTATAAAACTATTGTTTTTATCAATGTTAAAATAAATTCCGGACGTTCCCAAACTCGGTTTTTTTTTAATTATTTTTTGTACGGGTGCGGTAGCGTCCTCGAACTTTACGTCACTGAGGAGTTGCTGCGGAACCAACAGAGGTGGTTAGGTATGTCGGATTTGGGCGATCTAAAACCACAGAATTATCTATGGTACCTACTTATCTTTACTCATGTGCTAAAACTGCACGTCTAGCTACGACGTTTTGTAATCTTGAACCTATGGATGGAAAGCGTTGAATACGAGGCTGTGTCACAAAAATGGCAGTGGCTAACCATTGTGTGACTGAATTTCGGGATGCAATGTATGCTGTGTTTACCGCGTAGTGGCTGACTAGTGTGAGAGTGTGTGTGCCGAATTGTACGTATAAGCAAGTGGGCTGACTTTAGTGGCATTAGTTGTATTTTTCAATCCGTTCCGTCCGTAGGTTTTTAGGTTCATAAATAAAAGAATCAAACACACAAATAAGAAACAGGCCAAGTACGTAATTTCATGCTCCAGTAGCTACATTCAAAGCTGTAAGACATCGACTAATGCGAAGAAGATATATATTCAACGTTTTGTATGTTTCTTATGGGAACATTAATAATACCAGACCGGATTCAGAGCATTTTTTATTAATAGCTCAAGTGTACTGGTTCGTGTGTCGGCAAATCGTGCACTTGTCCAAGTCAGCTGAACTATAAGACTTTAGTTTCAAGTACTTATGTTATTTGTTGGTTATAAATGAATTATACCTACTTATCTAAACTTTCATCATCATTTAAACTTTTAGCGATTAAGTCTTACCAACCACTTAATATTTTTAATGTTTGCAGTAGGATTTTGGCACTCAGTTATGAGTCACTTTTTTGACTTTTTCGTATTTAACACAAAAAAATGGTTTCATTTATCAAACTTTTTTTATTGTTGTTCCTACAAAAACCAGTCAACTGCGAGTCGGATTCGCGCATTGAGGGTTTTGTACACAACTGGATTAAGAGACAAACTGAACGTTACTGTCACAAACCAGGAGTTCTAAATCTGTTTAACGCCCGATGGTCGCAAGCCAGTCTTAGAGTGGAGATAAACTGAAATCGCCTGAAAATGGTGTAGTTAGACTGATTGCTCAAGGTGGAGGTTTAATTACTGTAATACAGTCTATATCAAGCAATAGAGTGTGATAGGTTAAAATTGATTGATCAAAATGAAATTGTAATTTACCTACCTCCGCGAACTTACTTACCCTAAACGAGGTCTCTCGTAACATCGCCGACACTGAAGTTCAGTGCTTGCCAGCAATTTTTTTAAAAATGGTCCTCATTCCCCACTTCATGTTGTATTGAACATTATTGTTTTCAACTCCATCTCACATCAGTTTATATTGTAAAAAATAAAAGAAGAAACCAAACATTTGAAGTCTAAAGTTGTTACAAAGTTTTTATTTTCGTTACACCGCTTACGGAATCCTTACTCGTTTTATTTTTTCAGTTGTCATTTTGCATAAAGCAAGTAAATTATGGCCTTGTGGTCCCCGCTTAAAACGACCACCCCAACACCTCCCGAGGGTGTTTTAAGAGGTGGCTAAAGGACGGCTAAGATAGGATGGGCAGTAATGTCTACGCTTTATGGTCACCTGAGTTTATTTTTGTCAAGTGGTTTCACTAAATGTTCGTATAACTTTAATAAAGGTTGCTCTCAATTTCGGTTACTAATATTTATGAATATATAACTAGCGCATATGGTTGGTTATGAACCTCTCCTCTCTTAGCAAAGTAAAATCGAATGTGCAGGCCAAGAATTACACCTTAAAAATTAATTCATATTTTTTATAATAATACTTTTTTATACTTAGTAGGTACTTGTAGGTTTAGTAGTACTTGTACTATAAAAAATATTAATTTTATACACTACTGTACCGTATTGTATAAAATTAATATTTTTTAATGTAGGTAACGAAATATTATTACGGTTTCAAAACCGGAACCGTCTATTTGACAGCATTTTGAGATTTATTAACTTCTCTGACGCATAAAGTAAAAGAGCCAGTGAAGATCAGACCTTCCGCGATCTGACAACCAGAGGATAAATAAAATATTATTCGTCTATTAACATACTTATGATCACTTGCCTATCAAAAAGTATTCATTTTTCAGTTTCCATAGCTATTTCGTGAGCTGTTTTTGCAGGCAAGCCATTGATTTTGTAATTTAGTATTCGATCGATGTAGGTACCTACATCGATTTACCGGTTTTGTTTGTTTGAATTATTCAAATAAGTACCTGATTGCTAGGTAGTCATGAATAAAAATAAGTAGGTAAGCCTATCGAGGCATATTCTTTATATTAAACACTAAATATTAGTTGGAATAAAACTTTGCCTGTTATCTAAATAGTGAATGGGTGATAAAAATATTAATATTATTTCAATCTAAGCGCACGACAGTGCACAGGACAAGTTCCAGCAACAGGCCCCGCGCATGCCGTGCACTATTTACACGAACCATTTCGACCCACTTTTGACCCCCTGTAAGTTTAGCTCAGTGTTAAAAATACTCATGAACCCTTTTTGATAGACAAGATAGATAAGTATGTTATTAGACGACAAATATTTGATAAAAATATATATCTGGTTATCAAATCGACGAAGGTCGACCTTCATCGGCTCTTAACCTATAAAGGCGCCTACCGGGTCAACAAAGTTTGTATTAAATTGTGGATTTGACAATTGTTACACTGCGTAATCTAATTTTCGTCTAATAACAAACTGTTTACTGTTGCTTGTTATTGAAGCATTAAAAGCAATGTACCTACTCACAATTATATCAAATTACCCACAGTAGGTATATAACTTCGGAGAGCGAGGTCCATCAAAATATTCGGATGAGTGACATCTCGTTTTACCTACTATCGATTAAAAATAGTTTCAACTTACTTTTGGTAGCAAAACTATTTGTATAGAAGAACTATACTTACCTATGTTAACCATTATATTGGGTGGAGTCTGGTGACATTGTGCTACTTTGCTCGGAGGGGACATAAGATACTGTCCCCAGTGAATACATGGCTTAAGAC
The DNA here is from genome assembly GCA_963576445.1 of Lithosia quadra. NCBI lineage: Eukaryota > Metazoa > Arthropoda > Insecta > Lepidoptera > Erebidae > Lithosia > Lithosia quadra. The sequence continues at coordinate 5,285,305 of OY754880.1, read as the reverse complement.
AAACATTCAGGCCCGTTGGCTAATATGATTACGTACTCGAACACTGTTTCAGTGTAGCAATAATGCAAGTTGAAGCGAATGTACGACCCTTCATGATCTTTCACTTCTACCTGCGGATATTATCCCTTAAGGAATGAAAAGGGATAAAATTCATTTTTGTAAATAGATTGCGGGACGGTTTTTTTGCTACATTAATAAAACAGGCTCTGTACCTTAACCTTAGCTGTGAGCGCTTATTCTTTCGGGATAAAAAGTAGGTGAAGTTCATGCCCACCCAATATCACTTGAGCGGAGGATTTCTGATCAACACTTTTCAAAGCGCGGTCATCATCTCGACAGTCAAGTTTTTCAGTTAACTACAAAGCAGCTGAACTTTGATATGCTCCGTGACGCGACTGTCATCTAACATCCACAACCCACGTGCGATATCAAAATTCCGTAGTTAGACCGGTTGTCGGATTTTTAGGACTCCAACTACCTACCCGTAATGATTGCCATAGATATTTTGTATGCCAATGGAGACCGATGGGTTAGAAAGACGCTGGATTAGGGTGGTCACCCATCCTAAGACTGACTTGGTTAGTGTTACTTAGCTTTACAAGTGCTAAACTACTCAGTTACTGCTTAGCCACGAGCCCCTAACAACTTTTAATAGGCACAATTAAACATACATTGTAACTTGTATACATTGTTGTGTACAGTGGCAAGCTACAAAATAAGTATTGTATATTAAATCTTTATGAGAAAATTAATTTAATAAGGATTAGCCCTATAAAAGTACATTAGCTTGTTAGCCCTTAACGGGAACTACTTACCTACCTACTGTGCCTAAGTACGGTCGCACATTGAAGCCATTGGGGCCATTGGGGAAATAAAAAAAATTGTTGACAGGATTAGAATGAAACATCGTGTATATTTACTTTCTGAGTACGGTCGGACGAAATACAGCAAATTGCAAGCATTATCCTCGTAATTTGATCAGTTTATTGCATATTAAATCTGTGCTTTAAACGTGATCAAAATCTGAATAGGTACAGGTAGTTAACAAGCATCAGTATGCATTATAATAAATAATTATTCGTAACACTACATTATATTAAGTATATTAATACTGTTTGTGCTCTCAAAAGTTGACAAATTGTGATGTGCATCGCCATCCATCGTATGCAAATAAATTAATCGATGATTGAAAGGCAAAAGGCTGTAAGCGACTTTGAATGTTCAAGAGATCAAGATCCGAAAAGACATCGTAAACACTCTACTGAAAAGCGATTCTTGGGAACTGCAATTGTCGCTTAAAGCTTAAGCCTGTCAATCGTCGATACGTATTTATTACCTTACATTAACGTAACTTAGACTAAGTAGGTGATAATATGGTTTAAGTGATCACCTCATCAACTTTTACTAAGTTGTAGGCCTAATATTTTAAAGGTATGACTATGTAGTAATTAAATTAGGGTGAAACTAAGAAGAAGATGATGATGATGATGAATAAATAAATTAATGTGGGAAATGTCTTTGGGAAGGCTTGATCTCATAATCTTTAACCATCACAAAATGAAAAGTAAAACATAAATTGAAAAATGTAAAACGTATGCTCTGAAGATGACAAAAATACTTATGCATAAACTTAATTACTGATTTATTTCAATGTAAGTAATGATCGTTTTTAAATTCGTTAGTGTTAAGCTACTTCTGAGAGCGACTGTATATAATACCACACAATTTCTGGTCCTACAACATAACTCTCGTTCAACTACCGGTGAAAATAGTTGAGAGAGTTGTTATGGTACCCACTTGACGCAACTTCAACAACATTCTTTTAATACGCTGATTTTGTAATCTAAGTGTTAATTAACAGTCATAAGATAGTTTATTATGTAACAATTCAATTGCAGCCGCAAGGCAGAAAGTAGAAAGTGCCAAGAGCCATTGAACACCAATAGCGAAAGTTAAATGGGATACTTTTTCATCACAACACAACATCAAAGGTAAATAGTTAAAAAAATACGTTAGTAAGAAAATACGGGAAAACCTAATTCTCTGGATGACCAATTCTCTGGATGGCCATTTCTATAAACCTAATTCTCTGAATAGTCATTTTCTAAATGGCTTATTATATTATGAAAGCAAAAAATGTATGGCATTGTATACGAGGTATCGTATGTTGTGGGGACAAACTGCTCGTTATGGGAGTCCTTAGGAGAGACCTTATACACAGAACATAATTATACAATATATATTTAGATTTATATATTTACATTTGACCCTCTTTAGTCTCCTTGCTGTCACTGAGAAGCATTTTATTATTACTCTTGTTATCTTGCTGTCGCTACATATTTGATTGTGAATTCTTTGGAATTTAATACGAAATCAATTCTGAATTTAACAACATTGTTCATCATTGACCTACTTTATCGCTTTATTCAATCACAATTATCTCCGTATCACTTTTGTAGAAGGTACCTAATATCGATATTGTCAGTCTGTGTTTCTGTTTGTTTAAATGAGGTAATCTCTGTAACGGCTGGGCCAATTTGGATGTGACTTTCACTGGCAGATGGGTAATATTATAAGGCTATTTATATTCTGGAAATAGCATTAATTGAATAAAATTGATACCTTAATCATTTTATTACACATATGTATTAACCATTGGCACAGCTAGTGTGCCTATCTACGAGTAGGTATAAGCCGGAAAACAGACCATAATTTTCATCTCAAAATAACATCACAACGTATGTAGATAGTAATTTAAACTAAAAACAATGGTCTGTAGTGATTTAAACTATATTGTTATATAGTTATTAAAACTGTTTTGTTTGCCGAAAAAAATAAAATAAATAAAATAAAATAAACGTTAGCCGAGCTCAGACTCGGCAAGGTGAGCTTATCCATCGCTCCTAAGAGTAGAAAATTAAATAGTCATTAGTGAAAAAATGAAAAGCGCAAACGCCAAGTCAATGTCTTGTGCAAAGTAGGTAGGTAATTAACACTGCGCCGTCTAGGTTTGTGAAGAGGGGGTTATTGCAAACTGACCCCCTTTTCTCTTGTCGTTAGTCGCTTCGTTAAAATAAACTAAATATTCTCTCTTAGCTATTATATATCTTGGGGTGGCTGTATAAATTAAACAGCTTTTAACACAGTAAACGTTTTTCTTAGAAATATCACTAAGACCGTATTTCGTTTTAAACTACCTTTTGCTTTTGATAAGTCGAAGTGAAGGCATATTGGCATTACCATTATATATTATAAAACTGAAGAGTTTGTTTGTTTGGTTGAACACGTTAGTCTCAGAAACTACGGATTCGAATTGAAAAAATATATTCGTGTTAGATAGCCTGTTTATCAAGAAAGGTTATAGGATTATATATCATTACGCTACTAACTACCCAGGGGACTACACAACTTTACTTAATCGTTGAATTTCACTAACTGCGTCATTGTGAGAACTATTAGCGAAAGCGGCGCCTCCTACTGTGTGCATAGGGTATAGTTAACACAATGTATACTCAACTAATGATTAAATTACTATAATATGTTATATATTATACCTACGTAATAATTATGCACATATATCGCGAAATTTATGTACAATGTAGTACATTAGTATATTACCAATTATATTTATTATACGTAAACGGGACTTAACGCGATACACGTTAAAGGTATATACATACCTTTGGATGCCTGACGTTTCGACCAGGTTACACCGGCCGTGGTCACAGGCTGACTGTTTCAGCCGTGCACGCCCTCCGTCGCCGAGTCGCGTTAAGTCCCGTTTACGTATAATAAGTTATGGAACGCGAAAGTTTAAAAGTTAATATTACCAATTAGTTGCGGTTGCTGAGGTACAACGCTCATAATTTGTTAATAATCTACATGTTACTGTAATGGTACCTACATTAACGAGCTGTTACTGTACTTACTGATAAAATATAAGCTTATCTGTAACCTTTTTGTTGGAACAATAACCCTCTCTCTCTCTCTCGATAACAAAACCATTTTCTTGTTAGATAAATATATTCGAAGGCTTCGAATATTTTGGGACGTACCTATTTATTGTTCTTGATATGTTGGCGAAGATCTAAACAATTGTTTGTATATAGGTAGCTATATTGGCTATTATATTATGTAGATTAAATGTCTGCGACACATTTATAGATATTAAAAAAATAATCGTTCAAATAAATATTATTAGCTAAGATACGCCGAATACTCGTTTATTACTAGACATACTTGGCAAGATAACTGCGGAAAGGTTTAATTTGGGCTGACTACTTTGCATCATATTTTCACACCCTAGAAGCGTCATGCGGGTTCACCCACGTAAGTCTGAATATGGAAATATTGGGATAAAAAGTGTTACTCAGGGATAACGTAACTACCATTCTAATGATGAAAGAATTGCTGAAATCGGTAGTAGTGTCTTCGGTTGGCAGTGTATGCCTAGTTTCTGAGTGTATCGATTACAAACAAATAAATCTTTCCGCTTTGATGATACTAGTATAGATGACAATCATAGAACTTGCTGCCGCTGACTATCAAGACAGCCATAATTTCATATCTTTATTCACTTTTTTATTATAATTCTTAATCATACAAATGGAATATAGTTGTCAATGTTGTCATCTCCTGAACATAAACAGGAAACCTTCCCCCACATTTCAGAAACCACCACAATCATATTAAGGTACACACGCCAAGCCTTGTCGCCGCTAAGAGGGGATTACGCAAAATTCCTTTGTGTCATTTCTTTGCCTAGATACATACGTTTAGCGTATTCTCAAATTTTACGTATATTTGAGGAGAGCTCGGGGCTCATTTTCAAAGAACAAAGCTCATTCTTTGAAATTATTATTAAAAACTTTAAATTTTCATAGGTGCCGCGAATCTAGAGCGGATGTAAAGGTTACGGCCGTGCCCTGCGGGACCATTACTTAACAGCATTTTTTGTCTAAATCTTCATAGTATTTTTAAGAAGTTCATTTGCTTTTGTCACTATTTTCGTAATAAATGCAAATTCGCTTTTACAGTTAAAGTTATAATATATGATTTTCTAGGTAAATAATTTCTGAATTATATTTCTTTATCAATTACTTTTCCCTTTGGGATTAACTAAACTACTTATATCTAACTGAGTTGGTAACGAACTTAATTGCTGGATGTACATTTGTTTGTCTTAGATAACCCAGTAAACAGCTGATAAGCATAGTGCTTACATCTACGTGTTAGCCAGTTGCAAATAGTAGGTATCTTCTAAAAATAATAATCTGAAGGGTTAGTGGTTCGCATTTGGGGTACGCTCTTGATTGCACCAATGTAAATAGCACCAATTCGAATAGCACCAAAATGATCCCATTGCTGTATACAATAATATTGGTGCGCTAAATGGAATACTTCATGTATTCATGTCAGTAAAGCTTATTTTTGCTCTTCAAAGTTAGTAAATTTCAACCCAACCCCAAAAGCCGCTACTACAATATAATATTGAAGACTAAACGAGTTAGGTAAAGAATCTCTTGTAATATTTCGAAGTGAAACTTAAACTAAAATTTGTTGCAGGATATCGTACGCACCGTTGGAAGGTCGATTCGACCTGTTGGTGTCCAACGTTTCATACGAGAGGGACAACGGCCGGTTCGAATGTCGGGTGAAGGCTGGTGGGTCCGGGCGCACTCTACATGCGCAAGGGCACACGCTCACTGTCCTGACAAGCCCACGCGCACCCGTGCTGAACCCTGGCTCACACGCTCAATCACAGGAAGAACGAGAACTCAATCTTTCGTGCTCAAGTTTAGGTGGGTCGCCTGAGCCCACTATCAAGTAAGTAACCAAAAAAATTTATGTAATTTATACTAAAAATATTTAAGATTATTTTGAAGATAAACTAATGATAGCATGATATGAGTCATGTAGATTATAATTATATTTATTTGTACCGAAGGACGAGAGTTGCGCGCGTCAATAAGTCGGTTGAAAAGTTACATTTCGGGTTGCAAAAGTCAGAGAACACAATTTTATTTTTAGTTGTAAAGTTAAATCTAACTTTTGCACGCTAAGCCTTAAAAATAACTTTTCAATGGACTAATATAAATATCTAATCGAGCTAGTCATTTAAATTTTGAACTGAAAGTTTTATCCGTTCCATTATTTCATTATTCCGAGTTCCGAAACTTTGCATCACAGAGTAAACATGGTACGTAAATAAGTTATTTTTATGCTTGACCCGTGGTTCAAAATATTATTATACTTCTTTTGCAGTATTATTATATCAAGTTTTTGAATATGAATTAATTGTTTGCAAGAACCTTCAGAATTACATACCTGTCTGATATCTTTCAATATCCGAATTTTCAATTCTCTAAATTGTTGCCAAAATTTATATTAGAATCTAGTCGATTTTTTTATTAAGCACTATCAACACACTTCACAGAAATTGTTTTTATAGCAGCATTTTAACTGCTAAAATAAATAGTCTTTCTAAACTTAGGCAATATACAACTTGGGCATGGTAGAAAGCATGTCGCCAATGTGGGCAAGGTCCAACCCTCACTTGATTAAATCTTAGATAAAGTTTTTATTTCAGCTTCATTTACAAACTTTACGATTCCATTCCCTAAAGTTGAAGCCTTATATTTCGACTTCTAAGTATAAAAATAATTGTGTAATGCGAGCCTTCTACCGTAATCTATGACAATAATAACTAAGGGCTCCTTTTTGCTTAACATAAGATCTTTTAGCGCAGTATAAATATATAAGGTTATCAGTCTAGGAATACACTTACCTGTACATTGTTTTCATAAGTAGGTACCTACACAAAAATTATTATATTTAAAAAAAAATAAAAACGTTCACAAACATATGATGTTGTGGTACTATATTTTTGTGTTTACTTCTCAAACATTTCATAATGATGAAAAGCAACTCAAAGAAAGTTTTAACATCAACATTAACATCCGAAGTCTTCGTAAAGGCTCACTGATATTTATACACCCATACTCGCAGAACTTATTCGACATGTTAAACATGTTAAGTTTCAAATTAAACATTTAATTGTAATTGCCTGTTAACATGTGTGACTTTGTAAATTACATTTCAATGTACTTTAACGCTTACGCAGACATTAGACAGACCTCTGTTTTGTCCTCACAAATTTTTGATCTAGACGACATCACTCAGGGGATTTTTGAAGTTTAATATCTAGTTATTAAAACTTCTGATCACTTGATCATTCATCAAGTTATGTAAGCTTGTGAATATCGATTCATAGTTAGGATCCAAAAGATACGATTATTTAGGAGGAACACTGCTTGTAAAGATACTAAGATTTGGAGATTTAGTAGCTTTAGTAGTGTTTGTGTCATCAATCCCTTCCCACCTCACGTCACGCCTTTCTTCGTTACTTGATATTGTAGCTGAAGTTAATTATAAATGTTATCCAAAATCTTCACATTTTATTTGCATCAGTCAGATGTGTTAATTAATTGAAATAATGATATTGTCAGAAGTTTACGCGGATACTCGTATCAATCCGATCCGTCCGACGATAGATTCCGTTAAAATACTATAATGTTATTAAGTTTCAAAATCTTTTCAAATTATTTTCACACTTAATTATGTAATTAGTTTGAAATAATTACGTAGTAGGTATTCTAACTTTTTTTTTAATTCGAATTGGTTTTAATATTAAAGAATATCAAATTATGAAATTTTATAAATTTTAATGACTAAGACAAAATCATAGACATATCAAAAAAGGAATTGGTATATTTATTAAAACCTCACATACCTAAATGAAAATCATTAACAACAAGCCTGTTAGCCCAGATCGTGCGCTAATGATATTCGCCATAATGTTATTCCCGCAGGCGTTTTCACTCATATAATAATATCCTTCATGTCCCGAGAACAATGGAATTGTGTAGTGAGTATATCTGCCGGCAAAAATACGAATATTGATTTTGATAGCTTGAAAAGCTACAAAATTTAAATGCATTGTGTCGATTTTATCAAAATGGTTTTTTTGGCAAGGTTTTAATTACTGCGGTACCTATTCAGTATAGGTACGTACCTACCTGAATGATTCACATAGGCAAATATTCTGGGTTCAAAAGTCTTTGCCTGTTATTAGGCTGAATTAGATTCTGTTTAAAATAGATTAACATATATTTTAATAAACCCAATATGACCCTACATTCAGAATGGGACGTCGACTTTATCTGATTTAGTTTATTACAGAAAGTGAAAAGTTTCAATTAGTAATAAAAAAATCAATATTAAGTACGTAACGATATAATTGGGAATATACTCATACCTATAGAAACACTTTGTATATTATTTATTAGCGTACCTACCTATATTGTGATGATGGTGACGTCTTTTCTTTGGTCAACTACGTACCATCGTTATTGTATAAAATCAGTGATCAAAGTCACATTACACATTTTTTAATATATGAAATTAACAAAAATAAAATAGAGGTCTCAACTTCTACGACTGCTGATTGTGGTTTGTGTAATTCTCCCAACTCCTCTTCCAACCAAATTCACACAAGAAGTTATAAATTTTTTATAGAATACCTACACAATTTGTCATTTGTCACTGAACGATCCTATTTTGTAAGCCATCGTTTCTGTCAGATACCAACCCTAAATATTTATTTTACACAGTGGCCCCTAAACACAGGCTTGAAGTTAGAACGAGTTTGGCATTAAGTGGTTGCAACCTCATTAGTAATCTACCTCTCCATTCTCCACGTTTTCGTACCAAACCGTAATTGGCTTTTACCTAACGCATTAAGAATGGCGTACGGGGAAGATAAAAACCTGATAAATGCGGTGATAAATTTCATGTAGGCAGTGACTCGGATTCAATTAGAGTCGGGGAGAAGGCTGAGTACGGTACCCTGCGGGCAGCCGTTTGTCGAAATGACCATGGTTACTGCATGTGTACGTTAGACCTGGGTGCACATAATGAAATACAAGCGTTGCTATATCGCCCAGAAATTAGAATAGGTATAGACAACGTGTGATACGTGTTAAAAACGCGAGACGTTACTTAGTTTAAATTTAAGTCAGTTATTAGCAATAGCTAGTATACTAATTGCTTAAAAATTTCATTGAATTAACCTTAAACACTTAAAGAAACAGTATGTATCAAAAAAACAATGCTCTTCGCATTTTAAGCGCATGAGGCTGAACAACGCCATTGTCGCTCAGCAGGCACTAGTTTGCATAAAAAGGTCGGTACCCCTCCAGATGAAACTAGGTTTTCTGAATACATGTGACGAATCCGTCTGTATGAAGTACCTCTACGTTTATACAGTATGCGTCCCGGATATATGAGCTATGCGCTACTGACATAATACATGAACTTCCAGTTGCGTAAGCTCGCTTTGCTGCATTAATCTGCTTCATAATTCGTACTGAAAGGCGGAGAAATTATTTTTACTCTTGGAGTGGACTGAAGTTGTTTAATTAAATTTACACGTGCGAACTGTTATGAACAATTTATTGTATTATCACAATTTATTATAAACTATAACTCTCATCGTTTCTGTGTATATGCCAAGCTTATAAAAAGGAAAATCGCATTTGATGTCTAGGGCATATTAGACTTTCCGCCTAATATATTTTAACAGTTGATTTTTAGAGTGGTTCATTGTATTTTCGCGAGTGTGACTTTTAATTCCATCGAAGGTTTTTCAGCAATAATAAAGGTGTTATTTCAAAGGATAAACTCCTTTGCAATAACAGTTGTCCTTTGCCATCCCAATATATGTGTGAAAAATGTAAATATTTTAGGATATAGTAGGTAGTTTCATGATTTATCGATAAGAAACAAACAAATCTTTCCTTTTTGTGATGATATAGATACTATAGCGAACTTGTTAGCTATAATTATGCAAGGTGCACGTACCTAATTATATGCGAAAATTATATTTCCAATTAAAATTTACGCCATTTTGTTAATAAATTTGATCGCTCAAAGTTTGTAACTCACACCTGTGTATTACCCATTCTTGTCGCAACTTACCAAAAGTTGTGGCTTTGTTACAAATTACGAACCCCGTATTAATGGGTACCAAGGACTACAATAATAACGAGTGTGGAAGTAGTATTACCTCCTTGTTAATGAACAAATGAATATAACATATCAAAACATGTTTAATGAAGAAGAAAATCCAAACAACTGCTCGTAGTAGATTGTACGCAAGCTTGTAGAACGCGAAACTTGGGTACCTTCCTGTTTAAATTTTAAATTCTATTCTGAGAGGGATCCAACATAAATATACGCTGGTTTTGATACATATGCCTATGAGTACAATGTGTAGGTGTGTGTAATTGTTAGAATCCTACGGCACCGTGTTTTAGATACCTCCATGTATATTTGTGGAAACTCGCGTATAATTATATCATCATCCGTACATGGGCTATTATACTCGCACGTTACAGTTAATGCGCTAATTATCTCTGACTACATAATAATATTTTATAAATCACCTAAAACAGGATGTAAGATCATATATCATAATATACTCTAGCAGTTGCCAGCGGCTTCGTCCGCGTGAATGTCGGTTATCCCCTATTGCATCCCCTCACAGGTTCAAATTTCAAAAACGCTCTATAACATATTTGATTGTTATGAAGTGCCTATAATAATACTAAGTTTAATAGCGATATCTTCAAAAATGACAAACTTTTGGACAATCTTTTATCCCGTATTTCAACTTCTTCGTGCCTTTTTAGGGATAAAAGTAACCTATGTCCTTTCTCAAGCTCTAGTCCGTATCTGTATCAAATTGCATTAAAATCGGTTGATTAGTTTAGGCTTGCAAACGTAACAAACAGACAGTGTTACTTTCTTAATTACAATATTAGTATATTTCATGTCTGTTAACATACCTTAAACTTAGTTATTAAGGCGTAAGTTGCCACCGAAAGCGTCTGTATGGTACTACTACAGAATTATGTTTTAGTAGTTTGTAAAGTTGCTAAAACTACATTATAGTTTCGGTTTAATAACATGACACACTTGATAACGTTTATAGATTTATGTGATAACCGTTTACCAGTAACGCACAGTGTTTATTTTTGTAGTAATACTAACTGTGCTCCGGGGCTTCGTCCGTGACATACTTCGATACCCCGTGGCACCCGTTTAACCCATACCTACCTATCCGTAATTTGTCTGATTTATTGACATTTATGATTGCTGCTTTGCTCTCTTACTAGTAAAATGTGCCTTAGGTACAATGTTCCCCAATATGGGCTATCAATATGGGCTATTAACGAATTATCTGCAAAATAGCCACTATATCGAATATAGGAGTACCTTCATAAAATAAGCTAAATAGTCAGAATTTCCTACAATAAAGGTAAACGTATGTACACAATAAATTAAACACTATCACAATCTCCAACTGCGAAACGGTTCCTGTTAAATTGTTTAAAGTTTTGTTGTTCAGTAACCAAGTCATAAAATTGTTAATATATTTACGTATAAAATATGGAGTAGGGATAAAATATCATATGCTACGAGCTCACCTAATATGTGATGAAATTTAGGAGGCGTAATATCCTTTATCCATACGTTATGACCTCGCTAAGATATTGTGTTTTCAATGGAATGAGACTGCGGTGATATTATAATAACCAAAACAAAAGTAGACTGATGGACTCGTGCAGGTTTCAGTTCTGGTTCAATCCCCATGTCAGGCAAATTATTATTGATCTATGTTCAATTTTAGCACGGGGTCCAAATTGTGGTTAGTAATATAGTGTACACATAGGTATTTAGTGAAATGCGACTTTTTAGACCATTCTGCCTAGCCTTGTATATTAAACAGGAGTGATAATAGAAAGTAGAATCCTTTTTCAGATAATGACAAAAATGGTAACAACACATTTTCGTGTTTCAAATATAAAACTCAGTCGCTGTCTCTCAAATGTGACTTTTATTGCTGAACAAATACTTTATAGCCATCTTCGGCTTGGAATTGTTCCTCGGAACGTAAGAAAATTTACAGTCTCATTAGACTATGTGTCAGATTCATAGGCTTTGCATTCTCTATCTTATGGCATGGTAAAAACGCCAATACGAGCCAAAAGAAACGAACAATGCCTACATTTTCACGAAATTTTGGTCCGGACATTACCTACCACAGCGGCCAAATTCTCAGGATACCTACGAGTTAAGATAGTAAAGTTATGTAACACAGTACGTGTGTTTTATTTGGTCTAGGTCTTAGTTAAACCAAATATGTCACATACGGTCTTGATAAGATTCCGGCGCTAGAAGACTCGAGACGGCACGCGGTTTTAGTCGGTTTGATATACTTGTGGTAGGTATTCGTGGGGATTTCCGCAAGAATGAAAAAAAGAAGATCTTAGTTAAGATTTTAGGTGTATATCCTATCTAAAATACATCTCTTACATCACTGATCTGCTTACTGTAAATTTTGAAGTATATTTTGAAGTACCTACTAGAAAGCTGATATTTAGAAAAGTGGCTAGAATTTTTAAATAAAACATAATATATAAGGTAGGTATATATATTTTAAATGCCTTACACTAGAATATAATCGTGAAAATTGACAAGAAGCACAAATGCCTAAAGGGGAAAAGCCGTTAACCGTATTATGTAGTTTTCCACATGGTGTTCATCATAAACATTGATTCAAGCATCATTTATATTCATTAAAATAATGATTAGTGTACGCATAGGTTAACTGACTATCATTAATAGTGCCAACACAATGTCAGGAATGAACAAATATGTCTTTTTTCTATTTATTGTTATTATTGTAAGTATGGTATAGCCCTAATATTAATTGTATGTAAACGTGTTAGTTGTAAGTCGATATTAAAAACATTGTGACACCTTATTATGTATGGAGTAATAAATGAGATTTCGTATTTGCTAACTTGTATCACTAATAATTGCCGTTCAGTGTACTCAGCAAGCTCTATTAAACAGTACAACTATCTAATCTCAGACCAATAAATTCTAATAATAGTATTCATTCCTCAGGTGGTACCGTGAAGGTTCAACACATCCCTTGGAAGCGACGGTAGTGCATGCCAAGACACGTTCGGAACCGACAGTGGCGACGCTCACACTGATGCCGACCAGACAAGATGATGGAGCGGTATTCCGTTGTGTTGTATGGAATCGCGCCATGTCTGAAGGACAGCAACTGGATGCTTCAGTCGAACTTAGTGTCAATTGTAAGTAGCATTTCCTATAAATTCCTAATATATTATGTTGTTTAAAGCAGATAAGAAACAACATCAATTATTATGTGTCCATACAAAATGACGCAGTGTGTGATGAATATGTCTGATAACCTATATCTAAAGCCCTTTCCATATCAGATGACTTTGCTTGAAGTTCGCAATATTGCAGCCAGACTTTGTTTTATTATAATTAAGATACCGTTCTTACATAGGTACGTGAAATAGATAAACGTGATATACTCGACGTGGACAATATTTCAATAGTTTACAACTTGACTGGTTAAAATTCATTAGGTATAGGTAGGCATTATAAAAAGAAAGGCTTTCACAAATTTTGGTTAACACTACTCATATAGCTATAGGTGGGTAGCATTATACATATGGGTCGTCAATACTAGCAACCCCGTTCTTTAGGAAAACAGCGATCGCTCTAAATTCAAGTACCTTCAATGTTGAAGGTGGGATTGAAGTTTTCTGTCCCGAAAAGACGCCGTTCCTGGTCATTTATCGGTCAGGGTAGTGTTCCTTGATGGCTGGCAGCAATACCAAGTTGCCAACAGCTGTTCTTAAAAATATTCTCAGATCCCATCAATAACCCGCACTCAGCAAGAATGAAGATTGTACGCTAAAAATATATGCGATTTCAAACTGTTCTCGGCAACTTCACACACTGAAAACTGTATGTAAGCCGAGTGTCACAACATGAAATGTTGTCATTATCGATACAATTCACAACATTTGATTTCGGTACTGACAGCTCTTGCTTCTTCGATTTTCTACATGAAAATACCTCACGCTTGTTATATCTATATTTGGGGTTCGTTTGTTTCTTACTGAATATAGCTTTATAGTAGAATCACTTACAAAGGATGTTTACTGAACCGAAAATTTACCATATAACATTAAGAGGGTCAAATACGATATTATACTAGCCACAAAATGGTTAACAAGAAGTTAATTTATTACACTTGTGAGCCTATATCGTGTATGCCAATGTACACTAAACTTGCTAGTATAGACCTGAGTCAGTTACCTACGTCAACACAATTCATTCAAATTCGAATTTTAGATCATTCATGAATAATCCTAGTTATTCAGTTTGATTGATAGGTAATAGTGATTGCTATTCGGAAAAATGTGAAAGTAAAAATAAAACTAAATTTACTGTACATATTCATATTGTATACGAAATAATCGAAACGTTTTTACGTTTCATTTTAGTATGGAGTTATTTTATGTGCCGGGAACTCACAGTATGAATATTTTAAAATATTTATTTTCGCGGAATTATGAAAGCTTTATTGCTAGCATATAAATCACGTAAGCTTTGCAATTCAAATAGTACCTGGATAATTTTCACTTTTAGTGTTCCACTTATTTTTACTATTTGTCTCACCGTATATTTTTCAAAGCTCTATGTTAGTAACTGATCTCCTAAGAAATAAGTTTTTCCTTGTTTGACAATAACAATTTAGTTTGACAATTTTGGTTCCATTGGATACTAAACAGACCAAAAGCCATTAATTTAAAAAAGAGGTGTTTTAATAGCGCTAAAAAATGCCGCTTGCATTGATTATATTATTTTATATTCGCATTTATTAGCCCTCCGAGTACGAAAAAAACTAAACTACATATCTATAAGTTAACATGGATAAATGTACCTATTGAGCTGGGTTCGAACCCGGTAACCTATTGATTACAAATCGGATACCTTAGCGTACGTTTTATCGTTCTTTGCACTACTATTGCAACTTAATTTTATAATAGTACCTACTTAGGATAACAATGACGAAATTATAAAAACTACTCAAAAAACGCGTGCTATAAAAATATCAGTACTCAGTAGGGCTCATATGTGGAGTGTAAAGAGGCAATATGTACAATGTTTTAAACGGGATGTTTGCACGTTGAAACGTGGGTACATTACATAGCCATTTTAGACGTAGGAATCCCTAAGCGCCGCCAACGGCCATCAAGAAAGCTCAAAAGCTCTCGGCAAATAACTGGAATGACCTAAAGTAGCTCACGCGTTCGCTAAGAAAGGTATCCTGTCTGTTATTATTTACAGTACCTTATTACAAGACGTAGCAAAGCGTAATACCGTTTCACCTTCATGTGCAGAATACCAAATATTTATAGATAGGTACTATTAAACTAACTGATAGGAACATGGTCCTTCTGATTGTAAGCAGTGCCAGGACCTATTTGAGAAGAGACAAAACAGACTAATAAGGCATCTAGCACTTTCACAAACTCTGCTAACTGGAGCTATAAAGTTAAGCTAATAAAGTATTTTCTCAGTGAAAGTTGTACTTTTTCGATTGAGATAACCAATACATACAAAAAATCACATTTATCTTTCTTAATATCATCATCATCTTAGCGTTAACCATGTTAACGCGGTTACATCCAAAGCCTCAGTGCCCCCTATGGAATGAATAGCCCTCATTCACTCCTTCTCCTCATTTCTCTTCTTTGATTTTGACTTATACGGCTTTTATGAGAGCGACTGCCGTCAAAACCTATGCCAGAGCTTCATCCGTCAATCAGCATTTGTACCAACTTGCAGTTGAGATTGGATTGGTGTGGCCCCAAAAAACCATTTCTTTCTTAATGTGTAAAATTAGCCACAATTAAGAATAATATCAGCAGTCTATGCTAAACGGTTTCACCTTAGTACGTAGGTACATCAGGCAAGGTGAAGTCAAATTGATGTGTCCTATATATAAAAAAGGTAATAGAATTTCTATCATAAATTTATGACATCAACAATTGGAGCTTATTTATTCTGTTGAAAATATTTTCTGCGCCCATGTTTCTCCGTGATGGTATTTAAAGTGTTTGAAACGCATTTTGTATAAAACCTTTAGCAAACTGTACTGCAGTGCTTCACCATCGTGCTCAGATGTGTTCAAAGGAGATTATATTTTTCTTTTAACCCTTGTTCGCACAAGTCCAACCGCAGTGCTATAAATCTAGAAATAAATAAAGCGCAGAGTGCAGAGATTAACTTTTTTCAACACAGCAAATACCTAGTTAATTCTAGAGGTACCATGCGCGCCTTCTATTATATCCTAAGTTGTCTTTAAATCCTCCTTTAAATCCATGAATTCTAGTGGAGTTTACTTTTTGGAAACAGATTTAGGTTTACAATTTTTTTTTAAATATTCATACAGAGCTGACCTATTGATGGATCTATTGAATACGCTATTAATTTCGTTTAACATCCGGAAACTATTTAGAAATATATTTAACATGTCAACCTTTTCAAGTCTTTGACTTAAATGAACTATTAGGTAATCGGTGCTTAAATGCTACCACCAATATAAAAAATATTATAGGTAAGGTACCTACATATAATTTTTCTCAATTTTTAGCTCTGTCGGTTTCATTTCTTTCTTCTGTTATCTTGAACAAATATCGTCATATTTGAAGAAAAGAACCCAAAAAAAAATTCAACTGTCCCTATATTATAAATTCCTCTTGAATGTTTTATCTTTATTTATCAATTGATGAAAACTTCATCTTAATCCCTTGAGTAGTTTAGAAGATCTAAAAATAGGTACAAATGCCGGGAAGTGACTTAGTTTTGTACCTACTATGTAAAGACTTCACTTCATTTTTGATATTTTCTTTCTTTTTGTTTTTTACGTAATTTTAAGGTTTAAGACTTAGTAGGTACGGTCTAAAGACAATAATAACAATAACACAACTGCACAGCTTAAAAATACCATGATTTTTCATTAAACTATAGGGCCTGATTAAAGAAGCATCGAACTTTGTGTTACTTTACTCGGTTATTGTCTGTTGCCTGTTAATTTCGTTACTTTTTTCTTCATAAGTAGGTACACATAATGTACACAAGAACACACCAACGCGCAACGCTTCGTCGGTATTTGTACCGGAACGAACAAAGAAACCTTTATTTGTAAATAGGTACATATAATATAGGTACGTAGGTAACATACCAGCCGTTACCGGCTTAGAAGCTTTGAAAAACCTTTCGTAGCGCTACAAACCTTCGTTTTGTTTCGTACCTACCTACGTTATGTTGGAAACTTCAGTCCAAAACCCTTTCTAAACCCACCTGCCGGTTTAGACAGTGCGTTGTATATCTGTGTTTTAAATTTGATTAAACAGCTAGATACTACAAAGCATTGTACATTGTTATAAATATTCATAATGTAATAGCAGTCCAAGCTGTGGCGTGTTGTTCTGATGATTAGGTATTATGAGTGCAATACTCGAACTAATTTAATCGAACTTTGTAAAAGTACACCATAACATTCCACTGTTATACAGAATCCATGGCTAGCTTCTACTCAATAACGCCAGCCTGCTACCCGCGATATGCCGTCGACCTAATTTCGTATAATTTCCCAAGATTTTAACCACTAAAACATTTTATTCCGCGAATAATTAATGAAGCTCCCAGTAATGACTTCAGTACTTTTCACTTCTCAAACGTTTCAAATTAAAACAAAAATCGTTATTCTTTATTAACTTTTCTTTTAATTCCTATTTGCTGTTCTAAAGTGCACAAAATTACTTTAGTATTTGTAATGTTTAATTATTCTTAATCAGTAAGCTGAACAGTTTTTACTGTAGTTAGTAGGTAATGATGAAAATCTTCAGAGTTGTAATTTTATGAAATTGATTCAAGGCGAAGAGTTAGTAGTACAAAAATGCATTAACTTAAAGACGAAAAAGTAGTAGAAGTAATATCAATGCAAGTAAAAGTTTGTGAGTAGATGTTTGTTACTATTTCACGCAAACGGCTGACAGGATCTGAATGAAATTTGCCATTGAGATAGATTATGGTATGGAATAACACATAGGTTACGTTTTATCCCGGGAATTG
This sequence comes from Lithosia quadra, assembly GCA_963576445.1. Classification (NCBI taxonomy): domain Eukaryota; kingdom Metazoa; phylum Arthropoda; class Insecta; order Lepidoptera; family Erebidae; genus Lithosia; species Lithosia quadra. The sequence goes on along the minus strand of OY754880.1, from coordinate 5,267,203 downwards.
GTTGGCATGGTGAATTTCACGCGGGTAACAACCAAAAGTATCTAGATAAGTTTTACTGTTATGTAATTAATTAACTATTGACTAATACGTTGCGTGCAATGTGCATGTAGCACTGTCAAGATTGGCTATATTAGCCATCTTCGGGCGCACGACTGCCATACTTAATTAATACATATAAAAATGGTCGCCACGACCGAATCCAGTTGGAGATATTATCATCATCAATATAGTCCAATCAATAGCGTTCAGTCTGCTTGATAAATATAAAAATCTTATAACTAGACCATCTGTAATTGTAGATTGCGTACTGCAATGAGTTGAATGTCGAAAATCTTGCCAAAATAATAGAGTGTCTTTATCTACAAACAATTTGCTGTCTTAGCATACACCATGCTAAGACAAATGCCATGTAATTTTCAATTACAACTATTTTCTAAATTGCAAATATCATGGTGTCTGCTGTGTCATCATTATTTTGGCAGCCAACGCAAAGCTTAGGTATTGATATTATAAAAGAGTTTAATAAATTATTCATTATCTACTATGACCTTAAGTACGAAGTTAGATACTGTCCAACTTTGTAACAAAAGCACTTTAATAAATAGGTAGGTACTCGTACTATCTACAATTAAAATACCCACTTCCCCTAAAAGTGTTTCGTAAAGGAGCGTTTATATACTACGTGATACAAATTTAAACTCTTTGGCGGTGCACTGTGCGAAGTTTTCCTTCAGCATTAATTCAATTGCACTTGGTTTATATTATTATTTTTAATATATATTGACAAATATCACTTCCAAAGTACCATATCGCCCACTTCCAGCCAGTCAGGGTGATTTGTGAGAATTGTTTTATGTCGTACTTCCAAAGTAACATAATTTTAGTCCAGATTAAATTTGAAGCAGGTGCTAATCTGTGTCAGTCAGTATTACTCGTAGCAGTTAATGAAAACATCACAGCAACTCTAGTACCGGCATGGTACCCACACCGGCTGTCAGTATTAATTACGAACAATGATAGAACTAAACCCAGCTACGATCAATTGTACTGCACTCTCCTAACCTAAAATGTGGGCCACTTCGTCCGAGTGCCTCCCTTAAAGTAAAGAAAAAAGCCATAGGTTTTCTACCTCAATACCCTTGTATTCATCATGTTTATTGCAATAAATAATTGTCAACTAATATACACTAACATTCTGAGGCTTTTTAATAATTCTAAATTCACGTATCTTATGAACTCTCCTTAAACCGCACTAAACTTTCAAGTCATTTAACAAAGAGCCAAAGTCCTTACACTGAGTGTTTGAATCTTTGATTTTAGTTCGTCCATTCAATAAAACAATTTTCAATTTTCGTAATTTTCAATTAATTTATGTTTTGGGTTATCTAGAATTACGAAAAATCAAGTATGAATTTAGCTTCTTAAGCATTTATACTTCAATTAGTTCAAGTTTCTATTGCGAAAATGATGGAATGGTAAATTAACATTAGTTTTCGATGCAATTATATCGTAAGGTAAAATACAATGAAACTACAGTTAGGACCAAATATAAAGAAGCTGCGATGCTGCCGTCGACAACGAAACTTGGTGAATGTAACTATTTTCACACCCTTATTTTTTCAAACGTTCCGTCCTGGTTTTTGTCAAACTCACCTCATTAAAGCCATTCAAAATAACTATAATGCGTTTCAAAGATACTCCTTGAATGCTGGGTTCAATGTTCGAGAATTTAAAATATTTAAAAAATTAAAGAGAACTAAAAACAATTTACCTCGATCATTGCTTGCATTTCCGTGCAACATCTGGTCAGTGTTTGTTATGAACTGACCTGAATAAGCAACATCTTAAAGCAGATGAGGCACATATCGTGAATGCGCGCACTGCATGTTTTAATCATGACAGATTCTGTAAACAAATGTATTATTGGTATTCATACAGCAAATGGACCAGCATATCCGTTTCCTTTGTATAAAGCTAACATAACCAAACTACTGTAAGCAAATACGTCATAAATTGAGTATTTTGATCTTTTTGTTTGATTGATGAGTATTCTTCGGTAGGTAATCGTTTGAATCAGCAATATATTATACTACCATATAAATACTATTTACTTGAACCCAATGAAAGTGTTTTAATATAACTCGTTTCCAATGTTTTTCTTGAATGAAATTTTTAACTCGTTTGTTCTAGATTTTCCACGTGTCGAAGTTGCACCAGAAAATCCTTTACGAGTAGAAATCGATGGAGTGGCGACAATGGAATGTAAAGTAGACGCTAAGCCAAAAGTGAGTTCTGTGAAGTGGACTAGAAACGGAAAATATATCTCGAATTCGTTCACATATGCTATCCAAGGCGTGACGGTACAAGACGCGGGCAAATACACCTGTAGCGCCGACAACGGGTTAGGCCGACCAGGAGAAAAAGAGATGTACCTCGATGTACTTTATCCGCCCACCGTAACTGTCGAGTCTAAAACTTACGAGGCTGAAGAGGGAGGTAATGTTGAAATTCATTGTGAAGTCTCAGCGAACCCAGACCCCATATCTATAGAATGGACAATGGAAGGTAAACCTGAATTTCACCAAAATGGAAACACGCTTACGTTAACAAGAGTAAATGCGGACATGGCTGGCACTTATGTTTGTAAGGCTGTTAATGTTATATCCTCTAGTAATGGAAAACGCACAGAGAAATCCAACAGCGCATCGGTAGCTGTGCTGGTGCGACACAAACCTGGACGTGCTCAGATTAACCCTAACCGCCCTGTAGCTCAGGAAGGATCAGGTGTTACTTTAACTTGCAGTGCGAAACCTCCAGGTTGGCCCGCTCCACAATTCCGCTGGTTTCGAGATACAGAAACATCGGACACCAAACCAGCAGTATTAGCAACAGGAAGTACATATTCAATCCCAAGTGCACACCTGGGCAGTGAAGGCGTTTATCACTGTCAGGCCACTAACGAATTGGGTCACGGTGATGTTGCTTCGGTTACATTAGAAGTTCACCAGCCACCTCGTTTCCAGACTAAATTACTAGCTCACGTGACAAAGCGTTCCGGAGAACAAGATTTTTCGGTTACTTGCAGTGCGCTTGGCAAACCACGTCCCAATGTCAAATGGTTCAAGGACAACGCTGAGATTAAGCCAGATACTAATTTATATGAAGTGAAAACCGACATTACAGAGACCAGAAACTTTGTATATAATGTTCAAAGTACCCTTAGATTTAATGGCAAAGCGAGAGCCAACACTAACGACCTATTGCCGGATGACAGAGGACTGTACTCATGTGCTTTCGAGAATGAAGTCAAGAAAGTTGAGTCTACAATGCATCTCCGAATTGAACGTAAGTATAAATTAGATGTTAGATTTGGAAGTATGATTAGATTTTGTAATTTGATGATGACTACTATTTAATTCAACCTTACTCAAAACTATTGAGAATAAATCTACTCGGTATATTATACATTTTTATCCCAATTAATAAATTGTGTTACTGTGTTAAACTCAATACATATAAATGTATTTTATAATCATTGTATTTATATTTTAGACGAACCGATATCGATTCGACAACAGAAAAAGGTAGCATATGACGTAATGGAGACCGCCGAAATATTGTGTAGGGTACAGGCGTACCCGAAACCAGAATTCCAATGGTTTTACGGCTCTAACACAGCCCCATTGCAAATGTCCTCTGATGGGCACTATGAAATAAACACTACAACCGATAATAACGATTCGTATCTTAGTATTCTTAAGATAAGAACTGTAAAGCCACAAGACTACGGCGATTACTATTGTAAAGTGAAGAACTCACTTGGAAGCATACGGCCACAAATAAGATTGCAGCCGAAAGGTGAGCCAGAACCGCCTCGTTCTCTGGAGAGTCAGAAAGTGGGCCCAACGTACGTTACGTTGAAATGGGAGGCAGGTTTTGAAGGAGGACTGTCAAGCACAAAATATTTTGTTCGATACCGGCGGGTGTCGCTGCGAGGGGCAGCTCCGGGTTCTACAAGTTCCGAGCATTGCGCAACTGATCGCCACACGGAATTCGACTGGATGGAATATGACTGCGGCCGGGCTAACCCCTGCAATGTAACCCGTCTTGATCAACATAACGCCTATTCTTTCAAGGTCAGTTATATTTTTGAATGGACGATATCCCAAGAAACTTTTTACAGGCATTTCAAATATCCGATTAGGTACGGTCTCCGCCATAAGTAATCGGATGATTACTATATTGTATATATCTTGATGAGCTCTGTGAAGTAGCGGTTGAGTATTAGACTGGCAAGTCAGAGAACTCGGGTTCGAATCCCGTTCAGTGCAAATATTTGTATGTAAATGTATAGTTACATTGGTTGGGATATTTCTACGTATGATGTAGGTATGTATCTATTTACAAAAGAAAATGATATATGTACCTATGTTTATCCGCATTCTAAAACCCATAATACAATCTAGTTAAGATATGCTTACTTTGGGTCTGCTGTGTAGAATATCTTAGAAGATTTATTAATGTATATTTTAAAACCAAGGTACCTATTAGTTCAGAAATTCCATCAATTTCATTTACAGTAGGTACCTACTAATAAGGCTAACAATTTCATTTTGTCCTTCTATTAGGTGTTTATCAGAAATACGGTATTAACTTACATTTTTATTTTTCATTCTTATCGCTACCGACAGCATCTCACATTTGTTTTCAAGGTAAATCATCCGGCGCGCGCCGCTAGTTTATTAAACCTTCTTTCTGTTTTTCGCATTGTGCCGTCGCTATGGTTTTCGACACGCTTTAAAATGCGCACATACTAGTGATTTACTACCGTTCAAACTTTTACTTAATATAATCTTCAACTGCAGGTGAAAGCAGTTAACACGAAAGGGCAGAGCAATTATTCTAATGAGATTACCGTGACAACAAAAGTGGACAAAATCAATCCGCCCGAGCAAGTCATCTACGACCCGAGCACACAGGCTATCGCATTCACTGTCACTCCTACTTGCCTGACTCTTGTCGGGGTTGTGGAAGGTATAGCTACACTTGGAGGTCCGCCTGTATGGCAGGTAAATATTCTAGTTATACTAAGCTTATTCTTTGCACTATATTTACTAGATATTAAAAAACCACGATACCGTCGCTCAAGCTCACACATAAATGTATGTTCACTGCTTGCGTTCGTATTTTTGACACTTTCATTAGCTTCACTTCAATAAACACGAGTTTTATTATACTTTTGTCTGTATTGCGTAAATCTACCTAACTTATTCAGATTTGTAGATATGTGATAAGTATTTGTTTTAACAATATTTTAGTAACAAAATAATTTGGTTTACTCTCTACTGACACGTACAGTTTAGCAAGTATTTTACCTAACTTAATAAATTGTATTACAAAATAATTTCAATATAAATCCGTCTTAACAATTTCAATGTAAATTCGCTTCATTTGTTAATCAAAGTAATGTCTAATTATCAGAAATGCCTCCGTCTTAAATAATGCTGAAATTTGAAAACAAAAACGAAACATGCGCTGTTGGAATCTGCTGAGCATTCATTTCAAGCGGCCTTCACTAAAAACATTTAAATTCAATTACTTAATATTTAGGGTATTTTCCTTTACACTTCAAGTATATAAAGATAACAGTATATTGTTATTACGAGCCAACTGCTCGTATAATAAGAATTGAATGGATGAATGTTAAACTTTAAAGGATAGAATTTATGTCATCAGTGATATATTTCGAACGCAAACGACTAGTATTGATTTGATTTGATAACTCTTCAAGAAATATAACAACCACCATCTTACTCTCCCCGAGGCCATAGTTACTGAAAAGTAACCGCAACGTCAGAATCTTTGTGATTAATAAAATAACATAAAATAAATGAGTGATGCTCATCATTGTGCAAATCGGTAACTATATGCACTATGCAGGCACTTTAGAGCTATTTATCTGTAACAGGTAATAGATACGGTAAATCTCCGACTATCTGGTGCTGTGGCCACTGTACAAGAAGCTACAGTAGAGTTACCCAACAAAGGGATGCGTAAAACAGCTCGGTATGCAACGGACCTCCCTCACGAAAATGACCCCAAGATACGGCTCAAGCTCTGCCTACAGGTCAATCAAGAGGTCTGCAGTGAATATACTGAAGCTGAGAGTAAGTGTACTATTATTATTATGCTATTATAGATTTATATATGCAGTCAGATGTAACTCTAAAGGGCGGAGGAAAAATCCGTAGCAATTTTGATTTAATATTTCTGAAAGATGATCGTACTTGCCTCACCTGACTGCCTCTGAATTGGCTAGGGATTTTTTCTTACCAGTGTGCTATTTTATATTCTCAAGATTGAATAGTATATAAGATTTTTTATTTGTGAAATAACTAAAAGTCTCAATATTTACATAATGATATTCGACTGATTCATATTAGTAATTAAATGACATCATTTTTTTAACAGTTGGCTCATCATATATTAAGGAATCGTACGGTAGCACGACAGCTGCTATCGTAGGAATATTTGTGACAGCAGTCGTGGTGCTCCTATTTGTAGGACTATTGTTCCTAATATACCAGTGCAGGCGAAGACCGAAGAAGAAAGATAGATCAAAAGACCACGAAATGGATGCAATGAGGCAGTCTAAAGTAACACCACAGAATCAAGCTCCCCCGCCGTACTACCCTAGCACGGGTATGGAGAATAAGGCGTTAGAACATTCTATGGACTTGGCGTTATCTATAGATGAGTCGAAATCGCCGAGATATGGCTCTACAGGCGGATATGCCTATCATGTGCCACCTCATACTCAAACACATCCAGGGCAAACTATGCAAAATTCTGATTGTAAGTAACTGTACTCGTTATGTTTAGTAGATATTAATTTATTATATAGTTTTCATGCATTGATTCATCAACTTCATTGAACACGATTTCTATGTTCGTTTCTTTGATTTGAATTGTATTATGTTTATTTATTTCTCTTATGCAATCACTAAGGACTAACTTCAGTCACCACAAAAGGTAAAACATCGAAACGAGCCCTGAACGCTACTTATCGTAAGCTACATTGGCAATTTGTAAAAGTTAATTTTAATATTCAGCCTACTTATTTATTCATCAATTTAATAGTTATAAGTAAAAAGTTTCGATTTGACAGCTTATTCTATTTTAGAAAATACTATAACCAGTCTCTTGTTACACTTAATTCATGTCACTTACAATGACGGCGATCATGGCTCGAAAAATATGGAGAGCACGCTTTGCATGACTTTTAAGGGTTTTCCATTACTACCTATACACACTTCCACCATAGAATAATAACGTGATTGTTCGCAGGGAACATGGGCTTCATAGAAAACAGTTACACTAACAGCAACAATGGGGGCAGCGTGAACTCACAGGACTCTTTATGGCAGATGAAAATGCAATCAGCAAATAACGCTGGTACTTTACCTTCTCACCATGTCATAGAAGTGAGCAATTACGATTTCGATCCACTTGCTCACGCCGGGTATAGGAACATCGATGACTACGCCCACTATTCTCATTTACCCCACGCAAGTCAAGCCGCGCCACCAGCGGACTACGACATGAGAGCGACTCAGAATCCATCTCGTCAAGAGTACTGCTCCGACCCGTATGCCTCCGTGCATAAGCCCAAGAAACGTATGGACCAGCATATTGGTGAGTTACATGTTATATGTTTTCTCTTTACTCCTGCCAATAAATTAGATTTTTATTATTGTTATGAAATCAATTTACGAATTAGTTCTACATTTAGATTTTTAATTGTAAAGTATTTTATGTGTAAGTACCTACCTACTTGGATATTTTTCTGGTGTAGGTACGTTAAAAAATTTCCCTTTAAAAACATGCAAATAATTTGAAAAAACCACGTAGTCCGTCATCAGTCTGATGGCTAAGTTTCCAAATCATCGTTGTAAAAATAACTTTTCATTTGTTAGTCTACCATCAATTTTTTAATGTAGGACGTAGGTACCCAAAATTCTAATCAGATTTAATGTATAGTCGCAAACGCTACGTTGTAATCGAAGGATATCATTACTCACTATGTGATCATTCAACAGAATCTCCATATCATGAGGTGAGCGGGTTGCCGGAGTACGGGCTACGGGGAGGCGCAGAAGATGGAGGTGGAGAGGAAAAACCTCTGCACATGTCTCTCGGTTACGACGAGTCGCTAGAGTCAGGCTACTCCACGCCGAACTCGCGCTCGCGTCGCGTCATCCGCGAGATCATCGTGTGAACGCGGCTTTAAGCTGCGCCCGCGACGCTCGATACATCCCATCGAGTCCGCCCTAACCTCCACTCGTTAACTCCGTCTGAGTGATAACACGCGCAGCAATGAAGAGCAGTGAAATGTTTAAGTGCTAAGCACATATTTGTGATAAGTCTATTAAAATATTTTTATACAGGGAACAAGAAAGTTAGTGGATTTGTGCCCGGGACTTGACTGCTGAATCGTTGTATGTGTAAGCTCGTCGGAAAGTAACCAAAATGTCGTTTTCTAAATGTAACTCTTTGACTGAAATGAAAAGAGCCCTCCCCACGATATGTTATCAGAATATATGCGCCTTTATATTCTTATTAAGTTTCTTGGAATAGTAAAGTACCTATTTATTGCATCGTGTACGATAACGTTATAAATACTTTGATCATGAGCTTAAAATTAACCAATGTTAGCTACTAAACGTAATGCATAATAACGAGAGTAAATTTACCCGCAGGATTTAACAATAGCTATACATTCGATCGTACTGAAAACTACTGACCTACCTATCTATAATAAATAGTTACAATATCGAATTATTGTTAATGTTTTACAAAACATCACCCAGTTTCCACAACTTATTTTCGTTTTATGTATAAAGTTGCTTGCTTTCATATATTTTAATGAATGTAGGTAATTATTATACAGCATGTATTATTTTTAATGAAATTATCGTACTGCCGTCATTAAAATAATTGATTGCTACTAAATTATGGATAACGTAACAATACGGTGCAATAAATGAGTTGTACTTTTAATTTATTCAATTGTAAATTCTTGTGTAGGTATTACATGATTACTGCATTCACATGAGGGTAATGACTAAAAATAAGTGGCCATAAAATTGGTATAATCTTTAATTAAGTTACATCCTGGCTTTGTTATACTAAGTTTATAGGTGCGTTTTTAATCAAATCATTCTATTTCTATATGATTTTACTTTTATCATTTATCTTTGCATTTCAAAGCGGTTACAGCGTGTTTCCCTATCTATATATACTGTATAGTTTGATACTAAATGATGAAATTACAGTACAAAACAAGGATAAGGTAGATACACCGTAGGCTGCAGCGCTGTAACTAGCATTTACAGTACTGAGAGAGTATGAAATATTTTTATTCTGATCTATTTCAACGCAAATCAACAACCAAATATCATATTCTTAAAGTCAATTCACAATTCGGAGTCAAGCAAAATCGTATTAAGTAATTCATTGAAAGCGCAACCTGTCCGAACTAGTCCGAAATTTTCGTGCTTCGACGTCTGTGTGCTGTAAATTCTACACTATGTAAGTAGACTTTCTGTACTTATTTCTATTGAATTAAAAACTTCAAAACAAGTAAGTATAAAGTCTCTAAGGAGACAACAAAGTAGCTGTACCGTGTAACAAATTTGTGTATGGAAACACGCCGTGGTGCTTTTAAGAAAACGAAACTGCTATTAATGTGATCTCTAAACAAAAATGTGACCTACAATTGAGCTTCTATATTGTTATAGAGCTATTAGACTTTATAAAGCCATCGAAAATTAGCATAGTAATTATTGTGTCAATTGTAATGAAAATAGATATCAGCGGTGTTCACCCGTAGACATATTACAGAATAGACTAGACAACTTCACCCTAAAACTTGTTATGGAACTTCATTGCTGGTTTGCTGTATATAATTTGAAATTATCAACACTCAGTATTTGCTCATTCTTTAAATATTCTTATCATTTTAATCCACTACATGTAATATGTATTAAGGTTTATTATAAATCTAAATGTTTTAAAAAATGGTGACACAAAGTTAAAATCTTTCTATTATCTTCACTTATTTTCCAGACCTTTCACCTAAACCTGTATAATATATAGTCATACGTCTTCCTAATCTTGCTGTAATATATCTATGGTAAGCCGTGGCACCGTATTTCGGAGTTTATGAGCATAGAAATAAATGGAACCGCCATTAAAAAGGACAGTGATTGTAAACTCTCGTTGTTAAATAAAAATTCAGACTCAGATTGTACGAGCTCGTTATCGCATAGTAAAATGTCAAGGGGCCAGCAGTAAAATGTATTTTTTTTTTTCATTTATTTTGACCCTATTAAAATTAAATCTTATTAGTAGTCGAAATTGTGACCTCATTTTAATAATCTTAACAGTAGGTATCGTGCGATTCGATTCCGCTAAATTACGTTAATTAAACGTGAGTTATCGAAACTTACGAAAGCTTAATTGATCACGAATCAAACTATGTGATTATGACATTAGTGTGATAAAAACTTTTTTTCATATGGAAATCCTCATGGATACCTCCCCCGCAGCCAGCGGGGCAGGTTATAGATAGTTTTTGTTTAAATAAATAAATATAAATTAGTAGGTATCTTTTCCATTTGACTTTCTAATCGAATTAAAACCAAGGGTTTTGAAAACGTGGTAGTACTGAATCGGTCCCCTGAGCTGAAATAATATTCTCTAAGTTGAAAATGTATTGTTCCGCCGCCGTCGTTTCGAGATACACTCTAGTATTACAAATGGCTTGAGTCTGTATATGAATTGCAGTGATGCTTTCAAGATTACACAGTTTCCAAGGTACATTGTTTGGTAACGACTGCAATTACATTTTATTCAACATTATACTGCGGTGTTGGTGGAAAAATAAGTTAACTTTATGTTTCGAGAATAAATAGGAACTGATTTCATAATCATGGACACTAGTTTTAATATCGCAGTACGTTTTAAAATTAAAATAAACAAAATGAAATGCATTTTCATTTACAAGGATTTTTATCTAACAACAACTGTTCATTTAATATTTCATTTGTTACAAGTTTGCAATATTATTTATTTACCTACTAGTAATTAATGGGTTAAACATTCATAATTAGTAAGTAGTAGGTTCTTATTTTGATTTTGACTGTGGTAAATATTACAAGAATTACGTCGGTATTTTATTGGTTAAGGAGTCGGCCTTATAACCGAGAGGTCCCGGGTTCGAATCCTGACCATCAGACTACCGACGTGAACCAACTCCTAACTCAAGCAATTTAGGTTACTTAGGGAATACCTACTAGTAATTTCGGTTACTAATAGGTACCCTTTTATTAATACAATACTTGCCACATAATAACAAATTCATTATTAATTATGGTTCCATCCATATGTAATAACATATTTGGTGTATTTTATGCTCATAAACTCTTGTATTATTATTGAAATAACATAACCAGACAGCTAAGGTTATCAAAAGAAAGTGGAATATGAAAATAGTTTTAATTAATTATATGAAATTTTTTATTTACCCAATCAATTATTCTAAGTACAATTTCAAAGGTTATTCGAAGTTGTTCTATGAATTAATAGTAAGTGCTAGATAAGATACTCGTAAAATAGATAGAAATTACAGTTTTTTTTACATTACTAGATGGCAAAGAAACATATAACCCGCCTGATGGTAAGCGGTTACCGATGCCTATAAACACTTGCAACACCTCAGACTTCCCTTGAGTGTTGCCGCTATTATATTCTTCCACAAGGAACTAAAGCGAGTCTACCTACCACCCGGCTAGTGCACAACACTAAGCGGGTAGTGTGGTTAGACTACGGTGCTTCCCCCACCGGCGAAGCTTATATTTTAATTGTAAATATACTGTGTACGTATCTCATGTCAATGCTTATTATAATCAAAGGCAATTATTTGTAAAATATATACAATAAAAACTTTTTTATTAGTTAATTTTAGATTATTTCTATTTCCAAAATAGCTATTTTTGTACTTATTTTATATTTTTCTTTGTTCATAAGGAGAGTATGAACTTCAAGGTGAATAAAAAATCGGTTTCAAGAAGATTCTGTACAAACAGTATTATTGCTGAATATTCAGATCTTATCATAATTAACTTAAAAAGTTACTATTCTAACTTTATCTGAGTATTACCCCTACTAAGATTTTCTAAGCTATCGAAACGATCATGGTTTTTACCAAGCGCAAAAATATCTCCACAATTTGAGTTTATATGAAGATTTTTAATAATTAAACGTCCTTTGAAAGTTAATGAACTAAACTGAAACTAACTAGAGATTATATACGCATTTTCATTAAAGTCAGCCGTTTACATTATAATATTCTTCTTTGTAAGGGTTGAGATCACGAAAACACATTTTACAGTTAGAAAATTCCTGACGGAGGAACAAAACATCCCAAAGGATTAATGTTCAAAATACTGAGATAAAGTTACCTTAGCAATGTAATTACACAATTAGGCTCAAGTTATCAAAACAATGTTAAAATATGGATTCATAATAAACATTGCACCGTAAGCTCTGTATTCCGGTAGGTGACTTCTTACATCTGTCGACATAAGCCGTAAATGGAAATTTCAACATTTATTTATCATGGCATGAACAATATCTATATCTATATTATATAAAAGTCAACAGCGAAGACGATATGTGACGGTTATTCAAGTGCTACATATAGAGCCATATAAAAATCAAATACATAAATTTAAAAAAATATATAGGTACAATATCTGAGTATATGTACTTCATTTAACCTTCGTCTTAATTGAAGCAACCGTAATTTGTATGAAACACAAGAATTTCATTTATTTCAATAGGTTTAATTTTAGACAGAATTAAAATCGTCTCTGGATTTATGTTGAAATTAGATACTTTGATGTTTTACTGATGTACCTCTTTCATGAAACAATAGCACGTAAACTTTTGTGGGAAGGAAGAAAGATTATACAACTAGTTACGGTCACTTGGATATCTACGTCTGCATCTAAACCATTAGAATTCAATTTCGAGAAATTTTGAATACTAATATTTTATTCAAAACTTGAAATTGAAAAGTCAAAGTTACTTTGGATGTATTCTTTGAGATGGTCGGGAACTTAACTTAGTTTTGTTTTTTCTTTGCTTCTAGTTTAGAGTTTCATTCTTAGTTTGACCTTTTGCAATTTAAAACTTCCTATGTTGTTTTTTGTTGAAATTCCTGTAGGTATACTATAAGAAACCATTGACCGAACTTTTTACTAATTACGGAACAATAAAAGTATTATGTATGCATTGTTTTGATATTATTTTTATGACTAGCCAAATTGTATGTAGATCCCGAGTGTTGATTTCCAACTTAAAAACAAAAAATATGGTTTGGGCGTATTTCAGATGCGATATTGTATTTTTTTATAGATACATCTCCTTTTATATACTTTATTGTTAATCTGCGGACACTCGCGTCTGATTAATACGCCAGACTCATTGGATTAACCGCTCAACGCTGAAGCACACAGTGCGAAAGCATCCAAACGATATACTTAATTATACCTACACTTACCTACGTACGTTTGCATCATTTCGTTTCATAAATACATACATGTCTATATTCACTTTATACTAAAGTTACGAAATCTCCCACCTTTAAGATTGCCCTATTTGCAAATTTATTTACATTACACCTAAATTTAAGCTGTTGTATGATTTAGAGCACTATGGTATATTAATTTTTGTACGGTGTATTTAGTTATGAATAGTAAATCGGTAGACGTCAATTTTCTTTTATTCAAAACTTGTACTTATAAAATAACGAAGACTTCTTTTATTAAGCAGAAAAAAGTAGACTAATTTTTAAATCTTTTGTATAACATCTTAAAAGAAGTATTTTGACTTACTTATTCAACTACTTATATTTAATTATGGCAGAAAAATCAAATAATTTATTTATCGAATTCTGATAATGCATTGACAGCAACGGTTTAGGCTCGTTGCGATATCATTTACTAATATTAGATTAAGATAGTACATACTCTTTTTTATCTAATACATAAATCACGAGCTTTTTATCTTAATCTTCGAATAACTACAATACGAAAATTATGTATTTCAATTTATAGTACTTAAATGATCCAGCAGAGTTTTATAGACCCCTTACCTCAAAGCTGCAAGACAACAAGAGCTGAATTGAAAAATATACCGCTCGTGTTCATGTCTATCGTTGCACCATTTTTTGTGAAATGAAAATATTTTATCACGTTTGATTACACGAAGCGGGTTTAGAATGGTTTCCATTTTAATTTTCTCGATTTTGTCAACTTTCAAATTTTCGTTACAAAGTTTCATATTTATGTGTTCAACTTGGGGCAAATCGTTTAAAGAAACAGCATTATGCTAAAAACACTCGAATATTATTATGATTTATGGTGCATTTTTGTTGAAATAAGAAATACCTACTTTATTTCTAACAAATCTATCCTAGTCTTTAAAATAATCTCCATAACAAACTACTGCCATTGTATAGCAAATTATTAAGTAATAAATTTCATTTATTTACGTTATATACTTTGATTTTAGGGTGGAAAGATACACTTGATTTGATAAATTTTGTGAACATAAGAAATTAATCACTTAAGTCATTGATTTCACCGTTTCTTTTCACTCTAAACATCAGTATTATTGAACGTACGATGCATCACATCCTAATGAAATACAATCAATTAATTATACAATTATAATTTAGGCTAAGATTTTATACATCATACTTCGAAATAATATAATTGTAATCTCGGCGCCGCACTGATGCGCAACAAGAATAAGATTGATACTCATTTGAGGGTGAAAAGTGTAGTTTGAGTTGAGTGAAACTCAGGTCTATTGATTATTTTTTTAAATCGCTAGTTCATTATGAATAATTGTTATTATTAACAAGCGATGTAGGGGCCATAACTATGAGCAGACGAAAACTATCGTTATGTTTCTGATTAATAGATATTTTATGCCTCACTTATGGCACTGGCAAAGTAAGTTTTACTTCGATAATTTTAGGTATCTAATGTAAGTTGATATAAGACTTTGTATATATTAGTATAAAATTAGTAGTATTGTAAACTGCGCGTAAGACTTATTAAAACATTTTGTCCATAACTATGTTTTTCATTTCTAACATTCTTGTATGGTGGTTTTGTATAAGAAATCTTAATTAGTTTATCGATTAGTTTACTAATTGAGTTAACGTTCTAATAGGTACTGTTCAGACAAATGTGAGTATTTTTATTACATTTAAAAGTGATAAATTCTAAAGGAGTTTGCATGAAATAGCAAACCATATGACGTCATACCTCGTTATAGCCAAACAATTTACAGTTAGCGGTATGGTGGATGATTAAAAACGAATAAGAACGAAAGTAATTTTTACCGCTTAACATTAGGAAACCATCCTATTGCTGGTCTTGTAGAGCTTACAAAACTATAGTATTAAAGTCTCCTTCATCACCCACTGGAGCGACTGGCTTTTTTGGAGAAGAACGAACTGCCTAAGATACTTTAATAGAGTAATTGGCTAGTACGAGAACTTTCTCTGGCCCAGTACCTACTTCAAAATTTCACAAGAGTTAACTATATTCCTATAGTTAGTTCTGGTGAGCACACGTAGTTGATTGTCAATTTGGTAGGTATTGACAACCACTTAATATTAGATGAGCTATCTCCTTCTTCACCGTAATATAAGAAGCAATTATCACTGCTTGCACGAAACGAGAACACTGTAGTATAACATTTTGTGTTCGATCTGCGGACAAATAAAGCTTTATTACGTTAGTACCTCGTAACGTTCAGGTTACAAGACATTTCTCACTTGGCTTTCCCGTATCACGTTCATAAATTATGTCGACAAATAAATGTACAAACCTGTGTATTTCTAAATGTGTAGTTGTTATAACAATAGTGGAAGCCCATAGGAAAATGTCCAATGTCCGAGATACTGCGCTACGTAATTAGGTATCTTTTGTACCTACTTCTTTTTGTATCAATGAGGTATCATCATTCGGCTATACGATTTTGAGGTCCTGGATTCGAGTCCTGGCCATTACATAATTTGAATACTGCCGAAGTGAAGCCACTGCACAAAAAAAGCAATTTAGCTTAGTTGTAGGGGTTACAGGGAATTGTAATAGGAAATAGCAATTTCAGTTACCTAGGTACTAATCGAAATGTTTACATGTGTGTAAAGTGCAAAAATGGCTGACAGCTAGACTGTTGGAGAATGTTCATCTAAAATTTAACTTACCTTAGTTAAGCATCCACATATCCGCATCGTACGTAACGGTCGCATCGTGGTATTCTTTGTATAGAAAGTCAAACGAGCGCCCTACAATACGTATCGTACGCTTCGCACAAATACTACGATTCATTTGATGCGATGCGTCCGTTGCGTACGATGCGGACATGAATGTGGACCCTTACCTTATTCCACAATTCATAGAGACAAAAATGTAATATCATGAATACCTATTCAAAATTAAATTACGATAAAATATTGTTGCAATTTAATTTTTATTATCGTGCTGTTTAAGAGCATTAACGTGTAATCGGTTTTAGTACCTAGCTTACTGATGTAATTTGGAATCGTTAACATCGTGATTAAGGTCAATTAAAAAGAACCGTCTCGAGCTTCTTATCGCTTTAGTGGCTATCTGATCTTATTAGACGTTATATTAAAATTATATTTTTTATCTACTAACTATGGATATGTAGGTACATAGTGGTGTGACCCCAAAATGCTGGTTCAGTTGAAAGGGCAGGTCTAAAAAATCATCATTAGGGCTGTCCTTTAACGCGGCTTAAAAACCGTTAGCAATTTCAAATACCTTTTGCAAAATCCTGAAGAGATGCACATTGGGAGTCTCCATTACGTCAACATCCTATTTTTCATTAACTATCTACATATGTGGATCGACTATGTACATCAATCGAGCTAGGTGGAACAAATCCGGTTCAAAATAAAACGTATCGCTTTTGTAATTAACGAAAAAGTTTTGTGAACATTTTGTGAGAGCAGTTGTAGGTAGCTATTTTTAAGTCAAATTGTACAATTTATTTCAGGATTTTGCAAAAGGTATTTGAAATTGCTAACGGTTTTACTATACATCAGACACATTGCAAAAATCGAAAAAATTACGAGTATTCATTCTAACTGACAAGTTTTACTTTTGTAAAGTCTAGATAACAATATAACCCCTTGTACCAAGTAGAAACTGGTCAACATTAGATGTTATGGCTGCACAAACTGTGATTCCAACTTTGAGTCTCCAGAGATGATTATTCTTTAGAGCGAACAATAAGTAAAATCCCCTTGGAGACAGCGCGTAAATAAGGATTTGTACATTGGAGCATTCTGCGGGGGACTCCGGCCACTGTTCGAAGAAAATTAAAGGCCTAAGCCCCCACAGGCGGTCACATCGTACGAATTTATTTTCTCTTATTACTTTGATTTTGTTATTTAAATGTAAGTTCATAGCTATTACATTTTTTATAACTTAGTAAAAATTAACAGTAACACTTCAAAAACAATTTATTTATTCTTCATGTCTGGCTGGCGAAATGAGATCAATCTAATTGCAACTACTATGTGTTCGATATAATTAAATGATGGGTGAGGAAGTTTATCCGACATTCCTGGGAATTTCATAAGTAACACCCGGATTCGCAGGTACAAACATAATTGCTGAAGACGACTTTCCAATTAGAAGAATACATAGGTACTGTGGCATTTACTAGGTATCTAGGTATGTTTTTTTTCTTGTAGATTTATTTTTTAAACTTGAATCTGCCAAACTCATAGGCAGAATATAAAATTGATGGCAATAGGCTGGCCACCTATTACATTGGGACCTAAACATAAACTGGCGAAATGTGGGTGCTAGCACCTCTGCCTACCCCTTCGGGGATATAAGCGTGAGTTTATGTTATGCTATGTTATGTAGAATATAAAAATAAATGTCACATTAATATGAGGGTAAAACAATTATTATGATGATGGGAAGTGATGGGTCCAGCCACATATTTGCAAAGCATAAAAACGCTGTAAAGTATATAACACAATCGTCTGTTAATACGGTTTATTCCTGTTTCGTTTCGATTTTTCATCCAAAATTTCCACATATTCTTGTTTCGTCTCGATTTATCTCACTTTACCAGCCGAACGCATGCAAGTGCAATGTGTTTGCACTCTAACCCTCCATAAGCTATAAAACTGCTACAATTGAAGCGAGTATATATTGCTCACTTATCAGATCAATTTGGGGTACACCATAGTTACTCCAAATCGTTTTTAATATAAAGCAGCAAATGATATTCTTATCGTCACAAAACAGGTAAATGTGGCTTTTTATCGTGTGAGTTTTGGGATCTCAACTGGAAGAGATCAATGACACATCGGTAAGTAAAGGCCCTATAACTTTATACTTCATTAGTTAAACACGCAGCATTTTAGCAAAATGGTCTGAGTTTGATGTTAGACTGTAACAGTGTCAATTTTATGTACCGAAAATATATAATATATGACTATGGAGAAAGAAACGAATACAGATGATATGCTGGTTCGTCTGTAACCGTGGCATAACGTGGTTATTTGAGTTATCTTCGCGATGTATATGACACTGGTAGAAAATACAGGATGAACTTATTTACACCTTACGCAATACTGATAAGCTTATAACTGTTGGCAAGTTGTTACCATTGCCTAATAACGTTACTGATAACAGATATTACTCGCATGGTTGCACAAGGTAATAGAGATGAAACAGTAAGGAAAAGAAGCTAGGAGTGTGGGAACTATGAGATGCGGGTCTTGTCGAGAAGAAATGCTTCCTGCAATTTTTTTTTTGGAATATTCATAACCGAAAATATTAGTATACGCCCTAAACCCTCCAGCTAAGCTAAATTGCTTATGTTGGGAGTAGGTATGTTTGCGTCGGTAGTGTAATGGCCCGAATTCGAAGCGTAATGCCTTTTACGATGCGGATCAATTATAGTCACGTGAACCGATACAACTATCAAAATAATGATCGCTGAATATTATTATCAGTACTCAGTATCTTGGAGTTAAACAATAATCAGCCTTATGACTGTTTATACTTTTGATTGATGGCACTTGGCGGGATTTGTTCCACATATTGAATTAAATCACTCATACTTTGCCATAATATTTATAGACTGGTTTCACCACACGGCATTATCAAATGTTTTGGAAGACATTACTAGTTTTAGCTATATTACTGTCATTCAAAACCACATTATGGAAAAGGATCATCTGCGATACATACAAATAAAAATTGGTCTTGTTGACAATCCGGTATGATAATTGATTTAAAAGCAAATTGTTAAAAGTGAAAATCCAGGACGGGGCTTGAACCCACGATCAGTCCCTCACATGAGGAATACTCTGACCAACTGAGTTACTTGGACATGTTCTGAATGTTGATTTTTCTAATCTATACTCATTAAGAATTGAAAAGAATAAAGAAGAATATAAAACCTCTCTCTTTATAATATTAGTAGGTGTAGGGATTCTTCGTACAACCGACAGATGTCAAACGTACCGTCGTTTAGAATATATTTTCGGTAATTGTTCGTCATGAAAACGTAATACATTACTTTTATTCAACCGATTGAGCACTTTATGAAAGTTGAGCGGCATCAAATGTGAACGGGAAATATCCTATGTCTATTATATTTTATGTATCAGACTTTTATATACTTTCATTAACTGTTGCATGCGGCTACGCCTGCAGGAAATTCCGAACCCTTTCACCCAGGGTCAATAAAAATAGCTTACTTACTACCTATTTTCAGACATACTTGATACACAGAACAAAATCATAAAGCCGCTCCAGAGGAATTCGATAACAAACACTGTGACACGAGATTTTATATACCTATATTCAATTTTATTGTAGTAGGTACTGTTGACACAGCTACTCTTCTTACCCCAACCCAAACATTAACATATTTTAAACAATTAATTAATCTAAAGACACAGTAAAATTCGAAATGCATACATAAAATTATGGATTTGTACATTGCAATTATTACTTTGCTACGAGAGAAGCTACGGTAGCTACGGCGTAGCCAATATTGGAACAAGATTTTAGTTTTCTTTTGCGAATCGATGCCCAACCAAAACTTTAAATTAATTTAACAAATATTGGCACCAGTTCAGTTTCCATGTTACTTTAGGCTGACGTGAAGTTATGATACTAAATGCGTCGAATATAGGATTGTGTACTGTTAACTAGTTGTTGCCCGCGGCTTCGCCTAACTCAATTTCTAATCTCGCAGGAATATCGAGATAAAAATTAGCTGATTTAACTCAGCGATATTAAAATTCTAATAGTGAAAAAAAATGTTTGTCAGCCTAAGTCATCAGATGACGGGGACACCTTGATTCCCAAACCCGAGGGGTCATCTCGATTTCCCAAGGGGGCCATCTCGAATCCGGAGATGGCCCGGGTCAAGCCGGGGTGCGAGGGAAATTTTCTATGGGCCACCTTACACCCTGGCGTCAGAAAACTCTAGACAGCATGCGGTTTTAGTCGGTAAGAGTCCGACATAACCTTCCCCGTTGGCCGCGGGGTGGGTATCCATGAGGATTTCCGCACGAAAAAAATAGGGGGGTTATCTCGAATCCGAAGATGACCAGGGTCGACCGGGGTGTGAGGGAAATGCCTTTGGGCCACCTTACACCCCGGCGCTAGAGACAGTGTGCAATGGGGACTTCTGCATGAAAAAAGCGGACAAAACCGCAGGCAACAGCTAGTAATAATATGTTACTATGTTATAAAAGTGTTTGCAACAAAAACTTGCATACGCAATGTAGTATTAATATAAAATTCAAACTCACATAATGATTTCTGCATTACCTACTCATTGAAAATTTAATCACTACGTTATTTTGCATTTTACATACCATCATGCTAACAAATAACGCGATTTCTGCATTTAAATACCATATTTGTAATATTGAAAATACAAATTAATACGTGAATACAAGCACAGTATTGTATATTGTATATAAATTATAAATTTGCCAGTATAGGATCGATGCTATAAAACCAGGGTGAATAATTTGCATTACCCCGGTCAAGTTCCCTCTGAGTAAGAAGTGCTGTCAGCTCACTTTAGTAACGGCTCTTGAATAAAAAGAGGATAACGTTTAACTTCATCCGGAGATAAAATTTTGTTTGTATTTATGCTAGTGAAGAACAGTATATTTTTTATTTCTTGTTTCTCTTATCCCGTTACTCATTGTTACATTATTCGATCGTCACTCTACTATCGATTATTTTGTTCAACACAACTTCAAGTCCCCAGTATGTTAGTACTAGGGACTTGAAGATCAGACTTGAATTCGAGAAGAATAAATCGAGTGGTTTTAATAATAACATCTCACGCGGACTATTTCATTCCAGCACCCGAGCATACTTTTGCGGGCTTTTGAAAATTATCACGGTTATAAATTAATTATTAAGTGATTTACGGAAAACAGCGAAGAAGTCCGCGTTCTTGATGTTTCTTAATAATGTTCTCGAAGTTTTGCTAAAACTTTTAAATTGAGAAAAGGCCTGTGCCCGATGCGGGAACGGTGGTCGGTGTCTATAGAGGGCTGATTTTTTTACATTATTTGAAATTTTCTGTTGCTGAAACCGGTCAGGCGAAGCTTAATTGATGAATACACTTTGACTTCGTGATGGGTTGATCTGTGAGATTTGAATTCTGCAAGTTAGATTTATTCTCAATTTATAATGATCAATGAACGAAGTATAATAAATGTTAAGATATATTTCACATTTGTTTATTTTTAATACAAGACTAAAGAACACTATTTTTATAAGGCTATTATTATTTAAAGGTAAAAAGGTTTTATATCTTGATCACTTCATTTTCCATCTGTCTGTCACGATATTTTGCTTGGAAATCTAGTAGAAAATAATATCAAATACCTGGTTCTGCAACCTTTTATAGCGGGAAAAATTTATACTTCTAATGCGTAACTCGATTCACACTTGACCGCCTTTTTAATATAATGTGTGTCTAAAACGGAAGACTCTACGTGCGTTTCCTGGAAATCAAACTCTAATAAATTAAAGTACAATCAAGGTAATTTGTACTAGCCGTGCGCTACTTGCCAAAAAATAACCGTGGCGTACCCACAATAGTAGAGTTTTGTTTAATTCTTCGTGTACAGAATTAAAAAGTAACGAACTTGTAGAGGAACGTGCCATTACAGTAAAGTGGAGATACAACCCACACTTTCGACTGTTGGTTCACCGGATAACATGTATACCACCTAAACTTGCTAACAACGAGGGCTGCGTGGGCAACTTTGGTTCTTTAACGGAATTTCTCATTACTAAATCGTATCACGTTGAAAAAATACGGAAAAATAAGAAATACTCGCTCTGTGTAGCACATTGACTCACTTTAAGCACTTATACTTATGTTCAGTAGTATCAATATATAGTTTTTATAAACCTTTTGGAAACAATTTGTTCACATAAAGTCTTTATAATTACGCTAATATACTTATATGCGCCGTCTGTTAAACAGTTGTTTATTATTTATGATAAAAAGTAGCCTATGCATCTATACAAAATTAAAACTAACTACTCTTATGTATTATTTTTTCAACTTCCATCATCAGGTATGCAAAACCAATAAAGTTCGTGATAAATAATTTACCTTTATTTCATTGTATCTGCATTTTCTTCTTACTATTTGCATTAAGTACATTTTTTATTTCGGGAAGATTTATTGCGGGATTTCAGTTATTCGGTTTGTTCGTTCGTTCTTCGTTCTTCAGTTGACATTATAAATCGCATGCCCAAGGTGACCGCTAGAATGACGTTAACCGAAAAAAGTTCTTTTCCTCCTTTTTATTCATTTCGTTTACCGCATTTATGACCAACTGCTATTACAATAAACTATGGAACATACCTATTTATATTTGGAACGTTGCCTAAGAGGTTGCCCTCCGGAAGACAAGGAAAGTTTTGATATAACAAACAAGTGCTAAGCCGTGACGATTACAACAATAATAGTATGAGAAGGAAAACACTTTGTTGTTTTGTTTTTTTTTTTTCGCTAACCGGTTACGATTGATATTTAGGAAACATATCAATCGTAATCGGTTAAACGAAAAAAAATTCTTTCGATCAATTAATTATTAGAATGTATTTTTTTAAATTATGAAACCCAATACAGAAAGTAATTAACTCGAAGGTATAAATTCGTTTCGAATTGATGTTATTAAATGTTTTATGTTTATGCTGGTTTTTGCTCAAACGACTGAACGAATCTGCCTGAAATTTGGTGCAGTTTTAGATTATAGTCTAAAATAACACATAGCCATCCCTGGGATAGGTTCCCATGAGTTGTGGGGACGGGATTAGAATTCCTAACAGGTGGAACCGTGGGTAACAGTTAATTTTCATTAGGTAAACAGTGAAGTATATGTTATAGACAAGACTATATATTATTTATAACGTGAAACTCTTTAAAAATATTCAATAAAAGGAGCAGCCAATTTAAATGATACAATCTATTGCAATTTTACTCACGTCGAGTTAATAAATTGAGTTGTAAAACGTACTGTATGATTAATTCGAAGGTTCCCCTATCAAGGTTTTCTCACATAAAGTATCACATGGAAATGTTCCTCTCTTATTATCGCGATTAATATTTAACATATTACATAATATTTTAGAGAAGTTCAGGAGGACTTACCTACTATGGGACCAGTGGGACGCAATCATCCCACCTGTCCGATCATGGAATTGGGTCAATGGGAATAGTGGGATAAACCCTGGTTATCTCTATACCAATATTTCAGACATCATTGAGTTATGTAATCACTTTTTGAACGACTTGCACTTTTTCAAATTCTATTCAATTCTAATTTCATTTGAAACGTTTTATCAAAAATATTACAATTTAATCAAGCAATAAAAAATAAAAACAACAAATAGAGAATAATAAATCGTATCAGATGTAAAAATTTAACTGGCATGAAACCCTATAGCAAACATACAACATATGAAGCAAATTATATATTAGTACCAAATATGCGCCACGCACACATGAGACATCAGAGAGAGGTGGTGGCGACTAGGGGACGGCATAAGAGGGCGTAATGCTGTTTATCGTAACGGCATACAAAGCGGTCTTAGTATGCAGCCAAGTATGCTGTAAACATGTTTAGAGGGTGGGTAACTTCTGTTTTTTCTTATTTTTGGCGACTAAGCGATAAATCGTATGTAAGATAAAAAAAACTTGTCAAATTCACGCACTGATGGTTGCGTGCACAACTGGATTACGGCACGTAGTATTACAGTTAAACTGAAAAGTCAGTGGGCTGACCACATTTGCCAAAGAACCGATGGCCGCAAACGAGTCCTAGAGCGGAGACCGTGATTTGATAAATTAACTGTTGATGATATACCTACCATTCGATATTATCTGCTAAGCGTGCCAATAGATGTTTCAGTCAAGTCAAGGCGCACTACCCAGCCCATCTAGCGACCGCAAGCTGAACTGCATCCATAAAACTACAGAACTCCAGATCCTGAATCGCGAATGTAAAGTTCATGCGCAAATCGAGGTATATATTATAGTTTCAATGACCACTGTTGAGCCGTCGCGTGGCCCGCCAGGCCTGATCATCTTGCCTGGAGGATACTCTCTTTGCGTTAGAGAATCATCTTACCTTGTTTCTCCACAAAATATTTAACCAACTCAAAATGCGTTGGTGCTTCTGATAATAATGGTTACTCCATCATTGTTTAAGGGAAGATTTTATAGCATCGTTGCTATTCCATTAGCGCGCGACTAAATTGCGGTGTCCTCTATTAGCGTTTATATTGTTCACTTTTCTAAATGTATATAAGCTTAAATTTTGTCCAGAATTACCCGACGAGTCATATTGTAAAATTAATCAATATTTTAATATAAAAGATGTGTCCAGCCCACCCATTGTCACTTCTGTTTGCTGTGAGTTTATATTGGTGACATCAATTTTTAACCCCCGATGGAAACCCGAACGGGGTGTTATAAGTTTGACGTGTGTGTGTGTGTGTGTGTGTGTGTGTGTGTGTGTGTTTGTTTGTAAGTCTGTCTGTGGCATCGTAGCTCCCAAACGGATGAACCGATTTTGATTCTGTTTCTCTTGTTTGAAAGATGGGTTGGGGGAGAGTGTTCTTAGCTATGTTTTATAAAAATCGGTTAAGCCATTTCAAAGATATGGGGGGTGGAAGTGGTGATGAAAAATTGAATGTGTTCAAATATACTCATGTTGGGTATCAAATGAAAGGTCATAACTTATACATTACGATACCGCAAGTTTTATGAAAATCGGTTTAGCCATTCGAAAGATATGAGGCGTGGAATGTATTTCTAATTCTGTAACCACACTCCGCGCAATTCGCATTAGCTCTGAATAATTGTTGATAGACTATACGTATGTTGATATTAAATAATGAATTAGCTATTATACTTAAGTTACCCCTATAAAAAGCATGAAATAAAAAATAAAATTTAAAATTTAAAAAACCCCCGACTCCCAAAAAAAGAACAAAAAAGAACCTGTAAAAAGTAAAAAAATAACTATTATATTATGACCTATCTACCCTAAGTATTGAACCTTTATTATTATTATAGGTAGCTATATTATTTACGTATTCATATTTTTAACTAACAGTTTGTCTCGTCGGGGACCGCTCACCTGCTAATCATAACCTAATCGTACGTCTGTCTCGCAAGATCCTAACTGTAGATGTTTTGCGGTCCCCCCGACGAGACAAATTGTTAGTTAAAAATATGAATACGTAAATAATATAGCTACCTATAATAATAATAAAGGTTCAATACTTAGGGTAGATAGGTCATAATATAATAGTTATTTTTTTACTTTTTACAGGTTCTTTATTGTTTTTTTTTCAATATCAAATCATCTACCTGCCATTGTCCCAATTATTTGAGGTTAGCACAACATATATTTCTCCTTCATGCGTTCCTGTTAGATGTCGTCTCTTTAGATACACCCTTCTTTGCCATATAACCGGTTTAAATGAATATTCTCAAAAAATAGGAAGTGGGCCTAATGTCGTCATCCTCCTTTGCTGACTCTGAGCTGCTACTGGAAATTTACTAAATAATGAAGACAATAACAGTTCCTGCTCAACCAGAAAATTGAGGTTATAAATCATAATATAGGTACAAGAGCATTTCATGAATCCCTTTACAATATCGAGAATATTTTATTGATCATAATTATATGTATGACATTGCCTTATTAATTTTAAATCGAAAGGTCACTCGAGGGTTCTGCCCTAATGACCCTTCAAAATATATGTGATCTTTTTATTAACGCTGAAATATAGGTTTCAAGCGTTCTCTAATGATCCTCTCATAAATGACATTCACTAATTAATATTGATTATCGAGTAGATACCAGTCTGCCTTACTGATATTTCATTTTCATGTGATCTGTTGATCTTGTACCTAAGCAATGTTCAAAATTTATGTAAGATTCAAATGCGAAATATTCAGATGATGATACAACGTAGATGTTGAAGATAGATAAAGATACGGCCAAAAATCTTGACAAAGTTCTCTTCAAGTTACAAGCTGTTCAGTCTCTTTGTCGGGAAGCGCAGAGCGCGAAGGTGGCGGAGGCGCGCCAACCAACTACATAAAATACACAAGCTACTGTTTAAAAGAAATCTTTTTAGAAACAAGCTTTTATTATTTACAATATTGCATTGTAATGGGACTTACATAAGTATACTAAATTTCAGCTCAATCGGATAACCAGAAGTATTCGAAAAATGGCTTGCAAGATTTGATTACAGAAAATGGGACAGGTGAAACTAAATAAAAGCTTGTAATAAAAAATAGCCACGGGCTCAATGGGCTCGCGTCATTGGTTGATTACACCCTGTATATTTCTTTTCTCTCTCAGAGAAAATTATTATACGAAAATTGCCTATTAGGGAACACCAACCATTCATGCTGATGTTATTTATACGATTTCGGTATTAATTATTCAGCTGATACAGTTTTTACACCAATAACGCATTATATAGGTATTATAATTGATACATTGTTGTTATAGATCAGCGATAAGGCTGCCCTTGATATATCTTGACAACTAGTTATTGTCCACGGCTCCCTCCGCGTCGAATTCTGTTCTCGTGATACTTGTAACTTTCTTGAGACGCAAAAAAACAATTATTCAATTGGGAGCGGTCATTGGGCAGTTGTGTGCGTAGATAATATTTTGGTGATTAATATTTAAGTTTCTCCGAATAACCTTCAATCGATATTTTTATACTGCGACGGCTTGTGACTGCGATGTTTCATTATATCGAAAAACTGCATTGTGTAACCTTGTTCAATCGATGTCTTGATCGCATCGCAGTGACAAACCGTCGCAGTATATAGGAGTTTGAAGAAACAAAATTCGATGATACTGCTTTCGCACTGACGATCCCGTGTTAATAAATATAATTCCAAGACGACGATTTTTATTTTTAAATTCTTTGGAAAATTAAACTGCGTGTCATGATGAGGGCCATTGGACGTTGGTACACTGATTTAATCGTAGCCGTGTGTCACACCAAGCAGTAATTAATTACAAAGGTGAAACATCTGGGTAATCAGCAAATGATTGATGAACGTCGGTCTTACATTAAGATTACTGCTACATCCCTATGATAAAATGTTGCCACTTGAACCGTACAACTGACTGAACTAAAGTCTATTGAATATTAACGGAAATCGCTCAAACATTTACTTGATTATGTTCAATCGATTGCGAACGGCTAAGTAGGAAAGTTAATGTATCTTTCAGAACAGTATCGTTTACCAAACATACCATCCATACAAAATGGGTACAAATTTGATGGAAAGTTGTTAAAATATTAAAATTTGACATTTAAAGCGACCGCGGTAGCCTAGTGGTTTGGGTAATGGACTGCTGAGACGAGGTCTCGGGTTCCATTCCAGGTTCACCATGGCACACACCAATGACTTTTCGATACTTTTCGAAGTTATGTGTGTATTTATCGTAGGTTTATAAGTGCCTCGGAGAGCACGTTAAGCCGTCGGTCCCGGTTGCCATTCAAACATCTATGGCAGTCGTTACGGGTAGTTGGAGCCCACAAAAGTCCAACCAGTCTAACTTTGAACTTCGATATCGCCATTGGTCATAATGACCATTGGTTGTGGAGGTCAGATGACAGTCGCTCCACGGAAAATATCGAAGTTCAGCCGCATCACAGTTAGACTGGAAAGCCGATCCAACTGAGTTGGGAAAAAGTTTCAGAGAATGATGATTTAAATAGCTTTTAATCTAACTTGAAAGGACTTATAAAGGATACTATTATTTCAGAAACAATTACCCACGAGATGCATGGTGTTCTACCAACATCATCGGTGCCAAAGTGAACCTTGTTTAGCCAAATAATGATTTGTATTTAATAATATAACAATCTTTTAAAAATGCAGGGGTGAATAACAGTTTTCATGTATTTCATAATTAAAATTATCAAAATGTATCTATTGGACCGGCCATGGGCAGCGCCGATATGCGGCAGCCAGCCAATTTCAGATTTGCACGAGGCTCGACGGACGATCTGATACGCAGTGGGCACAAATGTATGGTATGGAACTGGACTATAAATATCTTTATATAAAAAGCATTGGGGAAAAGTATCGACATTTTCACTATCTAATACTTGTGTACTTTTACAAGTGTGAGTACCTACTAACTAGCAGCTATTTTATCAAAAAATAATTCCTATTCAAACTAAAAGTTAATTATTTACACGTAAGTACAAATTAAGTATGTGCATGCAACTCAAAAAGTACGACAATTACATTTCACTTACACTACTTTTGCCTGGAACTAGAAGCCAGCTACCTAATATATCCCAAAAACAAGTCAAGTGCGGGTCGGAGTCGCGCACTGAGCGTTCCCTTACAAATCTGGATTATCGACGGATAAAATTAACGTTGCTGCAAAAGAATGATACATCGACGTAGGTCGCTATCAGTGGCTACGAACTCTATAAAAAATATTACATTGATCTATACATTACCTACTCGTAGAATTATTAATGACCGCCTATTTCACAGTGAACCGACATTCGTATATTTTGTTCTTATTATATGGAGTGTTCTAGACAGACGTCAATAGCCTTATCGCAATAAAAATAATATTAACATTTTATTTTCTGTAAAAATTAACGATTCTACAAACAGACGTATCCTTTTCTTTCGATTTCCCCACACACCATACTTTCAGAATTTTATGAGCTAGTTACCTACTATCCTACAGATATATATAGAATTTAAGTCTGACTAAGACCTTCCAAACAAAAAACCCCATCGTATCAAAATCCGTTTAATAGTTGTTGGGTCCATCGCGAACAAACAGACAGGATGTATGGTGCACATTGAGAGAGGCCTATGTTCAACAATGGACGTCGATCGTCTAATTGATTAATTGATTGATTGATAGATTGTCTACGAAAAATCGAAAAAAACCTACCTTGTTGGATGACTTCTTGTGTGGTTCATAAATAAAATCCACATGGCTAAAACCTTGCGATTTGCTCAGATAGAGGTGTATTTACGTAACATTGCGGTATCCGTTATACCATAGCTCTGTTTGTCAATAAAATGTCTCGTTGGAAGCATTCTAATAGGGAAGTTTATGTCGAGTGTCAGCTCCGATGACGTCAGTCGGAAATATGGCGTGTATTTCTCCAATATTGGTAATATCTCCATTGTGGAAGTGACTTTCTTTAATGATCGATAGATGGGAATTTATGGTTCAGTAGTCCGTTTTCACATTATACTTACATAGTCATGAAAATTTATAAAAATGCATGCAATCATGTTTTGATTGTAACATAAATGAATTTTCTTTTCATAACCAATCGAGATTTGGGACACCTTCGATTGGTTATGAAACTTTTATATTTAGATTAGATTTTGCAACATTATCAGATATTTTTTGCTTTTTTATTTGATAGAAAAAATGCATTTTATAAGAATAAAGCGCGTTATTTTAGTTTCCTTTAAAAAAATCCGTTAATTTTCCTCTACATTATTTTATTGTCATCGGTCCTTGATAAATGTAAAAGTTCAATTCAATTGGACGTCTGGAAATGCCCTTAAATAGAGTTTAAAGATTGGAAGTGAGCGAAAGTGTATTAAAAAGCCAAGTAGGTACTTATTTGTTGATGAATACGGACGTAGGACGCAACTTTTAGCTAGAAAAACTTCTACTTTTCGAAGTACCTTGAAAGCAGGGACATTTATAAAACTTTTAGTAACATGCCACGTGAGAGACGCCAAGCGCTTCCATTATATATTACTTAGAAAGCTTTGTTCTGTTTCTTTAAACATCTTTATGGGCGTGTAACTTGACAGTACAGATGAAGTAAAAGTTTAAATGACCTTGTACATCGTTATTGCCAATACAATGGCCTAATATATTGGTATTTGTTTAGATCAGTGAGTTGTTTGACATGGTTTGACATGATGTCCATGGTCACGTTTTATTGTAAATATCAAAATATATACAACAACTAGTGCAACCTATTGAAAATTATGTACTTGTCATTTAAATTTAGAACAAAGTCAGTCGCAAAATGCTTTCGAGACAATTAAGTTGTTTTACCATTCCACCGCTCGCTACAGGCAGGGAATTTCATCCTCACACGTTGCATCCGTCAACGGTGGGCATTGTGCGGTAGTAACTATGAGAAAAATTTGACTGATCTCCCAGCTGTGGTATTCCTCTAGCGTCTATTACCCTAGGGTTCTTCAAGAAGGACATTAGAAGGTTTTTACAGGGTCGGTAGCGCGAATGTGACGTCCCTGGCGTTGCACACGTCCATAGGCCACGATGACCACTTCCCATCAGGTGGGCCGTGTGCTTGTCTGCCACCTAAGTGGTATAAAAAAACCTGAGTGACCTGACTGAATAACTGCCTTGACCTAATTGATCTCTACTTTTTTTTAATAAAAGTATACCTAACGCCTCATAACATCAGCTACTAACAGTAAAAATCCCATCGAAATCGAACTGGCCATTTCAGAACTAACAGGCAGATACACAGAAAGAAATGTAAAAAAAATATTGTAATATTTATTTTCAATTCAGTGAAACACTTCAATTTCATTTATTTGTTGAAAGTTTTTATTTCATTTTTATTTTAATTATCTATTATCTGAAACCTGTATGAGTTTTGTGCACTAAGAACATTAAAATAAAAAGACGAGTAGATATTTTAATTTACTCGTAATCTTCTACAGGGTTATTTGTAATTAACTAGCATCATCTCAGGGGTAGATAGCTGACATCATAACTGACCATTTTTGTTCTACGACTTTTTATAATTCGTTAAATTTTATTTTCATACATACATAAATATTAGTTTAGTTTTGCGTCTAAAAGTTATTAACTCTACGTGCACCGCCGCCGTACTTTACGCGCATCGTAAAAAATAGGTAAACAAACTCGTCGGTAGAGTTAATAACTTTTAGAAGCAAAACTAAACTAATATTTATGTATGTATGAAAATTAAATTTAACGAATTATAAAAAGTCGTAGAACAAAAATGGTCAGTTATGATGTCAGCTATCTACCCCTGCGAGGATGCTAGTTAATTAAAAATAACCCTGTATATTCACCTAATTTAAATTCATATTTATTCAGAATAGACGCAAGCTAAGGATTTGAATTCAGAACTTCATCGAGACGCACACGTTCTTGGTAAAGTTGCAAAGTAGCTTCATAGACAGTTCTACGAGCCCAGTGTGCCCAAACTTACCCACTAACTTGGCATGTTGGCAGTTGTCTCAACGAGATAGTTTATCCACGCATATTTTATCTGTTGAAGCGTTAAATCTTCAGCTATTTCAAAATTATGTTAATAGTTATGGTGTAAGAAGTAATACCAAAAAATATATTTTTTTGGTATTCTGTATCAAATTCGCTACTGCTCATTCTACTCCAAACAAAATTTCATAAAGGTACATTCTATCTAGAAAATACCTACCGGCAATCGGTTTTTTAAAAAGTTAGGCCAGACGTCAACTCCTTGGACTAAATTTAATGCGTTTACCGCGATTCTAACGTGTTGTTATGACTCGAGAATTCTGCCAGAAGCTGAGACGGTAAATAAAAAATATTATTTGAGCATTGTGCTGGAGCAGCAAATTCTTCAATCAAGAACAAATAATTTTGTTTTTAAAAAGTCTTGCATTTTACGTCTCGCAAGAGTATTATTGTAAACGAATTTTATCCAAAAACTCATCAAATCTCTCCGGACAACCACCATAAGTTTCCAGATCTGGATCCGGGACCCGGTCGGTTTCTTTTTCTAAAACCCTTTTCGTTTCACGTTAGTTCTCATGAAGGATTTAAGCATCTTCCATCTTGACAGGGTCAAATTAGGTGTTGAAAAATGTACGAAACTACTTTGACTTAATTTTATTACCTACCTACTTTTCTTTTTAAATTAGCACTTTGTTAAATTATTTTCCACGGTTCCGTTTATTCTTTGGGATCCGTCGTAAAAAAGGTAATTTTCATCGTTTAAATAATCAAGTCATTTATAAAACTAGAGGGAAGGATACTGATTGTCAACATCTTAGAAATTCTGTCACAAGTAAGTGCAAAGATTACTAATGCACCAGTGTTCAGATGTCGTCGTTAGTACCTATAGTGTGTAGGAAGACAGACAAAACGAATAAAACATCATCAAGTGCGAGTTGCACTCGCCCGCTGAGGGTTCCTTAGAAAACCAGATTGAAATTAAAGCACGTAGGTAAGTACCTTTATTAAAAAATATTTTATCAACCTAATTTTTTTGCTGTTCCTTCGGAGTACACTGCATACAGGTGTACAGTGTATGTAGTGTACTAATATAACTGAAAGACTAAATTCAATAATCATTCAAAACTGAAAGTTCATTATCTGTCTGAAATGTTAACTCGCCTCAAAGCCTTATCGTGTAAACGTCGTGACTGAAACGGTTATATATCGTCTCATAAATTCATCGAGATGACGTTTACTAGACAAATTTATATCACTTTCTAGGTGGCAAAGCCATGTTTTGGCCAAGTGGGCCAGTTCGCCCGGAGAAATATCACCCTCTCACTCAATATCGATATAAGTAGCCGGATGATGCATTATGAATGAATTGAGAGAGTACCGAGTAAGAATTATATATATCGATAGCAACTTTATTCTCGTAAATTATCTAAAAAATATCCATCATCTAATTTATATGACCAACATGGTCAAATATAAATTAGATGATTAGATGATTAGATGATGATTCAATTTTTTTTCACTAAGATGCTTTTTAGCTTCAGGCCGACAGACCGGAGAGCCCTTACCTCCCTTCCTTTCCTTATTTCTACCTTCTTTGCGTTTCAAGGAGGTAGGACACGACGGTATCTCCCATCCGAAATGAGCTGTCCGACTGGGGAAGTACCTCCGCCCTACGGAAGACCGCGGCCATAATAACCATCGTGTTGTGTTCCCGCCGGTAAGTTGGGTAGCCAGAGCTCACTATACCCCTCCTTCCCCTCCCCTTCCTAGCCTCCCCACCCCTTCCCAGCTCTCCTCCTTTCCCTTCAGGGTAGGCAGCGGGTGTGTGACACTTTAGTGTTACACACGTTCATAGGCCACGGTGACCGCTTTCCATCAGGTGGGCCGTGTGCTTGTCTGCCACCTACGTAGTATTAAAAAAAAAAAAATATTACAATTTAAAAAAGGAGAAGGTTCTCAATTTTTTTATGTTTATTACCTCAGAATTTTCGACTAGGTCAACCGATTTTGATGATTGCTTATTTTGATTGAAATCTGATACTTCCCGTGTGGTCTCATTTAGTTCCCAGGGCTTTAGGGTTTCACATCGGCAGCGTGAGTGTGACGCCTTGGTGTTACATACGACCATAAGCCATGGTAACCGCTGCCTATTGCCGTATGCTTATCTGCCACATAAGCGATATTAAAAAAAAAACAATTTGGTCTAGTTAGCGCGTATTTGTATATAATCTTTGCAGGAAAGACCCAATTTTAGTACGAGTAAGTTATTTTAGATTTGATCTAGCAAATAACCTTAGAACAGATTGTAAGCGACTCCGTAAGCCATGTTTATACTACAATCATATGTTTGCCAAAATATGGTAGTCAACAAATCATCTTACGACAATAAACCTACATTATCAAGACAGAAGGTAAGTCATCGCTTAGCAGGAGCCGTTTACGTCCTTGTGAAGTAATATCCAATACAGCTTTGTTAGAGGATAATGTGCTAAGAATTATTTATGAAAGCGATTATGCTGTAGCTATTATATCCAAAGGATTTCCTGGGGATAACAACACAACATTAAGTGCTTTATGTAGTTGACTATGTTAGTATTTTTATCTAAACAAAAAATAAAAAAGAACTTACATAGGTTGATTCAGTTTAAACTTTAAACCATGCTACTTGGTTTACTTGTAACTTTCTGTTGCGAGCTAACCACGACACACTTAAAATAATTCAACTTTGGGCAACGGAGCACAGTGACGATTAGGAACATACCTATATACGGTGTGGTTTTCATCTGTCTCTCTCTCTTTCTCTCTCTTTTTCTCTCTCTGCGTCGCCAAATTGAATTGTTTTAAGCTAGTCATGGTTAACCCCGTGTACAGTAACGAAATAAAACTTTTGAACGAGTCATTACCCCTTCTGACCCATGGTTACACTGATTGGTTACACTGATGTAACAACGGAGCATACCTATGATCGGTAGTTACACTGATGATCGGTATTTACATTGATGTAACAACGCTTAATAGTGATTATATAATCGATATCAGTCGATATCATTAGCG
Source organism: Lithosia quadra (assembly GCA_963576445.1). Taxonomy (NCBI): domain Eukaryota; kingdom Metazoa; phylum Arthropoda; class Insecta; order Lepidoptera; family Erebidae; genus Lithosia; species Lithosia quadra. The sequence goes on along the minus strand of OY754880.1, from coordinate 5,232,177 downwards.
TCCAAATTTTTACTTTGTAGTCTAGGGTCCGCTTATGTATTGTTTTTGATAGATATATCAGCTTTTCCTCCTGCGCCAGAGCCTCGTCTGTTGTTTACTACGAGCACTGACTAACAGGGGAGGTTGGCATGGGCCTCGAGGATGTAGGTAGGATGAAAGGTGGTGACTCCAAAGATTATCCCAGACATAAAAAACAGCTCTCTCATATCAGTAACTACTATAGACTAGCTATAACATATATTATAGTGTAAACTACGGTGTCATTTAAAATACTCACATTAATAAGTATCAATACCACATGTGCTCGCGATTTTGTCCGTGTACTCTTAAATCTAGATTTCAAATTTTTTGGATAGAATCTCTTAAAAACAAGTAATAATACTAAAAGTTGCATTCCTGGTACCCAGACAATCTGTACACTTCTGACCATTGTACTTCGCAGACCCATGCATCACTATCGTAAATTTAAATTAATAAAGTTAAGTTAAGCTAGAATTTGTTACAATTTAAAACAAGGTAAAGTTTGTACCTACAATTTCATTTGTACAACCAGATGTGTATCTGGTTGTACAAATGAAAGTGTGTGTACACAGCATTTAAATTATCCTACTATAAATGATATTACCTAAAATAACCTCATTGCTCAAAAGGATTCCTTACTTGCAGCGCAAACCTGAATTTGAATCATAATAATTCAAATTCAAAGGCTTGTGTACCTAATTTTTGAAAGTATTCATTATATTAATTGGATAGGTTTTCTCATGAAATTCACATATACTTACTCATAACAACATTGCATAAATCCTTTTCTAGACACGAACGATTTTTCTACATGTATTTTTTTACATGAAAAGATATCCTAGATCCAGGTTAAAGTAGTCTATCTAACATAGATAGCTGTTAAATCTACCTTCATACGGCCAGTAGGTACCACTATATAAAGAGCCTTAAGCAAATATACATCAAGATTTGTGTAGCTCACCATCTATGTTGAAAGGTCACGTCTTGCTAAGGAGATCACGTTAGAGCCACAAATTTAGCTCCTGTATAAAAATCCCTCCAAATGAAATGCTCTGCGTCCATAGCTACAGCTCTGTGCAAATAAATGTCATGGTATACATTTTATTTCAATCACACATTCGAGATCAGATTTCTTTAAAATGCTTCTAGTTGAAGCTGTTAAAGCAGTCTACGCTGCAATGCCCTTTTTCCAAAGATATTATATAAGTAAAAAGAGGCAGATATGTTATAAGAGCGCGCCTAGTGAAGACACGAAAACGTCCCAATTGGGACGTTTTGTGTTTAGTACATGTCTGGCAAACGCCAAGATGACACGCGTGTAATTGTGTAAAGCGCATAATAAAATTGCAACAAAAATGCCATCGTGTGTTTTAAAAACTGTACAAATTACGACACTAATATTAATAAAATACAAGGGATCTCCTATCACATGTAAGTACATACAATATTACCGATTTATTAGTGTATTTTAATTAAATTAGTTAAATAATATTTTTAAAATAATGGCGGCGGCAAAAAGAGATAAAACCGAGACAGAGATACTTTTTGATGTGACATGACAAAAGCGCAATCATCCGAATTATTAGCTATCCTTTTTACTCACGTGCTTATCCCATCTTTCGTACTACTTATCGCTAATTGACAACTATTGTGCACTTTATAGTTATGTCATAGACAGCGGGATCAGATTTGAGGAGTCAGTTACTATGAACATAACATATCTTGTGTATAAAATATCATTGCCTTTTTCTGATAAGAACCTGCACGAGAATTTGCCCATCAACTTAACAAAGTTTCATCGCAATTGAATAAATGGTATAGGAATGCATAACAGCAATACATAATGACACAGAAAAAATCTTTACACACATCATGCACATACATAGACACTAGACATACACATACCTATTATACAACTAGGTACACAAAGCGACAGAGATGGAGGGGCAACCCACACAGTAAACTTCACGCGTGTGGGTAATATAATAATGCATATCCCATTAATATAATATAATAATGGGATATGCTCCAACGCAGCTATAATTTACATGTGTGTGTGTCAATAACTTGTTTGTCCACTCACACTAGCAAATGACAATAGATTTAAACCATTCATATTTATTATTTACAATTTCTCAAGTAATAGCTCATAAAATTATTGTAATGAAGCTATAAGACCGTTAATTTTATACAGTTTTCAATAAGTTGTTGTGGTCTGGGAGCTCTCGGATTCGCTTTAAACGTTTTTGAGTTTTTTATCGTAAAAGTTATTGAGTTCGAATCCCAGTACCATATGTTACTTTTTGAACATTTTAATACGTTTTTATCTTCTTATTAATCATTTATTTCAAAAGATAATATTGCGGTATATATTTTATATATAATACTATATATAAAATATATACCGCAATATTATCTTTGAAATATTTGTGATATTTTTATACAATAACTTAAATCAGTATTTTCACCTAACACACAATTCAGTAGTAACTATTGAAAGAGAATTATTACTGAGCAAGTATCATGCGTTGTTTGCATGATATACAATTTATACCTATTACCCTCTTTTTGGTGATTATTTTATTAAGCTAATTTTACGTTTATAGATTTACTATTGGATCTTGTCTTGGTGCTCCAAACGTTCAAAAAATTTTTTTCTTGGATAAAGTAATATACCTACGAGTATTTTTCTTATTCACAAAATGAATATTATTTATATTCATCTAACAACTGTAATGAGAGCTCATTATACCTACCTAGTTATTTTGCATGAGCTAAACATTTCGTTAAGTGAAATATCTAGAAGATTAAATATATCGGTAAGCAGTGGTATTTTACTATTTATTATGTATTATGAGAGTTGCTATGTTTAATGCATTATTGTTTTTGATTGGTGATTAACTAGTGACTTTTATGGGAGTGATTGCCACCTGACCTTCAACCCGTTTGTTTGGCTTGCTCCCAAAAGGTGTTGATAGGACCTATTCTCTTTTGTATATATAAATAAGTAAGTATATGTTATATATTCAAGTATATTAATGAGTATAAGAGTTGAGTATATAATATAGAATACCTATGTATATGAGTATATAAGTTTAAAAAATTGTAAATATATACCTAAACATACTATTATAATATACTAACCTAATTGTATGTTGTTTTTTAGAGGAAGGCTGTGCAGCGGTGGGTTCGCCGTTATGGCGAATCAGGAGACACAGACCGCCTTCGGCCTGGCCACAAGGCTTTTGCCTGCCTACACCGATGCCTGTTCTAGGCATAAAGAGGTGGTGGAAAATCCCCTTTATGTCCACTCGCGTTATGGCCATCAAACACGATATCAGCTTAGCAACAATAAGGAGACATCTTCAGGCAGCTGGAATAAGGTGTCGCAAACCGGCTAGAAGAATACCTACTGATCTTCATCATCAAAATAGATTAAAATTCGCCAGGGAGTTTATAACTTTGATTGGTGCAACAATGTTGTTATTTTTAGTGTCTAGAAATGTTTTAAATCAGACAAGGATGGACGAAAATTTTTATGGAGAAAAGCAGCTGAGGGATCTACAGGTTCAAATCTATGTTTGAATTTAGTAGTAAGCATGTGACAAAGACTACAAGAAGTGATAAAATAATGATGGTGCACCAATTCGTCACTGATAGTTTTTTTTTTAATTTTCGGGTTTTAGGTATAATATAAAATATAAATAATATAGCATCTAATACGTAAGTATATAATTATAATAATCTACTATCTTATTGTTCATTTAGGTATTTTGTTACCTATATGAAAAATATTCAAGAAAAGATAGGAGGATATACCTACTTAGGTAAGTAAACCATAAGTGAGTGTGATGCAGTGGCGGATTTACCAGTAGGCTGAGTAGGCTGGAGCCTAGGGCGGCAGATTTTAGGGGGCGGCAATTTTGACCCAATTTGTTTTATTTTTTACATAAATAAGTCTCCTTTCATTCACAAACGAGTATGGGGAGTGTTCTTTGGAGAGGCATAATATATCTTAACCCACTAATTAGTACGCGCTGCTGTTTTTAGCTCAATAGTAGGTATACTCTTCACTAGGGCACGTCATAATTACGCGTGCTCGGCCGCCGCCACCTTCTGCAACGCGTGGTCAGCCGCGCCGCCTGCTTCTGCGAGCAAGTGATGCTCGAGAAGGAGGCGGCGCGGAAAGGGTCCGGGAGAGGCTACACAGGGCGCGGCGCCTGCGGCGGGCGCAGACGCCGCAGGCGTCGGAGGCCTGACGACCTCCGTCCTCTATGAGCGCAGGCCTGGGGGTGACAAGTGAAGCCGCCTGTCACCCTGGCAGAAGCAGACCGAGGCGGCGCGTGAAAGCGCCTCCTCCCCCCTCCCTATTACGGGGGCATGACGGGAACACCGTGGTTCCTAAACCCGAGGGGGCCATCTCAAATCCGGAGATGGCCCGGTTCAAGCCGGGGTGCGAGAGAAAAGCTCTATCTCGGTATCCACCGGTGCTGATCGCAGCGATGGTGCAGAATGCGGACGCGTGGTCGGCCGCCGCCTCCTTCTGCGAGCAAGTGATGCTCGAGAAGGAGGCGGCGGAAAAGGATCGAGAGAGGCTGAACAGAGCTCTCCCGGACGGGTGGAGCCGCCTTTCATCCTAGCAGAAACAGGCCGAGACGGCGGCGCGCGAAAGCGGCCCCTCCCCCTATTCCGGGGGCATGACGGGAACCACGTGGTTCCCAAACCCGAGGGGGCCATCTCGAATCCGGAGATGGCCCGGGTCAAGCCGGGGTGCGAGGGAAATGCTCTTTGGGCCACTTTACACCCTGGCGTCAGAAGACCCTAGACAGCGTGTGGTTTCAGTCGGTAAGAGTCCGACATAACCTGCCCCGCTGGCCGCGGGGTGGGTATCCATGAGGATTTCCGCACGGAAAAAAAAGGATGGGTATCCATGAGGAAAAATGGCACATCACAAAGATCCGTCATGGAGGAATCATGGAGCTGTCACAAGGACACCGCACTCCACACTTTTATGTGTCACAAGAGTGAGGAGCGTGGTGTCCTTGTGACAGCTCCTGCAGTGATGGCACGCGGGCTTGGCTCCCAGCTTATGCGACATAGGTAGTTCCCGAAGCAGTCGTGCCCGTGAGTACCTGCGTCAGCCGGTAGGAGAGGCTGCCATGTCGCCTCTCCAGCCAGTCCTCCATGACGGATCTTACCGCTTCAATTGTGACGTGCCTTAGTGAAGAGTATACCTACTATTGAGCTGGGCATGGGCCCGCATGGGCTCGGCAACGCTATGACCTCGTGACAGCCATTGGTGTGGGAAGTCTCTCGCTTGAAACCATGGTTCTGTCTATAGTACAAAGTGAAAGTGCATAGGATTCCAGCGCTTCGTTTTGTGAGGAGGCGATGAACGCAAAAGAGGCGGCGTAAAGGGTACAGGAGAGAACTAGCAGTCTCCCATCGCAGAGGGCGTACCGGGCGTCGGAGAGCGTTGAATGACCTCCGTCCTCCATGAGCGCGGGTCTGGGGGCCAAAGGGAGGGGCTAACCTTAGCCCTAGCAGAAGCAGGCCCTAGACGGTGGCGCAATGTGTTGCACGCGTGCCTTATTCAAAGAACGGGGGGGCTAGGCTCCCTGCATTTACGGCGAGGCCACCTGTTGCACGATAATGGTCTATGCCTGGTGGGGTTCCTGGGCAATTTCCTACCCTTTCCTTGTACCCTAGGCGGAACACCGTGTGGTTTAAGTCGGTCTCATTCCGACATAACCACCTCACCGTTTAGTCTCGATGAGGGATAACCGTATGTGGGTGCAGGCTGGAACCTCCACGCGATGCACCCGGGCAACGGAGGTGAGGAGCGCCTCCCACTCGCCACGGGAGACGCTGCTGCCTGTGACCAATCCGGCCGGGGTAGGAGTGGCCCTCTAGAAGGCAGCTCCGAGACTCTCCACGTGACCCTCTGACTAGCAGAGGGCACAGTGGGTAGCGAGCGGGGGGCGAGCTGATTGTCCGCGAGCCGACGGTTGGTTGACAGGACGGCCGCCTGTCACCCTACACCCTACCGTCGGTGAAGTGGTGCGATGTTTGCCCCACCGCCCTTCGGGGGGTCGAGTGGGCCATCTTAAAACCGTATGGCTCAGGGTCAGCTGGGGTGCGAGGGATATGCCTATTAGGTAACCTTACCCCCGGTAATTAAGACCCGAGATAGTGTGCGGTTTTAGTCGGTTCGATCCCAACATAACCACCCCCGATGGCCGACGGGGTGGGGGGATTTCCGCACTTTAAAAAAAATAAGGGGTAGGTACCCGTGGGTCAGCAGGGGCGGCAAAAATTGTATAGCCTACTAGCGGCAAATTTCTAAATCCGCCACTGGTGTGATGTTATTGTTAACGAAATTAGAAATTATTATTATTTACGTATAATATAATTTCTTTAAGCTAACATGTTGATTCACAACACTAAACTTTACTTACCTACTACCTAAGTTAGAAGTGTCCACCCTTGTCTGGTTAAAACGTTAGTAAGGATAATAAATAAAGGATAAATATAACTGATCTATTGTTACATAATATTTTTCCATTGTATTTTGAATAAAAAACATATTTTAGGTAGGTAGGTAGTTGCAAATACAGATACCTACATTATTTTGTGATAATAGAAATTTGTTATTTATAAATACAATGTTACTTTGATATTATACCTACTCTTTGAAAGCAGATGTTTTACTTATACCCACCGCTTATTCTTTTTGAGACTATGATACATTTTTAAGCTATAAAAGTCAATAAATACTACAAATAAAATATGAATAATAAAACAAAAAGAAAGTCGTTATTATTATAACGATTTAGGGAAATTAGGCGGGATTCGAACTCTGTACTACGTCCGTGTCAGCACGCCTCTCATACCATTCGGCCACGAGGCTCCTTGCTAAGCAGCGCAAATTATACTACCTAATTGGATGACAGACAAATCACACACTAACACATATGCAATCGTTGTTTATATTTTATTGTAGCGGCCGCGGCCGGTGGTATTGACACACACATGTAAATGCTAATGTAAACGTAGGTATGCTACGTTAGAGCATATCGGAACCACACACGCACAATTGTGTCTGTGTGCGTTGAGACCCAGTCTATGTCGTCGTGCGTACATAATAATATACAAATACGATATAGAGATTCTGGCATTACTCTAAAAATGAACAAATGCAAAACATAAAAGCAAATACAGGCAGCACTTTTAGTGTAGGTATAGACTCGTTGAACCTGAAACGTACGTTATTCGCGTACACAAATCGCATGATGTGTGTCTGTGGATGAGTTCACGATCGTACAGTCTGAACAATCTTTAATTGAGTTAGCAGAACTTGACCGTATTGTTTAGCAGCGTGCAGCGTGCTTTGACACTGTCACGACGACGTTACGATGTTACTGTCACACTGTCACAACAATACAAAGATCATTTGTTTCGCAATGGCACAGCTATACCAGCCCAGCTGCACTGCATATCATTCGTTTTAGGAACAAGCTTTGCAATTTTAAAAGAGAAGCAGGAATCTTTAAAAATAGGTTTATGCAACTCTACCTACTCTAATATTCTTATTGTTGAATACGTGTACTTTGTCCGTAAATTTACAAAACGGATTTCTAATGAAATTTTATGAACCACTAACTGTAGTCAGTAGGTCCGCCCGCATGGAATACTAAAATATTCGATAAAGAAAATAGTCGTTACGTTCTCTGAAATTGGCCAATTTCTTGCGCAATTACCTTATTCTCTCGTCTACCCATTACTACATAGAGTAAGGTGTCGTTGTTATGTATGAAAATATAATTTACGACTTTCAAATGACTTTCAATCAATTTTTTCAATCAATTAATTTAATAAATGCAATATCCAACTCGCAATTAGCTCAGAGGGATCATAAAATTATGATGCATTATTATGCGTGGCCTCCTCCATGACGTGGCCCGATATTTTTTATTTGACCTGTTGTTTGTATAGTATCTATAGTATGGATTTAGTGACTTTATTGAGTTTAGGTTATTATAATTCAAACGAGCGAATCACAAGTAAATATTATGAAATAACTGTGATACTAAACGACGAATTTATGACTTGTGTTGGGTGGCGATCCAACGATATGTTAGCTATATTTTTATAAATACCTATGTATTATTTATAAAAAAATATATATCCGCATCCTAGAACCCATATAGCTATACAATGTTTGATCTAAATGTAATTTTCTTAAGAGTTCTGTCCAAGTTTATCCCTAAATTGCATCCCACTCAACTTCTCTATACTGTTTGAAAATATCCTTAAAAATGCAGGATCTTTAGCCATTGAGAACAGATCCATGTGCAGCATTTTCTGTTCTCGATTGCCGGCAAAACGCGATGGCTGGTGTTTGCCCCGGTCACTCTCTTACTGTACGAATTGTTTGCGATAGAAAACAGCTGACAACTGTTCTAGATGCCGGAGCAGATATATTTTGGGGATTCAACGGACCGTATGAAGGAAATTGACGCTACTCCCGATATTTTGAACCTAGTGGGTCTCACATTTCCGTGAGAGGAGGATTTCCGACGACAACAGTTTTAAATACCTAAGTATTTCTCTAGTAACTGCACGAAAAGTAAAATCGATTTTATATGTCTCTAGCTGCCCCGACAGATTTGGTTGGCCAGATGTCAATAGACCTCTGTGACCGCTTCCCATCAGGTGGTCTTTGTGCTCGTCGCCACCTAAATTGTATACAAAAAACTTTATTTCAGCTACAGATTATATATCTATACAGCTTAAAGTCGGTAACGTAGTGGTTAAGGAGTCGGCCTAACGAGAGGTTCTGGATTTGAATCCCGGCTATTAGGTACACTATCGTCGTAATCCTACTACTAGTAGCGTAGTAATGGTACGAGTAATACTCCTAGTTAGGCACAAGCAATTTAGTTTAGCTAGAGGGGGTTAGGGGAACATAATAATTTCAGTTGAAATATTCTTAAAAAACTACTTGAAGGCATATCAAAGATAATCTATCTAACGCGCCTTTGTTTTGTTTTAATTGAAGTCAAAAATTTTGATACCCGGGGACGGCTATTTTGTTTTTCTTTGTGTTTTGTGAGAAAAGTGGTGTATTTACAATTTTTTTCGTAATTTAAATTTGTTCTCTTTAGGAAGGTTCTTAACCTTCCTTTTGCCTTAACGAAAGCATGAAAAAAGAAACTAGCCTAGTTGATAAGCCTTTCTCGAGTTTTGCGCACCGAAACTTAGCATAGCTTGAGCTATGGGTTCTAGAATAGAAGAAGATAAGCATACTTAAATACACTTTATTGTAAATACATACATCATATTTACCCAAATTGGTTCTTGCACTGCGTAACAATCGAACCCACGACCCTTAACGTAACAGTCGCATGTTTAACCAACACGCCACGCAGTTCGTCGAGTCACTTAACTGTCATATAAGTAAGATACATTATCATATAGGTAATCTTCATACATCATGAAGTAACCAGAAAAGAGTTCATATACCTAATAACAAAAATAAGTATGGATAGAGCATAATCTGAGTTGTACAGAACTGAAAGGCTTTTACAAAGTTCATTGAAATCCTATTATTATTTTCCCTTCGTTTGAATCGCTTTTACAGGATGTTAGCGCACAATTGGACATCTTTTAGCAAAATGTATTTCACTTTGCTACAATAACTTACTCGTTCCTCATTGTTTTAAATATGAAACAGAGTCACGATTCTGCTATTTCGTGATAAAGTAAGCCACTGCCGTTACACTGGTGCTCTAAGAAATCTATTTAACTTTAGACTTTATTATCATGCTAGTAAAGGTAAATTATTATTATTTTATACCACTTAGGTGGCAGACAAGCGCACGACCCACCTGGGCCTCGATTCTGCTAAAGACAAACCACTGTAATACCACTGACTCTCTAAAAAATGCCATTCAATTGTAGACTTTATTGTTATCAGGTTAAAGTCTAAAGTTAAATGATATTTTGTAGAGCGAATGAAAAAGTCAAATGAATTCTTGTCATTTGATTTTAGACTTTAACTGTATAACGGTAAAGTCTACTATTAAATGGCATTTTTAGAGTGTCAGTGGTATTACAGTGGTTTGCCTTTAGCAGAATCGAGGCCCTGATGGGAAGCGGTCACCGTGGCCTATGGACGTGTGCAGCACCACTCATCAGGGGCATCACACTCGCGCTGCCGACCCTGCAAAAACTTTCTAATGTGCTTCTTGAAGAACCCTGTATGGTATTATTCCACACGATAATATGTATCCCTGTACCAAATTTCAACCAGATCTGTTCACCCATAAGAGCGTGATTAAGTAACAAACTTTCGCATTTACAATATTAGTGAAGTTAATTGTAAGTAGGTTCCACTATTTAATTCTGATATTTTTGTAATTTGTTTCTTAAGTTCTTATTTTTCTAAATTTTTATTTCCCGTTGTTGTGAAAAACCGATTTTGGAAATGTATGTAAAATGAGTTACACAAATCTCATTTAACTTTTCATAAATTGGAAGACCGAAGAATTTTTGTCAAGTTTATGTTGTGATTCCATAACCGGTAAACCATTTTGATAAAAGTCAAAATGTTGTATACATTTAGCAATAAGGAGCAAAAATCTTCTACTTTGCAATGGATTAGATTTATAAAACCCAAGTGTTACTTTCCAGATGCGGAGGCGGACGACCAGATGCGATGGTGCAAATTGGAAAAGGTCTACACTGCGATAGACAGGTTGATTGAGTGGTACACGGAAGCACTGTTCATTTACTGTTAAGTTATTACTTTATGTAATCACTTTGCTGGCTAAAGAGGCACTTGTTGTTTCGTGAAAGAGTGAATAAATAAATCGCTTCATTATTGCATCTAATGTTGCCTAATTATTATAAAATATAACAAGATTGACAAAGCTACGGTTAACTTTTACTAGCAGCCCATGTTAACCTCTTAGATTATTAATATGTCGTTAACCTATTGTAGGCATAATGAAACCTATGTGTTATTCCTCACTATAATCTATCCCTGCACCAAATTCAGCCAGATTCATTCAGCTGTTTCTGCGTGAAGGAGTAGGTACCAACCATCCAAACATAAATCCATATTCTCAAACATTCATGTTTTTAATATTGTTACAGATTGTTATCAAAACAATTAACGGTACATTAATCGTTTCTAAAGTCATCATAACGCTTTTTATAACTTCTGTTATAAAGCGTGTAGGTTAGGTACTCAAAAAGCTAAACTGGCGTGAATGAACAAAAACGAAAAGTTAAATATTTTCTTGCATGACTTGCATAACGGTGAAACCCGGTCTTAAACAAAACACTACTTGTGTAAGTACTGAAATACAACAAGACATAATTCGGTGGAAGTTTTCACCTGTGTTGCTATTTTCACTGCATTTAGGTATATACTTAGCGTCATTCACTGAATCTCGAAAAATACATAAGACTTCAGTCCGTTGAATAGTTCGAAAGAAGAAGAAGTGCGCTCTGGAATTGCACAACCTGATACCTCCAAGTCCTTTCCATCAACGAACGACCAGACGCACAGCGTCACGCCACCGCTATATGGTCGATATTCCACTCATACGCACAAAGCGCTTTGCTGACACGTTTATCGTGCGTACAGCTAAGGAGTGGAATTCCCTGCCTGAGTCTGTGTTTCCGGAAAGCTATAACCTGGGAGTTTTCAAGTCACGAGTGAATAGGTTCCTTCTAGGCAAGCGTGATTCATCGTAGACCACATCGTCACTTACCATCAGGTGAGATTGAGGTCAAACGTAAGCCTATCATGAATAAAAAAAAAAAAAAAAAAAAAAAACTACTGAAATACAACAAGACATAATTCGGTGGAAGTTTTCACCTGTGTTGCTATTTTCACTGCATTTAGGTATATACTTAGCGTCATTCACTGAATCTCGAAAAATACATAAGACTTCAGTCCGTTGAATAGTTCGAAAGATTATCAACATGTTAGCAATATTAGATATAACCGAAGACTAGCGAAAACATGTCATGTGTTAGTTGTGGTTATTGTACAATCGCGAAATTCGTGTTACGAATCTAATGAAAATAAATCGGCAATAACCGAAAGACCACGTACATTATGGCAGATTGTCATACGACCACAACTCATCGTGGCAATAAAGTCAAGTGCCAGTGAGCTTAAAATTTACTACTAGCAGTATTACCTATTGTTGTAAAATGCCGCCGTTTTCTTTCTTTCTACTTTACTTTCTATTTCATGCTGTTTCCACTCCTTTTACTTAGTTATTCTTTTCTATAGTGTACACTAGTGCTGCTTATTTGCTCCCTAATTGTATTATAATTTATCTTCACGTAATTATTTTACTCGTTATCGTTATGCATACAAGTCTTAGTCCTATTCGGCAAACACACTTTACTTACATATGGCGCAGATAACTGAATTACTTGTTCGCGTTTAATCGATCGTACTATATCAAAAAATAACATTCCGTCGCACCCTCGCGCTTCAGCATTTTTGTAATATATCCTAATCCAAAAAGAGCCCTGAATTTCTTACGGCATTCAGTCACTTATCGACTATTAAACACGTCAGCACGTATGAACCCTCCCTCAACTCCCTATCTACTAATTCATCTCGTCTTATCGACACTTTTAAAGATTAGGTAACTCAGTGATTATTGATGGCTTACACTCAATTACTTTTCATACTTATAGGTACGAGTAAATACCCGACGGGGAATTCAGAAACATATGAATACCATCATTTCTGAAACTGTATTTTTGTATAATAGCAAGATTATCATCATCAACGAGATCGTTGACTCCGCGCGGTTACATCGCTGCGCGTTGATATTTTGCATACGATAATAAGCATCAATTTTCTTACTGTTATGTAACAACCCATACATAATTGTTAGAATCAAAATACAAGATTAAAATAATATAATTAAGACTAAAATGAGAACAAATATAATATTAAAAAAAGAAAGAGGGTAAATTATTAAGCAAATAAGCAAAAAACAAAAGAAAATTTAAATGAAACTATACCAAATCAAAAATTAAATGAAATTAGAAACAATACCAAAAATAAAAATTTGCCGGATAAGCTACATTTTCGAGCGCGTTTCATTGAACTAAACTTAAAAACCATTTTCACGGGTCCTGAATACCAGCCTTAGGATAAAAAAATAGACGAAGACTATATCCATTAAGTTGCCAGTATATAATATTCAGTTTCGGACTTTTGCTCTTAATTTTTGTTAAAAATTGAGCTCAAAAAGTTTTTATTACACCTTTGGGACAGAGCTGAGTCGTATGAACACTGAAAAAGTTCGCAAAACTTTTTATTCCATACTTGTTATTTTGTACTGCCTGCCTCTAGCCTTATCTGACAAACGTATTATTAGAATGTAGTACATAATGTATGTAGATATTTAGTTCAACGAAAGTGTTTTTCTAAAATAATAGTTAGAATGGAGAATAAAATTGTACTGCAATTCAATACATTTTTTTTTCAATTTAACATCCATCAATACTTATGGAAAAGGTCTACTTATAACCAGCAGTAATAAACGTGACGCAGGTATAATTTGAGATAAAAGGTAGGAATTTAATTGTATTTCCTACAAACAATACTATGTAGCATTACTTACGATATTGAGATACTTTTACACGTTAGTTTTTGCATTCCGAGCTCAGTTAAGCAAAAGTTAGTAAGTAGCAAATAAATTAGCTACCATAGAATTTACTTGAGATAGATTTGCCCTGTCTGCTTTTATTATATCCCAGCTATATTTAGTCCACTTCTCATACGAGCTTATAATACAAAGTTGTTGTGTTACTATTGTAGGTAATAAGGAGAAAGCACGAAAATTATATTACACAAACAGTACAGACGAGACTTTTTCTGTTATAACTTTTAACTTTTATGACGTCACAAGAATTTTCAACTGTTATGCCCGCGTTTTGCTTCATGTAGTCAACAGATAAAAAATATTACTTCAATTCGTTTGCAAAATTATATATATAAATGTTATTAGGCGCTGTTTAGTAACTAGTTGCGAAAATAGAATTATTATTCCACTTTTGTAGATCAAATTATTTCCATTTTTGTAACCCGAGACAACACTTTTATATAGATAAAAAAGAAGGAAAGTAAGAAAAAAAGTAAAAAAAGAAAGAATTGCTACTACGCTACAATGGCGAACTAGTATGTGAATAGCTTGTCGCATTGATATCGTAGGTAGACTTGAAAAAATCTCACTATGACAAAGTTAGAACATTTTCACCTGTTCTAGGTACGGCGGGACCTAAAACAGAGCTTTATAATGAAAGGATGTGATATACTTCTGTTATTGCTACTACTAATTTTTAAAGGGAAAAAGGTAGGTATATTATTAAGTCAACAACTTCGGTGCGTAATTTTATTGGAACTGCACTATATTCACATATGATAATAATCCACGAAGCGTTTCCCGTCCATTCATGCCGCCAAAAAATCATCTGTTCATCTGTCTTATCTACACTGGCTTATAAACCCCATTAGGTATGCAAATTTAAACTCCATAAGACAGATTATTAAATTGAAGTACGACTGTGTCCAAAGAATAAACCTACAGAAATTCATTTTATGAACGCAGAGAGACAGTGGCATCGTTCCAAACGACCGTAAAAGAGGTGCTAAAGAAGGGTGGACAATACTCGCCCAATGGGTTTATCGTATAAACAAGTCTTAGTAGCGAAGAATAACTACATAATTTGAAATTCCATAAAGTTGTCAACATCGAGGTATATTATTATTTTATTATTGAGATCTTCAAATTATTCAGTATTAGCCAAACAATGGGATATTCGATTATACTGGTATGCTGAAAAAAAACCACCAAATCTTCTCTCAAATCACTGCTTAATTCCAAATATAAATAAACCCCAAAATGACACACTAGGTATACAGGGTGAATTTTTCAAAAGGGATTGGATGGCCAAATCCGAAACTATAAGGAATAGCGAAAAATGCTCAAAGGAGTCACGAGCCCGATTTTGACGAAACTTAAAACCTCATCATTAGATTTTTGAAAAACCAATAATCCTAGCTAGGAATCGAACCTGTTGATTTTGAAAAAAAAAACACACCCTTTAATAATACACCATACGATAGTGTCGCTGTTAAGGAACAAATTCTGCGAAGTAATGATATACGGCAAATTTAAGGAAAATTTGGAATTTAATAAAATTCATGTTTCATGTACCTATTTGTTTCGTTCGAAATCCCAGATAAGATCGTAACTATTCCGTGTTTTAAATTATACTCAGAATGATTGTACTGATTGATGTTTTTTTTTAAAACATGATGGAGCTCTAGTCCATAATAGCCGTAAAAGAGATTTTGATTCAGCAGTTTGACGATAATTTTATTGCAAGGCATGGCCTTGGCCAGCGATATCCCTGGATCTTACTCCCTTAGATTACTTTCTCAGGAGGTATATCAAAAACGAAATTTACAAAGACACATAAATATGATACAGAGATACAGTTGATGACTTGAAACGTTCTTTGGAGAATATTCTAAATGGAATCAATAACATTCTAATATTGAATGCAGTACGATCCTTGATGTCTCAAATCCAGCTATGTATTGAAAACAATGGTCTACATTTTGAACAAAATAATTACCTAATAATCTGTTAATGTAAGAAAAATAAAATGTATTTTGTTAAAGATGAGCTCTTTCCTTTATTTTGCGGTATGTCATTACTTCCCAGAATAAGATCCTTAATAGCAACACTATCGTATGGTGTAATAATATAGGGTGTGTTTTTTTTTTCAAAATCAACAGGTTCGATTCCTAGCTAGGATTATTGGTTTTTCAAAAATCTAATGATGAGGTTTTAAGTTTCATCAAAATCGGGCTCGTAACTCCTTTGACCATTTTTCGCTATTCCTTATAGTTTCGGATTTGGCCATCCAAGCCCTTTTGAAAAATTCACCCTGTATATTAGCAGAGTGATGATTTAGAAGTTTTCCAACTACGGAACTGCAACTGTAATACGTTTTTATTATTTCATCTGTACAGCAACAAAAAAACTATAATTCATACATAGGTACATACATGACATACGCTCACGTCTTTTTCGCTCCGGCGGCGGGTAGGCAAAGACAACAGCCCGCCACTTGCTTCTCTCCTTATAAACTATAATTAACTATAATCTATAATTCGGGCTTCCAATTATTTCATTTATCCAAAACACCCCACCGTACACTTTGATAAATATTCAGCACTATTTCGTTAAGTGGCTACTTTGAAATAAAACCATAAAACCAAAAGGTATTTATTAACTTGGAGCATCTTGGAAGAAAAACCCTACGAACCTAAACCATCTATCGAACAGCAAGCGGCCTCACTGTTGTGATTTGTAAGCTTAAGTAACGAAGCCGACACTGAAATATTAATTATAATTTGTAATAAAATCAACGTAATGAGTAAACAAAAAGTTAAGAAATTCAAACCCAAATGAAGAGAATTTCAGCAGCATTAGACTTGTTACATTGTAAGCTTTACGCAGAACTTCAGCTAAAATTTTATTCCTAATTATTAACTTTAAATAACTTTCGAAATTTTAATAGCAGTTTTGGTCTTTAATGAGCTTGATCTTAATCTCTTATAGATGAAAGTATGAAAAGTGTTCGCACAGTAAGACATCTGAAAATCTGAGGTTCAAATGTTTAGTTCAAACATGCAAGTGACTTCCATTGTATCTAAAAATGGTAATAAATGAACAAGCATCATGGGCCACCTAATAGTAAGAAGCAACCATGGCCCATATAGGCTTGCAATGCAATATCAAAGAAGTCACTGGAAAGGGGAAATTGAGGAAAATAGTAGAGAGATGAATGCGATAAACAAAACAAAGGGAGGTAAGACTGAGGGAGTAGTAAGACGTAAGAGTATGTATACCACAGAACAAAGAAAAATCCTTATAATGTTCTGTGATGTATACTGTCGAAGCTTGTTAGTTTTTTGTTCGAGCTCGCTTTCAATGCTGAGCAAAGTACGGTTATACCACCCATTCGACCAGTCACCTTAATCTTCATATGCTGATCATAAATTATATTTAGGAGGTTTATGTCTATTTTCCACATTTTTCAGGAAAGTATGTTGACTACAACATACCTTCCTAATAAAGGTATGTTCATAAAGGCTAGCCATGTAATAATACTGTTTCAGTGTAACAATCGATGCTATTATGTCGCACTAAGTCAACATGACCCTCCTTTGTGGTTTGTTTATGGCCACTACGTACCTATTCGGAATTTGACCGATGTATCTGGCAAATAGGCTTCGTGTCGAGTTGGTATAGGTGTCATATCAGCATCCTACTTGCTACTATTATTGTAATAGTTAAACTTTGTTAAGGTGTTTGGATATTTGGATGTCTAACGAATATGGCTGAAATAGGTAGACGGTACAGAGATACTTTTTGTCTCTGGAATAAGTAGCCATGGAAAGCAAAAACGAGATCAGAATTCCAAGCGGGTGAAACCGCGGGCAACAACTAGTTTGGATATAACTTACAGGAACTATAACTTCGTAGAATGATCTCCCTGCTGTGGTTTTCCCAAGCGACTGCAATATGGGATTCTACGAGAAAAGCTTTCGAAGGTTTTTACAG
Organism: Lithosia quadra; assembly: GCA_963576445.1. Taxonomy (NCBI): domain Eukaryota; kingdom Metazoa; phylum Arthropoda; class Insecta; order Lepidoptera; family Erebidae; genus Lithosia; species Lithosia quadra. The sequence continues at coordinate 5,214,472 of OY754880.1, read as the reverse complement.
TGACACGGTTGATATTATACACGTCCGTAGACAGTTTAGACTTTGTGCTTGTCTGTTTCTAAGTGGTATAAAAAATGGATTTTGTGAATATCCATTATTTTACAAATCTAGTATACTAGGAATCTGGCATTTTGCGGATTGACAAGAGATTAAAGTATCATTTTACATTTATTGATAGAGATTTTAATATTATGCAAACATTTGTTTTTATATTTTGTTTTGTTACTTAATATATCTTATGTTAGATACTATTAGTTCAATAAACACAAAAATAATGAGAAGTTAATAGACACGTTCCGTTTCCTTGCAACTATAGCCACTGTATAAATACTGTGGCATTTTAAACTAGTATCACGTCCGCACGTTGGCACGTACTATTTCAAACGAAGCTGTGGTCTTGTTTTTCCAACCACTTTGTATCGATGTTACTAGTTATGAATGCACTATCTGCCAGTGTAAATGAAAAAATACGCATGAGATTGCTAACTTCGATATTTTTGCTGTATATCGTTCCCCATCTCACCTATATGCTAACAACTTTATTACTTCACACTAAATGCAAACCTTGAGAATATATCTCAATCTAAAAACATCTTAGTGATAGGTGACATTAACATTGATTTAATCATTTCTGAAAACGAAAAGTCACACGAACGTAATAACCGGCTTATGTATCTAAACGTTCTCTCTCTACATGGTCTTTTGCCTGGCCATACCTTTTCTACCAGGGGTGATTCTTGTCTGGACCATACTATGCTCAAAATAGACTCCAACTTAAGCATCGCTTCTGTTGCTGTTCTAGACACTACTGTCACCGATCATAACTTAGTATTGGTGAAATTTTCAAACGTAAATATAAAATGCACTCCGCGTAAAACTAAAACTATAATAGATTATGAAAGCGCGTACCAAACTCTCATAGAATCTGACGTATCACTTCTTAATATATACAATGATCCAGACACTTTTGCTAATACATTCATACGCATTATTAAAGCGGCTCTCCAGGCTAACTCAAAAACCATAGCCATATCAAGTAATAAAAGGATTCTAAAACCTTGGATTACTCCAGGCATTCTCAAATGTATCACACTCAGAAATAGCATGCAATATAAGCATAAAAAGGAACCCTACAATTTAATTTTGAAAATCACTTATAAACGCTATAGAAACTTCTGTTCAAATCTCATAAATAAACAGAAGAGAAAATATAACAAACAGGAAATTAATAAAACAGTTGGTCATCCCAAAAAGTTGTGGACCACGATAAATGAAATCACTCAATACAAACCACTAAAGGCCAAAAACGTTGATCTACTAAATATAAAACCATATCCTGCAAGTTCTGTTAATTATGTAAATAATTACTTCGTCAATATTGGATCTACTTTAGCTGACCTCATAACTAAGCAATCGGGAACCAACGAACATAACCCAAACATCATACGGTCTACCAATTCTCATCCAACCTCTTTTGTAATGTTAGAGACAGATCCTGACGAAGTTAATACCATACTTATGAACCTGGACTCTGACAGTGCACCTGGCTGGGATGGGATAACTACTGCTTTTTTAAAGCGGGCTAGAGACTTTATTGTTCCATATATTAGTAAGTTAGCGAACCTTTGTTTTAGTTTGGGGGTTTTTCCCGAATGTCTTAAGCGATCTGTAGTAACGCCTGTCTATAAGAGCGGAGATGGATCTGATGTCAACAACTACAGACCAATCTCTGTTCTGACTTCGATTTCTAAAATAATTGAAAAGCTTATTAATAATAGACTTATAAATTATCTAAATAAATATAATATTTTATCTAAATTCCAATATGGATTTCGCAGAGGAATATCAACTCAAGATGCAATTCTTGAATTGATTTCAACGGTAACTGAAGGAATCGATAAGAGGAATAAATGCCTTACGGTATTTCTGGATCTTAAAAAGGCATTCGATACGGTTTCCGTCTCGGTTCTTTTAGACAGGCTGCAGAGTATAGGCATTAGAGGTATACAGCTCTCTCTCTTTGCTAGCTACCTTTGTGACCGAACCCAAGCTGTAAAAATAGGAAGCTATGTCAGCGATCAACTTGCAGTCAGATATGGTGTACCGCAGGGTAGTGTCCTTGGCCCAACCCTGTTCTTAATCTACATTAATGAATTATGCAACTTACAGAGCGTTGGGGGTAGGATTTTCTCTTATGCGGATGACACAGCCATCGTGTTCTCTGCCAGGACCTGGAAATCTGTGCACGAATTGGCGGCCGAGGGAATGGCACGTGTGTCAAACTGGCTAAAAGTGAGCCTATTAACTTTAAACGTACAAAAAACTTGCTACATTTGTTTCTCTCCATATACATCTTCACAGCCAGACAGTAATTTGAGCATAAAGATTCACAGTTACCGGTGCCCTGGTTCGGATCTGTGTGACTGCCCCTGCATTGAAAAAGTGAACCAAACGAAATATCTGGGTATCATGGTTGACCAAAGGTTGTGTTGGCATTCACATCTGGAAGTAGTCTTGAATCGCATCCGAAAACTAATATGGGTATTTAAATCACTTAGGTGTGTTATGTCTAGTACCCTTTTAAACAAAATTTACATAGCACTAGCTCAATCCATAATTTCCTACTGTATCCCAATTTGGGGAGGTACTAACAAGACAAACTTGCTTGATCTCGAAAGAGCACAAAGATCTCTTCTTAAGGTCATGTATTTCAAACCTTATAAATTTTCAACTAACAGGCTATATCAGATTAGTAAACTTCTATCAGTCCGAAAACTTTACATCCTTAACTTAACCCTAAAATGTCACAAATCGCTACCTTTTAAAGAACATCTTCAAAAAAAGAGAAGAAAAGATATTGTTGCTTCAACTCCGCTAGTACGTACGGCCTTTGCTGGAAGACAGTACCCATGCCAATCGGCCTTTGTATATAATAAATAAAATAAAATACTTAGTATCTATCCTAAACAACTATATGAGTGCAAAAAGCATCTAACACAATTTTTAAATACTCTTGATTATGACGAAGTTGAAGGGCTTCTTACAAGAATAGTGTGATAGTAGTCTCACCCAAAGTAGTAATCACCGATATAGATAATATTATATAGATGGATAGATAGATACAAATTCATGCATCCACTCACACACACACACTCACACACACACACACACACACACACACACACACACACACACACACTCACACACTCACACACATACACACATACACACACACACACATACACACATCACACACACACACTACATGTAATCTAATTATTTTATATATTATATACCTACTAAATTGTATAAAAAATTTACTAGTATGTTAAAAACTAAGAGAAGCAGCGGGCCATTCCCAACACGAGTATCAATAGATCACTCACTGGGAAGACTCGGCATTGTTTTAGAAATAAGTTTACTGAAATAAACAGATTTTTATTTTTTATTTTTTTTTTAACTAGCGGATCTACCAGCAAAATTGTGCAATGGAGCGCCCTCTCGTTCTACGAATTAGTACTTGTTTACTTTGTCGTGGATTCTACATTTTGCGATTGCTCGCCATGCAGAAGGCAAACTAACCATTGATGGTCGTCAGTGATGTGATGAGTAAAAGTACTTTGCTTTTCCGCAACATGCTCAGCATGAAAATGGTCAGTTGACCGGCGAATTAGCACCATCTTAATACCGATAACGTCAAGTAATAGTTTTTTATACTAGTTAAGTGGTAAACAAGCACACGGCCCATCACATAGGAAGCAGTTACCGTGGCCTATTAGTATTGTACTTAAAGGAGATTATAAGATTAGCTCGCCACCTATTACGACATCTCTGCCTTCCTTCAGGGTATATCATGGGCGCGAGAAATGTAGTTATGCTGGTTTATCCTGTGGTGTATCCTGGTTTATCTACTAGCTCCAGCTTTCTCTACCGGCGTGATAATAAATATTTTTATAGCATTACTCCGACGAAGGTCCAATTTGCCAATGCAAATAAACCGCTGCTACCGGCATTGCCACCAATTAAAACGAAATTTTTATATAAATTTTTCCTTTGCTACCCGATTAGCATATCAAATAGCAAAAACATTGTTCATGCAGAGTTATTAAAACGACCCCAGTATAATTATTTACAATAGTGTGTAAATTAGCGAACGTAACACGCACCCAAAGAAATCTGAATTAATTATCTGTACTACCGAAGAATAGTAGGTACCTATTTGATTTGACACGGTAGGTAAACTCTACTTTTACATACCCGTCACGTTTGCAAAGGTCCAAATGAGATTTTCGAAGGTCCTGGGTTCATTTATTGAAAATGTAAACGAGGGAAAGGCATTTATTACACATGACAGGTATTTGACAAGCACCTTTCCAAATAAAATAGATATTTCAGATTGTATTACTGAAATTGTTTCTCGTTGTTATTTTATGATGTCCATTTTTTTCTTATAATTGATATGTCAATTCAGCTTGAGATTATAATACAGTTACAGTCAATGTTTTTATATGTATTTTAACTTTACTGGTACAAAATTAAAGGTCTATTTTATTTTTCTACGGACTTTAACAGGAAGTTCACTTTTTGACATGTAGTTATAGTATGTTTGTCGTGATTATCTCATATTTAAATCGGTACAACAGGAACCTATTTTAATGCGGTTTTCACAATAGTATTTTTTACATTCTAGTCAAGATTTTACCCACATCAAAAAGAGGGTAAATCGTAAAATTCTATTTCTTCACGAAAAAAAAATTATTTCAAAATGGAAACCTCCGGGTATAATTTCACTTTGGACTTTTGGACATAATGATGATGGAGTCAAACCAACTAAGTAAACCACAGAGATTTTTAATTGTTTTTTTGTTACATGTTTCTTGTATCGTACATATGCACATGCATTAATTAAAAACCTGTAATTTTAATATATATTTAATACAATTCAATTTATTTATTTGTTTTACATAGATGAGCCTGGAAGTATTTAATATCATGACGGCAATCGGGGCACGATTAGAAATGTTGAATTATGTACGTTCGTTTACTCTTTTAGAGCTATTGATCTACTGACAAGTTGAAGGCAACTCAATCACTGTTGTGTAATTATACCTACATTATCTGTCGATCTTCTAACGTCGTCGGTAGCTAAAATTGAAAACGCTTTGTTCGTTCAGAAAATTGGGAAACTCTTTAATATTCTTGAATTTACATTTTCAAAGGATACCCAGGAAACATCGAATAATTTTGAAATTAATTCATCCGTTAATGATTAAGCCTGTATTTAAACAGTGTTCTCGTTCATGTTTTGACTTCAATTAACTAATAATAATTTTCTTTAGAAAGGTGTAAACAAAGCAATAAATTTGAAAGGTTTCAATCAAATACTTCGTAAATTATCCAGATTGAATGCTTTTAATACAGTTGCAATTAAAAAAGTATTTATGAAATGTAAAATGTAATACTTTCTGGCTGAAAGATGGATAGAAGAAGAATTATCATATCTCAGACGGCAATAAAATATTAAGTAAGTTTGTAATTCTGTTAATTAGTAAATGCATGTTGACACCTATCTATATGGGCTGAGCGTGCCTTTTTGTAATGTGATCTACCTACCTATACGGCACGCGGCTGTTAGAAAAAGTTATGCTTTGTTGGTGGTCCTTCATACATTTTCAGACTAGCACCATTTTATCTCTTTTTGCTGACTTTAAATTATACTCATTTAGTATAGATATCACCTGTATCATTAAAGTTTAATATACACTTATATTAATTTAAATGTGCCTATCATGACACACTGATTGCTTCTAAGCACACATAAGTACATTTTCTTCTAAGTAGGTACCTTTTTTCTCAAATAAGATACAAACAGCTTATCTACATCTCGTTTTAAATAGCAAAGGAATCACTTACATGGCATCAATCGTACTCAAAAATAAACGGTATACTGCTCCTAATCAAGACTATGGAATCAATACGTAGCTACATTAATGCCTATATAAAACCGATGCCAAACTTTAATAGTGGTGTGATGTGTTTGAGCCACCTAGGAAATTTTCTTACTAGTGATGGTTTCAGTAAGTGTACTAAATAAGTCGCTGGAGTTCCTCAGTTCAAGTGGCCGGTTCTTATGTCATAAGTGTTTATAGGCATCGGATACCATTTTACCCTAATAACTTTTAAACTTCCACGTTCCATAATACTTGCATAATACAGAATATGTATGTAGAGAATAAAGTTATACAAGATGTGTACCCGCTGCGCGCTGTCTCGTAAATTAGTGATTTTGCAGAAATGTCTTTATTCGATAGATAACATTAATTTACTGGAATTACTTAACGTTATCATGTGGTAAGAGATCGTAATCCTAAGCTAACTCTATCATTTACCGTATATGATAAGGCATGAGCTTGTTTGCGTCCTCAGTACTTTTTTGTTCTCAGGAGAAATTTAAAGGTTTTTGCAAGTCGCGGTACACGGATTACAATTTAAAAACGACCGTCGGCGACGACGAAAATAGGCCCGATCATAAAAATATAATATAACTTCCTTATTTCTCAATAAGTAGGTACCTATCTCAGATTAAAGTCATGTTAATTTTGACCTTGTATTTTATTTCTTCTTCTGACAGGAAAATTAATAGACATTCATATATTGTCTACTCAATATTCTAGCAAAAGATTCTTGTAAAAGCAAACTGCTCCTTTACGAAGACAGATATAAACATAAACAGGAAACCAACTTCTTTGAAATATAAGGATAAATTATACGATAAGTTCTAATACAGTTGGATTCGATATACATAATACATGTGATATGTATATACTCCTGTACAAAATTGTGGCTTTATGAAAAGGACAACTAAAAGACATATTGGGCTCTAGAGAAAGTGATCATCTAAAATAGCGATAACGCCAGTAGAAAATGTTCAAGTATGAGGCTGACTAACATTAATGTGACTACAAAAATTCAACGAAATTTAAGTGTCTTTGTAACTCAGAATAAACCTAGTATTTATACTATTTAATTTAAAATTACAAAGTATCCTGCTGTGTCTGTACATTGGAGGTATTAAAAAAAATACTTTGGCTATGTTGTTTTATGAACGTTTCTGAACACATTTGTTTTATAATATTCTTTTCTGTTTGATCGTGATAGACGCACAAACTATGTACTGAACTGTATGTTTTTTGATAGGTCCTGATCAACTTGATTTCTTACGTATGATTGATCAAAATCGGTTGAGTACAACCGGAGATAGAGTCAAAAAAGGCGAAACCGACGTCCACACGGGTAGAGCCGCATAGGCTAGTTTATAATATTATTAGTTAGCATCGAAAAGTGACATGATATATGGATAACGAATAGAACTGGATTCGATTCGAAACGATTCTGCTAATGGAATTTAACTTTGTCTACAGTCCCAAAATAAAAATCGGTAGGTGCCTATATTACTTTCAAGTTAGATGGTTTAAAAAAATTGTTTGAGAATTCAGTCCGTCCAGGACTGAATCCTCCTTTTCCAAGAACAGCCAGTACCTACCAGTTACAAGGGCATGATCCTAACTTCTCGACTTTCTCCATTTATCCTACCTTTTCGCCGATATTGTAGAGGCGTGAGCTCAATTAAGTATTGTACTTTATGTAAACATATTTGTAGGGAATTTTGTATCTTCACTACTTCTAAATCAATCAGTTAGTTATCGTTCTTTAAGCCTATTGCTTTTGTATGACTTCATTTCTTCATATTCATAGGTATATTTGTATATTCTCTATCATCATTATCTGAACCTTTTTCCCAACTCAGTTGGGGTCGGCTTTCCAGTCCAACTGTGGTGCGGCTGAACTTCGATACTTTCTGTGGAGCGACTGCCATCTGACCTCCACAAGCAATTGTCATTATGACCAATGGTGATATCGAAGTTCCAAGTTAGACTGGTTGGACTTTTGTGGGCTCCAACTACCCGTAACGACTGCCATAGATGTTTGTATGGCAGCAGTCCATTACCCAAACCACTAGGCTACCGCGGTTATTCTCTATTATAATTATATGGTATATTCTCTATCTATCTTGTAATGTTATCAAGAGTTCCTGTGATAAGGTGAAAACTAGCAAGCCGTTTCAAACCACTTAGAAACAGTTATTTGTTGCCAGTGGTACACTTACGTATAAAACAAAAAGCGTATGTGGTTTGCCCTATTAAACAACCACCCGCGCTATGACCAATCAACGACACGAAAATACAGGCGTCCAATTTTAATATATCTTATATTATTTTAGTCTCACATTTCTTAGATTGCATGGATATTATATAAATTTAGTGTAATATGAGTATTTTATCTTATGGCTCTTCCGTATGAAAAAGCTTTTCGAGGAGAAAATTGTTTTCAATTGTTTTCTTTTATAGCTCCCAGAGGCGGTGCTGTGTGAAGCGCGAAGGAGTAAAATACGTCGGCAGAATTTCATCTTGAGTTTTTTTCTCTCGTTATAAGATAAACGTGATAATTTTTTTTCAGAATTAACGTGAATGATACCTACTGATAATTTGATATATCATATCAAAAACACTAACTAGCCTTTTACGAGCTCACATTAGCGAGATTATGAACAACATACTTTCAAAATAATATTATGATATTCATATTCCAACTTATTGTAGTGTTTAGATACGCAAACTCCGTAACTGTTATTGATGTAGGTAATTGAAAAAAAATACAATTGTAGTACCTACTTAAAAACCTTTAATTATCTACTAAATTATTGGTGGCACATTTCTATTTTAGGTTTCAAATCTATAAGTTTATAAATAAAAATGAATCACCGAAATGTATAGTCAGTAGGTACGCTCATAACTTTTGAACGACTGCAACAAATTGGATAATTCTTTGCAGATGTTATATGTTTGTTATTTCATGAACAAGGTTTGTATGAAATATTTTTTTTAAATATGCACGGTTATGGTGCTATAATTGCACCGGGGCGAAGCCAAGATGCGGAGCTAGTTTAAAACAAAACATAAAGATTGTATAAACTGCGCATGTTTCTGCTCTTCGGTCTAATCAAAGTTCTGCGTATTCACGGTTATCTTTATTAAACTAAAATATAGTTTTCTTTGAAACAATACTAATTAATTAAAATCTTCTGCATTATCTTGGTGCAAAGTGGTGCAAAGCAACAAAGACATTTAAGCCGCGAAGAATGAATGGATTTCTACTATTTTTTTTTATTTACTTATAATACGACTTGCTGACTATAATAATATTATTGTAAATCAAAGTCAATTAACAACACTGAAGTGACGGTGACTCACTTTGAACTTTGAACTTTGAACTCAAACTTTCAGTTCACAGATTGGTCGGTACAGTCAGCTGCAAAAGTTGATGATGATTGTACAAACTTCAAACTTCAAAATCTGAATGAAAACTGTTCATTATATTGTAAACAAGTTTAAAAATATTGCAATAGAGCCTACAACATATTTAAACAGCATTTTATCAAGAATATATTTCTTGCTCAAAAACTAACTTTCAATATTTGAAATATATTTATCATCTAAGTCATCTAAGTACCTTTGACGCTGAATACACGACTCTACCTCTCAGTTTAAAATTTACTTATGGTAAGGAATATATCCAACGAGGAGATTTTACTGAATAAATAAACGTAGGTACCTACATATTTATAAATATTCTACACGCAAAATCAAACCAAAACTTCACAACTCACGTACCTACATGGCGGTGTTGAATAAAAATACAGAAAGATATTTTAAGGAAAATTAACATTATTTGATCCCATAGCATACATTTATTCATAATGCAAAACATACATAACAATATAAATATTCCAACATAGAAGCCTTCGTTGTTTTAGAAATAATATTTCGAGACGTAGCATCTTCCCCTCTTCTATAAAAAAAAAACAAGAACGGATATTTTTGTCTGTGGAGCAAAATAAAATCATAGAATGTTTTTATTTAAATATTGTGTATTTCATTTGAAGATTGTTTTTATCTCGTCTAGATCTAAAACTAATCCCATCACACTGCATAAATATTATATAATATCTAATAATAACAAACATTTATTTCGGAAGATACTAAATGCCTGAATTGAGTTAGGTCGTAGACGAAGGCAAAAAGGCTTTTTATAGACACATGAGGACATGTATTATTGTGCTTAGCTTGAAGAGCAATATACAGAAGTGACTATTTAATTCCAAAGCTTAACTTGAATACATTTCTTATTACAAAAGATAATGTTTTCTGTTATTAAATACTTTACAAGTTAGAGGGACATAACTTGTGTCAACTGCATAAAATATGGGCCACTCCTTCCACCCCACCACTGCCTATGGGCTATTTCGACTGCGATATTAAACATTATACTCCATAGACTTAGGAAAAGTATGGACGGAGTGCCTAGAGTAACTAGTCTGTGTCAAAAAATGGCGGGCATCAATCATTGTGTGAGTAAATTGTAGGGATGCGAGGTTTTACCTAAATTTCTCCATTTTTTTTTATTTTAGTTGAGGAATAGGGAGAATTTTTTGGTAAATTTTAAAGTAATATATAAATGAACAATCATTAAAGGTGATTCGTGCATTATTATTAAAAATATGATTTTATCATAAATTAATGAAAATAATATTTTAGTTATTTTTTACATTATTTTTTCATTATGGGGAATATTCACACGATTAAACTAGGTACCTAATTAACAAAAAAAGTTAAAAAAATCATATTAGTTACAATTTGTATTTTTGCGATTCCTAATCCCATGTATTTATTAAAAAGAAGTTAAATCACTACGGTTATCACTACTAATAAATAGTTTATGCTATTTCATCATAAAGTCACACAATTTACAGATTTCCCCAAAATATGGGGAAATTTGCACACTTTTATGTTGGGATCACTGGTTTTGTACCGAACAATTGAATTTTGTTTTCAAATATTGAATGAACATTTATGTATAATTATTAGATAAACATTAAGTGATTGAAATATTGATTAACCTGTGAAATGTGATCCCTGGATTTATTTTCTTCCTGTCACTACGGTTTTTACACCATTTCACTGCACAAGACATGTTGTATTTGATTTTTTTTTCTTCCCGCTTAAACTGACAGATCGACCGATTCGGCCGACGTTTGCCGCGAAGTGGCTGACTATGATGTGAGAGTGTGCGTGGCGACTGTATACGTATACGAAAGTTGGCTGACTATGCAGCGTCACTTTTTTGTTCCCATGGCTCCGTCCATAGTTATTCCTAGGTCCATGTTATACTCATTAAGTATATTTTTTTAGTATAAATATGGATTAAATTATATCTAAAAAGTTTTAAAAAGCAATAAACAGCAAAAAAAGCAATTGCCTGACTCAATTTCAACCTAGTAGGTAGGTATAAAGCGGAGATTGAAAAGGAATGAGCGTGATTATTTAAGATTTTTCAAGGTTGTGGCACAAAAAAACAGGTATAAAAACGGATTCAAACAGGGAGTAAAATATTTTAATTCACTTATTAATAGTGGTTTGCTATTAAACACTAAATTTAATTTTGGGTTAGTATGACTGGGGTTGCATTTATGTCCATAAGTACACCGCGTAGCTAACGTAGATAACGATTACAGACGACAAAGGAAATCCTTTGGTAGGTAGGTATGTTTTAAGGGATGGATTCATTCAGAATACTAACAAAGATGAAAGAAAGAGTTCCCAGGAGGTCTCGATATTTCCCAGAATATTAAATTTAAAATCAAATTCAACATACTTTATTCAAAACTATAGGTACACTAAGACTTCATCAATATCCATTCGATAGAGAAATTGTACGATTTTCTGCCCCAAGAACCCTTATAGCCGTACTCAAACTTTGAATCAAGAGGCAAATGCCAACAATTTCTATTGAATTAATAGTTTAGCTATAACTAGTTATAGACTTAGGAGAAATTTTATGTAAGTACATTGCCGCAAAAGTCTAAGAAACGTAGACTAATAGCTCTAGCTTTATTCTCAGTCTACATACTAAGAGATGATTTATTGAATATCACATTACGGCACAACTGTTCGATATTTTGTACATAGTTATGTAGACCTGGTTAGACCAGTGCTTCCAAAATTGCCCTTGCAGATTGAATCAAGTCACTATAAGTTACTTATAGGTACTACAGACTAATTACCTATCCATTTTCAAGTTTTAAGAATCAAAGTAAGCAGTACAATTACTATTAGCACTCATAAGTAAATCCATCACTGAAAATGATATAATACCCTAATATATTTCATTTCAAACTATTAGGTAGGCCTACTACTTAGGTAGGCTTACTATTATTACGCATTACACAATATTTTACCCTTCCTTTGACCTATCATCTATATTCATTTCAAACGATACTTTACGGGCGAATAACGTAACAAAAACGAAATAAATCATCAAAGAATTATTGTGAATATCCAGAAATCGGCCTATAGTAAAACGTAGGTAGGTATAATACCTACACAAAAGAGGTACCTGAACAGATTTACGTAAAACCAACTGTTCGTTTGACAACTTTTTTCGGTCCATATCACTGTGATCCCGGCTCCTGTAGGTTAGCTACAAAGATGTTTTTATGCTTAATGTCGTTTTAAATAACACACGTATTTTATTTATCCGATTGTTATTTATGTCGGCTTCCATTATATTTACTTATCTACTTACTGTTTTAAACAATGATCTTTAAAAGAAAGATAAGTTAGGTGCTTTTATGTTCAGTTATAGTTAGTTGTTTATTCGTCGAATACTTATTACCTACGAGTAGGTACCTACTATCTAATCTATACTACTAATATTACAAAGCTGAAGGATTTGTATGTAAAACGCTAATCTCATGAACTGCCTGGAAAAATCTGTTTGTGTTCGATAGCCTACCTACCTATTGATGAAGGTTATAGTATACCTAGGCTGTATATATCATCACGCTACTACCCAGGAGAGCAGAGTAGGCACGGTGACCGCTTCCCATCAGATGGGCCGTGTGCTTGTCTGCCACCTACGTAGTATAAAAAAATTACTTAATTAGAAGTAAATGCACAAACAATTTACAACAATAGTTTTCATGTATTATTATTTGTTAGTGTACAGCCACTTATGTTGGTGACTGTACCTAGGTACAACTATTCTAGCAATACAGGGTTATTTGTAATTAACTGGCATCCTCCCAGGGGTAGGTAGCAGACATCATAAGTAGCAACGTTTGTTCTACGACTTTCAATAAAACTGAACACATTACTTAATAATGAGTTCAGTGGCGTAACAATAGGGTGGCAGGGGTGGCAAAATGCCACGGGCCCCCGACCCAAGGGGGCCCCGGACCAAGAGGCCGCGAGCGCAAAAATATTTTTTAGCATTGTACCTGAGTATTTTATTTTATTTGAAAAGAGAATTTTTATAAGTTCTGGGCCTAGATTGTGCTAAAGGCAAACCACTCTCATGCCACTGATAATATTCAATTGTAGACTTTACCGTTATACAGTTAAAGTCTAAAATCAAATGAAAAGAGTTCATTAAATTTTTCGATTCGCTCGACAAAATATCATTTAAGTTATTTTAAACTTTAATCTGATAACAATAAAGACCAAAATTAAATGGCATTTTTTGTAGTGTCAGTGGTATGATAGTAGCTTGTTTCGATTTAAACAGAATCGAGGCCCTGTTTAAATCTAAAGTGAGACAACTGAAGATCATACAATTTCAAGTTAATAGTTAAGCATTTCAACCAACCTCAACAAAAAGATGTTGATTCATTTTTAGAGATGTACATTTATACCTACATATTACCAGTGACGAGTAATTTTACTCATGACCGTCAAAAACCGTCAATCAAAACACCTGTAAATAGCACATTTCTATTCATTTTAAAACGCATCCATAGGTTGCTACAAACATTCTGTCGCAGTACGTTGCCGTTGGTAGCGCAGGCAAGCTAGCAAACCCTATGTTAGGGGAATCCCGGGCATGGAGTGGAAGGACCGACTTGGGCAACCAAGCGCGGGGCACGCCGTTGTAGCGGCGGTAAGACCCGTCATGGAGGACTGGCTGGAGAGGCCTCACGGGGGCCTCTCGTACCGGCTGACGCAGGTGATCTCTGGTAAGGGGTGCTTCGGGGATCACTTGTGTCTGATTCGGAAGGAGCCAACGCCCGAGTGCCATCACTGCGATGCGGGCGAGGACTCAGGGCTGCACACGCTGGCCGAGTGTCCGGCGTGGGAGGTGCCGAGACAGTCCCTCCTGGGAGCCCTCGGGGTGGGAGTCCTCACACTGCCGGTGCTGATCGCAGCGATGGTGCCGAGTGCAGACGCGTGGTCGGCCGCCGTCTCCTTCTGCGAGCAAGTGATGCTCGAGGCGGCGGAAAAGGTTCGGGAGAGGCTGCACAGAGCTCTCCCGGACGGCGACGGGCGCGGACGCCGAAGGCGTCGGAGGTCTAACGACCTCCGTCCTCCATGAGCGCTGGCCTGGGGGTGATGGGTGGAGCCGCCTGTCACCCTAGCAGAAGCAGGCCGAGGCCCCTATTCCGGGGGCTTGACGGGAACAACGTAGTTCCCAAAACCGAGGGGGCCATCTCGAATCCGGAGATGGCCCGGGTCAAGCCGGGGTGCGAGGGAAGTGCTCTTTGGGCCACCTTACACCCTGGCGTCAGAAGACCCTAGACGGCGTGCAGTTTTAGTCGGTAAGAGTCCGACATAACCTGCCCCGCTAGCCACGGGGTGGGTATCCATGTGGATTTCCGCACGGAAAAAAGGGGAATCCCGGGCATCCAGATTTTATATTTTTTATGAGGGCACGTGGTGCACCCGGGCAACGTAGGCGAGCAGCGCCTCCCACTCGCTACAGGAGACGACGAGAAAGGGTCAGCTAGGGTGCGAGGGATATGCCTATTAGGTAACCTTACACCCTGGTAATTAGGACTCGAGACGGCGTTCGATCCCGACATAACCATGGTATCCATTTCCGCTCCGTGGTATCCATTTCTGCACCATAAAAAAGGGAAAAAACTGAGCGAAGAGTTTTGGCAGGTAATCAAGTGAATGGCGCACTGCAAAATTTTATGAGCAGTTAGAACAGAAAATGTCTAAAGAGGCACGACTTGCTGTACATAGAGGAGTTCTCGTTCCCACATCGATATATGGGTATGTATGGTAGTGAATGTTGGGTGTGGCAGAAGAAGCATGAAAGTAGATTGAATGCTGTAGAAATGAGAAGTCTAAGAAGGATAGCTGGACTAAAGCTGATGGACCGAGTGAGGAACAGTGTGATAAGGGAACGTTGCGGTATAGTTGAAGATGTAGTGACCAAGATAGAGAAAGGGATACTTAGATGGTTTGGAGAGAGGATGGATGAAAGAAGATTGACAAAACAGATACCTATATGAGGTGAGGGTGAATTGGCAACCCGGTAAAGGCCGACCTAGGCGTACATATTTTAATCAGATCCAAGATGTTTTGGAGAAAGGCCTAGGTCAAGAGTAGACGTGCGTGTATGAAAAAAAATATGAAAGTTGAAGAAGCGAAAGGGGTATGCTAAGATCTTAGCAAGTGGAAAGATGTTCTCTCTGCCTACCCCAATGGGAAACGGGTGTGATTTGTATGTATGTATGTATGTATGTAAAAAAGGGCTCTAGGTACTGACTGCGTATTCTTTGTGTAATTATTTTGACATTGGTTTTGGTTACGCTGAAAATCTCAAAGTTTATTAAAATTAAACTGAGTACAACGTGACGATTTTTACTGATAGGGGCCCCATCAACAGAATTTGCCACGGGCCCCAGATGGTATAGTTACGCCACTGAATGAGTTGTCAAGTTTATTATTGTAAGAACGCAACACTATTAAGCCTATGTTTTATTCATAAAACAAACATCGGTTGGTAGGTAGATGGGTCATTCTCAGCCGGCTCAAATAAGCGAGTCCGCGTCGAAAACCAATACTTGGAGATTACTTATCAATATGATTATTTTTTTTATAAAATGTACGGTCAAAAATAGTAGGGGGGGCCTGTGGTATTTTTTAGATAAATTACGTAGAAGTTAGTTTAAAAAAATTAAAACTACGAAAATATTGACCTCGGTGTCGCGTCCGGTCCTGTCCTTGCAGCAAAAAATATTTTTTATCTTTTTTTCTCCAATAAAGGTGTTATATGTACATATATTCACAAACAACTTGATAACTATTTACTTAATTTATAACATTACTAAGCCATTATAGGCATTACTAGACAAGTTACAACTGGTTGTCTTTACGTCCGACGTTCAGAGTTGACTTCAGTGGCGCGCACGGATTCATTCATTGCTCTGTACTCTAGCGACTGCGAGAATAGAGGTTCGAGTAGTGCAAACTATCAGTTACACCGCACCGGTGGTAAGGACAAGACGTCTGTATGTTATCGCCCCACTGTTTTATTAAGTTATGTAAGCATTTTCGGTGGCTTGGTATACACCTAAAACTGATTTCGGTGAATCCATTTTATCCTCAATTATTTGAACTAATAATGTAAAGCTATATTAAAAGTGTGTCTTTTATGTATTAGATTTCAATAAAAACATAAGCATTCATAATACAGATTACTTTTAAAAATATATAGGATTTTGCTAAATATTTTGATTCCAGTGCCCTTGATTCCGGTGTATTCGGTGGGTCTGGAAGTCGAAATGTATGACTGCCGCGTGGAATTCAGTATCGCCACCAAGTCTATTTTAATAAAACGACTCTCCACTCGACTTTCCACTCCGCTGTTCACTCCACTCTCCACTCCACACTCCACTCCACTGTTCACTCCACTCTCCACCTCCACTCTACTTTCCAATCCTCTCTACCGACTCCACTCTCCACTTCAATGTCCAATCCACTCCACTCCACTCTCTACACCACGCCCCACTCCCCACTCCACTCTCCACACCACTCCCCACTACGCTCCACTCTCCACTTCACTGGTTTTCACTCGTCTAGCCGAAACCTTTCGGATAAAAAGTACTAAACGGATTTTAGTACTTACGGTTTTCTTAGTCAGACTTAAAATTTGGAGATATGACCAATACATTTTTTATTAAATTTATTCATTGGTTTCACCTTACACCATCTTTACAGGGCTCACCTAAGGCGACAGTGTGGACATCATATCCCGATATAACAGTACTTTTAGTTGTAATAATCAATATTCACGCGGGCGTCAGCTAGTAACTACTACTAACTATAGAATTGTAAATTACTTGGCCCGATACAACTACACATATCGTTGGAGACGACGATATGTGTAGATATAAAGATATAAAAGACTTGGTTATGTTGACCACAAAAAATATCTAAGTATTTTTTGGAATCCTTGTCTGTTTGTTCGTGATGGACGCAAAAACTGCTGAACAAATTTTGATGTTGCCTTTTCATTAGCAAGGTCTTGGTTTTACATAAAATCTGCCGTATGTTTGATTGCATTTGGTTTAGTAGAACCGGGGAATTCACCAATTAACGATTACGAACCAATCGACTCCCACGGGCAGAGCCGCGGGTATTAGCTTGTATAAAAAGTGGCCTATACTAGTATTACTTAGTAGTACTAATCCAGACTATAATCTATCTCTGTACCAAATTTCAGCCATATCCATTCAGCCGTTTTTACATGAAAGACTAACAAACATACATCCAGATATCCCGACTGATTGACTCCGTGGGCAAAGCTACGGGTAGTAGCCTATATGTTATTTCAGATTATAATCTATCTTTATACCAACTTTCAATCCGATCTATTCAGCCGTTTTTGCGTGAAAGAGTAACAAACATACATCCAGACATCCCGACTGATCGACTCCGTGGGTCGAGTGATCGACTTCGTGAGCGGAGTCGCGGGTATTAGCTTGTATAAAAAGTAGCCTATATGTTATTTCATACTTTAATCTATCTCGTTACCAAATTTCAGTCAGATCTATTTAGCCGTTTTTACGTGAAAGAGAAACAAACATATATCTAGAAATCCCGACGACCGACATACGCCGTTTTTATGTGGCAGAGTAACAAACATACATCCAGACATACATTCTTACAAACTTTTGCGTTTATAATATCAAGTAGGAAGTAGAATAGGATAGGATTTTATATATTTGATTTCGGTGATAAAAATTTTGATTTCGGTGGACACTATTAAAAAGAAGTGAAATATCTTCATAACCATTCAGTCTATACAGTTCCCTCAACTACTGAAATGTTTTAAATTAACACTAGATTTGATATTTCATGTAAGTAAAACCTTAATTGAAAGAAAAAAATTGGACACCGAAGTCAACCAAATAATGAGCCGCCTGAGAAAGACCCAGATATGATTCAATTTTGATTTTTTAATGCGGGGTATTTGAAAAGTTGAATCAGCGTATTTACAACAATTGAACTAATAGTTGATTTTTTTACAATATTACAAAGTATGTACAATTAGTTATTACCTCTGAGGTTCAAGTCCCGCGTACGCTGTCGAGTATCGCTCACAAACCACCTTCAACATTAACACAAAGACCACACCTAAAAATTAACTTTTCAGTTCATTAACTCTGGCTAACACTGCCTGATTAGTTTTAATTTGCCTATGTGTATTCCACATTGGAATACTGATAAGGCATGGTGATAGTCAGATCGACGCAACACGGTAACGCGAAAAATCGTGGCACACAAAGACAAGTGATGCACACCTGTAACGACTGTGACGCGCGCGCACCTAGCGACCGACTGGCGGCTCGCAAAAAGAAATGGGTCAAGGTCAAAGGCGCTAGCGCCGCGCCCCGCCTCCTAATTGATGAGACGAGTTTGTTTACCTAATTTTTACGATGCGCGTATACTGTGGCGGCTGCGCACATAGAGTTAATAGCTTTTAGACGCAAAACTAAACTAATATTTATATTTGTATGAAAGTAAAATTTAACGAATTATAAAAAGTCATAGAACAAAAATAGTCAGTTATGACGTCAGCTATCTACCCCTGCGAGGATGCTAGTTAATTACAAATAACCCTGTATACAAAAAGTTATAGATTGTGAATTTATGTTTGTAAATTTTATTCTAACTAAATAAATTAAAAAAGTAAATTAAAAAAATAAAAATAAAGATACTCAGGATTTTTTATAGGTACGATTACATTATATGTAAAGTCAGCGACAAAAGTTTATGATGATTGTAATTATATCAAATTTAAAAATACATACATACATACATACATACATAATGCTCACGCCTTTTTCCCGCCGGGGTAGGCAGAGACAACAGACCGCCATCTGCCACTGTCCTGACATACCTACTTCACGATTCCCCTACTGCATACTGTCATTAAGCCTTTCATGCCCTTTTTGTTGCAATAACTCTTTAATTTAGTCAGTATAAACTCTACGAGTCGACCCCGGCTTGCCTGCCCACTTACATGTGCCTTACATATTAAATTTAAAAATCTGAATTAGTTAGGTAAGTAGGTACTTATATTTAATAAAAAAAATTAATAAAGTAGAAAGTGTAGTTAAACAATATTATCACTAGTAAATATAAATTATGTAGGTACTTTAATGAAAAATAACTTTTAAAATCAAAAAGAAAATAATCATTTACTTTGACGTTGACTGTCTACCGTTGTACCTACCCTTGTACCTACCACTGATCTGGTATTATATGTATAGATCAGTGCCTTGCACGGTGTACCTACCTACCCCAAGTTTATGTATGTACCTAGGTAGGTATGTATTTCTCGGTATTTCTTTTTACCCGACAGCCGAAGAAAGGAGGGTAGGTACCTAATGTTCTTATTTTCACATTTTCTATGATACTAGCTACTCCATCTAGCGAGATAACCTGAAGTGGGAAAACATCAAAATCTCATTCTGACAGTGACACTAATTCTTGTAAACATTGCACAAATCCCGCGCTTTTCAGGTAAAAAAAAATGGTGGGTAGGTGTTATCTATAATCAAGCACAATCTAATTACACCATCATTTTATAACAGTTCTTTTAATTTTATAGAACGTTCCTTATTTACTTACGTTTTAATTTTGTACGCATCCAAAATATTGATCCGGCAAAAGTAAACTGCGCATGTGTAGGGGTTGATTCGGATTTGTGTAATGAAAGGCTGTGAGTTCCTTAGATTTTATATTTTTGTCTGTTTGGGCATTATGACTTAATAAATGTACAAGGTTTATGTGATGAGTGGCTGTAATATCTATTAAACATGGGCAATACTCAAGCTAACGAAAAACAATCTAAAACAGGAAAATCCCCTGCAAAGGGTAAACATTTCATCAGAAATTTAAAAGGAAGGGACAGTAAAAAACATGGTCGGAAAAAAAGCGATGCTAAACGAGAGGTGATTGACAAGGAGTTTGATAAAACGCCAGATTCCGATAATAATGAACCAATTGAAATATCAGATAACGATATGGTCGAGTGCGTGTTCAAAACATTGGCACGGCAGGGGAAGGGCGCGGAGTCGCCGAGCGTGCAGTCAGAGGTAACGGTGACCAGGTGCGAGCCGCGCGCCCAGTCGCGGTCACCGACCCGCGACCAGTCGCCCGCCGCCGCCGCTCTACCGGCACTCTCGCCCGCGAACGACTCCACCTCCGAGTCAGTGTTTACGGATCCGCTTACGCCGCTTGCCGTCGAGCTCAACCAGTGCTACTACTCCGCCGAGAGTGACAGCGCACCTGACGACCTGCCGCGAACCCTTACACCTTCGCTCTTGGATGTGCCCGCGAGTGTTCCCACCATGACCGTAGATATGCCTCATGAGGATGCCACCTCCTCGCTATCCGCAGACGATATAGAAAAAGAAGAAAAAAATGACGTTTTCGATGACAGCACTGACAAAGTCGAGAATGAAAAGGTTATGGGAACTGTATTTTCGGGGTTGTGTGGTGATAATAGGGAAGAAATTATAGAGAGAAGCACACACGAGTGTGATCATGATTTCCGCGACAACCGGCTGAAGGCTTGTGCGGGACAGACCTCATTCACTGTATCAAAACATCGGAAAGTAGAGCTCCCTCCAGTGGAACCATCACTCACTTTGCTAGATAACGGTCAGTTTTGTATTGAGACAATTATATAATTATATGAGCGCATCTATAAGTTGATCCAGTAATACCTACGCTTATGGCTTTTGATAGAATTGATATAGAAAATTCCGTTATGACATGTTTAGGTACATTTTTCTTCAATATGTTAATTGTAACACTGTATTGCTATTGAAATCCTAAATGATCGTAACCACAGTTTCATGTACGTTGAAACACAATCAATACCTATATAGTCAGCAGCCGCTGCTGATAACACATACCGTCATGCTTGACTGATAAAGTATTTACATAAAGTACATCTATTTGCTGATACCTTATCTGCAATCACAAATCATCCCTATCTCCGCACAACGCTATGTAGGTCTATAGGTAGGTACTTCACCTACTTATTGAGATGATACATTACAGAGGTACTTTATGTACATTCGACTGACTACAACTACCTATACAGTGCGTAACTGTGTAGGTACTTTTCACAATGGTGGAAGAAACCAGTTTTGTTGTTGTTTTACGCACAGCGCGATTGAATACAATTGACATTCAATTTTCAGCTTTAATACAGGGATTTAACGTCGCTAAATGTATACCTTGATTGTGTTTCTCACTTATTTACAAAATGTACTTATACAAGTCGATCACCTGTTCTTGTAACGTTTAACTCTGATAGAGCTCTTAATGCATTAACATCTATTTTATTTTATTAAGAACTATTTATCAACCTTTTAATAGTCCTTCACTACTTAGTTTGTAGGTACATTTTCCTTGGCTTTAATTTTTTTTTTGGAAATATACATACATACTTATATAAATGCTATGTAATATAGTGACATGTGTGTATAAAACGTACAGACGCAATTATAACAATAAGACCGAGCAGTGATGCGCTAAGAAGCTACACAGGTATTCACTTTTTTGCGTTTGTAAGCTACACCAGCATTTATAGATCCTTAATGCCTTTTCTACCTAACCCTCTTTTTTATAGTCGGCTACCTAATACTACGTCAGTAGGTACTATTATAATATTTTATGTCCACGTTAGTCCAAGTATTTACAGGCCAATGACACAGTGCCAATTACGTTAATGAATGAAATAGTCATGCCATTCTATGTCCCTCAAAGCTCGTAACGATGTACATAAGTCCGTATACAAGCAGTTTTGTCCTCAAATACTTCGCACAATCAAGTTTGAAAATACCTACATAGTTCCTCTAAAATATCGTTGTTAATTTTCGACAAGATTTCAAGGAACTTTCTGCCCACTATTGCTTAAAGTTACTAAAGTAAAAAGCAGACCCCATATTTATATCGACGCAATTCCATCTTCAAAAATATTTGGATCCTTAATGTTAAGCTCTTTCGATGTCCAGAGTGAGTAACTACGGTCTGGACGACCATAGTTACACCAGAGACGATCTGATGAAGGTAGTAGCTTACACCTTTTGTACTGAAGACTGGAGCGCCTGGGTAGGTAGGTACCAATCTTTATTAAAAGAGATAAGGTACTTTTGATGCTGACTGTACATTAATCACTGTTCATCAGATATATTATTTTATCATGATACATGTTCGAAGTTACTTATAGTTTTGTTATTTTTTATCCTTTTCTAAAAAGTAGGTATAATCTAAATATTTCTAGACCGTATGTCCGTCCTACTTAACCTGGTTGTAAATAAAGGCTTTAAGTAAATTACAACAGTCATCATTATTACTACTATTATGATTTCTAACATAACACTATTATGCAGTTGTTTCAGAGAAGGATCGCCGTCATTCAAGTGTAAGCGACACACCGATGACTGAGTCGAATGTGCTACGGAAGGTAGCGTCCCTTACGCTCGAAAAACACACTGAATCTAAAGTCACACGTCCCAAGTTTGTGCCAGACAAACTGGACTTCAAACTGTATGAAAAATTTGAAGGTAAGCGTAATTTGACAGCATCTTTGGACCCTACAAATAATGGTTCAAAAATAGTGCGTCTCTACTTATTCTACCTAACAATATTAAGTCTAATTGCATTTGAACCCTGTTTGGATTTTATGCCAATTCAGCTATACCTATATCACATTGCTTTTAGATTACATTATAAACTTAATATAAATATCACCCAGAAATAAATATTAAGTTAATGAATATGTCAAACTCTACTTACTTCTTTATATTCAAGTACCTCGTACTTACCTGGCTGTTTTTCGAAATATTATACTTAGGTTCATGTACTTATAGGGAGGTACCTACTGCTTTTACAAAAGATTTGAAATTGCAAAAGCTTGGGTAGCGGTCCCGTCCCGTCGCTTTCGCGAGGGCAAATTAGCAGGTGAATGAACATCACGATAAGAATGTTATCTCTTATTAACAAATAGACTACAATTTCTTATCACTGTTAATCGTTGGCTAAAGATACCACTGGATACCACCCATTAGTAAGCAGTGTGCATACGTGACTAGACAGTGCTCTACTATTACAATCACGAGCTATGCAATTGTCAACAAATCGTGTGAATTTTACTAACGCTTCAGTAGCACAATTCAACTATGTCACATTTCTCAGTCAATTTCGTTCAAGAAAAAATGGTGTACAGAATATTTTGACTGTTTTACGTCTGCATAACGATGAATTCACGTTGAGGGCCGGATTTTCATCCAAAGAAAAATTCCGGCGTGTTTCAAGAAAATGTTTGCAAAAGAACCGTGCTGTGATTGTGTATGTGGGTCAAAAGAAGTTAATAATGAATGTGCCCAAATATCTGCAGTGGTATCGGTTCATAATGTTTGTGTTAAATAGAGAAAATCAGAAAATTCAAATCGAGTGTGACATCAAAATGTCTGTGATAATAATGAGTGTTTACATAAGTGATACAGTAGCCATGTGTACAATTAATACAGCAGATTACTGCTTTATATTCAGAGAGAGACTGTACAAAAGTGAGTTTAGTGACTTGAAATTTCCTTATTTTCTTTCTCAACAACAGCTGGTCGCTATCTACGTACCTACCTATAGCTCGCATACATGGTGTCTTGTTATTATTATGCTTATTACGTAAAGGTTGATTTATCACAGCCTTAGGTAATCATTATAGTTGTGAAATTCAACCTTATACTAAACTTAATCTATTTTGTTCACATTACTTCCTAATTAGTTATATAGGTACCTAGGTATCTACTATCTACGGGCATAGACCTAATGAGTGATTATTAGTTAAAGGGTCCTGATAACATCTTACGTCACCCGCTAGGTGATATTCTACCTATCGCATGTATCAATCAAGGGACGAGACTTCTCTCTTAGAGTTGAAGGTTCAGACAGCAACGGCAGTCGCTCCCGTAATAGTTTTTAAATTTTAATACAAAAATATAACTTCGTCAAAGTGTCGAAGTGTTGTCAACAGAAAATCGTAATAAAATTTGAGTATCTACCTATATATTTATTTAATGACAATAATTTTAGAAGATACTATTATTCAAACTGTTCAAAGATTCAGTTTTTGATTTCATAAAACTTCAAGAAAGTCTATAAGATGTACCTTACTTGCTTTTAAGTGAAAAAACTATGATATACCTACCTAGTGCTAAAATAGACACTCAACTTGTCTACCTGCCTACCCCCCGAGTATTTTTTATGCTAGGTGGTGTCGCTATAGAGGGCCGAAACCTCCAGGGAGCGGGCCGGAACCTCCACACCACTAGCCACGGGAGATGCTGCTGCCTGCGGCCAATCCGGCCGGGATGGGAGTGGCCTTCTAGAGGGCTGCTCCGAGGCTCTCCACGTGTCCCTCTGAGCGGGGGGCGAGCTGATTGTCCGCGCGCCGACGGTTGAGTGACAGGACGGCCGCCTGACACCCTACACCCCACCGTCGGTGAAGTGGCATGATCCTCACCCCAATACCCCCTCGGAGGATCGAGGGGGCCATCTTAAAACCGTAGATGGCCCGGGGTCAGCTGGAGTGCGAGGGATATGCCCATTGGGTAATCTTACACCCCGGTTACTAAGGCCCGAGACGGCGTGCGGTTTTAGTCGGTTCGATCCCGACATAACCACCCCCGATGGCCGACGGGGGTGGTATCCATGGGGATTTCGGCACGATAAAAAAGGTACCTAATTTCATACTTGGTGCCGTGCAAGTTGCAACTTGCAACTCTATTTTCATCAACTCCACTTTTATAGACTAAAAGGTCTTAGTTTCCAGGTCATGAAATCCTACAAAAAAAATGTCAACACAAGAATGACAACATTGACAATTTTGACAAGGACAACAATAATAAAATAAAAAGTTCAAAGTTGTCAAATTTTTGTGCTAACATTTTTAACGTTAGTGATTGCTAAACTTGTTAATTTTTTAATTGTATTTAATTTATTTTCAATTAATAGACACCTTGTGTTTGTGTTCATGTTGTAGGTCAAATGCTCCTAAACTGGTTTATATCATCGATAACAGAAAACAGTCACTTCAAAACATTATTGAGTATTCAGGATCTACGGAACCTTGGGATACAATATTGCACCCATCTTCTTGCCGCTGGAGTCCTAAGGCAAATATCAGACAAAGATGCGCCTACAGAAAATATTTTTAAGGTAAACACCTTATTCATTCGTCCATCATTATTTTAAAACAATAACCATACTAGCGTGTTCATGTTCTGGATTTAGAATATTTTTACCCGTATAATGTTTGTAGCCTTATCTTATAATTTGCACGAGTTTTAGCAACAAATAAACAACTGACCCCTGACTCCAAGTACCTAACTTCTTTATTCTATAGGTACTTTACCCAAAGATTTATCATAACTGAACTTTATTACTACTTACATAGTATGCCTTTAATACCAATTAAAGTCAGGTTTGTTGTAAATACAAAGTCAATATCCAGTTTTTGAACTTTTTAGGGCTCCTACTACCCATAACAACTGCCATAGATCTTTATTTATTTATCATGATATAATTTAAAATACCTACCACACCTTTTTAATTTGGTCTTTAAAAACTGACATTCTCAATAAAATATTGTTTCAACAATACTCACATTTCTATCAGGGTCAGTCAGACTGTATTCACAATTGTTTGATACTTTTCACTTGTTGCTGTACCTTATAACTTTATTTAGAAATCCAAGTAACTGAAATATTTTTTCCAGCCAAATTTAATGTACTATTGGGCTCATATGGAGGTGCCAACTCTTCAGCCAGTGACACCGGGCAGACTTCACACGTCTGTATGGCCTCCAGACAAAGACACCAACACATTTTTCACACAGGATAACCAACGAGATCTAGAAAATAATAAATTCTTTAGCCAAAACAACAATGAGGAAATAAGTGACATTGATGAAGCCAAAGTAGTTATATCTCAATTGAAAAAAAAGCTTCATGAATTAGAATATCAATTGGAAAAGTACAGAATAAACTCTCAAATCGAATCACTCAATAAAAATTTAGAGAAACGACTTGATTCTGTAAATGAATACAATATAATTAGAAACAAAACCGAATCAGTGAGCCATGAAGTGCAAGCGTCTAATTTTGCAACTGAAATAGATAAGCTATCAAACAATAAAGCTGTGATAAACATACCTGAATATGACCCTCTAAGAACAAATGTAAATATTCATAAAAATTTAGATATAAGTAGTTTAGACCATAAAAGTGAGATGGCTATTAAAGATATTACAAGTAAACCTGATGTAAGATCTGACAAAATAGTAAATTATTGTAAGTTAAATAAAAGTAGAGATTGTAATAAAACTTTTAGAAAAGATGAAATATTAGAACACACAGATAACGCAGAAACAAATATAGATGCTGCACAATCTACTCAGAGTTCTGAACACACCAGTGTTTGTTCATCAAGTGGCTCGTTTCTCAGCACTCAAGCTTCAACTGATCTTAGTGCATATAGTGCTAAAAGTTCCCTAGATGTTTTAAAGAATGAAGTCATTTTTAAAAATGCTTCTGTTTCAACTACTGAAATTCTATATACAGCAGCTAAAAAAGACCAGTTAGCATCAACAGAGGTCAGACAATCAAGTAAAAATTTCATAGATCATGGTGCTGATAGAACTGCAGGGTATGGTGATTGTCAAATTGCTTCAGAAAGACAAGCAGCAATGGACTACATATCAAACTCTAATGCTTCCATGGAACATTTTTCACCAGTAGAACTAAATATGTGTAATCAAGGTGTAACCTCTCTGCCACCTCCTTTGCCAGGAATGACTCCTCCCCCGCCACCCATGCCGGGAACATCAGACTTGCAAATACATGAAATACTCACCTCAAAGTCTGATATAGAGATATCAAAGTCACTAAACCTCCAAATAGTACCATCTGTGCCCCAACTATCGTCACCCATTAATGAGGTAATGTCATCTATTTCACCTTCAGTACCTCATTCAGTAAATGTATCCGATTCTGACTCACGGTCAGCACTAATTGAAAAAGCAAAAATTGAATCAAATGCACTATCAACTCCTTCAATACCATGTATACTGAATTCTGCACCACCTTCTATGGCCTATATATCTGAACCGAAGCCGTCGATACCCGATATAGATTCACAGTCGGCGTCTATCTCAGAAACATGTCCGCCTCCTCCTAATAAGGCTAGCACTGGTCATACGCCAGATACAGAACCAATGTCGCTGCCCACGCCTAAAGTAACACAGCATGGAACAGAAACATCGCTATCACCAATGCCTGAAGTGGGCCCTAAACCACCAATGACTGGCAAAGGCCCACCTGCAGAAACTATACTGGGAATGGGCCCTCCTCCACCGCCAATGCCCGGAATGGAGCCATCTCCGTCACCAATATCGGAAAGGGAATCTTCTCCACCTACAATGCCTGGAATGGGTCCTCCTCCGCCACCAATGCCTGAAATGGGCCCTCTTCCACCACCGATGCCTGGAATGGGACCTCCTCCACCACCGATGCCTGGAATGGGACCTCCTCCACCACCGATGCCTGGAATGGAACCTCCTCCGCCACCGATGCCTGGAATGGGACCTCCTCCGCCACCGATGCCTGGAATGGGACCTCCTCCGCCACCGATGCCTGGAATGGGACCTCCTCCGCCACCGATGCCTGGAATGGGACCTCCTCCGCCACCGATGCCTGGAATGGGACCGCCTCCACCGCCGATGCCCGGAATGGGCCCTCCGCCGCCACCTGTAATGCCCGGCATGGGTCCACCACCGCCTCCTCTTCCAGGGATGAGCGGGCCACCACCACCTCCAAATATCCCAGGAATGGGCCCGCCCCCACCACCACCATTAAGTGGGCCTGTCCCGTTTCCCGCACCTCCAGTAGGAGGATGGAATGTCCAAAGAGCAAGTAAGCCTAATTCTCAAAATATTTCACTTTTTTTTCATAGCTTGAGCTAGAATGTTCTAATTTTGGGTAATTGCCCACAGCTTTACGGAAAACACCAATTAAACCATCCGCGCCTATGAAACCACTATACTGGACACGAATATTAGCAATTCCGCCCCCGCCTAGCCAAGGAGAAGCATGTACCAGTAAATTAAAACCATTATGGTTGGAGATAGAAGAAGCGAAATTGGACAATATTGATGAATTCACTGACCTGTTCTCAAGACAAGTAGTGAAAGCGCCTGTAAAAAAAAAAGTAGAAGTGAAAACAAAAAAACAGCCAGTCAAAATATTGGACAGCAAGAGATCACAGAATGTTGGGATACTTGCACAGAGTTTACACGTTGAATTTTCCGAAATTGAAAATGCTATTTACAATTTTGATACTTCGGTAGTCAGTTTGGAGGCACTGCAACAAATTTATGAGTTGGTAAGTATAATTTATTGTATCATTTATTAACTTCCAATGAAAGTAAATGAATATAACAAAACTTTAAATATAACATTTCTAAAGAAGATATTACTAATAAAGTATAATTTTTTAAACTAAATTTAATTACGAAGCATAGTCTAACAAACTATTCTTATATAAAAATGGTTTCATAATCCTTGTTTATACTACCATCAAGAGAAGGTTGTATAAAAAATCGATATTAGACCATTTTTGGTTGGCTTTTTAACAAGCTTTTGAACTGTTGTCACGCGGGTCACGCCGTTTCTACGCAGTTCTTGAAAATCTTGAAGTTGCTCATAATTTATTTTTCTTAATAATAAACACTTCAGTTTACCTTCTAAGGGCTTGCCGAAAATTCCTTTATCGAATTTAAAAATGATTAATGATATAATCCCATTTGTCTATTGCAGCGTGGCTCTGAAGAAGAGTTATCTCTGATTAAAGAACACTTAAAAAATAAGCCTGATGTACCCTTAGATAAGCCTGAAGCGTTTCTACACGACTTGTCCGGCATACCAAACTTCGCTGAGCGGATATCCTGTTTTATGTTCCAAGCTGAATTTGAGGATGCCGTTAGCACAACAATGCACAAATTGGATAATTTGAAACATACCTGTGAGGTAAATTAATGACATCTCGAAGTTTATACATTACTAGCCGAGGCCGCGACTTACTCCGCGTTGTGCGTTCTCATGGAACCCTTATTCTTTTTACAACATTTAAGTAGCCAATGTTACGACTTGCCTACCTAACTGCCAGCATAAGTCGCGTCCAAATCGGCACAGCCGTTCCAGAATTACTACCTCTTTCAAACAGACGGATAAAAATTATAAAAAATAGATTTTCCATAATATGTATGTAACTTATATACCTCATATGAATTGATTTAAAACCTGTTATTTAAATTTTATTTATTTGGACCTATAGGTACATGATAACAAAGCAGGTCGCTATGGGGAAATGGGTGAAATAGCCCACTCAATAATAGCAATGCAGGTCATCGTGTTGCCTTCTACACCCCTATATAATCACTAATATTCTGTTTAAATTTCAGTTTCTTATGACGAGTGAAAATTTAAAGAAATTATTTGCTATAATTCTAACTCTTGGTAACTACATGAACGGCGGTAACGGCCAAAGAGGACAAGCAGATGGATTTGGCTTAGAAATACTATCAAAACTGAAAGACGTAAAGGTAAGTAAAGTCATGTTACTTTAATTTTTTGAATTATTACTACTAGCTACAAAAATGATTCTTATGACGCATATATGCGTCATCGACGTAGCTGCTAAATTCTGACGCATATATGAGTCTTGGTTGGTAAACACACAAGTGTAAGTAGCGCATTGTTCCAGTCGAAGCAGTCGAACGTGACGCTGCTGCACTTCATCGTGCGCACGTACTTGCGCTCGCTGGGCGGAGCGCTCGGCGCGGCGCTGCCCGTGCCGGAGCCGGGCGACGTGGCGCGCGCCGCCGCGCTGGACTTCGCCGACGTGGCCGGCCACCTCGCAGCGCTACGCACGCAGCTCGAAGGTCAGTCCCAACTTAAGTACAGTTAGTAATTTTTTTTTTTGAAATTCAAATCGACATAAATATCCTTGCTACCTCTGTTAGCTACCACAATCTACAGTTGCATACAAGAAATTGTTGGGCGTCTCATCAAAATGAAGCTACTTACGTAAAATTAGCTTTATAGTAATCAAGTGCTAAAATGAACCAGGGATCCTGGACTATATAGATTAAACAATTTTTTTTTTTTCATTCAATCAATCAATCGATTAGCCTATTGCAGTCCACTGCTATAGGCTAATCGACTGATTGAGCACCCGATCCTCCGCCTTGCGCATCCAGTTTTTTTTCATTGTGTACCAACTTTTACATTAATTACTAAAACATTTACATTAATTCAGGGTGCAAAGAGAAAATGGAGAAGGTAATCGAAAACTACGCTCAAACAAACGAGGAAATCGGAGACGAAAATAAGCGAAGATTGGAGGTCTTCAAAGACAAGATGACCGCATTTATAAACGCAGCTGAAGAGAAACTAAAGACTGAAGACGAAAACTTAGAAGAATGCCGTACAAAGTTCATAGCAACCGTAAAATTCTATCAGTACTCACCGAAGTGCGGCAAACCAGAAGACTGCGAACCGAAAGATTTTTTTTCACTGTGGACATCATTTTGTAGCGATCTCAAAGATATTTATAAGAAGGAAGAACAAATCGCGATAAAGGAAAAGTGAGTTACCGATTTTTTTTAAATCAGTCACGGCAATATGACTTCACCTCGCCTGACGGTTAGCTAACGTCTCAAGAAGGGGGCCCCATGACACAAACTGACAGTGCCATAATGGTAGCCCCCAGCTTGACGGCCTCATTAAATGCTTATTCATGCCGCGCTTAAAGGACCCCGGGACTGTAGGAGGAAGAAAACACGCGAGCTGGTAAAGAATTCCAAGTAATAAAGGGTGGCAAAGAAAAAGGGTACCGAACCGATTATGAATATAAGGCGCCTAATGTTAAATGTTGTGTAAAAAAGTGAATATGCGATCATTGCAGCTTTGCATAATATACGTATCCTGATTAACGTTCACACAACTATAATAATTTGTAACTGGTTTTTTTGCACGGTTTTGCCCGCGTGTTCTATTCCCGTTCCCACTAATTTGTTGCTTTACCACAGCAGCTGGCCGATTCTGTGATATATTCATACACAATCCCTCGAAAAAAATCAAAACTTCGAACTTGAAACACAGCAATGGGAGGACCACCTCTAAGTAACTCTCATCATATTAGACTATAATATTTATCAGTGTATTTTTTTAAATATAATCAATTACTTCCAGATTAAAAGAAGCCAAGAAACTTCAAGAAGAAAGAAAGCCTCTCACACAACCAAAAAAAGAAGGAGGTTTGAAGTCGCGGCTACAAAAGTTGTCCAGTACTACTAAGAAATAACGATTCTTATCACTATTGAACTAGAGCTTATATTGCCATACTTACCAATGTATTCATTTTGTACCGCACAATTACGGCTATTTACATTCCAATTAAGACATTCCATACACAACTAATCCTGTAAAGTTAAGGGGAACTAATAACTATGTTTGTACTGTTGTATACTTTTTAATAAATGTAATTTTTTTATGTGATATAATGAGTCTCACGTGTATGTACTGAGAATGGCCTATCACCTTATTGAAGTCATTACAATTTTTTGAATATTTTTATAATTTTTTAGTGGTCCTCATATTTTGTATACCAACTGGCTTTCTTTTTAAGTTTCTGAATATATACCTGCAAGCAGCTCTTGTTAAAGAAAAACAATGAATCAACTGATAACTTTGTAAAGTGTAATACGTAATTGTTCATGTTTTACATATTGTATTGTTGTATTAAGTACAAGATAATTCATTGTCATTCAAGTGATAATCTCAATTGCATCCGAAGCTCGCAGACGGGGCGTTTCTTTTACTCCCGGGGTGTTTCCCGGCTTGCAGGTGAGGTTAGCTTGAGCCTCAAAGATCATGGTGGGGGGGGGGCCCATACACCCAAAATACAGGATAAAATGTGCTTAAGATAATTGAGTAAACCTATTGTGGCAGAATTTGTACAGAAATATTGTACCACCCAGAATATTATCAAACATCCCAGTATATAATTGTACCTGAAATACTGTTTTATGCATTATAATAATAATAATTGGAATGCCTGAAACTGCATAAGTTGTTTATCTAAAAATGGTGCTGTAGCATTTGTTGTATCTGTAAATATTATTATTTAAATATAAAACTCAAATATTATAATAATTATGGTTTATTATTTATACTCTAAACATTTTTCTTTCCATATTTTTTTTAATTTCTTTTCTATATTTCTATTAGCGGAAGCATCACACAATTTGAGTAATGCTTTTTTGAGAGCATGCCATTGCATAAGGCTCAAGTGAGCGGTCAGTGATCTTGAGTTTAAATCATTCCTGAATTCTTCCTCTGTTTTCATAAACTTTTGTAGTGACACTGAATTTGTTACTTTCATATGAGAATGTTGGCTATTTTCTTTGACTATTTTGTTTTGTTCCATGGATTCTACATTATTTTGTTTTTGCTTCATATCCAATTTACTTTCATGTGAATTAACTATGATTTTTTTTGATACTTTATTATGAGTACTTAGAAGAATCTTGAAACTTTCTCTGGAAAGAGTATCACCTTGGTCTTCTTGCTTCATTTTCAATCTGTCCCGAGATAGTACTTCACCATGGTCTATAGTTTTTACAGATGATATACTATTTAATTGTTCTTTACATTTAGGTAATAATGGTTTCAATTCTTCGTCAAGCTCTTCTTCCGATTCATTTTTACTCAATTTGTTCACAAAGCTCAGAATATTGTCAAACAGGTCATTTTCTTCATCATCAAGCAAATCATTATCCATGTCAACCAATTTCCTTTGATCCCAATTAAATCTGCCAAAGTTATCAACATTTTTCAAGTCCAACCATTGCTCAAGATCTTGTGGAAGTTTATAATGCTCAGGAAGAAATTGTAATCCTTTAAACTCTAGAATATTTAGAAAGGGATACAGGTTTGAATACCAGTGAGGGGAATGTTTGACTAGCACCATACACAACGACCACAGCCGGCTCAGCAGTGCATACGGTAACAAACTCATCCAATGACTTTCACCTCTCTTGATTCTGTTCAAGTAAAATATTGCTGATTGTTTAGAACAAATGCAAATCCTCAACATGATCTTAGAAAATGTCATAATTCTAAGCATCACATATTCTAGCATCTGTCTAGTTGGTAAGTATTTTTCGTCATCTTCCTCTGATGGAAGGGCAGACAGAAAACTTTCAATATCCTTCAACAAATTCAAAGATAAATATTTCTTTAAAGCAGTGTGAACTTTTCTAAAATATCTAAAACCAATGTCATTTCTGAACTTCCAGTTATACTTGTATAAGAATCTTGAACATAACGCGCTTTCTTTATGCAATGGTGACTGCTTGGACAGCACCTTGATAATATTATTGCACACGTGCTTCATAGCAGATACATCTGCAACATGGAGAAAATGCTAAGCAAAGAATTTTACAAGTAAAGACTTTCCTGAAATATGAATATGTCTGTAACTATAGCAAAACAAACACTAGATAATTTAACTCACCAACTTTTTTATGAGATAAAAACGTGTTCACGGGAGGTGGTAAAATGGTTGCGTTATTACAAGGTTCTAACATTCTGATTACTATTACTGTTTAACTATAGTTAAATTTATATTTTAATGATACTATTTTCTATTTTATTTTATAAATATTACGGCTCGATAGGTTTTTAAAATCGAAATCGTCAATTGTCAAATTGAGAGGACTGAATAGGTACTGAACTAGGTACTGAATATTTTGGCATTTGAAATGTCATCGACCTGTAAATCATTTTTTTTAATTAATATATCGGCTATGGTTACAGGTCTTTAAAGATCAACCACAAAAACCAAGGCAAACTTTGGCCACTGACCTGTCATAATAATCGCTGGACTGGCTATTCCACAGTAAATGACAAATATTTTTGTGCTGATCTGAAGCGCCGCGTTTGACAGACGAGTGTACTGAGAACTAATTAATGTTTTTACGGTTT
Source organism: Lithosia quadra (assembly GCA_963576445.1). Taxonomy (NCBI): domain Eukaryota; kingdom Metazoa; phylum Arthropoda; class Insecta; order Lepidoptera; family Erebidae; genus Lithosia; species Lithosia quadra. Next base: position 5,179,938 of record OY754880.1, on the reverse strand, counting down.
TTTTATCAGGATGTAAGGTTTCCAATTAAGGCATTTCCCTGGAACCTCGGCTGCGTTTGAGCCAGCTACGTGTTACGGTTTTAAAATGACCCCCTTGAAAACCGGCAAGGGGGGGAGGTTTGCATCGTGGCGGCCGTCTATGCCACAGAAATTATAAAAAATACACAGTCCTTATTAAAAATACAAAAAAGAAAGTCAAAATAAGATTCTGAAACTGGAGATTTTGAAAAAATAAAATCAGTTATTTCTAAAATCTATGTCGCAGTTTTAGCAATGTCCTTTCCAACCGTAGACAAAGAAGGAAATAAATAAATAAATCCCAGTGATTAAAATTTTAATTAAATTTGCAGAAGTAATGATTAAGATTTTAATAATTTATAAAAAGCATTTTATCAATATTGTATAATTATTATCATGCAATATTATGGGATGTCAACAGGCCGTAGACACGCCGTAGTTTCCAACGTACTATAGGCGGCAATATTGCATGGACATGGCAAATATTAAATCGTTTGCATTGATATTCAACGCTATCTCTGGACGAAGTAAAATGGTTGATAAATATCGCACTAGATGGCGCCGCGGTACTTTTCAAATGCAAAAAACAAACTATCAAAGTAGTTTATTATATATACGAAAAATCATTTTCACTTCTTTTTGTATATTATAAGGTGGCAACACTGCCAACACATCTCCCATGTCGCCACCATGAAGCTATAGATGAACATGTAGGCCGAACTGGGAAGAACAGCTTGAGGCAAATACCTACATGTCTCTGTCTCACTCTCTGTGGGCCAACTTCTCTTTCGTGTATTTGTACAATGCTGCTATCTTCTTATTAGTATTTCCCTAGTACCTGCGATAAATACACACATAACTTCGAAAAGCATCGAAAAGTCATTGATGTACGCCATGGTGAACCTGGGATCGAACCCGAGACCTCGTCTCAGCAGTCCATTACCCAGACCACTAGGCTACCGCGGTCTAAGATTAAAACATTAAGTTCAACTACAAAAATCTAGTAATATTCTATTTCAACGCATTAGTCATGTGCAATGTTAGCCAATCGATGTGTCTATACGATTTATATTGCGAAACTAAAGTTTCAAGTTCGAACCCCGCCGAGAGCATTCAATCAATCAATCAATTAGCCTATTGCAGTCCACTGCTGAACATAGGCCTCCCCCAATGCACTTTAACAAAAACACACGCCGAGAGCATTGTGTTTTTGTAATTATATTAGGTTGATTGTGTTTGTATAAATTAATGTAATGAAAAAAATATTGATAATATACAAAAAGAAGTGAAAATGATGTTTCGTATACATAATAAACTACTTTGATAGTTTGTTTTTTAAAAACGTAACACGTAGCTGGCCCAAACGCAGCTGAGGTTCCAGGGAAATGCCTTAATTGGAAACCTTACATCCTGATAAAAAAACCGTAAAAACATTAATTAGTTCTCAGTACACTCGTCTGTCAAACGCGGCGCTTCAAATCAGCACAAAAAATATTTGTCATTTTCTATGGAATAGCCAGTCCAGCGATTATTATGACAGGTCAGTGGCCAAAGTTTGCCTTGGTTTTTGTGGTTGATCTTTAAAGACCTGTAACCATAGCCGATATATTAATTTAAAAAAATGATTTACAGATCGATGACATTTCAAATGCCAAAATTTAGTATTCAGTCCTCTCAATTTGACAATTGACGATTTCGATTTTATAAACCTATCGAGCCGTAATATTTATAAAATAAAATAGAAAATAGTTGTCTATTAAAATATAAATTTAACTATAATAGTTAAACAGTAATAGTAATCAGAATGTTAGAACCTTGTAATAACGCAACCATTTTACCACCTCCCGTGAACACGTTTTTATCTCATAAAAAAGTTGGTGAGTTAAATTATCTAGTGTTTGTTTTGCTATAGTTACAGACATATTCATATTTCAGGAAAGTCTTTACTTGTAAAATTCTTTGCTTAGCATTTTCTCCATGTTGCAGATGTATCTGCTATGAAGCACGTGTGCAATAATATTATCAAGGTGCTGTCCAAGCAGTCACCATTGCACAAAGAAAGCGCGTTATGTTCAAGATTCTTATACAAGTATAACTGGAAGTTCAGAAATGACATTGGTTTTAGATATTTTAGAAAAGTTCACACTGCTTTAAAGAAATATTTATCTTTGAATTTGTTGAAGGATATTGAAAGTTTTCTGTCTGCCCTTCCATCAGAGGAAGATGACGAAAAATACTTACCAACTAGACAGATGCTAGAATATGTGATGCTTAGAATTATGACATTTTCTAAGATCATGTTGAGGATTTGCATTTGTTCTAAACAATCAGCAATATTTTACTTGAACAGAATCAAGAGAGGTGAAAGTCATTGGATGAGTTTGTTGCCGTATGCACTGCTGAGCCGGCTGTGGTCGTTGTGTATGGTGCTAGTCAAACATTCCCCTCACTGGTATTCAAACCTGTATCCCTTTCTAAATATTCTAGAGTTTAAAGGATTACAATTTCTTCCTGAGCATTATAAACTTCCACAAGATCTTGAGCAATGGTTGGACTTGAAAAATGTTGATAACTTTGGCAGATTTAATTGGGATCAAAGGAAATTGGTTGACATGGATAATGATTTGCTTGATGATGAAGAAAATGACCTGTTTGACAATATTCTGAGCTTTGTGAACAAATTGAGTAAAAATGAATCGGAAGAAGAGCTTGACGAAGAATTGAAACCATTATTACCTAAATGTAAAGAACAATTAAATAGTATATCATCTGTAAAAATAGACCGTGGGGAAATAATATCAAGGGACATATTCAAAATGAGTAAAAAATAAAAATAAAAATAATGTTATTTATTTTATTTTAATAATAGTCGGGGTGGGAGTGGCTCTCTAGAGGCTCAGAAGCTCTCCACGTGTCCCTCTGACTAGCAGAGGGCACAGTGGGGAGCGAGCGGGAGACTAGCTGATAGTCCGCGCGCCGACGCACACTGAGATTTTCCTAATCTAGCTTGATTTAATTGATAATGTCTACTTGCTCCAATTTCCGTAGAAATTTTATATTATACAGCAGATAAGTTCTTCTTAAAGACACTAATTTATTTTTTATGCTGGATAGTCAGGAAAATAAATAACACACTTCTAAACTCAGTACATTTTATTGTTCTTAGTAATACGTGTTCACTAGATGATAGTTGTTGAGTCAAAATAAATATCCTCATTAATGTTATTGTTAAAAAACTTCTGTTATTGGATACTTTAAGGTTTGTGCGACATATTACGTTAAAAGGATAATTGTTTTAACTGCATTTAATATCTTATTGGTAATGATAAAATAAGGGCATTTTCATAAAAAATCGTCAAAGTAAATTGGACAAAAAAAATAGTTATTCAGGGTTCTCTTAACTATTTAATAATTTAGCCAGAACCCTGAGCTTTTGCATTCGTTTAGAATTTATTGCGCATAGTTGTGACACCCGAACATTTTTTTTCATTTTTTAGAACGGCTATACAAATAAGAAGAAAAGAATGTTTTGATGTATGGTGTAATGCAAGTAGGTCAATTGAATGATTCCCTTACACAGCCGACAGATACGTTAGTAATTAAGAAAATATTTTTTTCATTTTTTGTAAAAAAAATCTGTAGCGTTTTATTAATTTTTGAAAAAAAATTTATAAAACGCTACAGAATTTTTTTTTTCACCCCACCGTCGGCTAAGTGGCACGATGCTCGCCCCTTTTGGGGGCTCGAGGGGGCCATCTAAAACCGTAGATGGCTGGGGTGCGAGGGATAATGCTTATTGGGTAACCTTGCACCCCGGTAATTAAGTCCCGAGACGGCGTGCGGTTTTAGTCGGTTCGATCGCGACATAACCACCCCCGATGGCCGACGGGGGTGGTAAAAAAAGTGTATTAGTTACAAGTTACAATAAAACTTAAACTGATAACAGGTGAATTCATCTGAGCGAACTGAGACACTTTTTTGTTATGTAGGTTTTTGTAATAATTGCGTAACATGTTAGATTCGTAACTATCAGCTATCTGTTGTCTACGTACCTACCCAAAGGCACTGGATTTGAGCAGATCGTTTATGTGCTGAATGAATAGAATAACAGAGAGTACCCAAGGGACTCCACCACTCCATAATCAATTTTATGTTCGCCAGATAACTACATACAGAACAGACTAAGACTGCAACAATTACTGGAGTTAAGCACGCCTCACTATGTTTTATGAGAGCCATTTTTCGGACATCCCACTTTTATTCAATAATATGATAGATATAATCATTTTAATGTTATATTTTGAATCCCTGTTTAGATACCATGTCTGGTTTTTTTTTTAAAAATATCCAAAGTTCTCAATATTTTTAACTCAAAATTTATAAAAACATTAATTGAAGTCAAAGTATATACAATTCGTGAAAATGTTGTTAGAAGCATTAATAGGGAATCTAGCACCGCATATTTTAAAGTTATTTTGAACAACGTATCGCTACCAGATCCGGATTTATACGTGATTTTAGGTTTTTCGTTATTCCTATTTTTCTCGATAGTTACGTCTCGTAAGTGCCCATTATCTTTACCAATATAAAGCTTTGTACTTCTACTACACACCATATGAATTTCAGAATCCAATGTCATGGAACTTTGAAGCCAAAGTTTTTTAAAAATTTCCCCGGATTTTCACCATTAGGGTCGACACACACTCAAATAATATTTTTTCACCTGATTTGATTTCGATTAAAAATATGGAAAATATACTTGAAACTAACTGGTTTTGTATTATATATCACATTAAAAAAAAATTCTCGACCGAAACGGTGATTTTAAAAGAATTTTATCTATGTGGCTATCAAAATCCATTTAGTATATTCGAGTGTGTGTCGACCCTAATGGTGAAAATTCGGGTAAATTTTTAAAAAACTTTAGCTTCAAAGTTCCATGACATTGGATTCTGAAATTCATATGGTGTGTAGTAGAAGTACAAAGCTTTATATTGGTAAAGATAATGGGCACTTACGAGACGTAACTATCGAGAAAAATAGGAATAACGAAAAACCTAAAATCACGTATAAATCTGGATCTGGTAGCGATACGTTGTTCAAAATAACTTTAAAATATGCGGTGCTAGATTCCCTATTAATGCTTCTAACATCATTTTCACGAATTGTATATACTTTGACTTCAATTAATGTTTTTATAAATTTTGAGTTAAAAATATTGAGAACTTTGGATATTTTTAAAAAAAAAACCAGACATGGTATCTAAACAGGGATTCAAAATATAACATTAAAATGATTATATCTATCATATTATTGAATAAAAGTGGGATGTCCGAAAAATGGCTCTCATAAAACATAGTGCGCCTTTGTACCTTTGATTATACAAGTGTACACTTATATAATCAAAGCTTTGTATAAGTGACAATTATACTTTGCACTTATATAATCAAAGCTTTGTACATATATTTGATTTGTTAGTACAATAAAGAGTTAAGAACTATTTTAAAATCTTATACTTACTGGAACATAGACCCATCCAAGGGGCCAATCATCCCCTAAACTCAATTTTAGTACCGTTGTGGCTAGCTCAAAGATATTATCCACGCACCTTCCACGCACTATAAAGCCGGCTGGCTTTTGTTTGACTATGGGATATAGGTAATATTACTAATATTTTATATCTCGTCATACATTTAGTGTAATATAATATAAGATCGATTTTTACGAGATCGTTATATATATTATATTATAGCACAGCGTAAACGATCTCGTAAAAAATGTATGACGAGCTATAAAATATTATATCTCAAGATGTAATATATATTTTACATGGTCAAATGCTGGCATAGTAATGAGTGAGACATGAAGTATAATAGCATTTTAATGACCTCTCTTTTTATAAATAAGTACCTTGATTACCTTAGATAATATCTTGAAATTGATCTAGGCAAGCTAGCAGGTAGGCATGCGATCATAGTACATTATAATTAAATACAGGATGAATTTTTGAAAAGGGCTTGAATGGCTAAATCCGAAACTATAAGCGAAAATGCTCAAAGGAGCCATGAGCCCGATTTGATGAAACTTAAGGTATCAAGCACACGGAGGCGCGGGCAGGGCCGGTCATTTTCACCGCGAACGATAACGCAAAAGGAATCCTCACACGAAGGGCAAAAGGACCGCGCCGCAGGTGCCCGGCGGCGGGCACTAGTTAGCGGCCCTTTGTTTTCGCGGTGAGGGCAGTCGCGGGCATCGACGAGCAGACGCGATTATTATTACTTCGCGGTCAAAAGACCTGTGTCTACGAACCGACTAAAACCGCAAGCATGCATTGCAGCCAGATATGGAAAGACATGCGGTTTTAGTCGGATCGTGTGAGGAACCATCACACCGCTGCTCGCCACAGACAGGGAATTCATCTTCATAAGAACCGATTAAAACCGCACGCCGTTCTGGGTCTAATTGCACCATATGCGTGCGGTTTTAGTGGGTTCGGATGAGGTACCATCATCGCCACAGATAGGAAATTGATACTCATACGAACCGACTAAAACCACACGACGTTCCAAAATTTTCCGAATCAGAATTTTTTTGAAAGCTAGTAGGTAGGTAATTAAAGTGTGTTTACTCATTGTTTATCACCTTTTCATTTATGTTAACTCTTCCCTATTTTAGGCACTTATTATGATAAATTAATTTTCCATAATTATGTCCATTAATAGAGATTTTTTTGGGAGATTTTTGTTTTGCTGGCAACCGTAACGCACACGCTGAATGTTAGTGGTTTATCGGTACACGGAGATCCGAGTTCACACGCACACATTGAAAAGTGTTTGGCTTCACATGTTTGTTAGAAACACTCCGTCTATCTTATTCTTGTAGTCTGAGGCGCTCACGCACTCTACGAAATAAATCATTCAAATAACACACACTCTGTCGGGATCGAACCGACTTAAACCGCACGCCGCGGCGTCTCGCGATTCTTTTGTAAGGTTACGGTTACCTACCTAATAGGCATATCCCTCGCACCCCCAGCTGACCCTGGGCCACGTATGGTTTTAAGATGACCTAAGAAGCAAGTATTTTAACGAGTGTTGTGAAAGTGCTCATCGTATCGTGTCGTGGTCGTGACGTGACGTGCGTGACCCGACGTGACTACTGAATTATGGTCAAGTCAAAGTTTCCCTCTAGATACATAAAAGGGTGAATCCGCCGTTTTGATTCTTTCTTATTTATTTTGAACTTTTTTTGAAACTTGTCGGAAATGCGTGTCAAACGCAATAAATTTGAAGGTTTTTTAATAACCTTTACGAAACTATTGGAGGCACTAAAATCCAACAAGAGAATCAGAAGTTATTGATCTTCAAAGTTATTTAATTGAAATGGTAATGACGTCTATAGCATGGTAATGATTTTTCTATAACGGTAATGACGATATGTTAATGGGAATGATGAAAAACTGAATAACACTTGTTTCTCCTTTGTTAAATCACTATAAACATAATAGAATATTGCAAATAAACTTTTTTCTTTTAGTAGAAGTCAAATTGACGTAACTATTGGTTATTAACATTTGACTTCACCTCACCTGATGGTAAGCTAAAGGCACAGTCTCAGGAAGGAGGTCCCCATGACATACACCGACAGTGCCATAATGGTGGCCCTCAACTTGACGGCCTTATCAAATGCTTCATCACGCCCCGCTTAAAGGACCCGGGACTGCAGTAGGAGGAAGAAATCACGTGGGCTGGTAAAGAATTCTAGGTCTTTATTGAGCGGCAAAAAAAGAGGCACCGAATTTCTTAGTTCTTGATTGTTCAGCACGGTATGAGGGTGACATCTCAGCCTTGCACGTATTGTTCTGTATAGGAAAGGAGAGGATGGAACTAGTTGGTGGAGCTCATCAGAACACTCACCATGGTAGAGGTACCGCCTCTACCATGGTGAGTGTTTCGAAAACGGCCAAAGAGGCTATGTCTCGACGTAATTGTAACGGTTCGAGAGCGTTGGTAACTTGAGGAGTCCCAATAATACGGCCTGTACGTCGAGATGAGAACAGTATTCTACGCCGGAACGGATTTGTGTCTTGTATAGAAGATACCGCTGCTCCGGCGTGAAAAACCGCCTCACCTTGTTCAGGTCTCCGAGTTTCCGCGAGGCCGTTTTGTTGATGCTCTCGATGTAGTTATTATTAGTCAGTTTGCAGCGAACATCCATGCCGAGTATATCTAGGTTATCCTGAAGTGGCAGTGGAGTGTCCCGAAGAGCAGGGAGGAGGAGGAAAGGAGATACCTTTGCTGTAAACACACAAGCCTGCGTCTTCTTGGCATCGAACTCGACCAGGTTCTCAGAGCCCCATTGCGAAATGTGATTCAGGACCCGATCAAGCTCAGTGACAAGAAGCTGTCTATTTTCCCCTACGTCAGCCTGCTTGTTCACAGGGTGACCGTGATATCGTCCGTGTAAGGTGCTATCATCTGCATAGCAGTGAATGCTGCCTACTGACAGCATGTCATTGATATGCAGAAGAAACAGAGTAGGCAACAAAACGGACCCCTGCGCCTATCACAGAGCACTCGAATGCGGCGCAGGAAGTTCTCAATCCAGCTGCATAACAGTGGAGATAGACCAAAAGCAGGCAGCTTGGAAATAAGCGACTTTTGCCAAACCCTTTTTTTATCGTGCGGAAATCCCCATGGATACCACCCCCATCGGCCATCGGGGGTCGTTATGTCGGGATCGAACCGACTAAAACCGCACGCCGTCTCGGGCCTTAATTACCGGGGTGCAAGGTTACCCAATGGGCATATCCCTCGTACCCCAGCTGACCCCGGGCCATCTACGGTTTTAAGATGGCCCCCTCGACCCCCCGAAAGGAAGGGTGGGGCAAGCATCGCGGCATATCGCCGATGGTGGGGTGTAGGGTGACAGGCAGCCGTCCTGTCACCCAACCGTCGGCGCGCAGACAATCAGCTCGCCCCCCGCTTGCTCCCCACTGTGCCATCTGCTAGTCAGAGGGACACGTGGAGAGCCTCGGAGCAGCCCTCTAGACGGCCGCTCCCACCCCGGCCGGATTGGTCGCAGGCAGTAGCGTCTCCCGTGGCGAGTGGGAGGCGCTGCTCGCCTCCGTTGCCCAGGTGCACCACGTGGAGGTTCCGGCCCCGCATCCACTTGTGCCAGACCCTATCGAAAGCTTTGGCGATGTCAAGACTGATAGCCAATGACTCACTATACTTGCCCAAAGCCTCACACCATAGATGGGTGACATATGCTAGAAGATCACCCGTTGATTGTTTCGGCCTGAAGCCATATTGCCGACCATTAATTAGGGAATGATCCTCTAGGTGACGAATGAGCTGTCCGTTAATGATATGCTCAAAAACCTTGCACATCACTGAGGTGACGGCTATGGGTCGATAATTGCCCGGGTCTGACCGATCCCCTTCCTTGGGGATCGGCTGCACATTCGCTTCGCTGCACAAGCTGGCGGTACTGTACCCGAAGTGTTCTTCTTCTTCTATCGTATCGATGGCATTTCTGCTCTCAGATTTTACTTTCCCAGTGTGCTGCTACCTGGATTGCGTCCTCAGAGGCACTCATGAGTTCCTCTGGTGTGCAAGAAGTACATGGGCATGCAGCACACGTTAATAGGTGGGCCATAGTCTGCGGGGAAACTCCACACTCGCACCGCAGGCTTGCACTGCCCGAGAACCCCCATCTTGACCGATTCTCCTTGCTTCGGCCGACCTGTGTCCGAAGTCTATTTAGAGACTTCCACGTGGTCCAGGGAAGGTCGTGTCCAGGTGGGAGGCTTTCCGCCCACGGAACAAAAGGGGTCGGTAACGGACTTTGAGCTCTCCAGCGAGTCACTCTGGCTTTAGAGGGTTCACTGTCAGCGGTAGCGACGCATACCCGAAAGCTCTTTCGGCTTTTCAGCCTTTGTGGAACGTAAGGGTGGCCATGCATGGCGTATCGGTGGTCCGCTTCCAGTTTGCCCCTCTCCATGGATGATGCCACGTCTCTGCGAACGCCGGGAGGTGCAATGCCAGCCGTACCGGAGTCGGCTTTAGACAGCCAGTTATTATCCGGCAGGCCTCATTTAGTGCTACATCCACTAGCCCAGCGTCACCAGCTGAATAACACAGAATGATCCCCGTTGCCCGCAGCACGTGTGGTGTGGCCCCCCAGGTTGTACTCGTCAGCCTTTTAAGAAGATTATTACGAGCGCAGACCTTCTGCTTGAGGTTTTCGCAGTTCTTCCTAAACGTGACGGACCTGTCCAGAGTAACGCCCAGATATTTTGGAGTGCTTGCAGTGGACGATGTTGATACCACGCCACCGAATGTCAAGCTCACGCTGCCCGTTGCTAAGGTGAGGTGTTTGAGGGGTTGGGCTTCAGCGCATAGCTGTCGCAATAGGAGCTCAAGTCCTCGAGTGTGGCATTCAAGTTTGCCTCTACCTCTTCAAAGGAAACCTGTGACGTATGAGCCAGGTCGTCGGCATAGAGAAAGCGTGTCGTGCGCCCGAAGTGTAAGAGATGCAGTACAGACGCGTAAGCATGGGAGACAACTCCGCTGCACATTTACGTAGAACCACCGCTGGAATTCCATTGGGACCATTGGCTTGCCGTACATCGAGTGATTGCTGCACTGCACGAATATGGCGTTGCCTGATAAGGATGTGGTTGCACGGCCTTGGCCAGGTGCCAGTAGCCACAACTGCCCGTGGGGTGCGCCACAAGCCTACCCAAGCCGTGCAATGCACTGGGATACGCTCTGATGTAAGCCTTCTTGCAGCATTACTTTGTGGCTTTGATGTACGCTGCTTTAAACCGGCCTACGTTTGGATCAAGGCTATCTACTTCTGGTGAATAGACTCTGCCCACTCGCGCCCATACCAGGAACGCACCCTGCGGGCGATGCTTGCCCCACCCCCCTTTCCCGGTGGCCCAGGGTCAGTCAACATCACCCAAATCAGAATTTACATGAGATAAACACACAAAACACATAGAGTATAATCATTACCATTCACATATTATCATTACCATTAACAGAAAACAAATGGTAATGATGATAATGGTAATGACGTTTGATAGCTTATGATTTTTTAAACTATATACCATGCTGCAGAGAGCACAACCAACCATTTTTATGGTATTGTACATAAATTACGGTTAGCGTGGGTATTTTAAAAAGATCTAGTAATTAGTGCTAACCTAAATTTCTCTGATAATGGTGATGATGCAAATACGTGACACACTGCCAGTAAGCAATGTAAGTTGAAAATTTTAAGACTCCTGCGTGGATAAAATTGAAGTGCGCTGCGCTCCGCTTCATTAGAGAGACTGGGAAAGGAGATCTAGGGCGTCTAGATCGGGCTAGGTAGATAGAATTTTCGAGGAATACAACGTTGACGGTGCCGCAACGGTGATGACGAATTTTCGTGACAAAATCTATTTAATTTATTTTTATATGATATTTGATATCAAATCACATCATGGTTCGTTATGTTATTGTAGATAATGTATACTTTCGAAGTATGAAAGAAAAAACGGGAAGTGCTAGTACAATTTTTGGGAAATAGTTGTGTAACTTTATTACTCGATTTTTTTTTGTAAACGGTGATGACGTTTGGTGCGTGTTTATTGAAATAAAAAATTAAATAAAGGATGTGTACTATTTAAAATACCGGCGCCTTACGTGAAAATATGTAGGAAATATCATGCAAAGTAAAAAAAGAAAGCTATTATGATAACTAATTTATTATTAGCATATATTCGCAATTATTGGTTTTCCGCGGATTGACCCAAAACTCGGTATCCAAATCGAAGCTGAAGAACAAGCATTACAGGGTCAATCCGCGGAAAACCAATAATTGCGAATATATGCTAATAATAAATTAGTTATCATAATAGCTTTCTTTTTTTACTTTGCATGATATTTCCTACATATTTTCACGTAAGGCGCCGGTATTTTAAATAGTACACATCCTTTATTTAATTTTTTATTTCAATAAACACGCACCAAACGTCATCACCGTTTACAAAAAAAAATCGAGTAATAAAGTTACACAACTATTTCCCAAAAATTGTACTAGCACTTCCCGTTTTTTCTTTCATACTTCGAAAGTATACATTATCTACAATAACATAACGAACCATGATGTGATTTGATATCAAATATCATATAAAAATAAATTAAATAGATTTTGTCACGAAAATTCGTCATCACCGTTGCGGCACCGTCAACGTTGTATTCCTCGAAAATTCTATCTACCTAGCCCGATCTAGACGCCCTAGATCTCCTTTCCCAGTCTCTCTAATGAAGCGGAGCGCAGCGCACTTCAATTTTATCCACGCAGGAGTCTTAAAATTTTCAACTTACATTGCTTACTGGCAGTGTGTCACGTATTTGCATCATCACCATTATCAGAGAAATTTAGGTTAGCACTAATTACTAGATCTTTTTAAAATACCCACGCTAACCGTAATTTATGTACAATACCATAAAAATGGTTGGTTGTGCTCTCTGCAGCATGGTGGGTGAATCCGCCGTTTTGATTCTTTCTTATTTATTTTGAACTTTTTTTGAAACTTGTCGGAAATGCGTGTCAAACGCATTATATTTAAAGGTTTTTTAATAAACTTTACAAAACTATTGGAGGCACTAAAATCCAACAAGAGAATCAGAAGTTATTGATCTTCAAAGTTATTTAATTGAAATGGTAATGACGTCTATAGCATGGTAATGATTTTTCTATAATGGTAATGACGATATGTTAATGGGAATGATGAAAAACTGAATAACACTTGTTTCTCCTTTGTTAAATCACTATAAACATAATAGAATATTGCAAATAAACTTTTTTTCTTTTAGTAGAAGTCATATTGACGTAACCGACAGTTACGTCAATAATAATATGACTTCACCTCACCTGATGACAAGATCGGTAAGCTAAAGGCACAATCTCAGGAAGGAGGTCCCCATTACATACACCGACAGTGCCATAATGGTGGCCCTCAACTTGACGGCCTTATCAAATGCTTTTTCACGCCCCACTTAAAGGACCCGGGACTGTAGTAGGAGGAAGGAGTCACGTGGGCTGCTAAAGAATTCTAGGTCTTTATTGAGCGGCAAAAAAAGAGGCACCGAACTTCTTAGTTCTTGATGGCATTGTTCAGCACGGTATGAGGGTGACATCTCAGCCTTGCACTTATTGTTCTGTATAGGAAAGGAGAGGATGGAACTAGTTGGTGGAGCTCATCAGAACACTCACCATGGTAGAGGTACCGCCTCTACCATGGTAAGTGTTCCGAAAACTGCCAAAGAGGCTTCTCGACGTAATTGTAACGGTTCGAGAGCGTTGGTAACTTGAGGTGTCCCAATAATACGGCCTGTACGTCGATATAAGAACAGTATTCTACGCCGGAATGGATTTGTGTCTTGTATAGAAGATACCGCTGCTCCGGTGTGAAAAACCGCCTCACCTTGTTCAGGTCTCCGAGTTTCCGCGAGGCCGTTTTGATGATGCTCTCGATTATTATTATTATTATTAGTCAGTTTGCAGCGAACATCCATGCCGAGTACCTATATCTAGGTTATCCTGAAGTGGCAGTGGAGTGTCCCGAAGAGCAGGGAGGGGAAGGAAAGGAGATACCTTTGCTGTAAACACACAAGCGTGCGTCTTCTTGGCATCGAACTCGACCAGGTTCTCAGAGCCCCATTGCGAAATGTGATTCGGGACCCGATCAAGCTCAGTGACAAGAAGCTGTCTTTTACCCCTACGTCAGCCGGCTTGTTCGCAGGGTGACCGTAATATCGTCAGTGTAAGGTGCTGCCTACTGACAGCATGTCATTGATATGAAGAAGACACAGAGTAGGCGACAAAACGGACCCCTGCGCCAATCACAGAGTTCTCGAATGCGGCGCTCCTGCAGGAAGTTCTCAATCCAGCTGCATAACAGTGGAGATAGACCAAAAGCAGGCGGCTTGGAAATAAGCGACTTGTGCCAGACCCTTTTTTTATCGTGCGGAAATCCCCATGGATACCACCCCCGTCGGCCATCGGGAGTCGTTATGTTGGGATCGAACCGACTAAAACCGCATGCCGTCTCAGGCCTTAATTACCGGGGTGTAAGGTTACCCAATGGGCATATCCCTCGCACCCCAGCTGACCCCGGGCCATCTACGGTTTTAAGATGGCCCCTTCGACCCCATGAAAGGAGGGGTGGGGCGAGCATCACGCCATATCACCGATGGTGGGGTGTAGGGTGACAGGTGGCCGTCCTGTCCCCCTACACCCCACCTTGCCCCCCGCTTGCTCCCCACTGTGCCATCTGCTAGTCAGAGGGACACGTGGAGAGACTCGGAGCAGCCTTCTAGACGGCCGCTCCCACCCCGGCTGGATTTGCCGCAGGCAGCAGCGTCTCCCGTGGCGAGTGGGAGGCGCTGCTCGCCTCCGTTGTCCAGGTGCACCACGTGGAGGTTCCGGCCCGCATCCACTTGTGCCAGACCCTATCGAAAGCTTTGGCGATGTCAAGACTGATAGCCAGTGACTCACTATACTTGCCCAAAGCCTCACCCCCTAGATGGGTGACATACGCTAGAATATCACACGTTGACTGTTTCGGCCTGAAGCCATATTGCCGATCATTAATTAGGGAATGATCCTCTAGGTAACGCATGAGCTGTGCGTTAATGATATGCTTAAAAACCTTGCACAGCACTGAGGTGACGGCTATGGGTCAATAATTGCCCGGGTCTGACCGATCCCCTTCCTTGGGGATCGGTTGCACAAGCTGGCTGTACTGTACCCGAAGCGTTCTTCTTCTTCTATCGTATCGATGGCATTTCTGCTCTCAGATTTTACTTTCCCAGTGTACTGCTACCTGGATTGCGTTCTCAGAGGCACTCATGAGTTCCTCTGGTGCGCAAGAAGTACATGGGCATGCAGCACACGTTAACAGGTGGGCCATAGTCTGCGGGGAAACTCCACACTCGCACCGCAGGCTTGCACTGCCCGAGAAACCCCATCTTGACCGATTCTCCTTGCTTCGGTCGACCTGTGTCCGAAGTCTATTTAGAGACTTCCACGTGGTCCAGGAAAGGTCGTGTCCAGGTGGGAGGCTTTCCGCCCACGGAACAAAAGGGGTCGGTAACGGACTTTGAGCTCTCCAGCAAGTCACTCTGGCTTTTGGGGGTTCACTGTCAGCGGTAGCGACGCATACCCAAAAGCTCTTTCGGCTTTTCAGCCTTTGTGGAACGTAAGGGTGGCCATGCATGGGGTGTCGGTGGTCCGCTTCCAGTTTGCCCCTCTCCATGCCACGTTTCTGCGAACGCCGGGAGGTGCAATGCCAGCCAGTGGGTATAGCAGCCGTACCGGAGTCGGCTTTAGACAGCCAGTTATTATCCGGCAGGCCTCATTTAGTGCTACATCCACTAGCCCAGCGTCACCAGCTGAATAACACAGAATGAGCCCCGTTGCCCGTAGCACGTGTGGTGTGGCCCCGCAGGTTGTACTCGTCAGCCTTTTAAGAAGGTTATTACGAGCGCAGACCTTCTGCTTGAGGTTTCCGCAGTTCTTCCTAAACGTGAGTGCTTGCAGTGGACGATGTTGATACCACGCCACCGAATGTCAAGCTGACGCTGTCCGTTGCTAAGGTGAGGTGTTTGAGGGGTTGGGCTTCAGCGCATTGCTGTCGTAATAGGAGCTCAAGTCCTCGAGTGCGGCATTCAAGTGTGCCTCTACCTCCTCAAAGGAACCCTGTGACGTAAGAGCCAGGTCGTCGGCATAGAGAAAGCGTGTCGTGCGCCCGAAGTGTAAGAGATGCAGTACAGACGCGTAAGCATGGGAGGCAACTCCGCTGCACAATTACGTAGAACCACTGCTGGAATTCCATCGGGACCACTGGCTTGCCGGACATCGAGTGATTTCAGTACTGCACGAATAAGGCGTTGCCTGATAAGGATGTGGTTGCACGGCCTTGGCCAGGTGCCAGCAGCCACAACTGCCCGTGGGGTGCGCCACAAGCCTACCCAAGCCGTGCAATGCACTGGGCATCCGCTCTGATGTAAGCCTTCTTGCAGCATTACTTTGTGGGTTTGATGTACGCTGCTTTGAACCGGCCTACGTTTGGATCACGGTTATCAGCTTCTGGTGAATAGCCTCTGCCCACTCGCGCCCATACCAGGAACGCACCCTGCGGGCGATGCTTGCCCCACCCCCCTTTCCCGGTGGCCCAGGGTCAGTCAACATCACCCAAATCAGAATTTACATGAGATAAACACACAAAACACATAGAGCAATATCATTACCATTCACATATTATCATTACCATTAATAGAAAACAAATGGTAATGATGATAATGGTTATGACGTTTGATAGCTTATGATTTTTTAAACTAAATACCATGCTGCAGAGAGCACAACCAACCATTTTTATGGTATTGTACATAAAATACGGTTAGCGTGGGTATTTTAAAAAGATCTAGTAATTAGTGCTTACCTAAATTTCTCTGATAATGGTGATGATGCAAATACGTGACACACTGCCCCTAAGCAATGTAAGTTGAAAATTTTAAGACTCCTGCGTGGATAAAATTGACGTGCGCTGCGCTCCGCATCATTAGAGAAACTGGGAAAGGACATCTAGGGCGTCTAGATTGGGCTAGGTAGACAGAATTTTCGAGGAATACATCGTTGACGGTGCCGCGACGGTGATGACGAAATTTCGTGACAAAATTTATTTAATTTATTTTTATATGATATTTGATATCAAATCACATCATGGTTCGTTATGTTATTGTAGATAATGTATACTTTCGAAGTATGAAAGAAAAAACGGAAAGTGCTAGTACAATTTTTTGGAAATAATTGTGGAACTTTATTACTCGACGTTTTTTTGGAAACGGTGATGACGTTTGGTGCGTGTTTATTGAAATAATAAAATTAATAAAGGATGTGTACTATTTTAAATACCGGCGCCTTACGTGAAAATATGTAGGAAATATCATGCAAAGTAAAAAAAGAAAGCTATTATGATAACTAATTTATTATTAGCATATATTCGCAATTGTTGGTTTTTCGCGGATTGACCCTGGTATATAGTTTAAAAAATCATAAGCTATCAAACGTCATTACCATTATCATCATTACCATTTGTTTTCTGTTAATGGTAATGATAATATGTGAATGGTAATGATTATACTCTATGTGTTTTGTGTGTTTATCTCATGTAAATTCTGATTTGGGTGATGTTGACTGACCCTGGGCCACCGGGAAAGGGGGGTGGGGCAAGCATCGCCCGCAGGGTGCGTTCCTGGTATGGGCGCGAGTGGGCAGAGTCTATTCACCAGAAGTAGATAGCCTTGATCCAAACGTAGGCCGGTTTAAAGCAGCGTACATCAAAGCCACAAAGTAATGCTGCAAGAAGGCTTACATCAGAGCGTATCCCAGTGCATTGCACGGCTTGGGTAGGCTTGTGGCGCACCCCACGGGCAGTTGTGGCTACTGGCACCTGGCCAAGGCCGTGCAACCACATCCTTATCAGGCAACGCCATATTCGTGCAGTGCAGCAATCACTCGATGTACGGCAAGCCAATGGTCCCAATGGAATTCCAGCGGTGGTTCTACGTAAATGTGCAGCGGAGTTGTCTCCCATGCTTACGCGTCTGTACTGCATCTCTTACACTTCGGGCGCACGACACGCTTTCTCTATGCCGACGACCTGGCTCATACGTCACAGGTTTCCTTTGAAGAGGTAGAGGCAAACTTGAATGCCACACTCGAGGACTTGAGCTCCTATTGCGACAGCTATGCGCTGAAGCCCAACCCCTCAAACACCTCACCTTAGCAACGGGCAGCGTGAGCTTGACATTCGGTGGCGTGGTATCAACATCGTCCACTGCAAGCACTCCAAAATATCTGGGCGTTACTCTGGACAGGTCCGTCACGTTTAGGAAGAACTGCGAAAACCTCAAGCAGAAGGTCTGCGCTCGTAATAATCTTCTTAAAAGGCTGACGAGTACAACCTGGGGGGCCACACCACACGTGCTGCGGGCAACGGGGATCATTCTGTGTTATTCAGCTGGTGACGCTGGGCTAGTGGATGTAGCACTAAATGAGGCCTGCCGGATAATAACTGGCTGTCTAAAGCCGACTCCGGTACGGCTGGCATTGCACCTCCCGGCGTTCGCAGAGACGTGGCATCATCCATGGAGAGGGGCAAACTGGAAGCGGACCACCGATACGCCATGCATGGCCACCCTTACGTTCCACAAAGGCTGAAAAGCCGAAAGAGCTTTCGGGTATGCGTCGCTACCGCTGACAGTGAACCCTCTAAAGCCAGAGTGACTCGCTGGAGAGCTCAAAGTCCGTTACCGACCCCTTTTGTTCCGTGGGCGGAAAGCCTCCCACCTGGACACGACCTTCCCTGGACCACGTGGAAGTCTCTAAATAGACTTCGGACACAGGTCGGCCGAAGCAAGGAGAATCGGTCAAGATGGGGGTTCTCGGGCAGTGCAAGCCTGCGGTGCGAGTGTGGAGTTTCCCCGCAGACTATGGCCCACCTATTAACGTGTGCTGCATGCCCATGTACTTCTTGCACACCAGAGGAACTCATGAGTGCCTCTGAGGACGCAATCCAGGTAGCAGCACACTGGGAAAGTAAAATCTGAGAGCAGAAATGCCATCGATACGATAGAAGAAGAAGAACACTTCGGGTACAGTACCGCCAGCTTGTGCAGCGAAGCGAATGTGCAGCCGATCCCCAAGGAAGGGGATCGGTCAGACCCGGGCAATTATCGACCCATAGCCGTCACCTCAGTGATGTGCAAGGTTTTTGAGCATATCATTAACGGACAGCTCATTCGTCACCTAGAGGATCATTCCCTAATTAATGGTCGGCAATATGGCTTCAGGCCGAAACAATCAACGGGTGATCTTCTAGCATATGTCACCCATCTATGGTGTGAGGCTTTGGGCAAGTATAGTGAGTCATTGGCTATCAGTCTTGACATCGCCAAAGCTTTCGATAGGGTCTGGCACAAGTGGATGCGGGGCCGGAACCTCCACGTGGTGCACCTGGGCAACGGAGGCGAGCAGCGCCTCCCACTCGCCACGGGAGACGCTACTGCCTGCGACCAATCCGGCCGGGGTGGGAGCGGCCGTCTAGAGGGCTGCTCCGAGGCTCTCCACGTGTCCCTCTGACTAGCAGATGGCACAGTGGGGAGCAAGCGGGGGGCGAGCTGATTGTCTGCGCGCCGACGGTTGGGTGACAGGACGGCTGCCTGTCACCCTACACCCCACCATCGGCGATATGCCGCGATGCTTGCCCCACCCTTCCTTTCGGGGGGTCGAGGGGGCCATCTTAAAACCGTAGATGGCCCGGGGTCAGCTGGGGTACGAGGGATATGCCCATTGGGTAACCTTGCACCCCGGTAATTAAGGCCCGAGACGGCGTGCGGTTTTAGTCGGTTCGATCCCGACATAACGACCCCCGATGGCCGATGGGGGTGGTATCCATGGGGATTTCCGCACGATAAAAAAAGGGTTTGGCAAAAGTCGCTTATTTCCAAGCTGCCTGCTTTTGGTCTATCTCCACTGTTATGCAGCTGGATTGAGAACTTCCTGCGCCGCATTCGAGTGCTCTGTGATAGGCGCAGGGGTCCGTTTTGTTGCCTACTCTGTTTCTTCTGCATATCAATGACATGCTGTCAGTAGGCAGCATTCACTGCTATGCAGATGATAGCACCTTACACGGACGATATCACGGTCACCCTGTGAACAAGCAGGCTGACGTAGGGGAAAATAGACAGCTTCTTGTCACTGAGCTTGATCGGGTCCTGAATCACATTTCGCAATGGGGCTCTGAGAACCTGGTCGAGTTCGATGCCAAGAAGACGCAGGCTTGTGTGTTTACAGCAAAGGTATCTCCTTTCCTCCTCCTCCCTGCTCTTCGGGACACTCCACTGCCACTTCAGGATAACCTAGATATACTCGGCATGGATGTTCGCTGCAAACTGACTAATAATAACTACATCGAGAGCATCAACAAAACGGCCTCGCGGAAACTCGGAGACCTGAACAAGGTGAGGCGGTTTTTCACGCCGGAGCAGCGGTATCTTCTATACAAGACACAAATCCGTTCCGGCGTAGAATACTGTTCTCATCTCGACGTACAGGCCGTATTATTGGGACTCCTCAAGTTACCAACGCTCTCGAACCGTTACAATTACGTCGAGACATAGCCTCTTTGGCCGTTTTCGAAACACTCACCATGGTAGAGGCGGTACCTCTACCATGGTGAGTGTTCTGATGAGCTCCACCAACTAGTTCCATCCTCTCCTTTCCTATACAGAACAATACGTGCAAGGCTGAGATGTCACCCTCATACCGTGCTGAACAATCAAGAACTAAGAAATTCGGTGCCTCTTTTTTTGCCGCTCAATAAAGACCTAGAATTCTTTACCAGCCCACGTGATTTCTTCCTCCTACTGCAGTCCCGGGTCCTTTAAGCGGGGCGTGATGAAGCATTTGATAAGGCCGTCAAGTTGAGGGCCACCATTATGGCACTGTCGGTGTATGTCATGGGGACCTCCTTCCTGAGACTGTGCCTTTAGCTTACCATCAGGTGAGGTGAAGTCAAATGTTAATAACCAATAGTTACGTCAATTTGACTTCTACTAAAAGAAAAAAGTTTATTTGCAATATTCTATTATGTTTATAGTGATTTAACAAAGGAGAAACAAGTGTTATTCAGTTTTTCATCATTCCCATTAACATATCGTCATTACCGTTATAGAAAAATCATTACCATGCTATAGACGTCATTACCATTTCAATTAAATAACTTTGAAGATCAATAACTTCTGATTCTCTTGTTGGATTTTAGTGCCTCCAATAGTTTCGTAAAGGTTATTAAAAAACCTTCAAATTTATTGCGTTTGACACGCATTTCCGACAAGTTTCAAAAAAAGTTCAAAATAAATAAGAAAGAATCAAAACGGCGGATTCACCCTACAACATGAACTAATAAACTTGAGTTGCGTAGCGTATTCATTCTGATCGTAGACAGAGAATATTCTGATCTATAAAAAAAAGATGAAAGTTAATTTTCATATAAATTGGTTATAGCAATAGCACATAAAGCAAGTACCTACCTAACGCAACAGCAGATTGATAACTTATCTAAAAACAAATAGAAAGCCGGTAATAAAATATCAGTAACAATATAGGATCTCGAATTGTATTTAAAGGTGTATATCTAGACGTATTTAGTTTATTTGGAGGACGACATTAAATTTCGCACACATTCGTAACAGAATACGTTTTCAGTTTTACTTACTCCACGATGCCGAAAAACAAGAAGAAGCAAGAGAGTTCCAGCAGTTCTGACAGTGATGAAGGACCCGTGGATGTAAGTTTTCTTGAAATATAAATCAATATACCTAGTATTTAATTTATCACTAAATGTTCCAAAGCAGTTACGAACAAATGTGCTGGGTTGGCACTGGCGTGAGGGCATGATTTTAATAAAAGTTATTCAATTCATAATTATTTTGATAACATTGGTCGTTCATTACAAAACCTAAAGTTCTGAGTAATTAATTTTTAGATTATAGGTTGTATTCAACAAGTTGATTTTTTTTTTTTAAAAAAAGCAACCTGTGGAACAAAAATGAGCAAAACATTGTTTCATAATATTTTTAATAGTGTACCAATTATAAAAATTACAGAGAAATCCTCCCGCTGAAAAGAAAGCCAAATTAGCTAGCAGTAACAGAACTGAAGACAAAGAACCAACATGGGTTCTTCAAGGGAAAAAGTTAATTAAAGTGAGGCAGTTCAAAGGCAAGGTTTACGTGGATATCAGAGAGTTTTATGAGAAGAATGGTGAATTGTTGCCTGGGAAGAAGGGTATCAGCATGACTCCAGAGCAGTGGAGGAAGTTGTTGTCTTTGGGTGATGAGATAAATGAAACGCTAAGTACCTTATGTTAAGAACAAAATGTACTGATTACATGTAATTATTAAAGTGTTTTCTCAAAATGTTTTTTTATACACATTTAAAGTCGAATTCCTCAAAAATTCATTGTATTAATAATATACTGCTCCCAAGAACCAATCCTCCATCCAAAAACTCAGACTTACACTATCTTGTTCATCCTTTATTTGGTTTGGCTTTTATGAGAGTGATTACAGCCTGAGTTTCCAATCCCGAGAGGACAACCTGTGTTAGAGCCTCATCCACCTTTCAACTGGTGCAGCCGCTTGTGAGGTTGGTTTGGGCCCTGAAGACCTTCATCCGGGTGTCATATACCCCTTAGTTCAAATGTATTAGTAATGAGAAAGATTTATTACTTCTCAAGGGCTTTATGAGGTTTATGCAATACTTGAAAGAATCTTTTCAGTCATTTTCATGTGATGTACCTATGAATATTGATTGATATGATTGATGATCTGAGGAGTTCAACGCCATGTAATTAGGATCTGGAGGAGAAAATAGGATCTAGTTGCGAATAAAAGACAGATTAAGTAGATAGGTAGTTTATTACACAATACAAGATTTAACATCGGTAAATGAGGCGAGTAGGTGTAGTTCTTACCCTAAAGTACTAACTTCCAGGTGTACCTCTATAGGAATAAATTAAAATAAACAGGTACAGTATTGAGCAATCCTCACTGCAAGTAGTGTATGAATAAACAGTTTTTACAATATACGTAAACTAGTGAGGAATTAGCTACCTAACATAAAATGCATTTCATTGTCGAGGCTCGGTAGAGCTCGCCTGGTAAGGAAGACCATAAAGGTAGGTAGGTACTTAACGAAAATTCTGCGAACGGTGCAAAAAAAAAAAAAAGATTTCCGCACGAAAAAAAGTTACTAACATAAAAGGAACATATTAGGCACCATTAATCCGAGATTTCTTTTCAAATCTATAAAAAGTAATAAAATTATTCTGTAGGTATATACGTAGGTTAAAAATATCCTAGTTTATGAGACAGAAAATCAGAGTATAAAAATATATTTACACTAGTCACTATATAAGGTATAATATGGACTGATAAAAATTGTCTAATTTAAACCTAAATGGAAACATTTGGCATGAATATTTATATAGCTATATAGTATGACATTATATGGCATGATTAACAATTTAAAAACTAATAAACATGACTAGCGTTACTAGTAACGTCTTGATTTACACCTAATATATGAGAATCAAGTGTGATCCTTTATAAAAGATCACACATTAAAAACACTATAATTTTAGGGTGAGCGACAAGTCTAATAAGCGCTCAACCCAAAAGATTCCTACCTCATTTACAAAATGAAGATCATAATCAAATCAAGATCTTCAAAGTTTATGCTAATTTATTTAAAAAATGCCCATCCAATAACTATCACCACTTTAAAATAAATAAGTATATTGTATAGGTACCTTGAAATTGGAACAAAAATCTTTTTCCTGGCCAGTCAAGAAACCAATAATAAAAGGACTGATCAAGCAATGACGTGAGCCCTTTGAGCCCGTAGTTAGTTTTTTTAATAATCTATGAATTTTCTTAACTGGCACGCGTCTGCCGTCGCGCCGCGCGTTATCCCAAAAGAGACCTAAAAACTCGTTACTACATATCTAGTGTAGGTATAATGTCGAGATTTTTGCCCCGAACTATATTAATTAATCATTTGATTTTGTTTGGTTGTTGGTCCTCAATTTGTGAATTTTTGTTACAAATTTTCAATCTGAAAATATTATATAGGTGGGTATAGAGTAAAATCACCAACGGTTATGTAATAAATTAATAATAACACTATTTTAGTATTTATATTAGGTAGGTAGGTACATTATCTAATCATATACTACAAAGATGTGCCAAGAGCTTACAACAACTACCAGAAAGTTATAAAGGTACGCGTTCATGGATTTGGTAACAAAATCAATCGACTATCGGTACCTATATAAAATAAAATCGCCACTATTATATAAACGCTGGTATTAAAAAAAAGCTTAGTGTTTTAATTTGCTGGGGCGCAAGGGGAACGCCTAATTAGCCACCTTACACACCGGCGACTGAAGACCCGAGACAGCGTACGGTTTTAGTTGGTTAGAGTCCGACATAACATACCCCCCCCCCCCTCCCCCGCTGACCAGTGGGGGTGATCCTTGAGGATTTTCTCATGATAAAACATTCTTTTTTAAATTTCATGTTACTTTTGTCATACCCTTGGTGTACAATAAAGAGATATACTACTACTACTTTGGCACTAGAATGTCTACCGTTGGTGCAAACACAGCCTCTAGTAATGGGCGAACTTGTGTGAACAACGACAACCAATCAAATCAATTAGGTTACAATATACAACAATAGATATTAGTAAAGCCTGTAAGAAAATCTCCCCACCGACCAACTAACATGCACATGCACAACTAGTTGTGCGATCGGGAATACCAACTCAATAAATCGTTCTCCACGGCACAACCAGTTGTGCAGTTTTCTATTAAAACGGTGAAAAAATGAGCATCGGTAAAAACAAATGAGCATCAATCAGTAAAGCAAAATGAGTAACAGTAAAACTATGAGGGTCATTTTTGCAGCTTATTTTTTTTATTCATAGAAAACTGCACAAATGGTTAAACCGTGGGGTAGGATGTTGAATTGGTATTCCCATTTGCACAACTAGTTGTGCATGCTGGTAGGTCAGTGGGGATATTTGCACATGATACAATACATAATAAAATCAATCAATGATCTCAAAATATCCGTACTTAACATTTTCATAATAAATACATAAGTGTCAATAGTACATAAAATGATTATCACAATGGGTAAACATGAGTTTTTATCTCATTACAAAAAGCAATCCATTTGAGATCAAAAATAAAAAAATATGGTAGTTAAATTTTTTGGTAATGCACTTATAGGTAAATTGTTAACAGCCGTTTTCGATACAAATATACTTAGGCCCGTATTAAAATTGATCACATTTACCTCTGAAATATATCTCACTTGAGATGCTAAGCTCTCTCAAGTGCACGGACTCAGAGGTAAGTGTCATCTATTATACGGTCCTCAGAGTGAATGTGAATTGAATAAAGTGTCTTAAATCTTAACAGAAATATTCAGCTATGAATGTTATACATAGTCTACATTCGCAGTTACAAAGTGGCAATTAAAGTGGCGACGATGGTAATATTTAATGAGAATTTAAACTAAGCTGTACTCGACTCAAAATTTACGCTGTCAGCTGTAGTCACCCGTGAGTAGAAACCGCCACGTTTCTACATCGAGCTTTCAATAAAAGCCCTTTCACGAATATACATATCAGACGTGATGTCCCTCATGGTAGAACAATATAAGCTACGGCATTCCTGAGACACGGTGGTCACGTGGCAGACGCCTACGTTATCACACTCATCACCAATATAGTTGCCAGTAAAATAATAATCCCATAAAACAAAGAGGTCTCAATTAACTATTACTATAAGTTTAAACCTGAAATTTTTCGTGTAATTACAAACAGACAAACAAAAAAAAAACAATTTAAATTGTTTATATGTAATTATTTTTGAACAGAACGGTGACTAAAAATGTTCCCAGATTCTTGTTTTGTTGCCATAAAGTGGCAATTGTATAGTAACGTAAGCGTGTGTCGCTCACGGAATGGCAGACCTTTTTCCCTAGACCATGATGTACCAGCACAACCAATAAAATATTTTGAAAGGAAAACATACTCTACAACTAAAATAAATAGTTGTTATAACAGCGAAGGTAGAACCTATCCCGTAAGGCAACATAAATAAACTTGTATAAAGTTTTGGCTATTATGAGTCGAATCACAGCGAGTTAGAGCTTATTTACCCCAGACCGTAGCCTGTACTCACCAGCTAATAGTGATTTTACGAAGTATAACCCGCAATAAATATCTATAGTCTGAAATAGGAACTGATCGCTATCACTCAGCTTAGCTATCTATCAGATTCTAGTAATTTTTCAAGTCATTTTCCCATTGATCAGCTATAGTAAGCCAAGCCAGTGGAGAACTATTTTTATATTTTAATTTTTTCATATTTATTTATAATATTTGAAAATGTTATTTTATGTAAGTATTTCAATTGTATAAAGGAGAATAATTAAAAAAAAAACAATAAATTACGAAAGCGACCCTGAGTTCTCAGCTATTAGCCTTTACACTTTCAATCCTTTTCTAAAATGGTTACCTCTTTTTACCTTTCCTTTTAATCAATAAATATAATTACAATACATTAATTTAATAAATAAAAATAAATTTCACTATATCTATTCCCTAAGTTCCCAAGTGACTAATAGACTCGACTTTAACGATAATGATCGCATACCTTTATAATGATACAACCACAGTATGTATACGAGTATTAAATATGTTTAACAGTTCACGACTACTAGTTGAGAATGGTGAACGAAATAACTTACTTTATCTTTGGTTTGATATGGAAACAATCGATATTGAAATGCTCACACATTTCTTGTACCTGCAAAACACAAAAAAAAATATTTTTATTAATTATACAATATAATTCTTACAAAAAAAATCGACTTCAACTGTAACAAATTGATATGGGACCACAGGGAAAGTATTTTAAAGTGTACTAAAGGGAAAATATTCTCTGGATTCAAAGTTTCTACAATTTGATAAGGGACCTATAATTTTTGGATTTATTATAATTTTTTACGTAGGTATTGTAATTATTTTTGTTGGACTGTTTTAAATTTAATTGCATGTTTTATTTTATTATGTCCTAGTGTTCAAGTTTTACATTCAGACACAATTTGTAATTGTTTTTTTGAATAAATGAATTGAATTGAATATTAATGTCTGACTGTCAGAACCATCATAGGTAACAAGTCTGGTATAGTGGTGATTAATCGATCAGGAGCGTCTCGCAATAACTGTCGATGACACCATTCCCCATGACGACAAGCCAAAACGTCATTAACCTTATTGACGTCATATGGTCAGATGATCATTTTAAGATTTTGAACATCGACTTTTGTCGCTGACCGTACATAGCATCACGTATACGTACCACGCGGGTGCCGTAGCGGATGTGCGTGATGGAGCTGGCCAGGCACATCGCGGCCAGTAGCATCACTTCGGAGGATGACGTCATGTTCGCCTGCAGTACGATCATCAATACGATTGCGTACGCGACGACCATCCCGTTATACGCCTCGCAGCGCGTATCGCTCATCTGTGACACTATGAGCCGGCACTGGAATATATACACACTTAAGCAAATAACCTGGCTCGAAGGACCAAAAAGATGTATAGTGAGAGAGCTAACACATTAGGATATAACAAGATTATATTTTACTCTGTTTTTATTGTGTGTATTCTGAATATTTTTTTCTTTATATAAATGAAGTAAAAACAAACAATCATACAAACAAACTAATAAACAACAGTAAGCTTGTATTAAACAGCTTTATTGACTGTTGTTTAAGAATCACAAGCAGGTAGATTACTAAAATCATTTACATAACTTCTATATTTGGCTGTGGGCTACATCTATTTTATAGATTTCACTCACATTGATGTTAGAGAATATGGTGCCAGTCAGTATGTAGAAGATCCGAGGCGCTTTATTGATGATGTCGTTGGGTGAATAGACGGCCCACACGGTGCTCAGTGCAAAGAACGTGAACAGTGGCACCAGCGGGCGTACGGCTTCGCTAAACGAACGCATCTTGCCGGTACCGTCTCGGTATGACCTAGAAAAAAGTGATTTTTGAAACAGATCACGTCTTCTTGACGCTATCAAGGTATTAGTGTAGTAACAGTACTGCGCTTCGATCGTTATTACTACGACAAGGAATGGACGGCGTTAGTAGTAGTAATGGTAGCGCGCTTCGATCAGTATTGCAACGACTGTAAATGAACGGCGTTAGTGGTAGTAGCGCGCTTCAACCAGTGTTGCTACGATTATAAATAGATGGCGTGAGTAGTAGCAATTGTGTGCTTTGGTCGGTTTTGCTTCGACTATAAATGGTCAGTGTTAGTGGTGGTCGTGCGCTTCGATCAGAATTGCTAGGATTATAAATGGATGGCGTTTGTGATACTGCGTTTCGATCAGTATTACTACGACTGCAAATGGACGGCGCTTGGCGTTAGTAGTTAATGTTGCCACAAACATTATATAATTCCGATGTTACTTCTACTTTGTCTGAGTAGACTTTGATAGATTCAACGTGGTTTTGTAACAGGTGTACACTGGGCAAATAGCGCATAAGCAAATCCACATCCAAACAAAGATCCAATTGCTGGGCAGAAATAATTAATATAGATTACATATATGGTTTAAAAGATACTCACTTGTATATGTTCCACAAAATGACTGTCTGACTGGTAAGCATAGCGGAGAAGTAGAGCACGAACTCGAACACGACCCCTGGCGCAACCCCGCCCGGCAGTGTCACGTGCCACGCTTCTGGTCCAAACACTGACGTCACCAGCAACAGTAAGCAGGAACCCTAAAATATTCAATGGAATTTTGAAGTACATAGTATGTTCCCTTCACACCTACATATACACACAAACATCTATGGTAGTTGTTACCGGTAATTGGAGGCCTAAAATTCCGACAACTAGTCTGATTACAGAACTTCGACATCGCTAATGGGTTGTGGAGGTCAGATGGCAGTTGGTTCACGAAAAATATAAGTAAGTATACGCAGCTTCGTAGTTAGACTGAGAATCCGGCCCCAACTGAGTTGGGAGACGGGGGGAGGGAGGGGGGGGGTCGACTTTCAACTACGAACCAGCCATACTTTGATATTTTCTATGAACCGACTACCACCTAACGTCCACATCCCAATTAGCGAAATCGGCTCCAACTAGACATAATGACTGCCTTAGATGTTTGCATGGCAACCGGGACCGACAGATAAACGTGCTCCGAGGCACGGAACTTACTGCCTGGGAAAATTATTAGCTTTCTTGTTAATATTTTTGATTAAGTTAAGGTTGGTACCCAGCTTTAGAAACTGGAGCATACTTACAAGCATGGTGAAGTCATATCCCCAGGGCAGAAACATGACACCAGTGTTGTACTTCTCCCAATGCGTCAGGTAGAAATTGAAAAATATATTCCAGATCAGAAACAGAAACCTTAGCGGACTCACTTCATCCCTGTAACAGATACATCATTATATTTTCCAATGATGTATGGTATTCGAACTATAAATATTATAACTCCAGCAAATTGTTTATTTAGCATCAATAGACTATATATAATAAAAGGATGAGCTAAGTTATAATAAAAATAACACTGTTATTTATGTTGTTAGTCTCATAAATAAACATAAATATCCTATGAAAATAGATTTTTCTTAGATTCAAATTTTTTCCACTGCAGTAGGTATACTTACTTATTATGTGGACAAGGGTTAAAAAAACCTCTGGCGGGTCACGAATCACGATTGGAAAATATGTCTACCAAAATAACTTGGACAGAGCATAATAAAGTATGGGAAACGTTGGTCTAGACTAGATAATGTAGGTAGGTACCTATTGTTGTCAAATTACACAATATTGATGAAATCTAATTTGAAAAAAAAAAAAGAAACCTAATAAGTACTATTGTCATACATTATATTCGTTTTTAATTATCATGAACAAACGGTAGAATACATCGTATGTACATCGACCTTTTTTTAATTAGAAACGATAGTAGGTACCTACCTACCTACATAATTATAATAGGTACCGTATGTTAATTGGCTGGACAGTTCGCAATTGCCTACTTATTTACTTTGTTATTCTAATCTGTTAGTCTGTTATTGCCAAAAAGAAGAATTAGTATTCAGAGTACCTTTTATACCGCTTAATATTGAGCAAATTTTCAAATATTCAACATATTTTTTTATAAAGTAATAGTTAGTAGTACTTACCTTTTGATATTAGTACCTCCTCAACCATATCAGTGCCAATATATGTTTTATTCGAGCATTTAGTAGCTTGTTAGTAAATGAATATAAGTCACCTGCCAAATATGCTGTAGAGGAAGGTTGGTATCAGGACAGCGGAGTACGAGTCAAGGCCGTGGTCGAACAGTTCTCCCAGTGGTCCACTGGTGCCGGTCCTTCGAGCTTGCTTGCCGTCGATACCATCTGGAAAATATTTATTTTTGAGCTTATAATTGCAGAATGTGCAATGCTATTGGGCATTATTTAGAGCTGCTGGATTGAGAAAGTAAATACTACTACCTAAGCTAGCTGCCTAGTCGTATAGTCGCTAAAATCAGCAGTGCCAAGAATTATTCGGGAATAATGACAACAATTTACAGTGGTGAATTCATTTGCGTCGTAAACACATGTCGTAAGTTCAATGCAATATTTTATGCGGATCTAGTTATTATTTCACAAGTGTATCACCACTTTACGACGGTTAAAATATTTTACCGATATCATTATATTCGGCTGCCGTTATCATAGCAAAATGAAGTACCAACTCACTAGTTTTTATGTCTAATCTAAGCAACATAGGCTCTTGAACACAAAAAGGCATATCAAAATAGACACAGAAGTTTTTGTTTGATATATTCGTGTAAAAAACCAACATAAGTACCTACCTACTTACAACCAACCAATCAACATGATATATTCTATCGTTTTATCATGTAGTGTAGTTGATATCTTTACTTGAAGGGTTCGTAGCTAAATGGTAACCAAGTAGGTTAACACATAGGGGTCAGTGTTAGGTTGGGTAACCATTCTCAACCCATTCGAGTCCCCTCTGTAACTCTAAGAGCACTTTAAGCCATTCGATCCCGTTTGCCATACGGAGCCAATCAGTTGAATTGCCCTAAAATTCCGACAAACTATCTAACTACAACGCTTCGATCTTGCCAAATTACTCTTAGGAGTCAGATGGGATCCGCTTCACGGAAAATATCGAAATTAAGCCGTTTCGCAGTTAAGACTGAAAGCCGACCCCAATTTAGTTGGTAAAAGGCTCGAAGAATGATGAGTGTTTGTAATAAAAAATATGTTGAAAATTTGCTTCATCCATTATAATTATTATGTTAACACAATATTCAGATTCTGTTCCCGACGTCGCGTCGCTTATCATTGCCAAACAATGTAAAGCGAGATCTACACCACGTGCAGTGCACGACCAAACGTCGATAACAGTTATGGACTTATGAACTCTAGCAACTTTCGATACAATACTCTATGTAACATAAATTGCTACACAGATAGATACGTTGCTTTATTAGAAATAGAAGATAGCTCGCTCACAGTCACCATATTATGTAAATATAGTAATATCAAATCGTGACGTGAAATAACTAGTAACTTGTAAGATACGTCTTCTTAGCCGAGAGGGTCATCCCGAAATCAGAGATGACCCTAACGTTAGGGC
Source organism: Lithosia quadra (assembly GCA_963576445.1). Taxonomy (NCBI): domain Eukaryota; kingdom Metazoa; phylum Arthropoda; class Insecta; order Lepidoptera; family Erebidae; genus Lithosia; species Lithosia quadra. The sequence goes on along the minus strand of OY754880.1, from coordinate 5,148,516 downwards.
TACGAGGGCGCTAGGTGCGGAAGTGGTATCATCTGAGGCCTTCACCTTGCAGCCGGAGGTCTGCAAGCCGCCTTTTTTATTCGTCTACCTTTCACGGTCTTTAGCATCCCTGGCAGTGAAACCATTGACACTCATGTCACCCATTCCAACTTCGAGTAGGTACTGCTTGGGCCTAACCCTCCTATCGGGCCCCGAAGAAGGCAGCAGGGCCTGATATTTGTTACCCACGGACCTACCTAGCCTGACGATCGTCGCGAAACGTGGCCGCACAAGGAAGGCGCGGTTGCAGGACATATACCGCAGCATTAGTTTCAGATCCTGCTTGTATCCCTTTAGCAACGGTCACGCTTAGAATGCGTGTAAAAGTACAGGTCTGATGGATGATAGTATTTTAGACTCACGCATCCTCGGCCCACGTGGTAATGCATAAGTAGCTTGCGCCATAATAAAAGTAATGTAGTGCAATGTGCATAGCTGGGCATTAACTCGTTAATCCGTTAATCGTTAATTAACGAAGTTAACATTTTGAGTAACGGATTAACTTTTAAGTTAACTTGAAAATATGTTAACGGACTCGTTAACTTCCGTTAAATTTCCCTAAGTCCGTTAATCGTTAATCCAACATGTTCTAACACGTACGTTCGACAACTGCTGCAACTGCTGCAACGCTACCGAAGTGTCAGTACACAAGGAGTTGTTCAAATATTCGCGTGTAAATCCCGAAACTATATATGAGTACCTATAAACCGCGAAAGCCTAAGAATAACATCTCAATATTAGTTCGTTTGATTAGTGTTTCGTCTAAAGCGCAACTAGTCAATCATCCAGTTGAATGAAAAATTTAATAATTGTTTGTCAACATGCCTACCCGTCTCTTTTTGTTTCTAACTTGTTAACTTCCAGAACCAACAGTTTTTATAAGGAGACTATCTTTCCGCCAGCGGCTGCGCCCGCGTGGATGTCGATTATCGCCACAAAGTTTTTTTAAGTAACGGAGTTTACTTCACTCTCCACTCCACTCTCTACTCTACTTTACACTCCACAGTCTACTCAACTCCACACCACTCACCACTCCTCTCTCCTCCCCTCCCCTCCGCTCTATTCTCCCCCCCTTCACTGATGTACCTATCTAATGTTCGAATCTGTAACACTACAGGCGAATGCTCGCGATTAGGGAGCACTTTAGAACAAATCTTTGATTTACCAAATTATACTCCCAAAATAGCGTTAATTCTGTTGCTTATCTCACTAAACTAAACTAATCTATCTTTAAAACTATTTTATTTGAATTTCGAAATTTAGGTAGTTCTATGTGCCGTCGGATAAACTTTATTAAAAACTAGCTATTGCCCACGGCTCCGCTCGCATGGAAGTCGCTTATTGCGTCCACTCACACTCCTGCTGCTCCCATTCCCACTCCCACCCCCGCTCCCGCTCCCACTCCCACCCCCACTCCCACGCACACTCCCACTCCCACGCACAGTCCCACTCCCATAAACCTATTTCTGATGATAACTAATCTAAACTCAAAATGTAATACTTTTGATAAAAGTACAAAAAAAAACTCAAAATCCCTAAAAAGTAATATCTAAACTATCCACTTAATTAATTACTTGAACACCACTGCGGGTGACGTAACCTAAGATAAACTTATTATTTGCTGTTGGTACAGTAATCGGATCTAGGAATTGAACCGCAAAATTAAATTTGTCTTTTATTGTATGTACTTTTCCGGAATAAAAATTATCCAGTGTGCTGCCCAGGATATTGAAGAATAATTATACCAAGTTTCATCGTAATCGAACCGGTAGTTTTTGCGTGAAGCCTGAACAAACAGACAGATAGACAGACAGACAAACATTTTTTTAATCACATATTTGGGTTCGGTGTCGGTCTAGCTAGTAGCACCACTTGCTTTTTATTTTTTTGATATTTTCAATGTACAAATTTTTCAGTTCTACAGATTTATTTTTAAAAAAATCGAAAGCGCAAAATAACTTCCTACCTCTTTTTGACTCCGTTAGGGAGTTTTTTTTATAAAATTCTATACACGTGTCCCAACAATTTTGTTAAAACATAAGGATTTGCGTTGTCCCATATAAACTTTGCCCCCTTTTTCACACCTTTAGGGAAAGAATTTCGAAAAATCCTGTCTTATCGGATGCCTATGTAACACGAAGAACACCCTCTATTTCAGGTTTTTACGATCAGCAGCAGTTTAGGCTGTGCGATGATCCGTCATTCAGTCCGATTTACGATGTATAGGTAGATGCAAGTTTTATCACGTGTTAACGGATTAACGATTAACGTTAACTTGCGTTAAATTTTCTGAAAAGAAACGCTTTAACTGTTAACGAAGTTAACTTTTTCAGTAACGGATTAGCGGTTAACGAAGTTAACAATTTGATTAACGGTGCCCAGCTATGGCAATGTGTGTGCATAATATTTCGCAGTAATTTAGAGTTACAATTTCTACATTTTGAAAGATTGTCATTAACCGACTTAAAAAGAAAAAAAAAAAGTTAATTTTTTTAACGTGTAAATGCATGCGAATTGAAATAAGAATCCCCTTATTCTCTATACTTTGTAATTTTAATATATTATATTCTCTCTGCAATAGATCAGTGAAAAAACTTTAAAACAATCAACTTTTCATAAACCAATCTAAAAAAGAATTATATTATGAAACTATAATGAGTGTAGATAAAGTAAAATATAATGCTTTAACACATTTAGAAGGTGACAATAAGGTTACTATTATAGTGGAGTCAATTTAATAGGCCACATTTGACAATTCATCAAAATTCAACATCGCAACCTTTTACGCGACGCGCCGCGGTGGGCATCAAATTATATATTTTTCGTTTTGTTAGAACTGCACAATTGCTTCACTTTTTTCAATTACTATTACATATTTATTGTAATAATGACAGATACAAGTAATTTTACGTTTTGCTTTCACCAATAAACCATTCTAAACATAATAAACAATTTCTGATTTATAGAACTGAACGTCATTACCTTGTCAACGCCTTGTCATTACAATGTTGTGTCAGTTAATCCTTTTTCTTTTTAAACATTAGGCATGTTACTCTAAAAATCGAAAGCTGATAAGTAGAATCGAATGCAATGATTACTTGTGAAGAAATATCATCACAAAATTAATAACCACGTTGTGACAAAAGAAATTACTGATTGCATTTTTTGCATTAGTATCGATCACCAATCATCCCCCAATAGTTATTTTGTAAATATATTCAATGAACAGAATTGACCTCTCTACAGTTTTATTATAAGTATAGATCATGTACTTGTCTTATTTTGCTCATTAAATTTACGAAAGAAAAAAAAATAATGAGACAGGGATTCACCTGAAGATTTTAAAAATTCACATTATCTTTCAAGTCCGTACCGATTCATTCGTTTTAATCGACCTTTTTTAACAGGTCACCCCATTATGAATATAAAACTGACAAACGTCAAATGTGGCCTATTAAATTGACTCAACTATAGGTACATTACTAGACATTAGTGTTACTTGATTTAGTGCCCGCGAACTACAGGAAGTTCTTGTCAGGAACTCATTCCTGGGATTAAAGTAACAATTATGTCCTATTCCAGAACATAATCTATCTTTGTGACAAATTCCATCCAAATTCATGCAGCTGCTGTAAAGCTGCGTGTAAGAGAACAAACATCCATACATTCAGACAAACTTTCGCGCTTCTAATATTAAGTAGTACCTAAGTAAAATGTAATGAAGTAGATACGTGATGCAAATAAACTCAAAATATCACATAGTTACCTACAAGCACACATACATAATTGTGACTTTGAACCGGCACGTCTCGCAATTTTATTACAGATGGTTTAAAGGTCGTTACATCTATTAAATTATAAGAATTTTTATGAATACTTACTTAATGCCTAGAAATATAATAAGTAGGTATATAATTGTCTTCGCTGGTAAACAATAAGTAGGTACCGTGTGTGTTTAACTGTGTTTTTCATTATTTACTTTTGATAAACAGGATCATTCTCACTAGGTCGTTCGCAATTAGTTCCATCGAACAGGTCGAATTTTTGTCTCGGTCGTTTCAGGGCGTTTGGCAATAGAATTAAGTAGTGAGACAAAAAACTTTTATGGTTCTATGGATATTACTTAATTGATCTGTTATCAGACTATAAAGCAACTTCTTAGCAACGATGCAGGTAAGTCACTGGTCAAATCGTAGTACTCCATTTTTTCCTACAAAATATTGATTTTGTCTACAATTTCATAATTTAAAAAATACTTAGGTATGCATAAAAAATTATAGATAAAGAATTATGTTGATGATAAAAACCGGGTTACGGACAATAACCTAAATGCGACGTAATATACATATATACCTACATAATAATTGTATAACAATACATTGATAAATAGAACTTAAAAGAGGAATGAGGATGTGTTGAAACTTCATGTTATCAAACCTAACATTAGATAACAAAGGGCAACACTAAGAAGAAAATAGTGTCGAGCCCCAGCACTCATATTATTATGTTACAACAAAATAGTGAACATACACTCAGATCCCCGATTGTCAAGCAAGTCTAGGGGCGCGTGGAGGCAGTCAATATATGTATATTACGATTTGATATAGTGATCCGGCGGTGTAGCGAGCAATCACATTTGTTTGCACATCCATCAAATCAAATCATTTAGGTAGGTATATGCTTAAATAATGTCATTCGTAAGTTGGTCGAATTCTGTGGAAGGTTATTAAATATTCTAATACGAGTACGAGTACATGCAGTATCATCAATAGTTATTGAATACGCGCTCTATGAAGGAATCGATGCGCCGCACTGACAATGCAATGGCTTCTAATTATAAAGGCAGGCACGTATGTTCGAAATGAACATCAAATTATTATGTTGCGTTAAATACAAACTGTAAAGCTGCCGATAAGCTATTTTAAACTTCGATAAAGATATATTACCCATTTGTCTTACGCAATAGTCCATCTTGTCAATTAGTTTGTAACTCCATTTTTTATAGGTACAGATTCATAATGTTAAAAATAATAATTAATATCTAAGAATGTACAAAAATATTACAACTGAACTCAACTGGTTAATTGTGATATTCCATAATAAGCAGTTAATAATTAGTAGCAGGAATTCAACATTCTGGTAGGAGGAGGAGTAGACTAGGTACCAGACGGATCAACGACAAGCTGGTTAAGTATAATCAAAAAGGACAGGACAGGAACCATACACGAAAGAAAAAGAATTACCTATCTAATCCAGACCCTGTAAAATGCCAACAAGTTCTATTTTAGAGCATACAGACAAAGTGCTGAATATCATCTGCAGAGTGAAAAAAAGGAAAGGCAGTCTAATGCTCAAATTAAGTTAAAAATGGTACTTATGATTAGGGTAAGTACTTCCCCTGTTCGAGTATATTTATGCAGGTTGAAACATGGCTTTAGAACCTACCTATATATCACCTAATAACTGAAAGAGAAAACCTTAATTACATCAGGTAATCTAACTTGGACAATCTTAAGCGCGAAATTATGCCACCGGACCAAAAATTAATCGTATTATTACATAATTATTATGCTGTTACGTTCTTTGTAACATACAAAAATAATACAAAAAGCAGAAGCAGGTACGTATGTCCTTGTTTTTTGTTCTTATAAAACTTTTTATTAAACTTATGTAAGTATAATTTAATGACGTGTAAGCACCGGTTTTGATTTAATAAAAACTTAATAGTACGTTCATACAGACGCGGGACAGAGAGGAAACGTGCGCAAATCGACCATTACATTGACAATAATACATTGGAGATAGGACGTGCAATTTGATTGACGCTTCCTTCGTGTATTTTATTCGCTTCGCTAAAACCGAACTTGCAGCGTAAGGCCAGGCTATCCGAGCCAAGAACCGGAACAACCTCTGCATTTTAACAATCTCAAAAATGAAGTAAAATTCTGAGAAATTATTTTGTTAAAAGTTCGGTTCTTCAATACACGATATACCCATTTACGTGCGCTGGCGCTGGGTATTCTTTAGCGCGCTCTCCAATACTCTGCACAGCCCTGAGAGCACACCACTGTTGCTATGTAGTCTGAGTTGCTAGTAATTCTGAATTATTCAGAAATACACCATAAACTGTACTGACTATACCAAATACAAATATCACATCGATCACACGATTTTAGTACATTTCGTATGCTGCTAACTCCGTTTACTAAGATGATTGGATAACAATGTTAGATTTGACGTCACGATTCAATACCCCGTTTATTTATGTGCTATACGTATTTTACGGGCCTACAATAAAATTTTATATGCTTACCTACATACCAGCGGCTATAGGAAATTATTTCCATTTTGCCGGCATAGTTTAAATATAATGTGATGATTGCCCGTATTCTGAAATTGTGGAGAGAAGAAATTTTTTTTAACAAAATTCAATATGTAGGTACGCGATAAACATGTGAAAGTCTAGCTATATGAAGGCCTAAATTTTTTTTTTTTTTTTTTATACGTAAACGGGAATTAACGCGATACACGTTAAAGGTATATACATACCTTTGGATGCCTGACGTTTCGACCAGGTTACACCGGCCGTGGTCACAGGCTGACTCTTCCCGTTTCCCGTTCCCGTTTACGTATAATAAGTTATGGAACGCGAAAGTTTAAAAGCCTAAATTTTTGTAAACGAAAATTTACTATCTACCCATTCAATTCATTAATTTCATTTGCGTAATGTGGTTTTACATTATTGAGAACCGTTTTCGAGACTATATTCTATTCTCGAGACTCGAGAAACAGAAATATAGTCCAAGTACCTACTGAATACATTGATAGATTCTAGCTGCTATTTAGATACTTGCTAGTCTATATCCATCCGTTTCATAATTTCACTATTAGTTAGTGCAACCTGAAGGTACCTGATGTACCTAAGTATAGAAAATGAAGACTATTTACATATCTGAGTCATAATCATAATACATACCTAGATACAAACATAACATTACCTACTGTTGTGTTTGCCTAGAAGCTAACACAGGCTGATTCTGTGTGTTTATTTTGTTAAACAATTAGATAGGTTGCAATCAATGGCTGTTATGGTATGAAGCCGAATTATGTGCCCAGCTCTAGGGTGCGTTTTCACCGAGGCGTAGACAAGCTGAAAGGATATAGCCGTGCGGGCTCCAACCAGACTCATATTGGAGAAAAAATTTCAACCGGTGTAATTGGTATTTTTATAGGTAGGTACATCTTCATTACACTCCGCTCGTCGCGTCACTATGAAAAACCACCTTATCGTCCGGATATGCATGTCTTTGGTAGGTACTTATCTGATATATGTTTGAAAATGTGCACCATAATTTAACTATACTAAATAAAGCACGTATCCGGTCATCGGTCGTTAGGGTCGGGCGGCCGGCACATGAACCAGTGGAGTAATGTGATAAGAGGAGAAGCCTCGCTCGCTATTAGATATATTATATTACTAGTAACCAGGGAAAATAGAGGTTTTTATTTCGAGCCTATTGTAATCATCGAAATTACGGCCACTTTGTCGAATGTAGTAAACCTATAAAAAGGTGCTTGAAATTGAAATCTTATGGTATTATGGAAACGATACAGTTTAAAGAATAGAAAACATAATTGCATAGTTATTTATACATATTTTGGAAATTTTGGATGGATACTTAGAACTCAATTACGCCAGAACTGCTACCGATCGATCTGGATGAGATTTAACACAGGAATAGACTGGATGGTCTCGAATAGCACATAATGATACTTTTATCATAGGCGTAGGTTCTTAGCGTCATGGGAACGGGTTGATTCTATGGAAATCCGAAGTTAAATAGTAAAAAGTACTGCTGGTGGTTCTTGTTGCCAGCCACAAGCAACTGACGTATGTAATTTTTCGTGCTCGCCCTACGTTTGGTTCTCAACATTTCGTTGAGACAAGATGTCTGATGTACCTACCTATTTCAGAATAGCGAACACGATTTACAACGATGATGAGTATGATGACCTTGTCCTAATACACACGTAGGTTTGCCTATAGAGAAAAGACGAAAATACAAACGTCCTATGCTGAAACACAGGGCAAGTGAGGAAAGTTATTCAATTCTGATTTATTAGACATTTGAAAAGTGCCAAAAACGTATTCAGAACTCGTGTGGTAGACGATGTGTCGCCAGTCGCGAGTACCTAGTATTTCGTACAAATCCTCTGATGCTGCAGCTGTTTCGTGCAGTCGGCTTCTAGCTCGTACCCTTAACTATTATTATTATTATTATAAAGGAGTACTAGTAACCGAAGAGAAATATTACATTTATATTCCAAAAAAACCGAAATTACTAGTATTTCCGTTAAGCTAAGCTAAATTGCTTATTTTAGAAGGGGTTTTGAGTCGCTAGTGTAATGGCCGGGATTCGAACCTGGGATTGATCTTAAGATCGAGTCCTTATCCACTAAGTTACCTCGTATTTATTTTCAAGCTGCTGTTCCTCATTCAGGATTTTACATACGACATTTTTACCTTTTATTTCTAATGTATTAAAGGCAATTAAAGGTATAACTTACCAAGTGTATATGCCACAAACAAATTGACAGCGGAGACAGCCCATACCCAATTCGGTATATAGTTCTTGCTGATATTTTCCTTAGTCATAGCATGAAATCCATAGTCATAGTAGGTGAATATTAAAAAATTCAGAACCGTGAGTAAAAAGCCAGTGAAGGTTAGCAGGTTGGGTGCCACCCATTCCGGACAATACTGGAAGAAATTTATTGATTAATAATAATTGATTTATTTCTTATATATTATGATATGAGTAAAGTCTCTTTGCCTCTTAAAGTCTACTAAGATAACTATTTATTTATTTCAGAAGCTAATTTTTAATTGAAATTCTAATTTCTACAAACTAAGTGGTCTAATTACTGAACTTTGATATTCCCAATGGGTTGTGGGTTGTGGAGACTGCCACTTGGGCAGTTGCTTCACGAAAAATATTGTAATATACCGCTTCATTGGACTGACAAGCCAACCCCAACTGAGTTAGGAAAAGTTTGAAGGAGATGCTACTTACAATGACTTGAACAATTTGACCGACTGCTAAAATGCAATGGAAGCATTTATACATAATTTATCTTCTTTAATTACTATTTAAATTAATATAAAGACATTGTGTAAAGGAATGCATGTTTTAAATATATTTTGTTATTGATGCAAGAATATGTATGTGTATAACTTTATTAAAATTAAATAACAGTTTATTTTTTGTGTAACATGTTTTTTTTTCATATTATTGTATTCTTGAACCCTAAATTACATAATAATATACTTATTATATTATGTCAGTCAAGTTAGTACTATTTTATTAGCCATCATTAATTTTATGAGTAGGTAGGTACACAAGCCAAGATTTTTGCTAATATTTTACAATAGGTATTTCTAACTTAAATCTAGGAGCTAGAAAATAGTCTAGCAAAGAAAATATATTATTTTAACTAAAAAATTCTCATAAAACCCTTATGGTATACAGTACATGGGTACAGAATTTTTTTTATTTATATGTACCCATATACTTAATGACATCTACATTTTTGTATCCCAAAAATTAATACCTACATAGTTTGAGTGCCTATATATTTCGTTATACCTTATGTTTTTTTTTTCAGATAGCAATAAAAACTATTTTGTATATATATTGGTCGATATTGTATATTTTATCCGACATAGATAATAATAAATGATCATGAATGTATCTAAAGTCAAGTTGTTGATGTGAAGTGTTTCTAAATGGAAACTCACCTGAACACACCAATTCCAAAACGGGTGCATAACATAATTACTAAGTATGCTGGTATCCAACGAATTATACTGCAATAATAGCAATTATTTTAGTAAAATATTCATGTAAATATATAATTTTATTTCAATCAGAATTTGACAGTCATTTTTACTTTATTATAAAAATCACATCACAAACATATCAGTTTATTGAGTATACATTTCTAACAATAATAGTTAATTTATAGTCACTTACTTTGTATTTTCCGAAGCCTTTTAATTTATCCTCCGACAGGAAATGAGCCATGATGATGTTAAAATTGTCTGTTATTTAAAAATTGTATAACTTAAATTCATAATTTTGTCATTAAGAGTAAAGAAGGAAGAATTTTATTAATCTCTAATTTATTTATTTTCCGGTATTTTTAAAACCCTGAACAGCAGAATTTGTAGGACTCTCTGTCCATGTCCACAATCACAAACCACAAATTAAAACATACAATACAACACAGTACAAATCGAAAATGACAACTGACTGAAATTAGAATGAAATAAATTTTCTTCACACTTCACTTCACAGCACACTGACAGCTGACAGCACGCTGACAACTGACCAGCTGACAGTCATTCAATGACATTATTGACATTTTACAAATCTGTCTATCTACGGTGTAGACAATCCTCTGTCTACGATCTACGGCGATCTATACGGCGTGCAGACCGGTCTCCGGTTGACTTCCCATGTAACTATATTGCAGATATTAAAATGCTTTTCATAAATTATTAAAATATTAACCATTACTTCTGCAAATTTAATTACAATTTTAACCACTGAGATATTTTTTTGGTACAATAACTACAACGACAATATTATCCTCAAGGGTAGATTTGAAATTTCTTTGGAAGGTAACGTCTGTAACGAGTGTACCTATAACGATAAATGTGTTATTTTCGTTTGCTTAACTACTGCAATCGGTCGCTTAATTGTAGCAATGCAAATTTCATTTGGTAGAATATTATATACTTTCCAAGCTTACGATTTTAGTCGGTCTCGTAATGAACATAATCGCAAACTTAAAGTTCTATCGTTATTTCGATATTGCACGCTAGCTCAAAATGTAGAGACTACCGTTGCTGCGCATCGTCGTTCGATTATACTGCCTGCAGCCGATTTTCGAATGTTAATTTTTTATGGCCGAACATAAAAAAATAAACATTCAAATTGAGAACCTTTTTTTTTAAGTCTGTGTCTGATAGGTTAACTGAAGAACACTGACGTTAACATTTTTTAAACACGAATTTAAACACTGATCTTGTGCGGTTAACAGCTATTTCGCATTTATGTTCCTCTGCTTCTATTTCATTTTGTTCTTTTGGCAGTTGATTTCTCTTTTGAAGATAACATGTTATGTATTTGGGTTTGTGTAGAGTTCCTAAACACTAGATGGGATGTGTCGATGTGTTCAGCAGAGTTGAGCAAAATGTAACATAACCATTTTTTTTTTTTTTTTTTTTTATACTACTTAGGTGGCAGACAAGCACACGGCCCACCTGATGGAAAGCGGTCACCGTGGCCTATGAACGTGTGCAACACTAAGGGTGTCACACACGCGCTGCCTACCCTGAAGGGAATGGGGAAGGGCTGGGAAGGAGTGGGGAGGCTAGAAAGGGATGGGACGAGGAGGGGTATATTGAGCTCTGGCTACCCTACTTACCGGCGGGAACACAACTCGATGGTTATTATGGCCGCGGTGTTCTGTAGGGCGGAGGTACTACCCCAGTCGGACAGCTCATTTCGGACGGGAGATACCGTCGTGTCCTACCTCCTGTAAAAAATGAAAAATGAAGCTATAGATCTATAGCTTCATGAATATAACTAATAACTATGCCTAAATAAAGTACCTACCTTACGGTTAGTAATCGTAACGTAGTTAAAATTATAGCTGTAGTTATTTAGAAATTAGAAACTGTTGATAAAAATTTATTTACAAATTACAAAAAAAATTGTTAATACCTTTTAACAGGAAGGAAGGGGTAGGGTAAGACGGGGTGGGGGAGGACAGGGTTAATTCCTTATAACTACTTTTAGTAATAACTAAGGTAATGCAAGTGACAGTTATTAAGACGTAATGCAATTTCAAACATAGGTACAGCCAAGAACATTATAACCAAAAGGAAATTTCTAATGTTCTTGGGTACCTACAGGCTATTATATTAAATTATTTAACTATCAAGCTATCAAGCTATAGTGTAAGCCGTCATTTGATGTATTTCCACGTTTTGCTCTAGTAAATTAAACAGGCGCATAAGTCATTAGGTATTTTGTTTCTTTTCATCGATATTTTGTGATTGATCGTGCGTGAGTCCGATTCCAGCTTTTTGCATATATTTATGTGCATGAATTATTGATTAGTCTACTTTTTTGTAGAAATAACTATATTATGATGAAGCGGAGCGGAGATTTTGAGCATTGTGATTGGTCAATACGTGCACCGCTAAGCTCCTCTCCGTCTCGCTCCGCGTCAGTGGAAACGCGGCCTAAAGCTGATGATGATGATGATGATGATGACGACTTAGTGTAAGTGAATAAAGACATTTATATAGGTGGATTCCTACTTACCTATATGTGTACCAGTGATTTGATAACTTGGTTTAGTCCAGGAAGAAACAGTGCAAAAAGTAGGTTTTATCTGGTATTGTTATTAACTACGTATCTACTATTTTAATTGCTTTTAAGAAATTGAACTAAATGATATGAACCCAACAAATAAAATAGGTAATTAAGTGGATAACAAATATCTAATCAACGGGAAGTTTTATGGGTAAACTTTAATAATGTGAACAACAACAATCTGGGATCTTGGTACGTAAGCATCGATCGAGTAACATTTTAGTATACATATAGTATCAGTGGTGATAAAACGTCCAACCGATTGTGATATTTTCTCAAAGGAACGTCATTATTTCGTACGATATATAAAATAGATAACTTACACGCCTCGTGAGATACAGAACGTTTTCCTTGTGAACACAGTTTTTTTAATTTGCATTCTGTACCTAGTAATAAATTTAATATGTTGCACAAATCGGCGGCTCTTCGTGTGAAGGGCAAATATTTGCAGCATTTAGTATACTATTCCACCTCTAAGGTAAGTGGTTAGCACGATTGAAAAAATATACTTAAATTTTTTACTATGTAAAACCAGGAGGCATCTGCATCATTTATTAAGGGCTGAAATGTGAAAAATTAATTAATTTATTACACATTGCAACTGCTTTTCTTCAAACAATAAGCATTTAGGCATTATTTATCCTTTTTTAAATATAATTAGCTAGGTATATAATAGTTAAGTAAATTTAAATTAGACAACAAAATTTACATAAGGATTTATAAAATACTAACGGTTGTTAACTATATGGATATTATAGAATTTTAAGAACTTAGGTACCTAAATACAAAAAACAAAAGAATTTGTTAGGTATGTTACACTGCCTTTTGAAAAAATTATAGGTACCGTAAGATGTCACGAGGTATGTTTCCTCGATTGTGCAACTAGGTCCAAGAATACCTGATTGAGCGCCACAGTAAGTGATGTTATAAAAAACGCTAAAAAATACGTTAACAGTGGCTCCCTGTGTGGCGTGTATCGTCGTGTCATGCCTTCTCTCGCACAAGAAGTAGGTGGCTTATTCCCTCAATCCATTAGCACTCCTTCATTTATCTCTCGTGCTTCTTTATCTCTTGCTTCCCTGGTACCTATAACCCCGTTCAGTTAGTAAGCGATCGTTTGCTTTCCATTAGGTTATCAAAAGATCGTTTATAGGCGTCAACTTAACAGAGCGCACTTCGTCAAATTATTATCATTGGGCTGATGTCAATGAAACGTTATGGTATAGAAGAAAAGCGAGAGAGTGGTCGCAAATAAAACATTGGGTCGGCAGCGCGAGTGTGACGCCTCGGTGATCGCTTCCCATCATGTAGGCCGTGTGCTTGTCTGCCACCTAAGTGGTATATAAAAAAAATTGGAGATTAGAAGTAACTTTACCATGGTAGTTGTCCAGAAGGGTACCCTACGTAAAGAGGTTATCAGTATTTTGAGCGATACTGAAGCTATGCCTAACCCTTGGGGATAGATAGATATCAGAGAAGCATTTCTGTATGTACCTACTAAAAGTAGAATAAACTTAAATATTTACTTTAGTACCTAATTATTGTGCACAGTTACAGTAGTCTCAATTTTATTTTAACATCTAGGCAAATCTGATAATAGCGGTTTGTTATGATGCCCGATATAAAGTGCGTACGAATAATAATTTGTAAAATATTTTCAAGATAGCGTTATCATAATGATACGATAATAATATAATAAATAGGCCTACCTGTGTTGATTTTAGTCATGCGAATTATTTGACATGTGAGGCAAATATCACTTAGGATTGTAGCTGTCGTCATCGGTCATTAAACTATGCGATATTTTGTGATAGTAATACGATATGATTGCTTCCTTAAGATAAATAGGTACTTGATTAGGAAGCTACCTATATAGGTAATTAGCATATGTGGGCAAGACACTACTATCTGTCTATCTTCTTCTACCATCGTACCATTTGCCACAGACAGGAAATTCATCCTCATAGGTACATTGCATCCGACAACATGCGCGCTGAGAGAAATTCATTCACTCTTAGGCCGTGAGATCGCTTGGATCTCACTGTTGTGGTTTTCCACAGCGTTTAAAATATGGGGTTCTTCTTCAAGAAAGGCATTACAAGGTTTTTCCGGGCTCGGTAGCTTGCGCGTATGTGACGCCCCTGGTGTTGCACACGTCCAACGTCCATAGATCACGATAACCGCTTCCCACGCAAGAACTGCGACTCTGTTCCCGGCTTCACACAGGAATGAATTCTGGATGAGTAGGTACCTACTGTAAACCGATGTCAAAGTCACCTTCCGTGTCTAATTTGTGAATTGAAATCATAGTTTTAACTAATGAAGAAATAAGAAGTAAAAATATTTTTCGCTCTCTTTTACTGAAATAAAACAATTTTTAACGGATTTGAATTTGAGGTGACATTGACAATATCATGTTCCTAGCTGTTTTGTATATCTACCTGTTGTATAGAGTGTAGAGGTGTAGACTAGAAGCAGTTAGGTAATTACATGAAATTTTGCGTTTCTTTTGAAGTGAACATGACGGATTTCTAATCCGTCATATTTCGATTAAGAACCTAAGTATGTTCGTGCCAAAAAACCTTGCTTAACGGATGCTATAATTATAATAGGCCAAAATTTCAAATTCGTAGTCTCAGTGATTTAGGTTTTGAATAAGTCTAAATCTATGGCAATAAAGCCACGTCAGGATATTCGTCTAGTTATGTAAGAGTAAGATATAGTTAAAACTATAATTTTGTTAAAGGACAGCAAATAATTTTGCAGACTTCCTCAAAGTGTCTTTGCTTTATATATAATCCTTCTCTCTAATAATTTCTTCTAGTTTATAGTAAAGAGTGAGATATTTACGACGCATAATTTCGCAATTTCGTTTCTAATAACAACTAATGACATGGCGTCGACCGTATGGAAATTTTCTATAGACCTATAGAATAGACCTTTCCTATAGACTAGGATTCACGGCTTCGCCTTGGACATTGGACATACTTCGTCCCGTGGTACCCAAAATTTATTAAATTTGCAATAATGGATGGATTTTTTTTCCATTTCTTGACATACATGATAACTACTTCGCTCTTCTGAGCTCCTCGATAAACATGCCATGTAACATCTAAAGATTTTTTCAATTCGAACTAGTACCTAGTTAATGAGATTAGTGCGTTCAACCAAATAAATAAACTCTTCAGTTTCATAATATTAAGTAGGTATGGATATTTGCTATTAATCGAAGTTTGTCTTCCTCTAGTTAGATATGGGTGGAATAATTCATAGTGTATAAACTTGATCAATGTTTGTTACCTTAAACTTGTTGACATCTGCTTATCTTTTGGGTGTGTCAAGAAACAAGAACTCTCGTTGTAATTAGAAATACCTATTTACACATGAACAGTTTCAACAATAATACAATGATTTGTAATGTTTACTGATAAGAGATACGGAATGTTAGTACCTATATCTAAACATATAGATACTATAGATGTTATAAGTAATTGTGGCGATATGCCATCTGCGCCGATATGTTCGAGTCACAGTACAAGAGACTCAATCTAAACCAAACTGTTTCACACAGTTCTCATCGTATCACAGAAGTGACCCAATAATCCAAAAGGCATTTCCTACGCACCCTTTCTTATTTTATTTTTTCATGCAAAAATCCCCATGGCTAGCACCCCCGTTGGCCATCGCGGCCATCTCTATTTTAATGATCCTGCTCTATTTTAATGAAATAAAGCTATTTTTAAAGGATCCTATTCAGATAAATATGTTGTTATTTTATTATTTACTGTATTGATCCTGACGTTTCGATTTGGTTTTAACATAACATAAACTCACGCCTATATCCCCGAAGGGGTAGGCAGAGGTGCTAGCACCCACATTTCGCTAGTTTATATTTAGGTCTCATTTGGTTTTACCGATTGCTTAATGTATGTTTTTTTGACACCTCGGAAAAATGAGCGGGAGTCGGCAAAGAACGGCTTACTTCGGGTTTGTAGAGCGTTCTCTGTCTAAATTATTATGGGGAATCAGGGAATGCAGTTATTACAAATTCTGGCAATAGATTCATTAGGATTTTCGCGCGAAAATCGATTTGATGTCGGATTAAATCCGCACGCCACAGTCTCGGGTATCCAAACTTAGAAAAACTCATATTACCAAAAACTATGCGTACCTACTACATAGGTTAGTCAGGGTTAGTCCTGCTACGGATGCTATGCGCCCGGATTAGTACATAATCTTAAAAGCTAGTTTGACCCATGCATTATAATGTACCTACATAAATACGCTAAGACATTCAACGTCATAGCTTCCTAGTGATAATTAACAGAAACAACAAATAGCTATAAAAATAGGTCAAAATACACCTATTTTTATAGCCAGTTGTGATAAATAATGCGTCATTTGAACAAAAACAATTATCGTCCATTTTCTTTGTCATCATTTTTATTATATGCTTCAATTGCTTGACTGGACATCAATGTCAAAATGACAAAGATACAATACAAATAGGTACAAAGTACCTAAGCATAGTTTAACTAGCTTCTAGGATGCAGTTAAATATACATAGGAACACCAAGATTGCCCCGATCAACGCAAATATACATTTTATACTGAGCGAGAATCGAACCTGCGATCTCAGACTGCAGTAGCAGTGAATGCTTTACCGCTACGCCATATTCGTAGAGGTCGTCATATAAATGGTTCTTGCAAAACCGTACTTAGACTCTGTGTTATTTTTATTTTAAGATTACAATTTTGTTTCACAGAACGGTCGCATAATAGCAATACGTAGAGAAGATCAATCAGTATGGGAAAGGCGGGCGCCATTTTCACCGGCCAACGTGAACCGTATGGTGCGGCAGGGTGTCAAAGTTATCGTTCAGCCGTCCAACCGTCGAGCTTATCCAATGCAGGTATGAACAGCATTCTTCTTCTTTCGAGTACCATTTCCACTTACATCCAAAGATATAGCACTAGTTTTGAAGCTAATAGTCCTCTCCTTTTTGTTTATTTGGCTTTTATGGGCGCTACTGCCATCTGACCCCGAATCTCAGGAGAGCGTCAGAATGTCATCCATCATTAAGTACCTAGATGTAACAGCTTTCTTGCTTGTAATACAAAAATATTGCAGTATAATATTTATGTTTCAGGCATATTTAAGTGCAGGAGCAATAGTTCAAGAAGATATAAGCGAAGCAAGTGTAATCTTTGGCGTGAAACAGACGCCGATCGACCTCCTCATACCCAACAAGACTTACTGTTTCTTCTCCCATACGATCAAGGCTCAGGAGGCAAACATGCCCATGTTGGATGCAATTCTGGCAAAGGTAACGTTTTCAATATATTAAGCTACTTTATTGATTTTACTTATTTTATTTATGTTAATGTAATTTGAGAATGAGGCAGAAGTTCTCTGGAATTTGTCCTAAAAAGATGGCTTATTCAAAGAAGAACATATCCAAGATACTATTCCTCCGTGCCTTAGAGAGCACATTAAGTCGTCATCGGTTCCGATTGCCTTATAAACAACTAAGGCAGTCGCTACGGGTGGTTGGAGTCCTAAAAAGTTCAATAATTGGTCTAACCAAATAATTTCAATGTGAAGTTCAGATGGCAGTCACTTCACGGAAAATAACGAAGTTCAGCCGATTCTCAGTTACCTACACTTAAAAAGCCCAACTGAGTTGAGAAAAGGCTCATAAGATGATAAACATATTACGTTACAAATAGGTAGGTATACTCAGCAATGAGTTACTTTAGCTATTTATAACCGTTTGTTTATTTTTTGTTATCTAAATAAGTTTTATCATAATAATACCTATAATAAATAACTAGCTATTACTTTATTGAAGGTGTGCAAAATTAGGTCGCGATGAAAAGTTATCGTATGTTTGTATTTTTAACTTCATGTTAATATCACAGGGGTACCTAATCCCATAAATATTATTTTAAAAACACTATTTTAAAACAAGTTTTCCAGCAAGAGAAAAAGACATATATCAAACTAGCGTACCCGCGCGCGGCTCCGCCCGCGTGGATGTTGGCTATCGCCACCAAGTCTTTTATAAACCGAGGGACTGCCGTACTAACTTTCAATGTCTATTCCTTGGCAAACAGTAGTAGTAGGTATTCATTTCATCCCGAGTTCCATGCATCGCGACAGAAAGTCGATAATTTACAAACTATCATTGTCCTTTTTCGTTGTCTTCTGAATTTTATCTGGATTAAATAGCCACTCTGGCCAAAGTACCTATGGGTGATTCGAAGTTGCCCTTTGAAAAACATGATTCTCATAAACCCTTTCAGTTAATCATTACGTATTTATTTTTGAAAAACTGATTTTATTATTGAAATCCGTTGAAGTCATTGCTGCAGACATTGACATTTGACCATAGATATAAAATTGACAAAAAGAGTATGTTGTAAGAGGTTGTAAGGTTGTAATAATAAAAAACTGTTCAAGTGCGAGCTGAACTCGTACACGGAGGGTTTCGTACAAAACTGGACTGAGGAAGGAACTAAACGCTGCTGCAGAGCTTCTAGTCTTGACAGATAGACATACAGACTTTTATAGTGATGTGGATAATATTTAAGTAGGTACTACGGTCTTCGGGCTTTTTCCCTTTACTTATGCCAAAGGGAATGTGCTCTTCGTACGAAAACCCCCTCGGACTTCACTTCACCGGAGCCAACGTTGAGGTGGGCATCGAAAAATAAAAAATAAAAAACTTTGCCAGTGTGTGAATTCTCGGTCTGTCCACGGAGCAACCCCAACAGTGACGCTTAGACGTCAGCTCCCGTCCCATACAAAGCAGGAACTTAACAAAACAGCCATGTTCAGTGAGCACCTGCGTCATGTGACAGGAGGTGTTATCGTTTCGCATCTCCGGTAATTCCTTCATAAAGGATCTTACCACCACAATCGTGGCATGCTCTACGGATTACCCAAGTCGTTTATCCATTCCACGTAACGGAATTGGGATCGCTGCCCCTCGATTTCTCTTGTGGCAGGCCTCAAACCTTTATGTCTTGGAGGTATTGTCTAAATATATTGCCCAAACGGCAGCATCTTTTGCATTGACGTTTGATTTTTTCATAGCTTCAAGACATGCAGACCTAAATATTGCATATTAGTTTCGACTTAATCTCCCCGTGCTACTGAGAAAAAGGTCTTGACAAAGAGACATAAATAATATATATTTTTGTGTGGGAGCTAACTTTGTGCTATAAGACCTTACGTTTTACCAAATTTCATGATTTTACCTCAACGAAAGTACTCTGTAGATGCATTTCATTCCTTTGCATAGTATCTTCTAGCATACCTACAGAACGAACCAATTCTAATTGATGCCCCTAAGATGCATTCCTGAAAAAGAGGTCTTGACGGACAGCAAAGAGATCCTATAAGAGTTGTTTTTTTCCTAATTAGGTACAGAACCCTAAAAATATATAAATTCTCTTTGTCTTTGAGCAATAAGAAGCAAAGAAGCAAAGGATATTTATTACTCTATGAAAAGTTAGACAAAGTCACTTTTAGTTCCTGTTGCCATGACAACTATTATAGATGGCGTTAAAAACGTCTGCAACATCTAATTTTCTTTTTATTACTAAATTTCCTAAATGAATCATACATTTTTAATTATGTTATATGCTATTCGAGGCGGAGACAAATCCAAAAAATCATAGATCATAAAAATCTGTTCAGCCGTTTTTGAGTTCTGGCAAAAGCACGTTTTTAGCCCTTTTTAGGGCTTTAGGGCTCGAATTTCAAAAAATCCTTTCTTAGTACACCTCTACGCATCAAAACAAACACTCCCTACAAATTTCAAGTCTCTACGACCAGCGGTTTAGGCTGTGCGTTGTATCTAAGTCAGTCAGTCAATCAGCCTGTCAGGACATTGAATTATATAGTACCTATAGATAAGCGGAATGAGCCTAAACATGGCGGGCTTATCTTGCTTAATTCGGATTTTGTTCCACTGTACCCCTGGTTTATACCCCCGGTGGTAGAACGGGTAAAATTGGTATTTCCTATGACCATTTACCGTCTCCATCTTCAGACCCTGGATATCACGTAGTATCAGAATATTTGCTAAGACAAAACAACTGTTTAGTTCAGAAGTTCCTATGGATCCTATGGTCCCTTCCGAATCCATCATCAGACCAGCTTCATAATACCAGATTATCGTACTGGCACGTTAAATACGCAAGTATACCAAATTTGAGTCCAATCTAACATCAGGAAGTGGTTCTATGTAGGCTTTTAAGATTTTTCAATTACTAACGAAAAAAACGACAGAGCAAGTTAAATAAAAGTTCGTAAAAATTGTTATTACCTACTATGGTCATTAGGAATTGACGTTTGAACAGTGTTGTCGGTAAGTAAGAAATGAAATATGAAGGCAACAGAGAAAAAAGCATAGACTCGAATTGGCGGAAAAGTGCGGTCTAAGCTTAAACCAAGTATCTCAATAAACCCTACTTAATTTAGGAACCCGGGTTAGGCAGGTTAACCCGCAGAAGGAATGTATGTATGAACAATAATATTGCTTAGGTACTGAATTACGTACTATGCAATATAACTAGCTTATATTGTTTCAGAATATCAGACTAATAGATTATGAAAAACTAATGGATAATTCTGGAAACCGTGTAGTGGCTTTTGGTAAATATGCAGGCGTGGCCGGCATGATTAATATATTACACGGCATTGGATTGAGACTGCTCGCTCTTGGACACCACACACCGTTCATGGTAAGTTTAAACGACGTTTTCCTTTTCATTGATATATTGTGGGCATGATATCCATTCTGTATCATGTTATTTCATGTTACAATCGAATCTGTTAACCGGTCAAAACCACCTTTGTATGATGTATAATTAATCATCGGTGCTTTTGAGAGAGTGTGTCAGTCCAAATTATATTTGAACACTAGAGCACGTTAATATAGTTATTATTGAGTTGATTGAGGAGTTATTGAATTGTATGGTAGTGTTTCGAACGAGCTCTTCATCATGTCCTTCGTATTAGCAAAGACCAGGGTAACATGGTCTTTGGTATTGGTTTACTTGTTACAAGTAGGTACCTACTGTATGAAAATATCTAGGTGTTCATCACAATATAACCACACCACGAAGAAGTTTATGGCTGATGTATCATTGCGCTACGCCAGTCCCCTTCTAACAGAATAAAATAGGGAGAACTTTAGGTTACAGCCGAGATGCCCTTTAGGTCCCGATTGTACCTATCCAGATTCTTAACACTGGCGCCTGGATTCCACTTACGCATTATCATTATTTACATTATTTGGCATTGAGGGAATATAATCACGAGAGTAATATAACAATAAATAATAATTAACCGTGTATATTATTATCTTGTTATCGTAGGTAAATAATTTGCTTTATCTGTAACTAAAATGACATCTATAGACCAACATGGACTGAAAATGTTACGATAGCGCAGGTAGTAACAACTTGGCAAGAAATATTATTACCTAAATGATATTATAATTATAACTATGAAGCAAACATAAACTTCGTTATCTAGATTTGATTCGGAAGACGGAGGGTTGGGTCCGTTGGGTGTTACTAAGTATAGAACAAAAAACACCTCTATAGGTGCTACGGCAAACATTAGAGGAAGCCGTATAAAAAACTTTGGCTATGCGTTAGGTCAAGGAGATGATTATAAGGAATGAAATTTTTTCAATATAACCTTTAGACTTGTATAAAATGTTGATTTCTCCGACAAAGATTCGGTGTAGCAACAACAAAGATTAAGGCTAGGATGAAAGGTAATAAGGTGTTAAGTTTATAATCATTGTGATTATTTAAATAGTAATTTCATTAAAAGCACGTAGGTCCAGCACACAATTACCGTAACTCCATGATGGCTCGTCAGGCAATAAGAGATGCAGGGTACGAAGTTGCGCTCGGCATGATGCCCAAATCTTTAGGACCACTCACATTCGTCTTCACTGGCTCTGGAAATGTATCTCAGGTAATAACTAAACTGGCTATATTACTTAGCTAATTAAAATAGAATCTAAAAAAGAAAAATGTCCTATACCACATAAGTGTAAACTTCCAAAACATGAGACTCTTGTGTTAATTTGTAAAAAGAAAGATTCAGACAAAAACAAGAATTTTTTTTTCAAAGTCAAATTTGGAAGTGGGTCCAAAACGGTATAATTGCGAGTCGAGTGACACAAAAATTGATTATCAACTATAGTATGTAATGAAAATTCAAACTATGGATCATTGAATACATTCGTAAATTTATTCTATTGTATTTTTTTTCAGGGCAGTCAAGAAATATTTCAAGAATTACCTCATGAATATGTCCCACCAGAGATGTTGAGAAAGGTGGCGGAACATGGAAGTAAGTTAGATAAAATTTTGTACTTTAATTAATTAATAGGTACACTTTACTAATTTCAGTTTGCAATATAGGTACCTATACGAGTACATGCAATAAACTATTAGAATAAATCACACTCTTTGAAATCCAGTTATGTATTCCATTTAACTGTACCTACCTAATCGCTATCGAATTCCATTTTAAAAATGTTAACCTTTCGCTACTGATAAGTACTAAATTTAACTAATCACACAAAATCTAATTGCAGATTATACCTATACCCATTTCTGTATTTATTAGAATATAGAAACTTTTACAAATAAAAATGTAATGTGCATTTAGGTCCAAACAAAATCTACGGCTGCGAGGTTCGCAGGAGACATCACTTGGAACGAAAGAACGGCGGAGGTTATGATGCACAAGAATACGACGAGTTCCCGGAGCGCTACATCTCAACATTCGCACAAAAGGTAGGTACTAGTACACTGGTACAGACTTCAATAAAAACAACTAAGTCTACCAGGTAGGTATATCCCAGTTATAAGTACTTATCATTGACACAAGTCTCTGGACTTGGTTGAAAATAAACGATGAAAATGTGATCGAAACTGAATTGTCATAGTGTACCCATATCAAGAATGTAATTTATGTTCAGATATCGACGATAAAGTGTAAGGGTTTGCAATAAAATATGCGTAAAATATATTAACAGCTGTACCGCTGGTTGGGTAGATTTGACGTAAAAATGAATGTAACTAAGTATGTGAAGCACCTTATGGAAAGCATTAATTAAAAAAAAACAAGTGAAAAGTAAAATCCATTTGCATTCTTTTCATGTTTATCTGCAGGCTGTTCTTCATGATCCCTAGCCGTATCGTTATGACTTTATGACGTGACGTGACGTTTTGATCGTGTCGTGTTTTGTGTAGATTGTTGCTAAATAAAGGTATAAGTAACCACATTTCACCGTAATCTGTATCAATTTATTGATTCATTAACGTACCTACTTATACTTTTTCGTAATGGTGATTATTTATCATTAATCAAAAACAAACTATTTCAGATCATAAATATTGCGCTGTATGCCTAAGCTCAAAGACACACCTGTTGTAATTGATAGCAACAATAGATAGCCTACATTTATAAAAACCTTCATTACCGTGAATCAATTTTGATTGCAAATTATCAGGTACCTACCTATCCAATCTAATCACGCATTAAACTGATTGCGAATACCTATATTTATCGGTCAATATATCCGTATGTGTGGTCTTTGAAGCTATTTAGCTTCAAAGACCACACATACGGAGGTGGTCTTTGAAGCTAAATAGCTTCAAAGACCACACATACAGATATATTGACCGATAAATAAAGCTTCAAAGACCACACATACGGAGGTGGTCTTTGAAGCTAAATAGCTTCAAAGACCACACATACGGATATATTGACCGATAAATATATTCGCAATCAGTTTAATGCGTGATTAGATTGGATAGGTAGGTACCTATCCAATCTAATCTAATCACTAATAAATATTATAGTAGTTAAATAACTACTATAATAATATTGATTCAGTAGATAGCGGGCTTTTCTGAAATGAATTTTGATACTAACTGCCAACCCGATCGGAGAACTATCGTCATTGAATAAAAAACTAAAGCTATACAATGTTACTGGATTAGAGACGTCTTTCTATTGATCAATTGATGAGATGGGTTACTAGGTAGAGGTAACGTATAAATAAGCTATACAAATTGCAAACGTCTGTTGCACATAACTGTAAGCATTAGTAAACGCTTATCTAGGTATTATTAGGTAAATCGAATTCACAACTATTCATAAGTACGAGTATAAGTGTGGCTATTGCCTATGTGTCTTCATCCGCGTATAGGTGAAAAAGGTTTACGGAATTATAACAGAGCCAGAGTACATCGCATGGCATTAGATAGAGCTTGCGAGAAAAGAGAGAAAGAGGTATTCTTATCCTTTTTTTACCATGTTATGACCTGAAACGAAAATAACATTTACAAAAAATGTTATTATTATCTAACGTTTGCAATCTCATTCATAGATAGCTCCGTATACATCGGTGCTCGTAAACTGTATCTACTGGGCAGTCGGTAGTCCAAAGTTGCTGACGATTCCTGATGCGAAGCATTTGTTGCTACCTTCACACACGCCGTGGTTACCGAAGAGTATTGGAGCGCCCGCCTTGCCGCACAGGTAAGTAAAGTTAATGGTTTGACCTGATTACATTTGAAAGGAAATGTCAGACATAAGACCTATGGCCACCTCACTGGAGCTAAAGAAGAGGCGAGCATCTCTAAAGCGAACCGACTAAAACCGCATAGTATTTCGTAACTCTAGATAGGATATCCCAGAAACTCCGAACGTACCGTGGTATGTATTATTGTTAACATGCTCTACGCAACGTCTATCGATGAGCGAAGCTGTGTAATGTCTTTGAGAGACTGAACCAGATGTTAATTTTTGAAGTAAGGAAGTAACTGACTACTTAATTATGATTTATTTTAGAATGTTGGCTATTTGCGACATATCTGCTGACCCCGGTGGTTCCATCGAGTTCATGAACGAGTGCACCACCATTGACACTCCATTCTGTCTGTACGATGCTGATAGAAACAAGGATACCAAAAGGTAAGTACATAAATATCACAAGAGTACGACTACTTATTATAAATATTAGAACCCCATTGAAAATATATATATGTACTTAGTTATTTTAGGGATTCTAATAAACAGTTCTAACAGTTTTAATGAAAATATTGGTTTACATGACAAAGATAAGCAATACAATAAATATTGATTTTATAATTATTAATACCTACACATTATTTTGTGAAACAAATCCAAGAAATCGCTAAAGTCAAAGGGTAGAATTTTTGAGCGATAAGTTGTGATTGTGATATAAGTGTTAATCAAGGTAATACTTACATTTGACATAATTAAGATAAATAATGCATTTATATAAACATCAAAATGATACTTTAATGTTATATTTCCACATCATCACTTACCAACGTGAAATTGTGCTCAAACGCCGGCGAGCACAATTTCATGCTATGATGCATATGAATGGTAATACCGTCGCGTCGTATTACCATTAAAAGAAAATCTTCTTCAACCTAGCGTTAATCCCAGTCGCATCACAAGCTTTCACCTCGGAGTCTGGGGTCCGCTTTACCAGTCTTAGACCTCGATATTTTTCGTGAAGCGACTGCCATCTGACCTTCAATAATGGTGATACATTAGGAGATATCGAAGCATTAAAAGAAAATATTTAGGTACATAAAATACCAAAACAACGAAAAAAACAAACAATGAAAAAAATACATGTGAAAATAAAAAAAAAGAACAATAAAATCATAAGAATAAATTATCGTTAATAATTATTAAGACCATCCAAAAAGAGGATTCCCGTACCGGGAATCGAACCCGAGCCTCCTGGGTGAAAGCCAGGTATCCTAGCCACTAGACCATACGGGATTGCGAAAGTTTTATTGAAATTTTTGTTTTAGTTTCAAAGGACCTGGTGTCTTGGTATGTTCTATTGACAACATGCCTACGCAGTTACCGAGAGAATCTACCGATTTCTTTGGTGATTTGCTATTGCCGTATGCAGACGATATTATAAACTCTGATGCAACTAAGCCATTGGATGACCATACTTTTTCGCCTGTTGTACAAGGGGTATGTATTATAATTATTAATATACTGTACTGGAGAGTTTGTTTTTTTTGTGGGTTGTACTTTTTAAAGGCTGTTTCTTTTGATAGAATAGAACCCACATTTTGCTAAATTGTTTTTCGAGTATTAAATACCCCGATTGACTTCTCGACCTCATATACAGCAGCTACTAGTCATTAACAATATATTAATTAGTTGCTACCATTATTTATTATTATTATACTGATTTGTTTGTTTGTGTAATCAGTTGTACATTTTATGATTGTGTATGTTATCTGACAGGCTATCATTACTAGCAACGGCAAGCTGACGGCTCCTTTCGAGTACATAAACGAACTCAGAATGGCTAATACGTAAGTACCCTTTGGTATATCTAATATTGTTACCGAATAAATAATTTCGTAAAGGTACAAATTGTAAACCAGGCATGACGTTATTTATTAAACTTCATTTTTACTATGTCATTTCGTGGTTTAAGCGATGCAGATTTTTTGTCAGTTAAAAGTTTTACACTATCTTATAAATTGACGAAATTTTCGTCTGGATACACCTACCTTTCAATCTCTTAGGATATATTTACGAAAGTGCCTTGCACAGCGTTTGTCTCGAGAACGCGCCTCAAGTCAGAGGTTCGTGTTTTCCTAGTCATGTCGGCTTACTCGTGATAACAAAACAAATTAATTGTCATTATTATCTTCCGTACTTTTCAGCCGGTCTCGTCATAAGGTCGAAGGCAGCGATCAGCAAACTCCTGTCGTAATTCTTGGCACTGGTCTGGTCTCAGGCCCTGTCGTAGAATATTTGGCGAGGGACAAAAATATTGCTGTGACTATAGGTGCGTAACTGTACAAACTCAGAAGCACAATGTTGAAATATACCTACTTATTTGTATGAAATCATCTATACCTGCTAATATTATTAATACATACAAATTAAGAGGCAAGATTTGTATGTTTGTAATCAATGAACTCTAAAACTACTGAACCGATTTCAAAAACCACCATCAATCACCATTTGAATACTACATTATCGCTGAGTACCTAACAAAAGCTACTTTTTATCCTGATATTCTTACGGGATAGCGACTGGATGAAACCGCGTGACGATGCTATCTCATTATAATAATCAAGTATAATGTTTTCAGCTTCAGCAGTAAAAGAAGAAGCCGATGCTTTAGCGGCACGCTACGGCGTTTCCTCTGAATACATCAACGCTCACGACGAATCTGCCTTGAGAGCGCTCACGTCAAGGGCCAAGGTAGTCGTATCCTTACTGCCGTACGATTTACACGGATCTGTGGCAAAGGCATGTCTGAGTACTGGTGCTCATATGGTCACCGCATCGTATGTGAGACCTGAAGTTCAAGAATTAGATCAGGCGTAAGTTTGTAGTGTAGTAGTTTGTACTACACTTTTTTTTTGTGCACTTGTAACGCCATACCCGTGAACTTTTCAAAAATGTTCTTTCATACAAACCTTGTTCTGTAATGACAAACGCGTAATAAAAATAATTATTATTCAATTTGGTGCAGTTGGGTGCAGTCTTTCAAAAGTTATGCGCGTAGGTACATACATTTCGGTGATTCATTTTTATTTATGTAGATTTTACCTATTATAAACATGTAAAGCTATTTCATTACTTTTCTTCATTAATGAATATCGAATTTGTTAAAGATTTTGCCATTACCTCATCTATTATATTCTAGCATTGCAGTAAATCTGATAACACTAATACACCAAACATAACACTAATAATAACTTTCCAACCAGTCAGTCAGTGGCGATGGTTTTGTCAGATTCGAACCGACTAAACGCTCACACCGTCCCTGTTCTCATATACCGGACTACACGCGGTGACCTGGTGATCAATAAGGCTGTCCCGGCTAGCCCTAGATCATCTACGCTAATACCAATTATATAATATTCGTCATACTATATTTTAGTGCAAAAGAAGCTGGTATCACATTACTCAATGAAGTTGGCTTGGACCCTGGTATCGACCACCTGTTCGCTTTGGAGTGCATTCACAATATACAGAATCACGGCGGAAGAATCGACTCATTCGTATCTTATTGTGGAGGTAAAAAAAAACTCTAGGTACTTGCTTCTTTTAATATAAGAGGAGTTATTAATAGTAGCATAAAGCACATAGCCTACTTCTTCTATGAAGGGGAAGAAGGATGGTGAGAAGGGGAGGTATGTAAAATTTAAGAAACGGGTTGAGATAGCAACTTGGAAAAGTGTGATAAATACCGTAAATACCTCCCCCACCCCTTCCTAACCTCCCCACCCCTTTCCTTCAGGGAAGTCAGCGCGTGTGTGACACCCTTAGTGTCGCACACATTCATAGGCCACGGTGACCGCTTCCCATCAGGTGGGCCGTGTGCTTGTCTGCCACCTACGTAGTATAAAAAAAGACCTAAAATCAAATAAGTCAAGAAATAAGGTTTGACTTTGTAAATAATAAATCTTCTACGACATTCTACACAGCGCCATCTAAACCCAAAGTAAGCATCGTTTAACTAGCTTTTGTTATGGGTTCTAAAATGCAGATAAATTATATATAAACAAATAGCTCCCTTTTCCGCAAAATGTATTTAGTCCTTTTTTTATTCTGCCAGTTTAATTCCGAAGGTGCGATTATGTAAAAACTTTATTTGAGCTACACGAGTAAAAGACTACAACGAGCTGGGTAGACTTTCCGTAAATTTTCGTAGACTTTTCGTAAACTTTCGTAGACCTTCGTAGACCTCTATGTAAAATACTTCTTTTTTTACACAGGACCTGCGTTTGATTGTTAATTTATAATAAGGTGTTATTTTTATATGAGTGCATAGAGCATGCTTGCTGCAAATAGCGAGTTTAAGTTTTAAAAGACACCATTATTGTCACAGCATATGGTTTGAAAGATTCTCGTCTTTATTGCAGGTTTACCGGCACCGGAATTCAGTGACAATGCACTGAGGTACAAATTTTCATGGAGTCCTCGTGGCGTATTATTAAACACAATATCTGGTGCTAAATATTTGAGTAAAGGACAGGTAAGAACCGCCCCTCTGATGACGACTGTAGTTCACCTCGCCGGGGCTATTTTGCCGCCTCTCACTCATTTTGAAGGGTTACGTAGAACGGAGTATGTTAAGATCATCTAAATATACCTTCGGATAGTATTGGGGTGTCAAAATGATCGTTGTGGTCTAAGCCAGCCTAAACTGCAAGCCGGTATAATATGTAGTCCACTGACACCCTGAAAAAATGCGATTAAATTTAGACTTTATTATTTTTGTACTAAAGTCTTAAATTAAATGTTATTTTGTAAAGTAAATGAAAAGTGTAATGAACTTTTTGCATTTGATTTTAAACTTTAAGTATACATGCTTATAGTCTATCATAAAATGGCAGTTTTTAGAGCGTCAGTGGCATGACAGTGGCTTGCTATGGACGAGGTACTCGCGCAGGCATTCTTCCCAGGGTTGGGGTATCAGATGATGAATCTATGCTACTTTCAGATAGTAGAAGTATTAAGTGGCGGTGAACTAATGTCAGTAGCACGAGAGCTGACCTTCCTTCCCGGATTTGCGTTCGAAGGGTTCCCAAATAGGGACAGTACTAAATACGCCAAACTCTACGGGATTGAAGACGCTCATACAATGTTTAGAGGAACTATCAGATATAAAGGTAACTATTGATTAATCAAATTACAGGAGAGTTAAAAATTACACTGCTCTTTCATTAAAAAATGACCCATAAGAGAACATTTTTACTTTTTTCAGGCTTTGCAGATACAATGATTGCTATGCAACTGTTCGGGTTAGTGGACCCCAACCCTCACCCTTCCTTGCATCCTGATGGACCTAAAATCACATGGGTAAGACGAACGTTCCATTATCACGTTTTTCTTGACTTTCAAGGTCAAATTGCTAAACTTTATTTCTTTATTTCCAGCGCCAATTCGCCTGCGAATTACTCGGATTACTGGACTCATCAATCTTCTATGAGAATTTGAGGACCCGGTTAGCAGAACGCATTGGTATCTCAGGAGCCCAGTCTCTCGAGTCACTTGGTCTACTCTCAGATGTAGAAATTATTAAGTGTGGCACACCATTGGATACTGTCAGCCATCACCTCAGCAAGAGATTACAATTAGGTAGGTATTACATAATAAAGACTGTGACCTATTGAAGTGACTAGATGTCAAATGTGTTTAATATTTGGAATGTGATGTTACAATTTGGACATGTTTCAAACCATTGTAACAACACGTTACATTAAACGATATTGTCATCTACGTGAAGAATACAAATACGCTTTGCGTAGATGACAGTATAGATTACTATCATGCGCTATCATGCCTGTCGCAGTAGGATGTAGTTAATAGGCATGAGGTGCCGAGTTCATATATCTGTGGGGTAAAAAATATTTCATCAGGAAATATTGCTCGGTTACTAACAACAACCTCACACGCAGTTACACTGGGCCATCCACCTTCGGAAATACGTAGAGGTGTTGTTTATAAATATAATAAAAACACTTAAAATTCTTTATTTCTATTGCTTACACTTACAATTCAATAATAGTCACCTCCGCGAAGTAGGCGTCCCCTAAATCGCCTTTCTCATTCATTTTGAACTAGAACTCTGCGTAACTAATATCTCTTCATCTTCTTTTTGGCCTATCCACTTGCGATTTTTCTCTAGTGGAATTCATTCCGTTGCCTTTTTTGCCCTCCAATCTGCAGACATGCAGTGGTTCATAACTCTTCCATAATTTAATATGTATCAAAACCTCTACTCACAATTCGAGCGCAAATCACCTCTATGCATTTTTTCAGGCAAAGATGAGATCGACATAGTTGTTCTCCGGCATGAATTAGGCGTCACATGGAGTGATGGCAAGAGAGAAAGACGTGAGGTGACCATGACAGTCAGAGGCGACCCTGCAACACACACAGCCATGGCTTGGACCGTTGGACTACCTACTGCTATATCGGCTAAGATGGTGCTAGATGGTAAGACTGATTGCACTTTGTAACTGTAAAATAGTAGACCCAACTTGGAGCTGTCCTTCTGGAAAGTTATTTAAAAAAAAATATTTAACTAAAATAACTTCACGGTGTTTTATGGTCCTGTAGCTCAAAAGAAAAACCGAACCCTTACGTTTGTCTGTCTGCAACGTTATGTAGGCACCTACGTCCCAGCAAACAGACACTTCATAGTTGTAATATACCTACATGGTCCTACATATTATTATTCGTTTTTTTTAGGTGAGATTCAAGATCGTGGTGTCGTATTGCCGTTCTCCCCTGTGGTCTATAAGTCATTATTGTCGCGGCTGAGGGCTGACGGCATTTGGGCCAAAGAAACTACCACGCCGCTAAATTAAACATTTTAAAGTAATGTTCAGACCAAGTGTTGTGTTCCAAAGTTGAAGGGATTCTAGTTTTAAATTGTACAAATTAACGTTTTGTAAATATATTTTTAAAGACTTGAATAATTTAGATGTATTTGTATTAAGTAATATTTTCCTGATTATAATTGCACTGTACTACTACAGTATTGTAAATTAATTATTATTAATAAAAACAAAATTTAATAACCTTTTTTATTTTTGTCTCAAGCATCTAGTTCTAGTGAAACACCTAAAACTGCCGAAATCTGCAATATTATTACGATACTAACCTCAAACTTTTCAATCATCACAAAGAAAACCTGACGCCTTTATGTGGAAAAAAAGTATATTATTAAACGTTTTTGATTTCAGCAAGGCAACTGCTGAAAATGAAAATATTGTTATCCAGTAATGTCATCTGGAAAAAAAAGGTGTGACATGATTGTCATTCTTATATCATTTTTTTGCTAACCTAAAATGTTTTATCAAATGACTTGATTTTGCTATTTTGAGTTATTTTTTACGGTTATTTTTATAAATTTATTTGAGCTAAATCTCGATTGTGTCGTGACGCGTCCATTTTGCACTTACGATTTTTTTAATGTGTGACAATTTAAAATGATGACTTTGCGTTAAAGTCACACTGAAATGGAAAACGACCCGAACAGCACAGTAAGTACTGATGAAGACGCGTAGGGTATGCGGCTGGGGTACTGTCTGCAAAGGTAATATGCGGCCATTGTGATATGAAACGAGATACGCTACAGCAAATACTATTACGATATAGCAAACCAATACCTACATAATAGGTACACAACTTTCAAAATAAACTGTCGTATCCTCGAGTTAATCCTGAATTCTGAAGGAGTATATTTAGATTTATTGTGAGTTACGGACAAGCTTTGTTCAAGGTTTATATTGCAATCCCTTGCACTATGAATTATCTATATATGGTATAGAAGAGGACAGGATATCCTAACTATATCAAATCAACTCAATCAATCAATCATCAGATAGATTAGTACCTACTGTATCCGTGAGGAATTTTAATTTTACAATGAGTGCAATTGAATAGTAGCTATACTAGGTCCATATGTTGCTCCCTGGGGATTCTTGCATTAGCTGTCCCGACATTTTTACCTTTTTTATTGTGACAGACAATGGATAACTGAAAGTAAATAAAAGCTTGTAAGAAAGCCGCAGAAGTAGTGTCTATGTTTAGCATAATGAGTATTAGCAGCGTATTACTTCAAGTGGTGTATTCGGTATGGTTGGTGCAGACGGCGGGTCGCGAGACGGGTCGGTGCATGTCGGTGGCGGCGATGCAGGCGCTGCACCGGCTGCGCGAGTGCCGCCTGCTCTGCGACGCGATAGTGCGCGCGGACGACGGCGCCGCCTTCCCAGTGCACCGCGCCATACTCTCTGCCTGCAGCCCATACTTCCTGTACATATCCTTATTAGGCCGTCCGCTGCGTTGAGTGGCGGTGCTGTTTCATGCAAATACATAGAGCAAAACTGCGTTGGGCTGGTCGGCCACCATAAGATTTGTTCACGTCCACGACGCATACATACGCCGTGTCGCGCTCAATGCAGCGAATGGCGTCATATCTACTATCCTCTACCTCCTTTCCACATTATATATGGTTTTACCATCACCATCGTTGGGTACCTATGACTTTCATACATAGAAATAAGTCTATGATACTGTAGTGAAATATTCAAATACATTAGTGGATGCTAGTATTACGTTCTTAAGCTATTTTCACGGCACCGAGAGAGTGATGAGTCTGTACCAAATAAGTCTTTAGCCTTCAATGGAAATACGCTCAAAAAAGATACAAGCCACTCACACTATGACAATTTTTTTGAAAAGTTGTATCATCAGCTTCGATCATCAACAGGGCACTATTCACAACAACACTGCACTCGCGAGAACAAAGCGACGTGTTGATATCAGGCGTACGCTCCGAGATCCTGCTACTACTGATCGAGTACGCGTACTTGCGGCGCATCGATGTCACTGACACCAATGTCCACGAGTTGCTCATGACCGCCGACTATCTCGCCTTCCTCGGCGTGCTGCAACTCTGTTGTGACCACCTCAGAGCTTCGTTGAACCCCAAAAACTGTCTTGGTATTATGATGTTTGCTAGGTTAGTACTTTTATACTTCTTCTTTAACTAAAATTCAGTTGTCTTATTAAAGAAGGTCAAGGTCTTCTCATTTAGGACCTTACAACATATTATAGTCATTTGTTTGTGAGTGATTTTGGGGCTCACCAAAATCTGCCGAGCCCAAGCACACACCTGCTGATTGACGTACCTCTGGCGCAGGGTATCGTCTCGGGATTGTGAGGTCAAACAGCAATCGTCATAGTTTAAGCCATACCAAAAGTAGGAGAAGGGGTAAGTGGTCCCTGGACTTCAACCTGAATGCCTAAGGAACAACGCTAAAACGTTGATGATCACCATTTTAAAGTCAAAATTACCTAATATCTAGGTAGCGCCAAGATAGCGGAAGCCTAGTGATATGAATTTTGTCAATATTCTTACGTCCGTACAGACCAAAAGATGTAGGCGGATATATGTATAGTTAGTACACCCACAATCCACATACTTATATTATTAACCTGCATAAATGGTGAGTATAATCATACCTGGCACATTTTCGGTCTCCATGCTAGTACAATTTTAATATCTAACGGAACCCAAAACTCTGATTGACTTCTCATGAAATAAACTCTCGAAAATAGGATCAACGATGCAATCGGAGAAGACAAACTATACCTAATTGTAATATATTAATTAACAACTAATAATGTAAAGAGACCTAATAAGTAGGTGAGCTATTAAGAGGTTATTACTTAATTAATTAATCATCTTTAGCTTTATCCCATTTGCTTAACACTGAGTAAAATCAATAATGTAATATACATACAAGTAGATAGAATAGTCTTAGAAATACCCTCCTCTTTTTTTTCAGACGGGAAGGTTAGTTGGATAAGTTACATTTTCTGTAATATGGATGACATATCACTTACAAGATTTCATTCCCTATGGAGTAATAATTTAATCGTACTTTTGTTAACAACGTTATATATCTGTAAAAATTGCTGCCATTTGAAAAAAAAATATTGGTTTTGTTCTGGAACATGTTCTACCTTACTTAATCTAGTTTCTACTTCCATTTCAGACGCGTATTCTGCTACAAACTTGAGGCTGACGCTCGGAGATATCTTTTGCGTTACTTCGTCACTGTAGCCACTCAAAGCGACGAATTCCTACACCTGCCTCTTGAAGAACTGAATTCCATCATTCTAGAAGATGAACTCAACGTGAAGAGTGAAGAAGTCGTCTGGGAAGCTGTGCTACGCTGGGTTAACTATGATCCAGATAGTCGCTGGCAGCACACTGTCAAACTGATGGGTAGCATACGGCTCGGACTACTGGATACACAAGTACTTTTCTGCATCATTTTTGTATATTTTCCTTAATTCCTGGATATTTAGGTCACTGTAAGAATAAGTTGATTTATTCAATACTTAGTATTACTCTGGTACTACCGCTACTAATTGTAAATATAATCTTATATGGAAGTGTTCAATAATTGTGTGTGTATGAAGTCACTTAGCAGGTTCCATGCATCGTTGAGAAATATAATTAGACTCTTATAAATGTAGATGTTTTAAATGTTTCTCTTTTCGGTACAGTTTTTCTTAGAAAACGTTAAAGACCATCCATACGTGACCGGTAATGAAGGTTCAAGACCTATCATTATAGAAACTTTGAAGTTCCTGTACGACTTAGAGATGATTGCTCAGAGAGACGGAGAAGTCGCAACGCCAGAGATAGCTCGGCCTCGAGTTCCCCATGAAGTAACATTGTTTTTCAATCATTAATTTATATCTATTTATTTTTAAAATTGAACGCAAGTTCACCCATTTATATTAGCAATTTAGAGTGTTAAGTATTTCCATCTACGATTTTTCTTCGTATATTTTACATTGATGAAATTTTATGTACACAGGTATGTACGCACATACATACCTATATGTACAACTAAGTACTTAAAGCTTTATGGCCAAATAGCTTTACGCTACTATTAAATCTATTTTATATTATACTAGCTGTTGCCCGCGGCTCCGCCCGCGTGGATGTCGAAATCCGTTTCAAAAACTATCCTATCTCTCAAGTTGGATCGAACTGCATATGGTGTGCGAATTTTATTATAATCGGTTAAGTAGTTTAGGAGTCCATTGAGGACAAACATTGTGACACGAGATTTATATATATTAAGATAAGATAAGATAAAGCTGCCAAAATTGCTGATTAAAACACTTAAAAAAACCGATAGAATTAAATCTCTGATGATTGAAGATGATGTTATGAATAATTATGTTTAGATATCATTTAATATTCAAGGTCTTGTTTGCAATTGGCGGTTGGAGTGGAGGCTCACCAACAGCGTTTATTGAAACTTATGATACAAGGGCCGATCGCTGGATTAAGGTAATTCGTAGCATAATATTATACTTAGATTTTTTTTTAATATTTAGATTAAGTTAAAAAGCCTCTCAATAACCATTGTGGCTCTCAGAAAAGATTCTAATGAAAAAACTTCGAACCTAATCTGTTGTAACAATTTCCTTCTTACAAAATAAATTAACTGATTTTCTATTATTTTTATTATAATAATCTCTCCACTATGCTTCGTCATCGCCCTGCTGAGTTAAGTTGTGATTACCGCTCTAATTTCATACAAGGGTATCATTGATATTATTGTTGTTATTTCCTTTGTGATCAGGTAGAAGAAGTCGACCCTGCTGGACCTCGAGCTTACCATGGCACAGCAGTTCTAGGATATTGTATTTACGTTATCGGTGGATTTGACGGGATGGACTACTTCAACTCGTGCCGTTGCTTCGATGCAGTCTCCAAAAGTTGGCGTGAGGTTAGCATAAATTTAATTTTTCAAATTAGCCTTGTGACCAGTATTCTTTTTCATTTTCGATATAATTACCACCATTCACAGTGCAGTTCATTTAAGTAACGTTTACTTAAAAGTAACTCTACGACTCACTCCCCACAAATCTAGACGATAGAATGATTATTGCGCGAGTCCCCATTATATACTCCTTATATTAATGAGGAATCATAGCTCCGTTATCTACGTTTGGTGTTTGCTAACTAAAAAAACTATATATGCTGGCAATACTTGCGATGTCGCATGACTCTACGCTCTTCAAAGAATGAGGATATTGCCAACCTACTGGGCATCCCGCCAAGCCCTACCTGCCAATTAGAGCTAAAGTAGGTCATAATAATAAATAGTCGATCTTGTAATTACTATGTAAAAAGACACCTTTCAAATTAAAAAAAATGGGTAATTGCGACATTAGACTAATTAAAACCAGGTGGCACCAATGAACGCCCGCCGCTGCTACGTCTCCGTAGCAGTACTGGGCGAGACTGTCTACGCAATGGGGGGCTACGACGGACATCATCGCCAGAATACCGCTGAGCGATTCAATCACCGCACGAACCAGTGGTCTCTCGTCGCTCCCATGAACGCCCAGAGATCTGACGCCAGCGCCGCTGCACTCGACAGTAAGGAAATGGCAAGATTATTTATTGTTACAAGTATTCTAAATATGGTTCCTAGAAAATATGCACACTGCACACACAATGCTTTTTCATCACCGAACGTACCTACGAATGTTGTCTTATGTAAGTATTATACCTATATGTATTAAAATATTTATCTTATGTATTATGCAAGTATTAAGTACAAATATTGAAAGTTACATCTTACATGTATCTACCTACAATAGTAGGCAAATATTTGCGCGGTAATGTGTCTTTAAGTTTCGGTATTGTGCGGTTCGATTCGGTAAGTACTAACCTTGTAAAATGATAGGCATCTTATTTAAAGATAACACCTACCAGCTATACTACTGATAATAATTATTAAGCTGGCAAGCATCTTAACTTAAACATAAGACGGTTATCTTGACCGTAATTTGGGTGGGATTACCCTTGTAGTTCAAATATGTCACCATAACTTATTACTTTTTTTAGATAAGATATACATAACTGGCGGCTTCAACGGCCAGGAGTGCATGAACAGCGTGGAGGTGTACGATCCGGACACAAATCAGTGGACCAACCTCGCGCCGATGCGTTCTCGTCGCTCTGGCGTCTCCTGCATCGCTTACCACAACAAGGTATTTAGGTATATTATTTGTTATTTTATTATCTTATTCAATAGTTTAATACAGTTAACGACCATTACTATCACAAATTGTATAGTTTTAGAACTACAACGAGATTCATTTTGTCATATCTTTATTACTTTTAGAATTGTTTTTTCATCAGTATTATAATAATACATATACAAAAATTTGCACCAGCCCATTTACTACGCCTTTACATACATCAACAGTTCCTTCTACTATCATTAGAACTTTCATACAAGCTCACTGGCTCCTGGCACCAGTGAGCTTGTCTTCCACCACTTACTTACCTTCACGGTGAGATAGTGGTCAAACGCGGGCCTATCGACTATGTAAAAAATACTCTGCAGCCATGAAGTCTTTTGCATCAAGCTAATCAGTAGAAGTTAGAAGTAGTAGCCAGCAACATGTATAAACTAAAAACATACAATTAATTTATGTATGTGGTCATTACTTTGACATCATTTCACACAATACATTTTACGACTTTGTTTATTATGTAAAGTTCAACCATTGATCCAATGCGTTGAGTCATGATTAGTTTTTTAACCTCTGCCTATTCTAGAAATTATAAGACGAAGCGATTCATCGCCAGTCTGTCTATCAACTGTCACCAGTTTTGCACCTCAAACTACGTTTATGTTGGCTTAAGCGTAGACCTATATTATTACTTATCTCAGTAATGTCCATGCAGATGCAAACAACGTCCTCCATTCACAGAGCGCTCTACTTCTGGTAGTAGCTAACCCTGGCAGGGCATAGTTCATCTAGTTGTTGTAAAGGTATCTAATGCTGGTGTGTAAACCTCCTACCTCTTGATGGTACATCGCAAATACAGGATTAAACTGCGGCTACTGTATTGATTTTTGCATTAAAGCATTTCAATTTTATCATTTTCAAAAGTAAATTTCCTTTATGCCGCTGATGGTCAGTAGGTATTTTATTTTACCGGGCGCCAGAGTCACACTTTTTTCAGCATGGATAAGCCGGCTTGTCCGGGGAAGTTTCATCCTCTCACTTAATATTGTCCTAAATTATTAATATGCTGCATTTAGTGCAGTTTATGCAAGTATTGGGAGCCTAACCTACATTACATTGCTTCGCGTCTACCTAGACGCGAAGGTACCTACTATAATGCACTATCATCAGGTAGACTTTGAAATTTGATGTAAATTTTACCAAATAAATGACTTGTTTAATTGCCTTTTGTTCATATAATCACGTTATCTTACCAAATGTTTATGATGTCAGTAGTTATTCCCAGTCAGAACCAATCACGAGTTATAACCGGATATATTCAGATCACTTTATCTAGAATCCCACCCACCCATGTACCTAACGTGACAGCCATTTCAGCCATCTTGCCACATGCAAGTTCCTACGCAATTTATGATAGTCAATAACAAAGTAATAGTAATTTATGCTAACTAAGTATATTCAAACAAATGAAAACAACACAAAAAAAAACTAGCTGCGCACCCTGGCTTTGCCCCCGTGCACGGGGGCAAAGTGCACGAGTCCACGGGTCAAGACCAGTTTTAGTAATTAGGCTATCTCAAAGAGTAAATTAATTCTAACTATCTTTTGAGTGTAGATACAAGTACTGCTTCTATAGTATTTACTCAAGTAACGTAGACTACCGTTATCGCTTACCTTTTTTACCCTACACTAAAGGTTACTTCTAATATGTAATTAAGTCTTTTTTTATAATCTAGATCTACGTGATCGGTGGTTTCAACGGTATATCGAGAATGTGTAGCGGCGAGGTGTACGACCCTGCTGCGAACACTTGGGCGCCAGTACCTGATATGTATAATCCACGCAGCAATTTCGCCATAGAAGTCATCGACGATATGATTTTTGCCATCGGAGGCTTTAATGGGGTCACCACTATCTACCACGTCGAGTGTTATGATGAGAGGACAAATGAGTGGTAAATAAATTCATGTTAAAATTTCTTAAGGACAGTAGAAATTCATATAATATATCGCAACTGCGCCCGAAAAGTGTCACGACTCAAAAGAATTAATTAGCAAGAAGAATGTGTTTGAAATTGATCTTGTATTTTCAAAATAATAAGAAGAATTTTTGTAGTTATGACACTGTTTGTACCTACAGATGAGCGATATAAGATCAGGCGTTTAAGACGAACTATTAGGTAATCGGTGGTGTAAGCCTTTCTTCAAAATTTACTTTTTATTTATCTCCAATGAATACCAGAGCTTTACCAATAAATGCAGAACCTGCCACAAAACACAGTATGGTCAAATATTATGAAACGTGATATGTAATAAAAGATATTTTTTTTACCACAATATACATAGGTACTAGCAATTTATAAAAATGTAGATATAATTTATATAATCATGCATAATGAAAATGGAATTATATATTAAATAAAAGAGTGTCATTATCCGGGTTATCTGCTTAAAACGACTCCAACATAATTATCGTGATGGCTACTTGAACATGATTTTCATCAGTTAGGATGTGAGCACATTTTGCGGATATTAAGTTCTTTTTTTTGTCAATTATGTGTTTTTGTCAATAGCTCACAGCATTGTTCTTACGAGCGTAGTGACCTGAAAATTTCCTTTTATTTATACAATTGTATAAATTTAGGAGTGTATAATGTATTGGGGTAATGGACAATTATATAATCAAAGGGGTATTGCAACAGGAGGGCAAGAGACAGCAAATCTAAGAGTAGTTGGGTAAAGTAACAAAATTTTCAGGCAGTTCTTTCAAATAGTGAACGTTTGATGTGTAGATTTTACAAACGCCTAGCTTTCACAAGGTCATCTCTCGTCTAATCAGTTTTACTAAAGTTCATTTCTGAGACGTGCTTCTCCCAATTTGCGTCACTGCACTTCCGTCCATATCTGCTCTGTTCCAGTTATTTCCTTAGATAGTCGGCCCATTTTACTGGATATAGATTCCGAAAAGCATACAATTGTCTGAAGACACAAAGGTTATCGGTAGAAGTTGGAATATTTTAGGTATTTAATTATATAAACGTTGCTGTTCGTATATGTAATATGATGCCCGAGTTAGTTATATTTGGTTTGCTTAATTTAAATCTTAGGGGTTACAGGACTCAAGTTCGCCTAGTAGACAACGGTTGTTCCGAATTTGAGAGTTTAAATGATCTGAAATCGATATACCAATCAAAAACAATAAGACCCCAGGTTCCAAGGTGCAAAGTTTGGACGCAACTAGGAAACCGCTACGTCGTGATGACGACTTAAATGCATGTTGTTATAAATTGTTTTGAAACGTTGTTCTGTCAACAAAGTTCTAATCACAGCCCCGGGGGCAGCCTGGGTCGCGACAACGTCTAAGTGAATAATATCCTTCACACGATCTTCAGCTATCATGTCAGTAAGATCATTGGCACGGATGTCGTCTTTTACCTAGTCACCTTCCTACAGGGGCTGGCGAAGTACCTACTTATGTTAAACATTTGTTACTAAAATGAATTAAATGATTTGCTGATAAACTAACATTAATTTCCTCTAGTGAGACTTAATTAGTTCTTTGACGGCAAAAACCTTTTTGGATTCCAAAAACATTCCGTTAACTTTATTATGTATCTTGGGATAGATAATAAAGCACCAAATTTTATTGTTTTTTAAAAGTTTACGTATTACGGAAGTTTTGAATGGGTGTGTTTATTTATATACTGTGGCCAACGACCCTAACTATACTATCATGTTATTTCATAGATCAGTTTAATAAACAAAGGTTTTTACTCACAATTGTTTAATATAGGTAGGTATCTACTCATTTTCGGACTTAGCTTTTGTTAACTTTCTCAATGATTATACTAGCTAGCCGTTGGCGGCTTTGCCCGTGACATACTTCGTCCGTGTAGCTCCCAATTTAATCCATACATGGCCGTAGTTTATTATTCTTTTTATTATTAATGGAAATTTGGCCGATTTATTGACATATACCTATGGTTACTGCTCCGTTTCGCTGGGTAGTGATGATATAGCCTATAGCCGGCTATACATTGCAAAAATATTTTTTCAAATGAAACCAGTAGTTCCTGAGATTAGCGCGTTTAACCAACCAAATAAACACTTCAGCTTTATAATATTAGTACAGATAAGGCCCAAAAAATGTTACCAATATATGGGTTAACCGCTTATTATTAACTTCTTTTTAGCTCCAAAGCATCTCAGGATCTAACAAACCTGCGCGGCTGCGGGGTCTTGTAGAATCCACCAGAGTTTCTGGCAACCATTATTGGCAACCCTGACTTCTCTTGGAAAAAAGAACTGACCCTTCTTTCCTTGCATAAAGCAAAAAAATAAATAAAGCACGCAAATAACTGACGCTCGGTGAATTTCATAGCCGTCAGTCCAATACAATTCACCATGTTTAATAGGATATCACCAGCGAATTTTATTTAAGGAATTTGTACGATGTACGAACGGAAAAAGAATAAGGAATTAAAAATATTAAACAGAATAATTGTAGGTCTTGCAAACTATTGACATTTTAATTAATTACCATTTACCAGTATCTACCCACAATAAGATTGATTTAGTAATTAATAAGCAGTGTAATGATTTATCATTACCACCCATGATTTTTTCATATTCATGAAAGATGTCTCAAGCGTCCTTTCTTGGGGTCTCTGATATGTATTATTTATTTAACCTTTGTATATTATGTTATGAGAATAATAACTTCAACAAGGAGAAATGGAATAAGATAACAAATTATAATGTAATAACAATATTTATTAAGTCATTAGCTTTGTATGTTAGGTATAGTCAACATCAAAATTAGATGATGATTGCACACAAACTGCATACCTACTCACCACTTATTTAGATAAACTTGTTAACCTTCAATTACAATTTCCTGCCATAAAAATAAAGTTATATCTAATTATTTTAGATCGAAAAAGTGAAAATCCAGGACGGGACTTGAACCCGCAACCAGTCCTTTACAGGGGGAATACTCTGACCAACTGAGTTTACACAGTGGACACGACTTAGATAATCGAATTTTTCCGATAAATACGGCTAAGAGTACGGCACCCTAAGCCTAAAAATATAATACTTCAATACACAGGTACGAAGCCACAGATATGAACATCTACCGGTCCGCCTTGTCCGCGTGCGTGATCATGGGCCTGCCCAACGTGTATGATTACATCCACAAACACCGCGAGCGCCTCATGGAGGAGAAGCGTCAGAAGATCCTGCTGTCGGAGACTGCGCGCCATGGACAGCATCGCACCGCGCTGCCGGACGTAAGTGTAAGTATCTACAGCAAGCAATTAGACATGAAATTATTAAACCTAGGGACTGAGCACGCTGAAGAATAGACTGTGGCACAAAAATGTCGGCGGCGGGTGCGGCGGCTAATCTCGCGGCTAGTGAGTGAATTTTAGGTTACCCAAATTGAAGGTGTTACCCAAATTGAATTTAAATGTAATTCCTGGAAATTTTTTCTTGCTAAAACTACGGTTTTAAATACTGCATGTCTTGTCACTAGACATGCTGTATTTTTTTTCGTTACTAAAACTGACTGAATCGAATGACGTTAGCTGCGTAATGAATGACTGACTATGAGGCGTTAAGCAGACGGAGGCGCGGGCCGGTCAAAATGACCGCGACGCACTCTTATTATTTTATTACTATCATAAAATCGCATTTAGCCCGCGTATGTCTGACAAGTGACATGAGCTATTGAGCGAACAAATGAAACCTTATAATCGTACAAATAAAAATTCGTCGCAGTCGTTTTGACCGCCCCGCCGCGCCGTCGGCTTATCGCCTCATAGTGTGTGTGTATGCCAACTTGTGCGTATAAGCAATTGGGCTGATTTTAGTGTCGTCAGTTGTATTGTTCAACGCGTTCCGTCCATTTTTATAGGTGTTCCGTCCAATCAATCATACTGCAACCCGAAATTCACTCACACATTGTTAACCGCCACTATTTTTGTGACACTGCCTTGTGTTCAACGCTTTCCGTCTGTAGGGTTTTTAGCTTCATGGTCGGATATTGAAACGTT
Source organism: Lithosia quadra (assembly GCA_963576445.1). Taxonomy (NCBI): domain Eukaryota; kingdom Metazoa; phylum Arthropoda; class Insecta; order Lepidoptera; family Erebidae; genus Lithosia; species Lithosia quadra. The sequence continues at coordinate 5,104,304 of OY754880.1, read as the reverse complement.
TGTTTGCAGAGTAACCGGCCGTGGTTGATGCAGGTGCACCTGATGGAGGAGAACGATGACATGCTGGAGCAGCTGGGCCTCATGGACAACCAGGTGAACAACGACGCAGCCCCACCGCCGCCACCTCCACCCCCGCCACTTCCTCCGCAGCCCATGGAGCAGGATTAGCTGCTTCACACTGTCTTAGGTACGATATTACGTATGAACAAGGCTTTATGATTTGAAATCGGAAAATACATGCCTAGTAATAAAGACATTTTAAAAAACTTCTTTCTACATTTCAGGTCCGCCACCTTAAACTTTCAGTAACGCGAAAAGCCCAGTCCGACGGTTTTAGTACCTAATCAATAAGATGTTGAAAAGTAAACTCTTAGGAAAAAGTATAGTGAAGTTAATATTATGTAAAATTATTATGTAACCGTCTTTATTTTTAAAAATATTTACATTTATTTTAGCACATTTTGGCACATTTATAATGTTGTGATATTTTCATAATGTGAATCATTCCTGTATTTTTGGAATATTTTTGAAAATTGTATAAAAGTTTTCAGACAAGTATATGATACTTAATAAGAAATAATTCTGTTGTTTTATTTGTTTCCTAACCATACCGCGTGATTGGGTGGTTCTTCATCCGACAGCAAAAATATCTCATGAAAAAGTGCCTGTTTGACGGCGACCGGGACTAACGTTAGGATGACTATGATGATGTAGGAGTACCTATCTACTTAGGAACTAGAAAAAGTACTTAATAGACAATATTATTATTTAATTTCAGCTTTCTGAATTCTCTTATAAATATCAATATTTTTCTTTCCTATAGATACCTACTAAAACTGATCAAATTAAACTTCCTTACTTGCTGTCGGTACGAGCACATTTATATCAGTTTCCGTAGTCATTCGCTGCCAGATACGCTCCGTCCATGTCACAGCCGTGAAAAACGCACCGTTACTGATGAACGCTCTCAAACACACTGTAATCATCCCTCGTCCCATGCACTTCCACCCGTCTGTCCGCACTGACTGTTCGAAACAATCCCACGTCCCTTTATACCGTCCCACTACATCACCCTGCAGCCTTGACTTCACCACATCGAACGGATACAGAAAGATCCACGCTAGAATTCCTGCTGCACCGCCCGCAATAAAAATCTTCATAACACTTAAATCACCACTTGTCATCGCTTCATAAGTACCAAAATATATCGCAAACGCTGGGCAATCGCGAGCTATTGTCACTCCTTGTCCACGAAAAAGAGCTCTTAGGCCCCTGACAATGCTCCCGTTGGCATTCCATCTCCAGTTACAGCAAGTTGCTGTCGTATCTTCACTAATTCCACCGGAGCGCACACGAAGCTCTGAAGCATCCCTGCGACAGCACCAGCCATGACATGTGCGGAAATAGAATCTGGATTTGGTAAGGCTCGTCTCGTGTTCCCATACACTCCAAAAACGATTGCATTCATGGCCGCTATTCCGCCTAAAGGAGCTCCGACTCCCTTGTATGCTGTAGATAAAATTCCTCCTTTCAATAGCGACCTCACACATTCCAATGCACTGCCCCTTCCCGACTGTATGTGGACTTTCAAAGTATCCAAGGGATGAGCGGCTATGATACCAGCACAACCTAGAATACAATCAATTATAAGTTAGAAATTAAAGATACCGAAACATTCAGATTTTACTCTTTTACATATTTGTGTATGGTGATAAAATTAGGAAATTCTTACCTCCTATACATCCTGCTACGAAATCGAACGCCATTTCAGCAAAGTTATGTGAACATGATTTATTTTTCCAACATTTTACTTATTATAGATATTAATGTCTACTGATGATTATATAGGTACAGAGAATATGAAAATCATAAATGATTTCGTTCTATCTGCTTATGCACAAGAAATTAAAATAATAACTTTTAATCAGAGTTATTTACATTAACTTTGCAAAAGCGATACGGTGATTTGACCTTTAGTTCACAAAAAGGTAGAGCACTCAAATATTTATATCAAGTACCTAGGTAATCTTAATGAGAATGCACGTTGTGTCCACTGAATGTGACTCCGATGAACTCAGTGATATAACCTAGACACAGTCGGCAAAGGGCTCATAGGCAGTAAATATAGCTTGGATGTGTTGCCCACTCATCGCTTCTGACGAGTACCAGTGTACCACATTGAGCTAACATCGGATGTTAACTTAGTTCATCATCATTCTCTGAACCTTTTCCCAACCCAGTTGGGGTCGGCTTTCCAGTCTAACTGTGATGCGGCTGAACTTCGATATTTTCCGTGGAGCGACTGCCATCTGACCTCCACAACCAATGGTCATTATGACCAATGGCGATATCGAAGTTCCAAGTTAGACTGGTTGGACTTTTGTGGGCTCCAACTACCCGTAACGACTGCCATAGATGTTTGTATGGCAACCGGGACCGACGGCTTAACGTGCTCTCCGAGGCACTAATAAACCTGCTATGAATACACACATAACTTCGAAAAGCATCGAAAAGTCATTGGTGTGTGCCATGGTGAATCTGGGATCGAACCCGAGACCTCGTCTCAGCAGTCCATTACCCAAACCACTAGGCTACCGCGGTTACTTAGTTACATTAATAAATAGTTTAGGTTGGTACCACTGCAAGTTTTTCATTCCAGTACCTAACAATTATATTCAAACAACCTAAGTGCACAATTACGGTCTTCTTCTTCTTCAACCTAGCGTTAATCCTACTCGCATCCAAAGCTTTCACCTCGGAATCTGGGGTCCGCTTTACCAGTCTTAGCTGCGGATTTGGCTGGACCTCGATATTTTTCCGTGAAGCGACTGCCGTCTGACCTTCATAACCCAATGGTGACATTAGGCGATATCAAAGCATTAAGTGTACAATTACGGTATACCTACGAAATTATTGCCAAGGTATAAATAAATAAAAATTTCCTACGACATTCCACACAGCGCTCTCTAGACCCATGGTAAGCATAGTTAACTATACATATAGCTTATGCCTTTTTTTGTAAATACGTACATATTATACATAGAAACATCCAGACCAATGCAAATATACATATTCATGCATAAAAATATTTGCACTGAGCGGGAATCGAACGTTGCCTGTGCACTACCGCTACGCCACAGAGGTCAAAATATTATATGAATTTCAAATGTTGCTCTGTGCAATAACCGCGCTGAGGAATCTTTGGCTGGTATACACAGCGCATGCAACAGAGAGAGTTTTAGGTAATTTTTATTATTATGTAGGCTCATCGGGGACTTTGCTCAAGTGTAAACTCAGATGTAAACGAACAACAACTCCGACCGAATTGTTTTAGGTAATTATGGAACGAAGATTTAATTGTACTAATTACGACAGTACCATAGCTATTCATGTGCTAATACTGTGAGACACAATAATTCACGTACTGTTTCCAATAATGTTGTGCATTAAACTACTTAACTAATCAATCAGCTTCTGCATGAGCGTTATCATTTGTTCGTGATTATGGCTCATATACTTATATGACTATTTTATATTGTCAAAAGTAATGAATAATAAACTTTTGAAAACATAGCTTTTATTAAAAATTCAGCGCTACAAGCATTTGAAATCAGCACAGCTTTTGTGTAAAATTGATATAATGTTATCGCTTAAGATTACGATCAAGTCGTTATGTAGGTACGCATTTCTTTCATGTACATGCAATCTGCATAGGAGATACATATAGGTACCTATCTAACATAGGTACCTACGTATGGTAATTTTCTTGAGCAAGAAAATAAGCCATAGTTGGTCGTTGCGCCGCGGCGGGTATAGGTACCTAAAAGTGCCTATTATTTCTTGCGGAAATCCCTACAAATACCACCCCCGCAACTAGCGGGGGCGGTTAGGCCGGAATTGAACCGGTTAAAATCGCACGTCGTCTTGGATCTTCCAGCGCCGGGGTGTAAAGTGGCCCAAAAGACATTTCCCTCGCACCTTGGAGTCGGGTACGAGTGCCTGACTAGATTGATTTTTTTGATTATTAATCTATTTTATTTTGTGCGTCATGTACTTACCTACTTGAATCACTAAATGTTAGGTACCTATTAGACATTTGTGGCGTACGTCATCGTCGTGAACCGAGAGCCCCGTTGCCTTCGATATGGTGAGAAGATCGATAATCATTACGAGCAGGCCTGCTGCTCGTAGTGGGATAAGCATGATATTTGAATTTAAATCGAATTTGATTGAGTAAACCAATCGAATTAAATCTTATTTACGTGTCTCTGGTCCGTCCCTCTTAATTGACTTCACCCCGCTAGATGGTAAGGATTGATGGTGTAGGTAGGTAATAGACGTTAAGAACGTTAAAAAAAAGCAAAGATCTTTTTATAGAGTGTATTTTTGTAACTTGGATACTTCAAGTCAAATTAATGTCATTGGACTTTATTAAATAACACTGTACTTTATTTTTTGAAATATTATATTTTATTACAGCAATTTCTGCATTTGAATGGTGACATGTTGACGATCTGAATCGTAGCCGTCTGCCGAAAGAAATATTAAAAAATTGTACAAAATTTTTTGGCATGAACAAAATTTTTGTCTTTTTGCTTATAGGTAGGTAGGTACCTAATTAATAGATGATACATATTATGTGGGAAAAATGAATAATTCTGAATATGTTTTACAAAATACATAGCAAAGGTAGGATAGGGTACCTACTAAGTGGAAGATACATAAATATTGAAATTCTCATTATCAGTTTGTTTGTACGAATGGATTTTGTTATCAGCTGCTATTCAATATTGAATACATGACATAACCCCTTTTCTCTATAAACACATTCCTATCATCTTACAGACTCTATATAGAGAACATGATAAGAGACGAACGTTGTACTTTTGTACTTAATAGAAATAATTAAAAAAACAACATAGATAATACCGGCGAATTACAGGATAGATATCTGTCTTTATCACAATGTTATTGTTATGAAAGTGCACTTTATAAGACTTTTAAGTCTTCACTACTTATGCGTCAAATTGTCGATCGTTATTATCTTGACAAACAGCTTCACTGATTGCTGCCGGTGCAAACGGTTTTACACGAGCTTCGGAAGCCATACGCTGCCATACACGCTCTGTCCATGCCACTGCAGTGAAACATGCGCCATTGCTGATAAAAGCTCTCAAAGCCACTGCAGTAAGTCCACGTCCCATGCACTTCCACCCTTCTGTCCGCACTGACTGTTTAAAACAATCCCACGCCCCTGTATACCGTCCCACTACATCACCCTGCAGCCTTGATTTCACCACGTCAACAGGATACAGAAATAACCACGATAGTGCTCCAGCTACACCTCCCGCAATAAAAACCTTCATCACACTTAATTCACCCCTTGTCATCGTTTCATACGTGCCAAAATATATTGCAAACGCGGGGCAGTCGCGAGCTATTGTCACTCCTTGTCCACGAAAGAGAGCTTTGAAACCTCCAGTCCGGTAGATATGTCGAGCCCCTGATAATGCTCCGCTTGGCATACCATCTCCCGCTATAGCAAGTTGCTGTCGAGTCTTCACTAATTCCACTGGAGCACATGCGAAGCTTTGAAGCATTCCAGCAGCAGCACCGGCAGTTACGTGTGTGTAAATAGAATCTGGATTTGGTAAAGCCCGTCTCGTGTTACCATACACTCCAAAAACAATAGCATTCACAGCTGCTATTCCGCCCAAAGGAGCTCCAACTCCCCTGTACGCTGTAGATAAAGTTCCTCCTTTCAGCAGCGACCTCGCACATTGCAATGCACTACCCCTTCCCGACTGTATGTGAACTTTCAAAGTATCCAATGGATGACCAGCTATGATCCCAGCACAACCTAGAATACAATAAATTTTTCCTAGTTATTAATTCAACTCCAATATTGAGTGTGTGGTGACGTCAAAAATTCGTTGGCTGCTTAAAGGGAAATAAAATTAGAAAATACCTTACCTCCTATACATCCTGCTACGAAATCTAACGCCATTTTCTTTGGCGAAAAAAATCTTTCACAAGGATGTACCTGAAAGAAAAGTTTGTTAAATTGATGGTATTCAACACATATTCTTGGAACATTAAAGTTTTATTAGTAGGGGCCAGCCTAAAACTATGTCGACATGGTTATATCCATTTTATTATAGTTTTGTCTGGGGTTCGATGATAGTAACCTCTTCTGGCGAGTATGTACAGAGAATATAGTCAAATAATAAGTGATTATGTACCATTATCTTAAAATAATAACGTTTAATCAGTTATTTACATTAACTTTACAAAAAGCGATATGGCGACTTGACCTTAGGTTTAGTAAACAGAAAAAAGTGAGCGCTTACCTCAAAAGTTCAAATCAGGTAATCGTAATGGGAATTCACGTTGTCTCCACTTGATGTGACTCCAATAAACATATTGGTGGGATGAGGCCGTCGGCGTAACGTCTGACGGCAGTCCAACCTCCTGGATGTACAGCTTGAAAGTGCGCCCGCGCATCCCTTCCAACGAGCTACCAAACTATCGCGATGCTACTACTCGTCATTATGCCAGGTCACCAGTTTATCGATGTCTGTATAATAACATGATTACACCTACATTCATGAATGTTTACTGCAATTTTTCCACTCGGTTGACAGTTATTAATGCTATATTTAAAATAACGAAGTCTTTGTGGCAGCTGAATCTATCTGTAGTAGGTAAATATTGCTCATACACATGCACAATAGTAGAGTAGAAATTATTCCTAAGCTCAATATAGTTAATTTCCAATGAAAATACTGAAATTTTGCACTGACTTGAAATAAGTCCTACCAAAGTATACCCATGGTTACCATTAATAAGTAGGTAGGTACTTTGTTAAGCTGCCATTACGGCATACTTCTAGGCCCTGGGTAAGTCAGGGAACACCTTAGTTGTTAAGATATTATTACAGCTCTGAGATAGTCCACTACAGTACTGTAGTGTTATTCTGTCCTATACCTACTTGGCATTCTCCCTCTAGCTAGAGCTCATTAGCACTCTAGAGGGCTGCTCCAAGGTTCTCCGCATGTCCCTCTGACTAGCAAAGGGCACAGTGGGGAGCAGGCGGGGAACGGGCTGGTTCTCTGCGCGCAGACGGAGAGTGACAGGACGGCCGCCTGTCACCCTGCATTCTGCAATCGGCGAGGCGGGCGGTACGTTGTACTGTTGTACATCAGTTATTCAATTAATTTGTTGCGCGATATCCTAATTCTTTTTCTTAAATTAAAGTGGCCTATGTTACGCGGTATGCCTTACAATAGTAGGAAACTATTTACAGGTAAAAGATCTAATTCATACAGACAGAAAAACTTTAGAATGAAACTAAAACGACAAAAATAGTATTTTGTTATTTTTGTAAGTACCGTGTATATATTCATAACCATACGATAACCATGCATCGAAACTCTCTTGTTTTCACGTTACAGACACAGACACTACATTTTTTTTTATTTCTATAGATTTGTATGGAAGATTAGATACTGATCATGATCAATATACCTTTGTCCAAACAATGGAATTACAAGAAAAACACTGAAGTTGACACTGTCAAATATGTCATAACTGTCATATGATGTGTCATGCTTCGCTGACTGAAACTGCTGACCTGAACTGCTGAAATTAATTCAGATTTCTGAGATAGACTAGAAATTGTGTAGTTTGTATTTAGTTATGATATGAAATTAAAATGTACATAAGTTGATAATGCAATAAATACGCTTGCAGTTTGTACATTTATATTAAATTCTTTAAAATGGAGTGTCAAGAAAATGATGGAACGAAAGAAGAGCAGCCGAATTACATAGAAATAGAAGTACCGTATACCCTGTTTCAGTTCCTTAGTTCAGAAAACTGCAATATACAAAATATATGTCGAATATGCCTATCTACAGACAGTGATGAGCTATATTTAGTCTCTTCTGAGGAAAACAATTTCCTATCTGACATGTTTATGACGTTAACTACAATACGAGTAAGTTTATGTATTGATTGCACAAAATTTATAAACTATTAAATATCGCCTGGATATGTGTCAGATGTACACAGAACAAATCTCTATACAGTATATGAACAGATGAAGTAAAGAACTTTTCAAGCGCCCAATCAGTATGAATTATTTTCAGCCTAATCCAGATGATGGCCTGCCATCCAGCATATGCAAGCTATGTCAAACTCTTATGCTACAGTATTATGAATTCAAGATCAAGTGTGAGAAGTCAGAATGTATACTTAGTTCAATCTTGAAAGGAGAGTTTATCACTAAAGAGGAGCTACCTAATCATAGTGTGTAGGTACATTATATACATAACTATTATACTATTAGGCTGAGTGCACATTATACACAAGATAGTCCATAGATAGACAAATGTTTTACAAAAAGCTATGAAAGCGAACCCTCTTAGAACAAAATAAAACATTGGGCACAAATTTCTAAAAACTGTCTTATCTGTAATGTGCGCTAACCCTTGACTGCACCCCTGTAAGTAAGTTGAGGTAAGATTCAGAAAGTAGTTACCACCATTTTCATAGGGTTGTTCCTAGAATGGTGGTCCCTACCTAGACGGTCTTGATAGATGTATAAAGAACCCTCATAGACAGTTGTACTTGTTTACCTTGATGACTTGAAAAGTAAACAAGTCTTTGAATATTACAGTGTGTGGAGAATGATAATAAAATTAAGTACAATAATGTTTTATCATTGTACATAAGGTCAAAACAAATTAATGGCAATTTTATGAATCATATTGATACATACAAAGTTTTTTTTTCTATTTAGGCATGTCAAACAAGAAGAAAATGTAATGACAGTAGATGACAGTAAAATATGTGAAGTTAAAGATGAAACAGAATTAGTAGAAGGTAAGTTTTAGTAGCAATATATACTACAGAACTTCAGTATCACCAATGGGTTGTAGAGGACAGGTCGTAGTTGCTTTACAGAAAATATCTAAATATGCCGCTTTGTGATTTTGAATACCTACTAAAATTTTGTTTTTATATTTTTTGGATTTTATATTGCTTGAATAGTAAAAATTTGATTATTAAGTATTTTATATGAGTATATAGGTACATATTTCTTAAAGTTCAATTATAGATTCATAAAAGTTTATATTATTTGTAGATGTGCAATATTTAGATCTCAGTGGTGATGCCAATGATGATGAAAATTCATATTTGGTGGAGGATATTGGTAAAAGAATGAGGTAAGAAATAGAACTAAATTATTACCTTTGTTTTGAAGTCAGGTGTTTTCTTATTTTTAAGTATATTAAAACCTCCAGAGTGTAAAAATACTTTTTTGAAAACTGCATCAAAATTAGTTCAACAAAATGCAAGATAACCTTTGACAAACATGATACAAATAGTGAATCTCCCTTCAAAGTCGGTTAGTTAAATTTAAAGTGAGAATATGTTTAAATAATTAATTTTATTTTAAATTTCAGAAGAAAGATTAAAAAGGCTATTAAAGGTAAGTTGTAAAAATAAGATTATGTGAGCATGATCATTTTTATTGCCACAGTTTGTGAGATTGTCACACTTAATATTTTTACCTTATTGGTATTGCAGGTTCCCTAAAAAAAGGTAATTCTGCAAAGAAACGGTTGAAGAAGAAACCAAAATCATATTCTTGTGATCATTGCCCTAAAGTGAGTTATTTTTGTGATACTGACTTTTCTTTTAATTTGTAATAGACCTATAATACACATTATAATGTTTAAGAAAAAAAAGCAAAGAGTTTCATGCCTTGTATGAATTGTTGACTTTTATGATGGACCAAAAATTATTATTTGAGCGACTACGACTACGACGTTTATAATAATTCAATTCAGCCCCACTACCGGACCAGGGGGAGAGAGATGGGGCTATATATGGTGCATAACTTCATCTCTCTCTCTCTTTCTGGTCTGTTTCCCAAAACTCAATTGTTATAAGGGCCCCAACATGAAACTCACCAATTTTTAAACAATTTCAGGTATTTTTAAAAGCCATAACATTGGATATGCATGTTAAGAACGAGCATGGCGACCTACGTGTGAAGGAACCACACCCATGCAGTCAGTGTAATGAGTCGTTCAACTCTGAACATGATCTGAGTGTGCATTCATCTTTACATGTTAAGGGCAGTTTTTGGGAGTGTAACCAATGTCAGAAACAGTATGCTAGTAAGTGTATCATATTAACTGCATAATATTATGGAGCTAGTAATTTGCTGAACGAAAATTTTATTGATAAGTAAAAATTTTGTAAGTATCTTTGTTACCAAATCACATAAATTCTCAAAAGTGAAAAAAAGCGTCCTTGATAGTAATAAATTGGAAATTTTTGAAAAATAAATAAAGGAAATGGTTAAGTAAGGACACGGTAATATAATTAATCATTAATCACGCACAATATAAATAGTACAGATCTCAGAGTACCAATTAAACCTAACTAGTACAAAAAATGTAGGCATGAATAAAATTAGTGAATCAGCACGTCGAATTTGAGTGCCATAATTTGGTTAAAATTATCGTGTAAATCAATTTTTTGTCTTCTGATTGATGTATTTTTGTATAATAACGTCAAACACGTTGAATAATAACTTGTTTTAATAATATAATTTATGTAATTGTATTGTATGAATGTGTGGTACCGTTTGCGCGCCAGCTAAAGGGACGCTGCGGCGGCACGTGCAGCGGCACATGCAGCACAAGCCGCACGCGTGCGCGGCGCCGGCGTGCCACAAGACGTTCACGGAGCTGTACGCGCTGCGCCGCCACGCGCGCGTGCACACCGGCCAGCGCCCCGAGAAGAAGCACGCCTGCGCGCTCTGCGACAAGAGGTTCCCACTGCTACTGATGGCTTTCTGGGGCATTCATCGCCCATTTACTCAATACCTACGCCCACTTACCCCAGTTCGCTCAGTTTATGCCCTGGCATTTTGGACATAAGTAATAAAACCTTTAAACTTTCGCGTTCCATGACATACTAAAATGTTAAAGGGAATTAACGCGATCATGATATAGGCATAGGTGTACCTACATACATACCTATGGATTGCCTGACCTTTGGAATGCAACACTGCAACCCAAAGGTAGGTACTTATGTATATACCGATACCACGATCGCGTTAACTCCCATTAACATTTTAGTATAACTAATAAACGCCCTTTAAATTCTCAATGTGACAGGGCATAAACCCATCTATAGCCACAACACATTTTATACTTGTATTGCCTTCCCTCCAAGGTTTCGCCCTTGACTTACTTTGATCTCCTGTGACACACTATTTGTATCACACATGCTTTTTTGTGCGGAAATCCCCACGGATACCACTTCCATCAGCCATTGTTGGTAGATAGGTATGTCGGAATCGAACCGACTGAAACTGCACATCGTCTTATGAACAAGTTGCCTTAACCACAGAATAAAATAATAGTAGGTACCTACCAAGTACAGAAGTTACACTCCTTAGATCTTGAAGAAAGTCCCCATTTTAATAGTTTACAGATTACATAAGTAGGTACCGCCTTTTGTTCCGAACGTGCCTTCGCCGCCAACGGTTATAACGTGCAAGGGTTATAACTTTGTCAGAAAATAAAAAAAAAGACAATCCAATTAAATATTAAGGATATTTATTTTAGACTCATTAGGCAAAGTAAAAAAGAAAACATCGAATTCTTTTTTTTATTTCGACATTCGTCATTCTCGCAACATCAGATCCTTCGCCATTTTTACAAACGGTGCAATGCAGTGTACCTACTGATATCACATACAATAGCAACAGTTATTTAGATAAAGTAAACAAAACACGGTTCCGAAACGGGCGACCGGCGAGTCACGTGTGTGCAACTGTGAGTTGTCGCGCGCTGTAGGCGAGAGGCGTGAGGCGTGTGGAGTGAGGCGTGTGGCGTGTGGAGTGTGGAGTGAGGCGTGCGCGTGCGTGTGCAGGTACTCGGAGGCGGGGCAGCTGGCGGCGCACGCGGCGCGGCACGCGGGCGCGCGGCCGTGCGAGTGCGGCGCGTGCCACAAGCGCTTCCCGTCGGCGCGCCTGCTCGCCTCGCACATGCTCGTGCACTCCGACCGCAAGCCCTACGCCTGCCGCTACTGCGACAAACGGTAACTTACCAACCCTACTCTGCGCTGTATTCTACTAATTCGACGTATGCGCAGAGCGCATTTTTCATATTTCATAATGTCATATGCCGCATCCACCATAATAAATGCAGATCGAAGTGTGCTATGTGTGATGTGCTAACCTACTTGATTTCCACTTAACCACGAGCCCCTCCATTATGGTTTTTGTCTCAGTTTCCGGCACGAGTCGACCCTCATCACCCACCATCGCACGCACACCGGCGAGAAACCGTACGTGTGCTCCGTCTGCGGGAAGAGCTTCATACAGAACTCCAATCTCACTCTGCATATGCGAACTCATACAGGTAAAGTACGAGTATTAGATGAGTTTGAAATGCTACCTACGCTACGTCACAATATAATAACTTGTACTACATTTTGTATCCCATTTATTTAAATTATTTGTACCTTTGTGATTACTTTTGCACACACCTCACCTGATGGGAAGCGGTCATCGTGGCCTACGGACATGTGCAACACCAAAGGCGTCACATTCGCGCTGCCGACCTTTAAGAGAGGGGGGGCGGGGGGGGGGCTAGGAAGGGTCCATAGAGCTCAGGCTACCATACTTACTGCCAGGAATACAACACGATGGTCTTAATTTTTGGTCTACACTAATAGACTAAGATCCCACTGCAGAATCATGCATGCATCGAGTATTTGCTAAAAACCAAATTTTACGCATATTTATGATTAGGAGAACATATATTTACTATATAGGTTGCCTATCAAAATGTGGCCGCTAATATGATGTTTAATTCAATTATTGCTAATTCATTTTTCGGAAAAAAAAACCTTCACATCGTTTGTTTGTACGGACCTACGAAGAGGTACGGCGAAGTGCGCAACGGCAACCGTGATTTTTCAGAGTCCTTATGTGTATTGCCGTGACGTGGATGATATTTTATTTAAAAACCATGTGAAGTATTTCTGCAGTGGGATCTTGTACTATAAGGTAGTAATAAAACACATCATGACCCACTTGATGATAATTTGGCCTTGCAACTCTGTTTGCTACACTAGTAGATGTACGTTGATACCATGGATATTCTATTTTCCCGATCTAAATCAAATATGTGAAACTGTTTGTTATAGGAGAGCGTCCATATCCGTGCACGATGTGCGAGCGCAAGTTCAGTTCGGGCTCATCGCTCAAGAGTCACCTACGCATCCATACCGGGGAGCGACCGTACAGCTGTAAAATTTGTGGGAAAAGGTTAGTGGAATAGTTACCAAACAATTGAGCAAACATTAATAATAATCTTAAATGTACAGACAGAGCTACTTTACAATTTTATAACAGTATAATAGATATCTAAGTCAAAAGTCACACAAAAGAAAGTGAAGCAGTGTCTTCATGTCTATAGACAATATACATATTAGTTTTTTTATAACAGTTTCGCGCGGCTGAGCATGCGCGCCCACATGCGCCAGCACACCGGCGAGCGTCCGTTCGCCTGCGTCTCGTGCCCCAAGAGGTTTGTGAACGCGGCGCGGCTACGGGAGCACTGCCGAATACATACTGGTGACTATCAACAGGCGTTTAATATTAAACATATTTTAGATGTAACTTCGAACAGTGAACATCCGGGACGGAACTTGACTCAGTTGGTCGATTATGGAACTCGATTACGTAACGACTAGTTTTCGAAACGCGTGATTCCAATTCGATTAAACGGAAAAATAGTAAAAGACCTTTTGTATTTAATATGATCTGTCAAAATCTACCTACGCTTTCTTGAGCTTATAAAACCTATAGAATTACTCATTTTCATTAACTTTCAATTAGATTTTTAAAAGTTAATATGTTTTGGATTTTATAAGCTTAGTGATCTCACGTTTTAGACACAATATTCCTGAATCAGCCTTATTCAGTAAAATTATCTCGATGTTCACTTTTCTGAGCTATAGCAAAAGTTAGCATACTAATCGCGTCAAAATTTAATAGAAAATTATACTTAAGTACTTATTTTTTTCTTCCAGGTGAAAAACCATATGAATGTTCGTATTGCACTTCCGCATTTGCCACTAAATCAAACCTAATCAAACATTTGAAATCTCATGACTCAAAGAAGAAAACTGGGCCCAAACGTGACCTCATCTTAGTACAGAAAGTCCCTGGCAACCCTCCGAAAAATGTAATTTACAAAGATAAGGAAGATTTGGTCATTGTTACTGAAAAAACTAGAAAAGCTGAGCCGAGCAATATCCGTAGCAATATAATTTTCGATATGGTTCATGATGCTCCATTAGAAGTGACAGGAGAGTTAATTCTACCAGATGATGGTAGTATGAAAGCTGAGTTAGTGGTCGTGGATAACAGCCAAAGTAACTACCCAATCAGTAACGAAGATGTATGTTTGAATACTGGCAATGTGGATATCATAAAAGGTGAAGTCAATTATGAAAGTGACATGAATCTAGTGACGGTGAACGAAGGAGGTGTCAGTATCTCAGCGTCGACTCACGAAGGGTCGACTGTGAAACTGTACCAGGTAGACCAAAGCTTAGTACAAATACACAGTTCTGCAGGTCAGGTTACAATCAGTAAAATTACTAGTAAAATGACCACAAACTTTTAATGTTATGTTATATAATTATATTAATAAAGTCTATGGTGAATTAATTTCCTTCGTATTATTTTAAATGTGAGCTTATTCAATTATGTTGTGTATGAGCTAATTGCCGTTGACCGCCGATCGGACAATTTCCAAAAGGCCGTTTTATCCAGAAAAGCCTAAAAAAATCTGGGAATCGAATCGGAACGTACTACACGGGAAATTGACTGACTGGTAATTGAGAAAAGGTACGTCCCGCTAAACCTATGTCGACTACAATAGGTCGCATTGCGCCGCTTTATTCCGCTGACCACCAATTGTGTCATTACGTCATCATCCTTCACGCCTTCAAATCGAAGCTGTGGTCCAAGGCCAAATTTCAATATTCTACGTAAAGTGACTGCCGCAACCCAGGGTGATATCGAGGTTTTGCAGCTATAGTAGGTTTTCGAACTTTTTTGAAATAAAAATAAACCTACAGCAAAACGATTTTCAAAAGACTTGAACATATTTAGACCAGTGCCGATAGACTTTGAGACAAAATAAATTTATAGTAGGATGAAACCTGTTGTAAAAGGAAGAGAATATAATAAAAATGATAGGAAAAATAAATTACGGGCGATCTGAGCTCGGGAAGGGGGGAGGGGGGTGAGTTTTAAGGGTAAAAACGGTTTATCTCGATTTCCGGCAAAACTACAAGTCCTATGGAAAAAAGTTAAATGACAAAGTTGTAGGTAATAGAGACCTACAACTTTTGTATTTACACTTTTTTCACATAACCTCAAAAAGTATGTGAAACATTCAAATAATCAAGTTTTTGGTTTTTTATTTTTATCTTAAGCAAAACAAATTTGTTTTCCACGAAATTTGGTGAAAACTTAGCTTTTTATGTCCCAAAGACACTGTAATTTTTTTGATTTGAAATACTCTTTTTTTCAGCTTATTTTGACTAAATATCGAAAAACCACCCCAATTTTCAATCGAAAAATCTCACGTCAAAATATCAGCTTTTTAAAAAAAGTCAAAGAGTTTTTTGTTCTTTGAAATCTCTTCTTTCTGATAATGTAAATATATATATACATTGCTATGGTAAATGTTCTCAGACAATGCAAAGAAAAACTCGAATTCGAAATTAACATTTTTGTATTTAGTCATTTCCTCGTTGAGGTGGGATGAAAAGTTACATGTTGCACTATAACTTCATTGTTGCACTCGAGTGCAAAGATTTTTCACCTTGTGCTCTTTTGATTCCCTCGCTAAAGCTCAGGATTCTATTTTGTGAATCGCTCGCTGCGCTTGTGATTCAAATTATGAACCCTTCGCTTGCTCGGTCATCAAAACTGAGCACGCGAAGGGTTCTAAAAATTGAACCCAGATCTTTAACGAGGGAATCAAAAGTGCGCAAGGTGAAAAATCTTTGCACTCGAGTGTAACTATGAAGCTATAGTGCAACACGTAAGTTTTCATCCCACCTCAGCGAGGAAATGACTAAATACAATAATCAGAAAATAGAACCCTGAGCTTTAGCGAGGGAAAGCTAAGTTTTCACCAAATTTCGTGGAAAACAAATTTGTTTTGCTTAAGATAAAAATAAAAAACCAAAAACTTGATTATTTGAATTTTTCACATACTTTTTGAGGTTATGTGAAAAAAGTGTAAATACAAAAGTTGTAGGTCTCTTTATTACCTACAACTTTGTCATTTAATTTTTTTCCATAGGACTTGTAGTTTTGCCGGAAATCGAGATAAACCGTTTTTACCCTTAAAACTCACCCCCCTCCCCCCTTCCCGAGCTCAGATCGCCCGTAATTTATTTTTCCTATCATTTTTATTATATTCTCTTCCTTTTACAACAGGTTTCATCCTACTATAAATTTCTTTTACTTTTTACCATTTTCATAGCTATCGGCACTGGTCTAATTCTGACATATCAACATTCGAGTAAATTGTACAGTCAGCAAGAAAATGAACCCAAGTTTTTTTGCGATACTTGTTAACACTAGTTCCACCTTAGGTATCTAATCATCATCATTCTCTGAACCATTTTCCCAACTCAGTTGGGGTCGGCTTTCCAGTCTAACTGTGATGCGGCTGAACTTCGATATCTAATCTATCTAGGCATCTTATCATAACCCAAATTATATCGAAAAATTACAAAGGAAAAAATAATATCAAAATTTAGTAACAACAATAATTTTATTTTACATTAAAAAAAATACTTTGTAATCTATCACTACCTACTTAAATGCTTGTGCTCTACTTGAACCAGGTAGCCTTCGCGTCTTGATATTTCTTGATGTTAACCAGCATAGAACCATGAATTTCTTCAGAATTCCTGTTCTGACCATAGTAGTCAACAAATTCACCATCTGGGTTTACTAAGTAGATAATAATTGTGTGATCCACCTGTGAACAAATAGACATTTTATACTTTTTTACTATATTATTTATAGGTCTCCCACGGTGATACCACATGGAGGAAATGTACTTTAAATAATGTCGATAGATAATTTCACTGAAAGAAGGCTTAATTTTGATTTTAAAAGCAATTTAAACTGTATTCAGAGATGTTCGAAAATTCGCATGCACTTGGTATTGAATCAACTAAAATCCGAATAAATAACACCCTGTACTTTTATGGCATCAATTGATAGGATCAATCATCAGGATGGAATTTCTCTAGCAAACATGCTAAATTAAATGAAAGGAAATCGATGTAATCTTCGCTTTTCACGCCTATCAGTGTCAGGTGTCTGTTTCTCGCAAGGGAAACTGATGAGTGCCTCCCCGACTCACTTATTTCCATGTTCAATGTTACTTACAATGTAATCATCGTCTACATCCTGCGGGCCCGCACTGAAGTACACCCGGTATGATTTGCAGGCTTTTTGCACTTGCTCCTTGGTTCCAGTTAATCCTAAAAATCTGGGTGAAAATTCTTTGACATACCTGGAAAAAAGAAATTAACTCATTTTTGTAAACAAAAAATATAAACTTAGGTACAGCTCTGATGGTAGTTATTATACTTAAACTATTATCATGAAATTGTAAAGGAGCTCTGTCTGTATATTAAGAGATAAATTTTAAAAAAACTTGGGTTAGGATTTGTTATATAAATGATTCTGAACACAAACTCTTGTCTGTTTGTTGAGATGGATGCAAAAACTACTAAACAGATATTGATGAGTTTTTTTTGTTTGAAAGGTTTTAGTCAGAGTTAAAATCTAAGCCATGTTAGATCAAATTGGTTGAGTAGAACCACCAATATAATAAAAAAAGTCTATGGGGGTGGAGCTGCAGGGATAGGCTAGTCATGTTTTGTACTTGAAACCAAAGTACTTACTTTCCTACTATTTCAGGAGTGTCTCTTTGAGGGTCCACAGAAATAAATATTGGTTGTACAGGTGGCAATGATTTATTTTTATCTGAAGGAAAAAGAAAATGATTATAAGACTTTGTTACAAGGTATTAGTAATTACACTTAGCATTACTACTACAACCTGCATGGGCTGACCTTTTCACAAGCTTTACTTTATCTTGTTCTGTTGTACCTGTTAGTTTGTTGGTATTGCTCAAATCTTGGAAGACCAAATAGAATCACTTCCTGACAATAGATTGGGCTCAAATTTGGTATATTTGGGTATCTATGGAGGTGGCCATAGAAACTTCTGAACTGAACAAGATAAGCCAATCGACCTTAGGCTCATTTGTTTTGGCTTGGCAAATAATGGTAAGTGGTCACAGGAACTTCTGAACTAATTAAGATAAACCTGTCATGTTTGGGCTATTTGATTTGTCAGGTTATGCACTTACTAGAAAGCTTTTTATAAACGCAAATAACTAAAAACAATACATAAATCAAAGTTGAGTCATACATACCATGCATTTCAACAACTTCTGCTAACTTCTCCAATTCATCAGGGCAGACATCTGGGCAGTGTGTGAATCCAAAGTAAATCAATAGCCACTGCCCTAAGAAATCTGAGCTTTTCACTAGTTTTCCCTGAAACAAAGTGCAAATTGCTCATTGTGTGAATAATACCTATGTGTAAACAAACCACAACCACAGAGATTTTGCTTTATAACTGCCATGCAGTTGCCAGTTTCAGTACTTAATTCAAATTACCAATGGTTTAGATTGGAAGAAGAGAACATTCAGGATGGAAATTAAACCTGCGACCAGTGCCTTACAGGGGAATACTCTGACCAACTGAGTTACCTGTTCCTGTCACGTTACATCCAAACAGTGTATCTTTCCAAGTATGATTTCAGTAAAGCAGAAAAATCCACCAAAAATTTATAAAAACAGGAAACCACATAAAGTACAAGTCTCAGATCATATCATATCTCCCTTATCATACAACAAAACTATTATAATATCATAAGGCAGGTATGTAATTAGTCTTCTCTTACTATTTTACTATGTTAATATAGTAAGTACTTACATACCTATTTTATTTATTTTATCAAATATTACATAAACATTCATGGTAAAGCAGCATTTCTCAAAACTACGAAAGTTTGTTATTCGTTACATTAGGTATTCAAAATACAGACTGTTCAGCTAACACGTATCGAAAATTAACCAGTTTGTTACCTCTGTATTCACTAACTCGAAGTCACCGCCGATCTTAGCTTTCCCAAGTTGTCGCTTTCTTTCGCGTTCTAGGGCCTCCTGTTTTTCTTTTCGCACGTACATCATGAATGCTGTTAGACCTCCACCTATGAGAGCAGTTGCTGTCATAGATTTCCATGTAATAGCTGAAAAAACCCGCTTCGGTTTTTTGGGTGGAGCTGTGGAACCTGCACATTTCGCTACAGCCGAAGTACTGAACGCTCGATAAATGGTGGCACATCTATTTCTTAAGATAGAGTTCATTTTAAATATTACGTACTATAGATTGTATTTGTTTATCTCAGAGCTGTTCACTTCATTTACACATTTACAGTATCAATTTCTTACACCATAAATCCGCTTCTTGCGTGCTCGTGCTCTCTTCGATTTTTCAGTGGCTTTGGTTTGACATATATGACATTTATCATATTTTTACGTCAATGTCAAACTATAAATTTGACATTATTAAACCGTTCAAAAATCACATTACCATTTACCAATATGGCAACGAGTATGAGGCAACGAGTAATTTTTAAACGAGTATGAGGAACACGTTTAAAATTCTTCAGTATGGCGGATTAGCGTATCATTAGATGTATGATATATGGGACCCTACCAAGACCGACGGGACCAAGCTAACCTCGCCTACTAACTACAGATTGCGACAAGGCTCTGGCGCAGGCTTTCCTCTGAGGGTTGGGCGTGGGAGGTAAGACGGCACGCGGAAGTCACTCCCATAAAAGTCATATAAACCAAACCAAATGGAAGAGAAGTAGTAAACGGATTACGAGCTCCGAATGTAAGGTGAAACCGGGACCAACGCTAAAAACGAAGAGAGCGGCTAATTCTGGCTATCGTAAATTGGATAATATTAAACACAATCACATATGTCCAAGAAACGTGAAGGAGTATCAAGTTGAACAATAAACAAAACAAGGTTATCATTCAGCATCACCTTATATTTTTCTCACTTTATACCTACGTGATACCTAAACACTTAGACTAATAATTCTTTGCATATACAAAAATTTGGTACCTACACGGTGTAGTAACCACATGCTGGCTGCAACATAATAGGTACTTACTTACAAGTAAAACATTGAGGTCTGCTATTGCTAATATTATAGAAAATACATAAATGCATATGTACAGAATCACGAAATTGATGGTTTGCAGCATCGCAGTTACATTTTAGCATTTAAACGAACTCTCTGTGGCGTAGCAGTAGAAGTGCGTACGACTCCTAAGGTCGCAGGTACGATTCCCGCTCAGTGCAAATATGATGTATAGTATATTTGTTACGGTCTGATGTATGTAGGTAGGTAGGTATATCCGCATTTTAGAACCCATATGACTAGCTCTGCTTAGTTTGGGCCTAAATATAAGAACACTAGTATTCACTTTTCAACCATAAGTTACGACCAGGTACTAAGTACTAGTACCTAATTATCATCAGGTGGATCTTAAGCTTGTTTGCTGTCTTAGTAATACCTACCTCAACCTACCTACCTACTTAGTACCTAAAAACAAGACATAGTTCTTTCGAGCCTTATGGACATGGAGACAATCAAGATTTGTTCATGTTATTATGTTATAACCAAGAACAATAGATTTTTTTTAATTAGGTCGTTATGACCTAACGACCTAATTCAGAAAACAAAAGCTCTGCATTTTGATCTGCAGGCTGCAGGACAAAAACCTTCCGCATGACAGCAAATAAAAAAGCTCTCCCTTCAAGCCCTGAAACGTATCTATGGCCGGTAGTTAGAAATCTCACATTACCAGCCCCAGCCATCATCACATACCAGAGTCAATCGACTCCTACTAAGTAGGTACTGCAGAGACGTGAAATAGGTACCTGGACTGCACCATCTGGGCCGAACTTACAGAACTCGAATAAAGACCGATGCTTTTCGAATGAACCGTATCCAGAAAATAACGGTGCCAATTCTGAAGTAAGAGTTCGACTTTGACGAGCCGGCCGGAGCGTTTCAGCGGCGCGGTGACCAGCACACAGGCTCGAACCAAAGCGACCCTTAAGCCAATAGTTAGCCAGAGTAGCCGCTCTACCCTAACTAACTATATATAAAGGTAGAGCGGATTCTCATTATGCTTGAGTCTCGTCGGGCGAATGATATCAGCTAACGAACTCCTCTATCACCAAGTCCCGAGGGTCGTCCGCTCGACTTTCGCCGAACTCAGTCCATATTTAAATAAACAAGGCTTCTCTCGAGTATTTGCAACAATACTGAACTTATTATTACTACAATGAAAATTAAGAATGGCTCAGTCATTTAAAATAATTTCGAAATTTTCGTAAATCGTGCACCTTGCTAATGAAAAATGCTTGAAGGCGTCGCCACCATAACCACAGACCTGTGGGTTTATAAACTTCGCACTTTTGCTCAGCTGTTCCAAAGTCACCTAGTGCCCTCCAGACACCAGACGAAAGATCGCGAGCACAATTTCCCTAAAAATGGCGCGGGTTATTTTTGTGAGTGAAATTATTCTTTGATTGACGTGTTTATTAAAAAAAAAATGTTAAAGGTTTTGAATTTGAAATATGAAGTTAGGTAAATTAAAAAAAATGACTGTAGCTAAATACAATATTGCAATACCTACTATTAAGTACCTACCTATAATACTTACGAAATTTTATGGAAAAGTAACTCTTACCTTTTGACACTAGATCACCGATTTTTTTAATTTTAGGTACACAAAGATAGCTTTGTAATCTAGGATACCTACTTCTATTTCAAATAGCAAAGGCTTGACACACATGCCTATATTGTGAATAGGTACTGAGTTGACATAGAGGTGATCTTGGCAAATAAATACACAAGACCAGATTTGCTAATCTGTTATCTTTCAGATTGTTCTGCTGGTCCTGATCTCAATATGGTCAAACGTATTTGCACAGGAATATTTACCCCCCAAGATAGGCGGTAAGAAACCTACACCTGAGGCAACGGTAAGGAATGTTTTAGATACCTACTACAAATTAGGTACTAAGTAGTCTAGGCCGCAGAAAGCAGTTTTTTATCCTTTTTTACTTTTTTATAGAGAACCTTTTTTATGTGTGTGATGGCGACAATGCGTTGATTAGCGACGTAGTTGAACGTAACAGCTTAGGGATCTCAGACTAGGTTCTTCTAGTCTGAGTTAGGGATACCTTAATCCACTAATAGCAAACTAGTAAGTACATTGCTGCAGTGTGTGTGTGTGTGTGTTCAAGCTCCAGCCTAATCATCATTATATTAGTGACTAGCTTCCGCCCGCGGCTTCGCCCGCGTGGAGGTCGGTATCGCCACCAAGTCTATTTTAATAAAACAACTCTCCACGCCACTCACTCCTCCACTCTCCACTCTCCACTCTACTCTTCACTCCACTCGTCTAACCAATACCTTCCTATTAAAAAGACCCCATCAAAAGCCGATAATCGCGATGGACGTGAAAACTACTAAATGTATTTTGATGAGGTACCGGCTGACGCAGGTGATCTCTGGTAAGTGCTTCGGGGTTCACTTGTGTCTGATTCGGAAGGAGCCGACGCATACGCTGGTCAAGTGTCTGGCGTGGGAGGTGCAGAGACAGGCCCTCCTGGCAGCCCTCGGGGTGGCAGTCCTCACACTGCCGGTGTTGATCGCAGCGATGGTGCAAAGTGAGGACGCGTATTCGGCCGCCGCCTCCTTCTGCGAGCAAGTGATGCTCTAGGAGGAGGCGGTGGAAAGAGTTCGGGAGAGGCTGCACAGAGCTCTCCCGAACGGCGGCGACGGAGGCGTCGGAGCCCGCTGTCACCCTTACAGAAGCAAGCCAAGGCGGCGGTGCATATTAGCGCCCCCCCCCCCCCCGCTATTCCGGGGGTATGACGGGAACACTGTGGATACCAAGCCCGAGGGAGCCATCTCGAAACCGGAGATGGCCCGGGTCAAGTCGGGAAATACTCTAAGGGCCATCTTAAACCCTGGGGTCAGAAGACCCTAGATGGCGTGCGGTTTTAGTCGGTAAAAGTCCGACATAACCTGCCCCGCTGGCCGGGGTGGGTATCCATGAGGATTTCCGCACGGAAAAATAGGTGGCTTTGTATAAAAAGTAGTCTATAATTATGTTGTCCTGTAAGTGATGGTAGCTGAATGGATAAGGACGCGGCCTCTGCTCAGAGGTATCGAGTTCGAATCCGGCCGGATAGTACCAATGTGAATTTCACTTTGTGGAATTTATATGTGCTAATAGGTGCTAATCACATGATTTACCATCTGCTGACGGTGAAAGAAAAACATCGTGAGGAAACCCACATGTCCTAGAAGAAATTCTAAGGACATGTTCGATCCACCAAACCCCATTAGGCCAGCGTGTGTGGATTAAGGTCTAAACCCTCTCAGCTCTGTCGTTATAGGAGAGGAGACCCGTGCCCAGCAGTGGGACATAAATGGGTTGATATTATTATGTTGTTCAGAAGTATGAACTATAATAAATCGTACCAAGTTTGATCAAAATCCCTCCAGTAGTTTTTTATCCATGTGTGCACAGATAGACAGACAAACAGAAAGACAAAAAAATTACTGATTGCATTTTTACCATTGATATTGATCACCAATCATCCCCGAATAGTTATTTTGTAAATATTTCAATGTACAGAATTTACCTCTCTACAGTTTTATTGACGTAACCTACGACAAACTTATTATTTGCGGTTGGTGCAGTAATCGGGTCTACGGATTGAACCGCAAAATTAAGTTTGTTTTTTATTGTATAATTTATCGGTCAAGTTACTTATAGTGTAAAGCTAGCTTATAGCATGTTTAACATAATAACACCATTCTAATATGCATGTTTAGATTACACGTTGTTACAGAATGCGTTGAAGATATAAACGTTCACTGCTCGTTCCCCGTAGGTGAGAGCGTGATAATAAGTAGCCTATGTGTTGACCCGACTTCCTAATAATATTCTTGCCAAATTTGAAGTAAATCCATGCAGTACTTTTTGAGTTTATCCCGGACATACATACAGACAAACAGACAAAAATTCTAAAAAATATATTTTTGGCTTCGGTATCGATTGTAGATCACACCCCAAGTATTCTTTTAAAAAAATATTCAATGTACAGTTTTGACTTTTCTACCATTTTATTATATGTATAGATGTTCATCTCGGAGTCCGGGGTCCGCTTGCTCCTTTTCCTCCTCTTAATTTGGCCTATAAGTACGTACCTACTACTTTTATAGAAGCGAAGCTTGCGCGATGTAACCCTCATTTCTATAAAAAATCCTGGGTATTAAGCGCCCACAGAAGTCTTTGGTTTTTTGGATGGTTATTATTTTTACCTATAGAACGCATTCAACAGATCGTCGTCTCGAGTCAAGGTGTGAGTTAATCTGTAAGCAAAGACCTTTACTTAAATAGACCTATTCTAAAAGTCCTGCCCTGACTGACCCTAGAATGCGCGTACATATCTATCTGTATTCTTTTAGCTGCCAGCCAACTACGACTTTTCATATGATGTGCAAGACAACGGGGTTAGTCTCGACTTCGGTCATAACGAGAAGAGGAAAGAGGACCACGCGACTGGTTCATACCACGTACTTTTGCCTGATGGCAGGATGCAGCTCGTTGAGTACGAGGCTGGGCCCGACGGGTACAAACCACAGGTATTTATCACTTTAAGACAATTTATAAGTGGCGGTAACTATTGGCTTACTGGCGTCAGACTTCAAGAATTTGCGGACGTGAACCCACAACAAACACAAGATTTAGCTGAATTGGTGGTGATAGTTAATAGTTACACGAGAATAATGTTTGGTTTTGTGTGGACGAATTAAGATGACAGTGCGATGCAGGGTCATTGGCGCTGAATGTAATCACTATAGCGCATATTTTCCACCTCAACGCTATTTTGCGAATAATTTTGAAATTTCATTCATCATAGGTGATGTACATGGGCACAGCAACGTTCCCTCCAGCGTCGACAGGTGACAAGTTTGACGGGTATCACTACAATGCTGCGTCGAATCGCCAGAGCGTACGGCAGGTGGCACCGCGTGGCAGTGGACGACAAGCTGCGCCTCCAGCGCCGCTGTCCGCGCCTCCTCCCCATGCTGCGGCGCCTAATGCCACACAGTGATTGTGAACAACAGGATTATGAAGACGATTACCTACCACGATAACCATAAGAAAAGGAATACTTGAACATAGAATACCATAAACAACGCCAAGTGCTCATTTTTTGGGGCTATCGATCTTAGTATTACCCAAGAAACGTAGGTAGTAGTGATTTCAATTTCAGTGTTATGTCAAATTTTATGTAAATTGAGTAATCCTTGTTTTCGAGACCACTGTGAGCTATTATAAAACCTAAAAAATGTTATAAGTTCTATCAAAAGTTAATAAAGTGTTACAGTTCACGTATCTACGTATTTTATGATTCATAGGTCCTCGCTCCAGTCTAATTGAAGTAATTTAATTTTGTCTTCCCAGCTACGGGACTATAAACGGAATCGCGGCGTATTGAAACCTGACTGATCTCAGCTCCCTAGAGCAGGGCACCCAGCTAGCGTCGTCGTAGGTAGATACCATACCTACCAGGCTTTAGGGCTATTGACATAAAGTCAAAGGGCTGCTCTACTAAGCCTTTGCAGAATCACCTAGGCAGTAACCATTCGCTTTTGCATGGATTACAGCTATAATATGCTATTTTTTTAATTTTAACAATGCCAGTTTAGAAAGGTTACCTATATTATTTCCGTAGGTAGCGTGTATAATTTGGGATTGTTTAAAACAAAAATATTTTTAAACATTTATTTACACATAAATATATCCACTAACATACGTATAGGTGCTACACTCAGACTAGAAGCTGAGGTGCTACAATGAAATTCTATTTACAATATATATTTATATTTTTTGAATTAGTAATAAATAACACGGAATATAGACCGGTACACCAATTAAATAATTTCTTGTTTGGTATTGAACAAATACTGGTCTACAACTAATTTGGCTTTTTCTAATTCTAAATTCAATAGGTAACACGTTTTTTTATTTAATTAAAGGTATCGTTTATTTGTTTACGATAAAACTATCAACATTATTGCACTTAAATGAAGGGTAATGCATACAATGGACCCCGGTAATCCAGCTCTGTCAGCTATCTAATCTGGCACCCCCTATAATCCGACATCGTCTATGTAGTGGGAGTGGAGCTGCAATAGGGCTATTGAATTCTTTTTACGAAGTTTTCACGTCCGAAACCGGCACGGGACAACCTGGTAATTTATAAAATGGCGATGGATAATATTATTAATAGGTAGATAATACCCATGGCATAAAGTAGCATCCTCATGAAGTGATATGGCGCGTTTGTCTCTGACAAACCCGAAAGGAAAAAGACGTGAGTATAATGTGAATTGTAATGTA
This sequence comes from Lithosia quadra, assembly GCA_963576445.1. Taxonomy (NCBI): domain Eukaryota; kingdom Metazoa; phylum Arthropoda; class Insecta; order Lepidoptera; family Erebidae; genus Lithosia; species Lithosia quadra. Next base: position 5,077,571 of record OY754880.1, on the reverse strand, counting down.
CCTACCTCTACCTATGTACAATTTTCAACTTTTAACAAATCCTATTAATATACCAGTACAAGATACAAATAATTTTAACATCAGGTAAGAAGCATAAGAACTAAGTGGCGTGCAGTATGTCGATGTTCTGGTCGGGCCAGTGCACCCGGCGGTGGGTGGAGCCGGTGTCGAAGCCCACGTTGTCGAACGAGTGGTAGTCTTTCTGCATGCTCATCTCGGCTAGGTTACGATACCTGTGATAGCAAAATATTTTATTTATAGGTAGTGCAATGGCCAGGATTCGAACACGGGACCACTCGACCTTTTTAACCACTATGCTACTAATGCTTAACAATTTCTACTGCCATGAATGCAACGCCTTATCCTACTTCGTACCACAGTTTGTACTTTCCTAAAATCCTATCCTGTTCATACTTAAATATGAATGATGTTCTGGTTCGGAACGGCAGCTCTAGCTGAAATTTGGTACAGGGGTAGATTATAGTCTGCAATAACACTTAGGTATCTATGCTACTTTATGTTGTTATGTACGTATGTACTCCCATGAATTGCGAGAACGGGATCAGAATTCCACGCGGGCGAAGTTGCGGACAACAGCTAGTTTATCATAAAAAACATAATAATATTAATAATAATAATTGTAGTATTAGATGGCAATAAAAACGTTTGTTAGATAGGTATTCACCTTTTGACAAGAACGCAGCAGCCCAGTAGCAACAGGATCTGCACGGCGAGCCAGACGAGCGCGAGGGACACCAGGAGCAGTTCGTGGATGCACACCATCGCGCTATCTGTCACTTTTTCCTCTCCTCCGCTAAAGACACGCTATAGTATAAAATATCTTTCTACGACAATAGGGCAGTTAATGGTCATATTGGGCTCTTTTAAATTAAGTATAATAATCGGAGACCACGTTAAACCAGCATCGGTTCCTGTTGCCATTCGAACAACTATGGCATGGTGTTATCGGTAGTTGGAGTCATAAAAGTTCTTCCATATCGCCAATGGGTTGTGGAGGTCAGATGGCAATTCTTATGGAAAATTGTAACAAGGCATGATATCAGACTCCATTATTATCAAAATATTTTTTAAGAATTAGGTAGGTAGGTACCTAGTTCTTTTATTTTAAAAATGGCAAATAAGAACGGAATAACTTTTAGGACTCTTTTACAGACTATTATTTCAGTTACAAATACAAACTACCTGCTACTTGTATTATCAGATTACTAAATAAGTAGGTAGGTACATACCCTCAGTAGAACGGTGATCAGCTCTTACTAGCGTATCAGCTGACATAATATCTGTGGAGCCCACCAGCATGTCCAATTCCATAGACAGCGCACCATTAACAGTGGGCGTACACGGGGGAGACCCACCCTGAGCTACCACGCCCCCGCGCCGTGGTGTCATTGTATCGGCCGTAACCGCAGCGTGGACCTCGTCACCCCACTGATAGAAAGTATCGTTAGCTTGACGGATAGACCTATTTTGATCCACACTGCAATCTGCCTGCAACAAAAATTCTTACGACGTTAGGTACCTACCTATAATATAATAATCTTGTTATATACCGGAGACCTCAAACAGCCCAATTCTACTCCTCCTTCTTACCTGTATGTCTTATGGATGGTTAAGTCTAAATATACGATAATATTTCTGTTTTTATTTTTATTTATTTATTTATTTATATATTAAACAGAAAATATATAAGTACCTACATAGGATTACAGTTCCTTGGTAGTGTATCAAAAACCAGAAAGGTTTATCCGTACACTACGGTCGCCGTCGAGTCGTCGTACTCGAACTGGATAACTTAATACTACCTATACATTACAATATTAGATTTCAATTTGCAGAACAAAAACAAGTTTACAATAAATCAACAATGTGCGGAGGTTGGTGAATTTACAACGGCGCGATGCATCAATGGCTTTTTTTCTTTTATTTTCTACCTAATTATTATTTTTTGTATTAATAAAGGAAGTTTTTAATGTAGTTTTTAGGTTTTTACTATTTATTTTATTTTTTAAATGTTTAGGTAGTTTGTTTATTAAGTTAGGTACTACATAGTTCAATGTTCTTTTTCCATGTAGGTTATTGAACCTTGGTGTTACCAACTTTTTATTGGTCACGCTTCTGGTTAATTTATTATGAGAAGTAACTATTTGTAGGTAGTTGTTTCCTTGTTTCTAAAGGATTCTTAAAATAAGGAATATTGTTATAACAGTTGGAGGTAGTAGTAGTACATAAACTTACCGGTGGACATTTATTGTCACAGAACCGAACCAAAATGGCAAATCGCACAACATGCGATGTAGGAAAGCGGAACGCTTTAAATCGAGCTGACAGTCGCTGTGTTCCACTCAACCAAGACCGGGTGAACTCTGGGAAATCCACCTGGAATATTACATAGTTGAACAATTATTAAATACCTACTTAAGTAAATCCTACCTACCTACTTTTTTAATCAAATGTAGTTTTAGGATGTGATGATGGTAGGTACCTACCTAATAGCATACTACTTAGAACAGATCATCAAGTCCTCTTCCGCGGATTGCCGTTAGTTAGTGGCTGTGAGAAACTCCCTTTGAAAAGCCTCACGCACTGTACCACAAAATTAGGCTTGAAAAAGTGGTTAAAGATCAAATCAACAATACTTAATATGAGGTAGAGGTGTTGGTACTAAGTATAATCAGATGTCTATTCTATAACCTAGCGAACAATACAGTGGGTTAGGTACCTGACCCGTAGGGCATCCTCTACTGTCGAGAAGTAGCACCGAACTATCTCCAAGCCTTGATGACGCTACCAGATGATAGGCCTTGATGTACATCGCATCTGTAATACAAAATTACTACGAGTGTGAGATTCATTAATTTTATAGGTATTCAATTCAGTACCTAGTTATTCTTACTTAATACACGAACCGAAACGTACAAGATAATGAGTCGTGAAATTACTTGTAACAAGTTACCATTGAATGTTTTTGTTCAACGTCATGTTGCACTCTTGCATGACTGACTGATCAAACGTATACCTAGGAGGTAATCGGTGGTATAGGTAATTATTTGAAGAGTAAAAACTGTTGTCATTCATTAGAAAATGGTAATTGCTTTGCGCGAGAATACTATAAGTACTATTTAGGTATATATTAAACCTTCCGATTAGCTGCAACGGCTATAATTTAGACTAACACAACACCATTCTAAACAACCTGTGATACCTACATACTCTGCATACCATAACCATTAGATACTACTCTGCGCTAATCTCAACTGCATACAAATTAAACCGTTCAATACCTATTAATAACCAGACTCAGAATAAATAATCGTACCTACTCTAAGATCTAACATTTTTTTATAACACTTAGATGACAGAAAACCACACGGCCCATCACGTAATTACTTAGATACTTGGCATCCAAGTAATAAATTACGTAGGTATCTTATGAAAAATTACAAAAGTATGACAAATTACCAGTAGTCTCAATCCTCAGTTCAAGTGGCTCGCCGAGGGACACGGCCCCTGCTCCGGTGTCGTCGAGTGTCCGCACCACATACATGGTCACTGGAGAAGTGCTTGCCCCGTAGATGGCGCTTGCAGCGGCAGGAGGCACCGCGGACGGGATTTCATTCTCACTTACTAACGGTGGCGGTTTATAGCTCGTTCTGTTTCATTGAAAAGACATATAAAAAAACTAGAGACGCAGGTGGTTACCTTATGTTGTGTAGGACAATGACTGAGCTGTAACGTTAGTTAAGTCTCTATGTAAGTGGTTTTATTTTATTGGACATCAGTCACACATCTAGAGATACCTTGGACTAAATAAATAGGTACCTAGGTACATTATTATATCCTTACCCAATTTCTCTAACCGCAACGGTAGCATCGACATGTGTGGCTGCGCGCGTGCCAGGAGAGCATCCCACACGAACCCAGCGGTCCCCCGCGGTCTGGATGATAGGGTTGTTCTGGATCATCACCATGACGTAAGCCATGGTCCTAAGATAAATAAATAGCTTTAATGTGAAATAAGTGACCTATTAATACAATGTTTGGTTGAATTTTGATATTTGGAGTATTCAGTTGATTCCCTGTGGCCCTAGCGCCCACTAGGTACACTGAAAAATTTTAACATAATATAAGAAAACTTAACTTTTATAGTTTACACATAGACACAATAAAGTGGGCGCCAGGGTAATCAACGGAATAGGTACGCTAAATTTCAAGACTCATATACCTACTCAATGCACATCTAACTTGGCAAGATTTTGGAGTAGCGTGGGCCCCACTACTCCAAAACCTGGCCAAGATAGATGCCGTATACACTATACTTGTTTGTAGCAAAATGCGTCGCATAGAAACAAGTATAGTGTAGTGTGTACGGCATCTAACTTGGCAAGGTTTTGGAGTAGTGGGGCCCACACAACTCCAAAATCTTACCAAGTTGGATGCCGTGCACTATACTTAGACATATCTAACGAAATTTCACCTGTTAATGATTCCGTTAGGCCCATTAGAGATGCCATAAGCAAAGTTGACATCACAGTCTCCGTGTAGGGGCAGTCTCAGTCGCACGTGGGCTCCAGTCCCACGCGCGCCGCATTGATCGCCGCGCCCGGGCACGTACACGCGCCCGCGGAATACGCCCCGCGGTTTGTATGTCACTAGCATCTCTGTTCCTTCGCATTCTACGCTTACTACAAACATTAAATTGCAGATACATTATGATTTCTATATACTTACCTACTACATAACTTAATGGTTGTCGAGACTGTTTCAGCAGCCTCAGCATGGCATCCGTAGACATTAAGTATCTCTGTTTTCGTCAAAAATAATGCCACCTAAACGAAACCTTGAGAGGTTTTCTGTGATTGATGTCCTCTCTACTTTTTCTGTGATTTCATTGGTCTAGATAAATGAAGGATATGTCTACGCTCGCCAGTCTACAGTTTTTATTCACAGTTTTACTTTTTTGTTTTCAATCATGCACTCATTCATTACGTACTTATTAGGAGAATTAACTATCTATCAATAAAACAAGGAACAGCATACACAAAGCTACTTACTGTTAAGACAAATCACTCTACGATAGTACGTAGCAGCTGAAATACGCCTCAATAGCCAAGAGCCCGTAGTGATAAGATCCTCACTGTGCAGGTCACACAGTCCTCTCACTCCGCTGCCCTTAGCCTGTCTCTCTGATATCCACGTGAACCCACGGCATACGAAACGCTCAGCTATCTCACAGGATGTCTTGCACTGTACGAGAAATAAGGTGTTTTTTAATGTAGGGCACGACAATATGACTTCACCTTACCTGATGGTTAGCGAAAAGTGAAGCTTTAAGAATGAGGGTCACCATTACAGATACCAGGAATGTTATTGTGATGGTAGACTTCAAATTGATCATCTATCAGATGCTTTTTCATACACCGCAGGACCCAGAATTGTAGCGAACCGCTTGGTCCAGTATGGAATTAAGGTAGGTAGGAGGAACCGCCCAGTTGAAGTTGAAGGAGAACAGTCAGCGTAAAATACGCAATAGACACCCGAAAATCCTAACGATACATAAAATATCGAGAAAGAGTTATATTGGCTAAGTTAAGTCGTAGGTACCAATTTAATAACAAAAAGAGACCTGCAGTGATAAAAGCTGACGGTGCGATGCTGAGATAAATGATATAGCGCCTGCAATACCAGAGGTGTTGTTATGAGATGTCGCTCGTTGTTACCTGCAGATTATACCTACATAATATATACACAGAAACATTCAGACACGCATGAATATGTATATTCGCATTGAATACCTACCTATATTATATTCATACATACAAATATTTGCACTGAGCGGTATTCGAACTTTAGTATGTGTATAATATTATTATCTGCGTTTATAATATACTGTCCTTTAAATACTCTATCAACCTAAATAAAATGTTTCCATCACCATCGTATCGTAAACACCACAAGCGGTTTTAATATTTTTCTTGAACCATTTACCTACCTGTGATAATTTTGTACATACCATTAAGTTATGGCGTGCATGTGTGTAGATAACACTACTGTAGGTATACTTACATATAATCATATTTTAATGATGTTAGTTGCGTACTTGCTGTGTTTAGCTACATGCCAGATGAGGAAAAACTATAGTATTTATGTTTCTCACGATAATCTTTAAACCCAATTCGGTATCATGTAAATTAATAAATGAGAAAGAGGTGGACATTGTGGACAAATCAACTTCAATGTTGGTTTTGTCCTCTTACTGCGACATTGGTATCAATAGAAGGGCCCCTGAACATCTCGGTGGGGTTCCTACACACACCATACACCTTAATAGGTAGGTACTATTAGATATTCTGTAGTAGCACTTAAAGTGCAAATGATCACCCACAGTTTTGATTGCCGCAGTTATATCTGTACCCTTAGACTATAACGCTAATTTATTTTTTATTACCTACTAATAACGCCTATAGGCCTATAAATTCTTTGTCTGTACCTAGGTAGGTACTATTAGGTAACTATTACCTATTCTGTGGTAATATTGAATTAACTACTTGCACCAGTACAATCTCTTTACAGGCAACTAAATTAAGCGAATAGTTGAATCTAGGAAGTTGGGAGAGCATATAGAGGATGATAGCTACCCGCCCGGCTGGCACAAATGCAGTAACGGCTCCACTGTATAAAAAAGCTTGTATACCTAACTAAAAACAATTACGCGCGTGTGTGTGTGTGTGTGTGTGTGTGTGTGTGTGTGTGTGTGTGTGTGGGCAGATAGTCGAGCGTACTCTGATAAAGAAAAAAGTATAAAAGTAGGTACCTACACTTGTTTTTAGGTATAAAGATAAAAGAGCACAATGCATTTCTTAGTACTAGTGTACTAGACAACTTACCTCATCCTTGGTGTAATTCTTGATTGTATATTCTACGTGCTTCAACGTCTGATTATAGTATTCTTCATAAGAACAACGATCTATTTTCTTTGGATCTGAAAAAAAATTAATTCAAGTAGTTTTGTAATTGAGGAAAATTTATAGGTAGGTAGGTAGGTAATATTGACATAGGTAGGTATCTACTTTATATACTTACTTCATTATCTATCATTACATATTCCATAGCAATGGGGGAATTTGTTATAAAAAACATGCGGGGCACATTTACATGGGCACTTTTCTCACAGATTTATACTCTACGCTGGATACTTGCACGTTGCTATCTGCAGAGAGTTTGGAGAATCAAAAAGTGAATAGGTAGGTACTTATTGATGAAGCCTTCTCGAAGAACGATACCTATGCACGGGCCCTCTCCTTAAGTAGCGGGATTGCCGTGAAACCGCAATTACTATACACCACGATGGCAACATTTACACGAGAGAAGAAGAAGAAGAAGATTGATGAAATATAGCATAGGTACTTTTACTTAAAGATTGTGTGGTAGGTAGTTATATATTAAACGTAAGGATAAATTTTGTAACGCGTAGTGGTAGAGTATACAGGGTTATTTGTAATTAACTGGCATCCTCGCAGGGGTAGATAGCTGACATCATAACTAACAATGTTTGTTCTACGACATTTTATAATTCGTTAAATATTACTTCCATACAAAAATAAATTAACTAGTAGTTCAATTGTTGTAAATATGCTGATTCCACTTTTCAAATAGTAGATCCCAAGCTCTACGAGTTTCTAGATTCTGTGCTGTCACTAATAATTTCCTGACAATAATATTTTTCTGACTTGGGAATCGAACTCATGACCTTAAACTTATACCTCATGGTGCGTTTATTCACATGGAACTAATTAATCTGAAGTCTACTCACAGTCATGGTTACATTGGTTCTCTATATAAAACGTGTAGTAATTTGAAACTCGGTAGGACTCCGGCTCAGTGAATCGGTTTTCCAGGTTCAGAATACAGTTGCCGACGGCAGAGTCGGAGGTTGAGATCATTTCTGCGTCGAACTCGCCTTGGGGAAGTACCCATTGTGCTGATCTTCGAAAAAGACAAAAAGTTTTATTCAAAAAATCAAAAAAGTAACATCTGAATGAATAAAAGTTATTCATTACATAAAAAAGAGACAATTAAAACTGTCGGTTGGCCCTTAAACCTACATTATATTCTGTTTGTAAAGACCTTTTTCTTAGAAACGCATGAAGGTCTACGCGCCAAGCCAAGTAGGTAGTAGGTAATCGCCCGCGCCCCGCTGTTGTAATTGGTCTTTCACGACTGTGCCAAGATCGTGCCCTATTGGTCTCTGTGTGCTATTACATAATGTCTATAAAACATGTCACCGCTATTTCTGGAACTTTTTAGTTTTAAGCATTACGAGAAATGAAGTAAATTGTGACATAGATTCATAAAGCCTTCAACGACGTACACTCGAGAGCAATGAATCCGGGTCACTTAAAGAATCCTAAAAATCTCGGAAACTAAAAATGCTAGGTTAATGCAATAAATTGTATTTAATAGACAATGTAATACTCCTTAAATGAAGGTATTAAAACTTCTTAGTTATTGTAAAGTTATATCATAAAAAAATCAAATTTGAAAAAGGGCCACTTTCGAAGATGGAACTACGAAATTACAGCATTTGGTTTTGCTTTTGTTTGTAATCTGTCATTTATGTGGGTACATAAACCATGTTGATAGTGCTCTATATTCATTATTCAAGCTGAAATTATGTCGCTTACGCCTGAAGAATGCACCAGAATACTTACAATGCTGGAAACCGGCCGGAGTCAGCGCGATACAGCCAGGACTGTCGGTGTGTCGCTGTCAACAGTACAAAGAGTTCTCCGACGTTACGAAGAAACTGGTTCTAACCTACGCAGACCAGGAACGGGCAGAACCAGGTGTACCACAGCACGAGAAGACCGATACTTGGTGAACACCATGCTTCGAAATCGCTTTCTCACAGGAACTGAACTCACCAATCAGTTTCGACGCCTCGGAGGAAGTAACCCAAGTGCATGGACAGTAAGACGTCGGCTTGCTGAATCTAACTTAAAACCCCTTAGACCTGCAAACGGCCCTAAACTGGAGCGTGGGCATCGTATTTCGAGACTAAGATATGCCCAGAGCCACGTAAATTGGAGTATTGAAGATTGGTCAAAAGTTATGTTCTCCGACGAATCAAAATTTATGCTCTACAAGCACGATGGAAGACACAGAGTGTATCGAAGACCAGGGGAAAGATTCAAGCAAGCATGCATCGAAGAAAAAGTAGCCTACGGTGGTGGGTCTGTACTTGTGTGGGCCGGAATTTCTTCTGAAAGTCGCACAGAGCTGGTGATCATAGAAAACGGCTCTTTAACTAGCGTAAGATATGTGGAAGAAATCCTCAATGATCACGTTGGTCCATTTATGGTCAATTTAGGTGAGGGTGCTATATTTATGCATGACAATGCCCGACCTCATACAGGTAGGATTGTGAATGACTACCTTCAAGAGATGAACATTACTCGTATGGAGTGGCCAGCGCGCAGCCCGGATATCAACCCGATCGAGCATGCTTGGGACGAGCTAGGCAGATGCGTAAAACAACGAAACCCTCCCCCAATCACGCTTCGTGAGCTCAAAATTGCTCTCACAGAGGAATGGGAGAATATTCCCCAAAATCGTATAAGGAACTTGGTGTACAGCATGCCAAACCGCGTAAACGCAGTAATGGAAGCACGAGGAGGCAATACGAAGTATTAAAATTCAAGAAAATCGTAATAAAGTTCAAAAATTTCATGTTTCCTATTTTTGTTTTAAGGAGAGATCAGCAGTTTTTTTCTTTATGTAATTTTGTGTTAATAAAATGTATGGTGACTCATATTTTTTTTTACTTTCATTTAAGGAGTATTACATTGTCTATTAAATACAATTTATTGCATTAACCTGTCATTTTTAGTTTCCGAGATTTTTAACATTCTTTAAGTGACCCGGATTCATTGCTCTCGAGTGTATTTCTGAATGAAATGTGCAGTCTTCTCTCTTGTTTTGTAGTAATACCTACCCCTAATGTTCCAGATATTAACTAAGGCCACAGATATTATTATTCCTAAACCCAGACACTGATTTCTGATTGATTGAAGGGATAAGGTGGCAGCCTTTGATTATATAAGTGGTGGCAGCATCTTGTTTCAATTAGGGTTCCTACCTATTCTATCCATAGACATTTGTGGGTGCTTGGTCTAATTTAGAACAAAAAATCGATGTATGCCTATAAGTATGATATGTAAGGTGAAGTGAACAGCCACTGCAAAACTAAAAGTGATAATTAATTTGTCACATGAATCGAGCGAATAACAAAAAGAGCCACAATGCAATCACATTTTGTTTTGAACCATTGTCTAACTGTACCTACGTATTGAAAGTTAATTATGTTCACTTGAATCAGCGTATTACAATTCAGAAACAGAACATTAGCTTTCATCCATTGATTCAGTTTATTACTTAAATGCTGCCAATGACACCAAATGACTTTTGCAAAAAAATGGTTTGGCTTAGAGAGGAAAACCAGTCTCAGAACTTCGTCCTTGAATCTGCAGGTGTACCTACCGGTTTGCAAGTGAGATTAGCTTGGCTTCGTAGGTCTTATTTACGTTTACACACACATACACACAAATATTTGCACTGAGCTGGAATCGAACCCGCGATCGCCGACATAAAAGTCAAACGCTCTACCGCTACACCACAGAGGTTGTCAACAATACCTACACATGTGCATAAATAAACAATGGCAGTGATAACACAAATACTAACCGAAATAATCTATCTCCATGGGGCGCAAACACGGCGTCGTAACAGTCGTAGACTGTGGCGTTGAGAATCACCTTTAGGTGGGAGCCTTCTGAATGTAAGTGGTAGCCGGGAGTGTTCTCCAAAGCCCACCACCGATTGACGCAGTTTTCTGGGACTAATGGGATAACAAATATTTCGCTATTATCTTTTTTATTTTTTGCTATTATTATAAAGGATGGTGATGTTTTAATTGATAATTATACGCCATAGAAAATAATAAAGGATTTTGAAACTTCAACTGCAAAGCATCTGCAAAGAGTATTAATTACATTTATTTAATAACACGCCAGCACTATCGGCAGCGTCATAGCGGGAGTGTGACGCCCCTGGTATTGCATATGACAATAGGCCACGGTGACCGCTATCCATCAGGGCCGTGTGCTTGTCTGCCACCTAAGCTATATAACATTAGATAATCCTGCCCAAGTAGTTAATTTCTATACACAATAAAAATCTTATTCAACTGTAGATAGCAGACAGTTTATTCAAGTTTAATTTTTAGAGTAGATTTTAGACATAGGTATTTCCTGCTAAAAATGCCTTGAGATAGGAATCAAAAAATATTAAGCCATGGTGTCTATAACACTTTAAAAGTCAGTCGCAGTCAGTCATCAAAATGAATTCTTTGGTACTTACGTTCCAGACAAACCTTCTTGAAATATCCGACATCATTATCAACTTTTAACTTGGATTTAGTACTGTCAGCTATTCCTTGGCAATTTCCTCTGCCATAAGCCACAACTACCGCCGCACAGTCATCCAGCTCCCTACACCTAGCAAGACAAGCGCCTGCTAGCGATTCTTCGTCGCCGCTGGCAGAGTACACGAACACAGGGGTCGCAGTCTCCGGAGCTACACCGGACCATCTTGTGAATGTCACTGAACGTGTGCCAACGCATTGGGCATTGGATGCTGAAAAGAAAAGGTAGCAGGTAATATCCAGAACTATCCCTTTTTCGGGTGGAAATCCCCTCGGATACCACCCCCGTCGCCAGCGAGCGCGGTTATGTCGGAATCGAACCGGCTTCGTCTCGCGTTTTCTAACGCCAGGGTAGGTACTCAGAACTCTCTTCAATTTACATACATATTTGGAATATTTATATACGTAAGCTATGTATAGGTAACTACTAATACAGAATTTTCTCTGTACAAACCTCCAAACTCACTACATTAGGTAAATCTACACTCTACAAACAAAGAAGTACCTATGTAGGTAAGTAGGTACTAATAAGTAAACAAATCCCATACCTACGGTATGCAAGACAGAAATACTACTAAGTATACTCAGTTCTGGCAATGATTGAACGAGTTATACCACAAGCGTCAGAAGCTTAATGATTAAGTGATCGGCGCCAATCGAGTAGTGCCGGGTTCGAATTCTGGCAATTAAAATGTCGACATGAACCTACTTCTAACACAAGCAGTCAATTTAACTTAGCAGGAAAAGTCAGGGGGAATACTATTCATTTCAGTCATATTATTTTAAACAGGACTATCAAGTAGGACCTTCTTTGATTTTATAATCAAAGGACCTGATATGGAAGCCGAATGCGACAGGGACATAACGCTAAGAGAGGAAAACTAAATAAAATGCCGTGAGCCGGAATCTTTGGCAATACCGTGAGATGAAATCGGCCAGGTTTAATAATAATTATTCAATAAATAAAGTTATATAATACTACCTAAGTATACAATGAAAAGTTTACCCATTATATCAGTACCTACAGCTCCCGGATTTTGAAGTCAAAAGGCTCGAAACGTTTCCAACAACAAAATCTTAAAAATAACTCATATGTACCTATATACCTAGATAAGTATTTACTGAAGGGCAGGTCTACCTACCTACCTACCTACCTACTTATCTAATTATCAATATTAAGAAACATTCAAAGGCTCTGTCTTATAATAATAGCTAAACGACGTAGGTAATTTGATTTTAATTGATTTGTTAAAACCTTTGCATGTTTTACATAGAAAGGGCACCGCCACCACTCAATCCCTGGCAAATTATATTATGAACAACTTACAATGATGATACAAGAGCGACGACAAGACGACAAATACTCCATATGTCTTCATAATATAGGTATGATTACGAACACGTTTACCTTTAGTTCTGACTCATAAGTTAACACTACAATATACACAACTGTTCAATAACCTGTGATCGTTAGCAGCATATCGCATATTAACGAAAATATATTCCTAACGAGTCACAACACAAGCACAACCGCCAAAGAAACGAACTTGGCGTGAAACGTTACGTTCAAACTGAAAATACAAGCTTCAGTGTACTCAAAGTACCTACTACTCAATTGTATAGTTATCGACACACACCAAATTTACGGAATAGTTGCAGTAGGTACTGCCAAACAACTCAGTTCACCAGGGTGATGAACCAATTGGACATTTCGATACACGTCTATAACAGTTGCACCTGAACAAATACACCACTTGTCTTTTATTCCCATCGATATTGCCACAAATTGCAACTGAATTTCAATATAAGGAAAGTTTCTTCAGATAATAAGACACAGTCTAATTTCTTTTCCATATGTATTCGCTACCGTTTCTTCCATATAGGTACATTCAGCTGTTATAAGTTTAATAAATATAGTTCAATTTCTACGATTTGTGCGACAAGGTTGCTGTAGGTACATCACGGAGGTAGCGCTCGTCAGTCACACCGCGGTTACTGAAACTGTATGAAGTGCAGACGGCATGTGCCAGCCGGCCCCCACTATAGTAGGTCGGACACGACCTTGCAGTTCATTATTATGGGTTTACAGACTACAATTTACAATAGAGTGACGAGTCAACGTCAAACGATAGTGAAAACGATAATAACGACGGCGATAGACGCCCAGCATGTCGTGTGTCGTAACGTCGGCGGGGCATGGCTACACAAAACATTGACTGCCGGACATATGTACTTCCTGAAGTACCATATAATTTAAACACATTGGCGGAAATTTCGCCAAACATCCGTCAGCAGGATAACTTGAGGCAGATGCGTGGAGTTCCGCCCTCACATCCTTTAGCAACACAGTAGTTACCCTATCATTATGTGGCTGGATTTGGTTATAATGACAATGTATCTAGAGATCAAAATCATTACGAGTTAGACAGTGAAATATACCGATCAAAAGCAGGGTCTATAGAAGGTGCACCCGGTGATTTTGTATGTTACAGGAATTGGGAAGACCTTTATAAATTCGGTCAGTTACGGTTGCGTCTGATTTCCAACCACGGTTGCACACGAGAGCAAACACACGATAGCAAAAACATCGTCGGTCTTGCAGGTGATTTTGGCTTGGGCTTTGAAGATCTTGGTGTGACTCCCTACATATGGCAGCTACACTGTGATAACTAGGTAACAGTACCTACTGCTATCTAAAGTCCGTACAATTAAAAGCCTCAATCTACATTTAACCCTAGAATAGCTACTAACCATAGCCTGGGAGGCCACATGCGGATGGTTTTTTGGAGAAAAAAAGTCACAATGTAGACAATAATAGACCGGTGAGTATAAAACAAAAGAGCGTACTCAGGTACACGTCAAACACACAAAAACAAGCAAAATGATTTATGACAATAATTGATAACTTAAACATTAGTCGCCTGTCCCATCCCGACCTAGTAAAGCCAATCTTTTATGTTAATTCAACTAGGTACATTCATTCTATTGTTATGTAAATGTTTGAGCGAGTCACGGTACCGAGGCAACTTGATAATACGCCAAATACATTACGTGTACCTACATAATGCAACTGGTATACCAACCTACTATTATCTTGAACACGATAGATAGCCCTTGCAAGACAATTTTATCAATTAATGTTTCATGTTGATTTATGTAAACGATCGCCACTTATTATTTACAATTTAATATGAAAATCAGATGTCGAATGCAATTGTAATTAATTTAGTCCCATTAGTCGAAAAAGTGTCAGTAGCTTAGTGGTTAAAAGATCGGCCTTAAAATCGAACGTTCCCGGGTTCGAATCCTAGCCATTATACAACCGACGCGGACGGCGACGTAAACCTATTCATAATACCTACAAACAATTTAGCAGAGTTGAAGGGGTTAATGGGAATAATTTTAGCTTATTATTAAGTACTCTAAAAAGAGTAGGTATAGTAATAAAAATCTTCTAAATTCCTACTTAAGAGACCTATCAAAAAATTACGTTCCGTTCCGACAGATAGATAGATAGATAGATAGATACTCTTTATTGCACACACCATCAGGATAAAAACAAACAAAGCGTATACATAAAAAAAAATTGTACAAAGGGCGGTCTTATCGCTGTCTGCGATTTCTTCCACAGATTAGGTCCCTTGGGTTTGGCTCACAGATATCCGTGGTTTTGCTTATATGGCTTTTATGTGAGCGACTGTTAGAAGTTTTGCAAAGCGAATGTGATGCTTCTATGCTGTACACGTCCATAGGCCACGGTTTAGGTGAGCCCATCTGCTTGTCTGCTAATGATGTAGGTACTTACTTCTATTTTATAATCATTTATTACCCATTGTTGACAACTTAGGGCATGGGTCTCCATTGCATTGAGATATACTTTAGTTATATAGGTATCTACTTTATAAGGTGAATGCTCCGTCGTGCATTGTGCAAGCCTCAGTTAATTGTTTAATCTAAATTATTTGTTTACGAGTGAGTTCACAGAGGCATCATTAGTAGTAGGTAGGAATTATAAGTATGAAGTTATTATCATGTAGGTACTTAATTAAGTACTAGCTATTGCATTGAGGTAAACTGTAATGGTCTATTTCGGACTGTGTAGGGCCCCAACTACCCGTTACAACTGCCATACTTAAATATTCGTATGACAACCAGAACCGACGGTAGTGTTCTCTCTGGGTCATGGACGAATTCTGATTGACCATAGATTTTATTGTCATAAATTATTTTAAAGAATAGATTTCTTTATTAACCATCACTGTTAACACAAAAGACTATAGGAACAACTTTGCGGATGGCGGATAGATACAACATAGCGGATTATAAAGATTCTCACTCGCAATGAGTAGGTACAAGTTTAGGTACGTCTGCAGGTTATAATTGATGGCATTCACGCACATTCACGACTCACGACACCACGTCATAATTTATAACGCTATTCAAAGTCGTAAAGCTATTAATTATAGATTTTATTCTCAAGTCAAAGGCTCAAATATAATCTGCTATGCTATGTCACAGAATAAAATAAATTCTATTCGGCTGACACAAAGTTCAAAATGAAAATTTGTTATGCAAACATTTGAGGTGTTAGATTGACAAATTATTTCACACTATGCTTGCACTGCTAGCATTTCCTTATACACATGGTCTTTGTCTGTGTGAACGAAGCCATACACATAATAACTGAGTTCGCGACTTCCTCCGCTTAAATTTAGATTCAATTTTTTTTGCGCGAAACCCTGATTTATTATCTAAATATAAGTAGCTTATGTTACGTCTTATAATATTAGCTATCAGCTAGTGAAAATCCACCTTCAAACCTTTTTTTAAGGGTCCGACCAATATTAATGAAGATGGCAAGGAATCGGTTAAAAAGTATTTAGTACCCTTAAGCATAGGGTATAGGCTGGACCACGAAGGGCAGGACTTTTCACCTCTGAAGCAAGGAAAATAGACGTCAATTCAGGCAATGGTTTCAAATGCATACACATACGTACTCGTAAAGCATATTTTATTTCATAATCACACGATATGCTCATAGATTTACAATTTTTGTAATATTGTGCTTACACTTTTTAACAAACTTGTGCATATTTTAAATAATTATTATTTATTTTCATGCACAGAAGCTGCCAACATAACAGGCTGTATATATTTTAAAAAAACTTCAGGTACGAGAAATGATACTTTGGTAGAATTTCAAACAATTTGTGAGTGTGTTAGATTTTGTCATATATTCTACTGTTAATGATATAACGGAGCATAAACAAGACTATGGGGATTTTTATAAAACGGCATGTTAGCTAGATGCATAATATATTTTAAAAAATGCAAAAGCGGGCATGATGCACGTGAGGCGGACAACTAGAGGTATTTTTTTACATTGATGACGTCAGGGCCTACTTGGAAATTATAGTGCACAGTTGCTAACTTGTTCATGCTCCGTAGTATTCTGTTACCTATGTAACAATACCTGGTTATTTTCTGGGATTAGAATTGTCAATGATACAATACAATACAACAATATACAATACAATTTTATATTCCATATTAATCGAACGGATTATCATAGTTTTAGATAAACCTTATATAATTTAACTCTTTTTTTACTATAAGTATTTAATTTAGAACACATTTAATACCAAACGATACATTTTATAATCAGTTAATATAATACAGCCATTAGTAAAATAGAACACTGCACTGGCAATATGCAAATGTTCCAGTCAAAACAATATGTCCAAAAATATCAAATATACCTTATCATTTGGCAATTAGCACTGAGTATGTACTTGATAGTAAAGTTATTGTAAATACTTCTAGTTACTTATTATTATTAATAATTTCATGATATTTGTGACTTTCGGAATTATATCACAACCGCAATATCGAATAATTTAATATCAACAGTGCTGGCGATATTAATAACAATATATTCAAATAAAAAAAAAACAATAAAACGACGGTAAACAATCGTTCATAAGCTTTAACAATAATACCTGAGAAAAGCGATTAAGATCATAGATTCAGATTTACCGTAATCAGGTACGCAAAACAGAAACAAAACAATATTTGGCTTCAGCAAGCTGACTGCGCTTTATATGGCAACACTCTTGACTTGGCAGCCTATAAAGAGATTATGGAATTCGAGGGTGAAATATTCGCAAAATATTCAAGTCACGCTCCGGGCGACGCGTGGGGATTTATTCTTGATATACAATTTTATTATTGATAGTATATACCGTATGTCAAGACAATTAAGGTTCATATTGAATTGTTGACTTAAATACTCTCCGCCGCACCTCCAGCGGTGCGCGGTAGGTCTTAGGGTTATCTAATGGGTGAAAATTGTGAAACTATAAATAGTGTTACCAATTCAATGAAATTTTAAAGCAAATAGTAACTTGTCCTATAATAGATTTAGCTCAAAACCAGTGAACATTCAAGGCGAGACATGAACCCACAACACCACCCCCTTTCCGATATATTATTATTATACGTCTTCGCGTGACGCTGAAGCCGTAATTCTTGCGAACTGCCGCAACAATTTAATATAAAAAAATGTTTTAAGCATTGTTTTTAGATTATTTTACCCGATTAATTCAATGAAATTTACTTACATACAGAACGGGACTCGTCGATTTTTTTTCCCAACTAAATCTATAGTGTTACTAATGTTTGGATAGCCTTTCTTTCTTCTTTTTTATTTCGTTGCAAATATTTCACATCAACTCGAATCTCTCTATAGGAACACACGTGCTAGGCCGTAAATATAACTAAAACTAATTGGTGGGAATGCGATCCCTCAGATAGGAGAGAACAGACTCGGTGCCTTTAGCGAGGATAGCGTGGCGCGGCTGGCGGAAGCAGTTGCCCATCAACTCCAAGGTCCTGGAACAAGTGTACTGTTCAGATATTCATAGAGTACAGTCAGCAACCTAAGTGGATGGTCAAAAATATTCTCGAAAAAAAATCAGCATTTAAATTGAATCAAAATTTAAAGTGTTAGGTCTTAGCACTTAGCCATAATTACAAAAAGAACCATCATCATAGTTTGATGCGTCATTCTCGTGAACGCCGTGTTCACGGGTATGACGTGCAAACAAGCTGTCATTTCATCGTTATAAAATATAGATAACGGGAAAATTATTTGTTTTTGATGGGTAAATTATCATTTCCTTTTGAGGCTGACTATGTATATTTGAACTTATTTTATTAGTTGAAGGTCTAATGTCAATGCAGAGACCTTTAACTGATGGGATTCTATGTTGAACCTTAAACAAATTCAGTTTTGTATCTCGACCTTGTCAAAAACTAATGTGGTCGGGATTCCTATTCATTACACTGACAGTACCAGAACACAAGTATTGTATGAACCAGTTGTAAGACATAACAACAATAATAAAGTGATGGTCTTCAACAGTGTTTAAGGTTTTCCTATCGTGAAATAATACGTCAAATTACAGTAAAACGGGGTGAATAGGAATGAAATGGTCATTAGAATTTGTTTAATAATTTCTTGTAGAAAATTCCAAGTATTCAACCGGATATTCGATGATTCCCTTCATTGTGACGTGGAGTGGTATAAAATAACTGCAAAATTTAACTGACCCTTTTGTTCCTATTCAACCCTTAAACTCTATTCACCCCGTTTTACGGTATAGTTTATTCACACTAGATGAATACAGAATACGTCCCATGGGAAGCAGGAATAAAAAATCACGCGAGTGAAGCTGCGGGCAACAGCTAAACTTTTAATATATTCTGGCGTCAATTATTTTCGCTGAAACATTTCTCGTTTGAAAACTTACCGGAGATGTGTGAAATTGCCGAGTTCCGGCGGTACAGTGAAAATACTGTTATTGCTGAGGTCCAACACAGCCAACTTCTTCAGCTTGGCGAGAGCATCAGACGACACGTTCACCTCCTCGATCTTATTGTCCGCGGCTAGTAAGATTTCTAAATTCTCCACATCGTAGACGCACCTTGGTATTTTGGTGAATCTGTGATACAACAAAACGAGTAAACATTTAAACTATTATTATAGTACATGGACTTTATGAGCTCTTATTAACAATTCGAATCTGATGCAGTTCAACTCAGAGAGAGAGAGAGATGGCGCTATACATGATGTATAGCTCCATCTCACTCCCGGAGTAAGGCCAATGCTGCTAATTCTGTTGTTACATCTCTAAACTTAAAATTTTCTAATTGCATCTGTTTCTTTCATTATCAGATAGAAAAGGACAGATGATTTTATTTAAGTTAAGACCTGTCAAATTAGGACAGCGCCTTGTTGGTGCGTAGTAAGCTAAGTCGCATCTTCGTAGATGTCGCCTAAAATTGACGGGCACCGTCAAGGCGCCGTCTTAATTTGACAGGTGTTCATTAACATAAATCATCTGTCCTTTTCTATCTGATAATGAAAGAAACAGATGCAGTTAGGAAATTTTAAGTTTAGAGATGTAACAACAGAATTAGCAGCAATGTAAGGCCCCTGTAATAAATAAATCAATTCAATAAATAAATTTAGTTAGAATGAATCAGATAATGAACAACGGTTATATTATATTGTCCATACAAAAATACTTTACGATCTATTCCCATATCTAACAAATATACGTAGAAAAATCATTAAAATCGGTCAAGCCGTTCCGGAGATGTGTGACCACAAACACGAAATTTTATATAGGTAGGTATTAGAAAATTAAAAATACTTACTTGTTATTTGAAATGACTAGTTCCCTTAAATATTTCAAGTGTCCAAGTTCCTTAGGTAAGTCCGCGAGACTGTTTTTGCTTACATCAAGATATTGTAGCCGAGTCAAAAGGTGAATTTCAGGCGGAATACTTGTGATGTTGTTGGCAGACAACATTAATTGTGACAAAGTTTCGCTCAGACGGACGAAGCTGAAAAAAAAAAAACAATTTATCAGTATTATTTAGACTATGCCTGCGGCTCTGCCCGCGTAAATGTCGGTATTCGCATTTTTTAACTATTTCGCCGGTTCCCCTCAACCATGCGTAAGATTTTTCAGAGGTCTGACCAAGATCTTTCAAACAAGAAATCCACATCACTGTTGCACCATAATATAACATTACAATAAGTTGCTTACCCCATCGGCAAAGAAGTGAGCTTATTCTTGGATAAGTCGCATATGTGCACCTCGGCCTCCGCGGCGGCACTGAACACGTTGTCCGGTACTTCAGCGAGGTCACGGTTTGGGATCATCAGAGCTAGACTTTTCTTTAATGAGTATCTGTAATCAAAGTATATTACATATTTTTAATACGCTAAGTGAAAACTTTGAATCAGTTTGAAGGACTATTGCACGACGACAACAGTTTGAAGGACGATTGAACATCTTGTAGAACTTACTTATCAGGCCAGTCGTCAGTAGTAAACCTGGTTTCGTTGACCACCTCCTCAGTGATCCGGTCACGAAGGAATTTCATCATCCGCTCGGTGCCGCCGCGGATTACGTCTTGTCGAACAAACGATAGTTTGTTTCCTTCCATACTGATGCTTTGCAGCTGTGACAATAACCCCAGATTTCGAGGTAACCTGTAAAAAATTTAACTCATAACTCATTTATTCGTAAGAATATTACGTCAAAGTTTACATATCTTACAGTAATTCTAATTTATCAGGCAGCTTTAATGTAATACAATAAAAAAATCTTGTCCTTCAAACTGCATGATAAATTTGTGGGGGTTGTAGTGCGACTTATTAATTACCTAATTAAACACACATTATTCACTTGCCTCGGAGAGTACGTTACGTATACTCCGATTTTTAATTCTAGGCAAGAAAATGACATTTCCAATGTTGCAGGTTTTTTGTATCAAATAAATAGTGATGTGGTTGAATCGAGTTTTACAATTATAAATTAGTCGTGAGTCGAGATAATAATTCTTATTATTAAATATCAAATCGCGCTTATATAAATAAAAATATGCAATTTACGGTAATTAAACAGAAAACATACACGGTAAGTAATTAAATCTATATTATTATATAAAAATCAATAGCTGTTCGTTAGTCCGCTAAAACTAGAAAACAGCTGACCCGATTTGGCTAATTTTAGTCTTGAAATATTCGTGGAAGTCCAGAGAAGGTTTATACGGTGAGAAAATATGGAAAAATTGCAAGATAAATAGGACTGCGTTGAGGTTCTTTAACTGATAAAATTCTATAAAAAATATTTCCGTCGTGTAACGTACTAGACGAGAATAAATAGCGAAGAGGTTCATGCGCTGATAAAAATAAAGAATGACTAAAGTGTCTAGTCTATTGATTGCTGAACATCACTATTGTAGCGGGTCACCCTTTTTTGTATCAGTGACAGTTGCACTTGTCATTTTCTTGCCTAGAATTAAAAATCGTAGTATAGTCGGTCGCAGTTGTCATACAAACATCTATGGCTGTCGTGACGGGTAGTTGGAGTTCTAAGAAGTCCGACAACTGGTCTAATTACAGTAATTAGGTACAGAACTTCGATATCACCAATGGGCTGTAGAGGTCAGATGACAGTCGCTTCAATAGAAAATATCGAAGTTCGGCCGTTTTGTAGTTTGACTGAGAGTCAACCCAACTGAGTTGGGAAAAGACTCGGAGAAAGATGATGACTTACTTGTTCAAGTCGTTATTAGTCAGATCAAGTCTCTTCAAGTTCTGCAACAGTGATATGTTTTCTGGTAACACTTCTAATTTGTTGTCTCTGATGTTCAACACGTTCAAATGCTGCATCTGATCACAAAACTCCTCCGTGATTGCCTGAAATAAAATATGTAATTATATTATTTATTGTTTGCCCACTGGATATCGTCGGCGATTATGTTCGTGTTTTAACCAATAAATTTCCAATGGTCGTATCGATTAGAAATTTTGTACGATGCGACATTCGGATTTAGTGATGAACCGACTTTATTACAGACTAGTCATATTACTATCTAGGTATATACCTACTTAACACATTAACGCGTGTTAAAAACACGAAATTAAAGTCACGTTTATATAGACTTGTTTAGGTAGCCCCGTGACAGAGAGTAATTGTCGTAATTTGACACGGCTCTTGACAAACCGCCATGTCATACTTCACTCACATTTTAACTCATAATGATGGGAATGATACGCTTGTTTACAATCATCAGTATTATTTACTGAAAAGGAGTTAGCGTGGGCTTGTGGTGCATCATCTAGCAGGTACACTTCTGACGTGGACCTACTTTTAATGCAACCAATTTAGCTTCTATGGAAAGAGTAACGAAAACTATGATAACATCGTCAGAAACCCGTAGGTATACCTGAAAACCTAACCCCAACCTCAACAACTAAGAGGTGCCTACGTAATTTCTATTATGGGATCGATAATAAGACAGACTGTGCTGGCAGCGGGGAAACCAATCTCCTGTGTTGTCAACGAAGAAACTCTCACCCTCTCCCTCCGACCCCACCCAAACCTCCAGGGTCAACAGTCCCAGCTTGTCTGTCACTAAGTAGTATAAAAAAACAACTCTGCCGTAAGAGCGATGCAAAACAAGATTACATTTAACATCTAGGGTTTCTTACATAACTTAGAAAAATCTAACTGCTAAATACCACGCCCCCGCTAATATGTAGTACAGCGTACAGCTGATAATGCTACATTCGTAGCAAAGGAGATCGTACACTCTGAAACGTGTGAGGAATTTAGCCCTTTCTCCTTGGCGTCGATCACGCAATAACATGACCTGCTTTTAATTACGTTGATCTCGTTACACACTGTGACCAAGCCCCAAAAACAATTGTGATTTTTTTAAATGTTAGAGCATCCTACTAATATTATAAATGTGATAGTCTGTGAAGATGTACGATTTTTACGATTCAATAAACAACACGCTAAAGCGTAATTGATTGACAAATATCCAAACATCTATAATAAAAGTATCTAGGATTAGTTGGATGATGGAAGTAGGTACTTAGTAGCAACATGGAGCACCTTAGATAATCAAATACCAAAGAGCTCAAGTCATTCGCCTTGTAAAATGACTTACCTTAATAAAATTATTTGACAAATATATTTCTTTTAAAGCCGTGCAGCCATAAAAGTCGGGTAGTTCTTCGATATCGTTGTGGTTTGCCTCTAAGATTTCCATCTTCCTCAACTCACCCATTGGAGGTAACTTTTTCAAATTGTTGTTGCTTATGTTTAATTTCTTCAAATCTGCAACAGTCAAATACCCAACATTATTACCTAATTATGTAGGATACTGCAAGGTATATTAGGTATTTTTCTCTGGGATAAACAGGAATTAACAGGCATATAAACAAGAATCTGATCCTGTGAATCCCATTTACTTTTCTTCTATTCGGCCTCGCAGGCCAGTGAAACACCGTGCGGTTTTAGGCGGTTCGACTGCGACATAACTGCGCCCGCTGGTCGGCCGGGCGATTTCCGAGGGGATATCCGCACGAAAAAAGTAATTAGGTACTATAAAAACTTTGAAAGTATTTACAAATACACGAGTTACACGACATAGCTCAACAATGGGAATAATTTACGGTTTTCGTCAATAGTACTAAATGGTATTTGATCCCGCAACCTCTTGAGCGCAAGTTGTAGGTAAATCTTAGCCATTACGCTACTGCCGTAGTTTATCGAACGTACAATAAAAAATACTAGCAAATTATAAAGAACTAGTGGGATCTTCTCAAAGCGAACCCTAGGACTCCTAGGAGTGACTTTATATTGTTCACTCCTATACATTTCGGACTTTCCACATGCGTATAGGTATACAATACAATGTGACTTAGTCTAGGCCCCCGAAGGCCCCAAGGGCCTGGTTCGATTACATAATATAAACAAACTTGTAAATATGACCATATATTTTTAGGCGTGGGAGTCAGTTAATTCATGGTTTAATTAATTCAATTTCCAAATAAAGTAGATGAAAACACCATTGAATTGAGGCCATTGATATGGGTATCGTGTATAGAGGTCATGGGTTTGCACGCCCACGTACGCCTTGGTAAAGCGTATCTTTCAATAGACATCGATTTTATTGTGAACCTGAAAAGTAGTGACATAGATACACATAGGTACTACAATTGTTGGTAAAATAAATCCAGCAAACGTCGTCCATAATACGTATTATAATACCTAAGCTCAGACTAGAAGAATAAGATTCTCTTATTCTTGAGGTCTGAGTACCTAAGTTAGTCTGATTTTAGTCATTTGAATATCATAACTGGAATTAGAAGCCGGTTTTATTATGCAAATAACTTATTAGAATGAATAATATTAGATTCGCAAAAAAAATCTGAAAATAGTTGGTCAACACGTGCACGTTGCTTATGCACATAAAAAGCAGGCATATTGACCCTAGTTCAAGTGCAGTTTAAGGTCAAATAGTGTGAAATAAATGCAGGGAAAAAGCCATTCATCGATAAGAATGCTACATGGATCGCAATTTCTAGTGATTTTTTGATGAAAAACTCTCCGAATTTTAGGTGGCCCCTCGGGTTTGGGAACCACAGTGTGCATTTCTCGCAGGTGGGTAGCATCTTTGGGAGTGCATACCGTCTCCATGGCCCGGGTGTACCCACACCTTTTTCTATATTTCCGATGGTGTGAAATATTTACTAATAACATTCCCGCGATCCATAGAAACGTAACGTATCGTGAGTATCTGGTATAAATGTTGGCTGTATTATACATCTACACTAACATTTACAGTAAAGATAATAATAAATAATGAAAATGTATCTCTAAATACCTCTAAGATTCACAATGTCTGGAGGAAGTTCTTGAATCTCATTGTGTGATAAATTGAGTTCCACCAGGCGAACCAAATACCCCATTCCTGGTGGTAGATTTGTTAACTTGTTATGGGATAAATCCTGGGAACAACACTCATAATGGTTAATATACTATTATATCTACTACTAGAGCTTTATTTATTATTATACTAGCTGTTGCCCGCGGCTCCGCCTGCGTGGATGTCGGTTATCGCGACCAAACATAGCCTTTGTTCATTCTCGAGGTCTAATATACTCCTATACCAAATTTCATCAAAATCGGTTCAGCGGTTCAGGCGTGAAAGCATAACAGACAGACAGACAGAGTTACTTTCGCATTTATAATATTAGTATGGATTATTGGAGCCAATTGGGGGCGCATTTGCCTATAGGCTAATAGATATCAATAAGTAGGTAAATAATTTGTAAACTATACACCAAACTCTAGGTATCTGAATAAACATAAAATAATTATGAGTATAATTAAAAATTGGTCCGACAACATGGTCTACCTACAAAATTTTGATATCGCCAATGGGTTCAAGTTAAGTTAAGATTTCAAGTCAGATGTCAATTGCTTCACAGAAAATATCAAAGTACGCTACTTCGTGGTTGGCCTGAAAAGCCTCTGGAGAAAGGCTCTGGGGATGAAAATCATAACATTCAAAGTATCATATCGTGCTTGAAGGAGAACCTCAAATCATGTGCATCTTATATGAGTACAAGCTGATAGTTCAAATTAATTTAAGATTTAATTTCTTACCAAATAGTTCAGCATAACAAGATCACCAAAGTCTGGTTCAATTTTAGTGAGTCCATTATGAGATATGCTTAGCCACCGCAGCTCTGTCAGCTTGTAGAACTCCTTAGGCAGTACTGTTAGTTTGTTATGAGTCAAGCTCAGGTTCATTAGCTCTTTTAGCTCACCAATTTCCGCTGGTAGACTAGTTATAGCATTGTCATGAAGCTAAAAAAGCATTTTTACTTTAGCTTAAAAGTTATGATTTTATTATGGTAGCTGATTATATAGGTAAATTTGTAGAAAATCTAAAGTCAGTAATGTATTTTGGGTCTATAGAGAACTCAGTGTAGAATGTTGTAAAATATTTATTTAAAAGTACTTTAACCAGTTTATACAGTAAGATTAAATGTAATGATATTGTCACTTGCTCACCTTGAGTGTGATGAGGTGCTGCAAATACTTGACATTGGGTGATATAACTTTTATTACATTGGAGCTCAGGTCAAGGGTCTTAAGTGGCTCTGCATTCCACCAGTTATTAGTATTACTTCTTGAAAAATCAACTTCCTTCGTTTCATCCATAACCAATTCATCAATTTTCCAAACATTGTCTGGTACTATAATAAAAAAACGCTGAGTAGGTAAATGGTAATACCTAATAATCTATGCAACTATTATATATTAGTATTATGAATTCAAGAAAGAATTTTCTTCAGAACCTAATTTTAATTTAATAATTCAGAAATTCAGTGTCAAAACTATACCAATTTTATTGGAATAAATTAAACAACCGCTAAATGCATTAAGTCCATTTCTAGTAAATGATGATTACATTATAATGGTGTGTATACTACACACTTAGTATGTGTAAAAGGAAAGCATAAGAACATCTAGAAGGCTACTTTACATAATTTATTCATAAAAAATATTGTGAAAAAATAATTAACATAAACTTCAGTACACTGTTAGTCCATTTCTGATACCAAGTTTACAAAACTAGATGAAACAGTTAAAGATAGCGCAGTACATAAGTATTAGCGAGATATCTCATAGTCATAAATTACTTAGCCTCACCTGTACCGAGTCCCCTATTGCACAAACTGAGCTGTCCGGTTCTCTTCGCTGATTTAATCAATCCAATGGATAATTCACCCTCGTCCGCCTTTTTATCTTGAAGATGAAACACAGATTTGTTACAAATTTTAATTCGTGATTTAGTATGAGGCCTTCGCGACATTATAAATCGTTACTAAGGCTACACCGTATTTTAATACTGAAATTAAATTATACACTGAATCTGAAGCGATATCATCATTGTTTTTGTTAAAGGCTGAATAAAGTGGCATTTACACTGGTATCTGCGTACGCTTATTTATAAATATGTAAATAAAATTACTATTAAAACTTGACTGATTGACTTGACAATGATTAAATTAAAAGTACGTGAATGTATAATATACAAAAGAATAATAAAAGAAACGTGTTAAATGAAATCAATCATTAAGTACATTTTAATTTTGCGTTCTCGAATTTTAATGAATGTGACTAAGTATGCACACACCTTTAGAATAAAATGTGACAGTGATGACACTGATGACATTATGAACATAGATAATAAAATATATAGATATGGTAAAAAAAAGTTTAATTTTATTGCATTATAGATTTTTGATAAATAATAATAATTTAATGAGAATATTAAATACATCTATTATAAGAAGAGTCCGCAACGATCAGACCTACGTTATTGTACAAAAGATGGAAGTTTCTCTATTGGTAAAATGTCCCCAATATGAATGATACCTTTAACTTTTTACCTAGCAAATGTGTCGATAAGGATAATTTTATTGCTTGGATCAGCTTGGATCTCAAATTCGTTGACGAGCTGTTATAAGCTGTTTTTAATATACTTACCGGTCTACATTTTAATAAATGGTGGCAGCCTCTTAACAGACACGGCAGACACCCATACACCAAATTTGCATAAGCGCCTAAGTAAACTCTCTTAGCAAACAGTCAGCAGCATAATTATATTGTTAAAAATAGGTATTCGGCTGGCTCTTCCGACCGATTTCATATATACGGCTATCGTTGTTGCTTGTTAAGGTCGTTTCAAGTGCTTATATGTATAACTGCTCATAAAACCTATATACAAGTTCTTGTGCTCGTAAATCCAAATACCTACCTACCTTCTCTACCTAACCTAGCGCGTCCCTGAAATCGTCTCAGTGAGGTGAGGGCTATCCTACCTAGACACTCATAGGTACCCACTAAATGGTGATACATTACTTATTTGATTTCGGGCACATAGAGATAGATAATACACATTACCGTTTCATTCTTAATTATTGGTATACTTACTGCCAAAAGGATTACAAGGTGAATTTGAATCCGACATGGTGTAGATCCCTGGTGTTCGAACTATGCCTCCGACGTCACACATATTTTTGACTTACATATAATGTTATGTATATTGAAGACTTTGAAGATTCATATACCTAAGTATAGGTACCTATTATTAATTTTGATATCCACTATAGGCAGATACTTAAATATAGAAACGGTTGTTACATATTTTGTTAACGGTTCTTGTAATATAGTATATTAATTGATTATTTGTAAGTTATAATTTTATAGGTTAGTTTTTCTCTGTTTTTGACACAATAATTTTTCTTTTTCAATTTTAATTTTTTGGCGACAAAGCTGTAAAAAGCCTCCTTGGTTCGGTACCTACAAACCTATTATGTAATACAATACAACCATAGACATCAGGATTCACCAGTAGGGCCACTGATCTGTTATTATTTATATCGAGATATAATACAGATCAGTGAGTAGGGGAGAGAACAGGAGAGAACATTAAGAATCAAGACGTAGCAAAGTTACGCTGTGAATAGATACGTTTTGGTACCCGTTACTCACTTCCATTTGCTCTACCTTAGGAGTATGTTGTCATTATGTAGAGTAGTTCCCTTGCCCACTGGTACCTAGTGCAACCGCTCCACTACTTGTTCCACCCTAGAGCCTGCGCTGTGAGTAGGTACTCTTTTATACCCCTGGCCAACTGGTGCCTACCTTAATCAACCGCTCCACTTGCTCTACACTAGAGTCAGCGCTAAAAATAAATGGTAATAGTTGAATAATATCCATATTTAGTTAATATTCCTCTTCATATAAAATTATTTAGTTTTTCAAACAATAAAAATATTAGTGCATAAGACACAGTGATATTCCCTGAATAGCTCGTAAGAGAGCTGACAAAATTAGTGTGGACACGGCCTGCTCTAGACTTCATCTTCTGAACACTTGGCAATACTCTCTCGTGGATCTTCGCTCTTTCTAGCAAAGCGCTTTCCTCGTTGCTTTGCCAGTACAGCGTGGCGAGTGTCGCTAAGCACTGTAAACATAATAAACGACATTATCAAAAGTGTACAATAAATTGTAGCTTTTTTATACTAGGTACTTAGGTGGCAGAAAGCGCACGATCTACCTGATGGGAAGTGGTCACCGTGACCTATTTAGGTACGTGTGCAACATCAGAAGTGGAAGTGTCACACTCGCGCTGCCGACCTAGGAAAACCGGCCTACTTCAACATCGTCATTCAGTCTCTTGATGATTGACGAACTTTGATTTACGAATTTTACGCATAATCATCTTAGCGTTAATGCAGACCTAAGCGGTTTTTTTGGTCAATGATAATTTGATGTGAGAGTTAGGTTGAGAAAAGTTAGGATAGTGTAGGTTTCACTCACTTTAATTTTTACGATATTCTTGATAAAATGTTCCTCCTTTAGTGCAAAATCCAGCAACAATGTCGACGTTTGACGCTGTTCTCCATATTCTTTATATATAGGGGGTATTACTTCTGGTGTTGGTACTTGCTCACCATTAATGTACCATTGTAGCTTGCATGCTGGTCGAGAAGGACCTGATGTGCAGTTGACTTGGATGCGGTCACTAACGCGATATTTTCTACGCAGCCCAGATATGATTGGACCGTGGTTTGGTAGATCTAAATTAAGAAGTGAAAAAATTATGGTGAAAAAAATGCGTAAGATTTTAAGTAGGACCAAGACCTTTCAAACAAAAAAACTGCCATACTGGCAAAATGCGTCCATCGCGAAAAGAAATCTTAAGTAGGTACACATAAAAATTGGTTGCCTGTAAAGTCGGTATACGGGCGAAAGTTTTACGTGACAACGACTTTGAGTGGTAAAATAATTTTTATGTCTGTCTCTCTCGCTCTTAGGCGGGCTAACCATGCCCGAGTGGAAGGGACGCGTGCCTCTCACTCGCTCTCATTGTGAGCGCATAACGTGAGCGGATCGTAACGCAGTTTCTTGAAGTGTCACCCGGCAAACCAATTTATAAGACGTTGTCACGTCAAAAATAACAAATAACCCAAGTAGTTTTTTGACCTTAGTATCTCTAATGTACAGGCACAAATCCTTTACAATTTTATCATAGTATGGAATATACATCAAATCTTGTATGGGTACTAACCGACGATAGACATATCCGCATATTCTGACACTGTGTGAAAGAGTGGTCGCTCGCCAGACACTTCGCAGCGGTAACGACCAGCTGTCTCAAACACCACTGGTGATAGCAGAAGACTTGAACCTGAGGAGTCCGATTCCTGAAAATTACATAATAATGGAATTTTAATTTAACAGTTTTTATCTGATCTTCACCCAAAGCGGGCCTGGTCCGAAGTTTGCACTTTGGAGCCCAGGGTCGGCTCTCCTTCGCCACGGGAGACGCTGCTGCCTGCGGCCAATCACCCTCCACCCCACCGTCGACGAAGTGGCGCGATGCTCACCCCACCCCCCCTTTCGGGGGGTCGAGGGGGCCATCTTAAAACCGTAGATGGCCCGGGGTCAGCTGGGGTGCGAGGGATTTGCCCATTGGGTAACCTTACACCCCGGCTACTAAGGCCCGAGACGGCGTACGGTTTTAGTCGGTTCGATCCCGACATAACCACCCCCGATGGCCGACGGGGGTGGTATCCATGGGGATTTCCGCACGATAAAAAAAAAAAAAAAAGGTCGGCTCTCCTACTGCAGCTTTGAGTTTGGTTTGTTTTGCCTACGAAAGCGACTGCAATCTGAACCCTAAAAGAAAAGACAGTGCCAAAACCTCGTCAATCAGTAGGAGTACCTACCGACTAGCAGGTGAAGTTGGCTTCGGCCTTGAAAACCTTGGTCCCAATACACCCTTACCTTGCATTTTTGCCATACCTACTGTTTACTAGAAATCAATGCTGAAAAATAAGATTTTTTCAGCACTGATATCTAGTGCAGAATTCTGCAGAAATGGTCTCTACAGAATGATCTTTTGTACGATTAATAAATTAGGAACTGTAACTTAAAACATGTCTAACCTCCACATCAACTCCAGGTAGTATGAACTTTCTTCGTGGCTCCGAGTCACGCGGCACATGTCGGAAGAACTCTTTGCCATCTTTGTACCATTTGACAGAGTACAACACATCAGCAGAACCCAGTGTCCATTGACATGTCAGCTGCACGTTGGTGCCCAGCGCCACGTATGCTGGCACACGTATCTCCTTTAGTTCCAGAGAAACTAAGCATCCTAGAAGAAAACAAATATGTGGTCAAATATACCTACTTATGACAATGAGTGATTGTCTGACACAGAAGAAAATAGGAGTGCAATATTGAAACTTACCAATAATCATTAACAGGCTATAGGCAGATAGTAAATACTGTCCACAGTAGCTGCTCATGGCGACTAGTTCATCCCATTCGATCAAATATTTTACCGAAATCCTAATTTGGAGTTCAGTTTTCATTATCAAAACTGCGAAAAGAATCGTAAGTAGATAAAAAATATTGTACCTATATCACAGTGCAGTCTAAAGTAAGCATAGTTGAACTAGCTTAAGTTATGGGTTCTTGATGGCCAATAAGTAGGTAGGTATATTTAAATTGGATTTTTAATAACTAAGTAGATATATCTGCCGTGTCAGACCAATATACTGTAACTTAAGATACATGAGTTACGCGTAACAGGTGTAATTCGTATTATTTTAACGTCCTTTATACATAGAGCTCACAATTTTTTAAATATCTCCTACCAATTAGTAGTATGACACTACCGTATAACTCACGTAACCATGATTTTACCCCATCCGGTAACGGTAAACTGCTGTATCTTAAGATACAGTGATATGCGTGATAAGTTACAAACACTTAAGCGAAATTATAACTCCGGTATCTATTAAATACATGACATAGCCGTGACAGGGTCGTTCAAGTACATGCAAGTCTTTCTCCTTTCCCGGTCGCCGGTTGCGTGGTCTTAGTAATTTATATAGGACACGTCAAAATGACTTCACTTAGCCTGATGGTAAGCTAAAGGTAAATTCTCAGGACCGGAGTAACCACTACCAACACCGGTAGTGCTACAATATCGGCCCTCAGCTTGACGGCCTCACCAAGTGCTTTTTCACGCCCCGCTTTAAGCCCCCGGGACTATAGGAGGAAGGAAACACATGCGCTGGTAAAGAATTTCAAGTCTTTATGGTGCGACAAAGAAAAGAGGCACCGACAGCAAACAGCTTGATTCTTGATGAAATTGAGTACACTGTGTGAGAGTGATTCAGCCTGGCACGTTTAGTTCTGTATAGGAAAGGAGAGGGTGGGATTAATTGGAAGAGCTCATCAGAACACTTGCCATGGTAGAGGCGGTAAAAAACTGCCAAAGAAGCAATGTATCCTACGTAGGGTGTTGGTGACTTCAGGACTCTCAATAATACGAACTACACGTCGCTGCAACTTGTCGAGAGCATCTAGTATGTACTGTGCAGAGCCATCTCAATGATGAGAATAGTATTCCACGCCGGAACGAATTTGTGCCTTGTACAGAAGACACCGCTGCTACCGGCGTGAAAAACCGCTTCATCGTGTTCAGGACTCCGAGTTTACGCGAGGCCGTTTTAATGATGCTCTCGATGTAGTTTTTGTTGTTCAGCTTGCAGCAAACATCAATGCCGAGTATAACGGGACTATCCTGCAGTGGCAATGGGTGTCCCGAAGAGTAGGGAGGAGAAAAAAGGAGATACCTTTGCTATAAACGCACAGGCCTGCGTCTTCTTGGCATTGAAGTCGAATAGGTTCTCAGAACACCATTGGGAAATGTGATTCAGGACCCGGTCAAGCTCAGTGACAAGAAGCTGTCTTTTTTCCTCGATGTCAGCCTGTCTGACCGCAGGGAGACCGAGATATCGTCCATGAAAGGTAGTATCATCTGCATAGCAATGGATGCTGACTGCTGACAGCATGTCATTAATATGCACAAGAAATAGAGTGGGCGACAAGACGAATCCCTGTGGTAGCCAGCATTAACTTGCAAGAACGCCAACGCTTGTCCGTCGCAAAGCACTGAATGCGACGCTCCTGCAGGTAGCTATCAATCCAGCTGCACAATCGAGGAGGCAGACCAAAGGCAGGCAGTTTGGAAAGAAGCGACCCGTGCCAGACTCTATCGAAAGCCTTGGCGATGTCAAGGCAGACTCGCCAGTGACTCACCATGCTTGTCCATAGCGTCATCCCAAAGATGGGTAACGTACACTAGAAGATCACCCGTTGACCGTTTCGGTCTGAAACCATACTGCCGATCATTAATTTTATTAAGGAGTGATCCTCTAGGTGCCGCATGAGCTGTGCGTTGATGATATGCTCAAAAACCTTCCAATGAGGTGACGGCTATGGGCCGATAATTATCCGGGTCAGACCGGTCCCCTTTCTTGGTGATGGGCTGTACACTCGCCTCTTTCTATGCCGGTGGAACTGTACCCAAGGTGTAAGATGTGAGGTAGAGTTGCGTAAGCATTGGAGACAACTCAAGCAGTGCGCAATTTCGTAGAACCACCGCTGGAATGATTTAGACAGAGACATGGACATTTTTGAGAAATTAAAGAATCCTTATTTTTGCCTGACTGCGCCAGCGAGGGTAAAGTGTTTCGCGCGTATGTATGTATGTAGGTATGTATGTATGTAAGTATATATGTATCTAGTTTTCTTTGTTCCTCCTATAGGCCTCTCGGCTGGACGGATTTCGAGAAATGAAAGGTGTGTATCTCCTAAGTGTAATAGGGTACATGTAATGTGAACAAAAACCATAATTTTGATTTGTGGTGCTAAAATGTTGTCAAAAAAAAATTGTACTCAATCTTTTTCGAGTGGGGTATCAAAATGAAGCGAGTTAACAGACGATTTCAATTTCAAAAATATAATGGTTATAATGTTCTAACTACAAAGTATAAAATACAATTAATGATTTTTTTTTATTTTTTAATCATAAATTTTTTGGTTCTACTTTTAAAGTGCCTTTAATTTCCACAGTTTTTTTTTGTAATTATGAAGATTGATTTTATTTTAATAAAGCTTTAACATTCCATTTAACCGAAGTATTTTACTGTTTAACAGTACACTTGTAGTCAGACCAATTTAAGGTAACTTATAAATAACTGAGTTTAGCATAACTCCCCCAAAAGGATTTATCACAGCTAACTCGAATATCTTAACATACGGGGCGTCGCGTGATAGGTAATGTATGGTAGGCTTGCCATGCCTATCTCTGTTATTGCGTTTATTATAATAAATATAGCTATTATTAAAAAAAATCCTACATCCCGATATTAATTACATTAAAATATGTTACATTATTAAAAAATCTCATAGTTAATTCCATTAA
The DNA here is from genome assembly GCA_963576445.1 of Lithosia quadra. Taxonomy (NCBI): domain Eukaryota; kingdom Metazoa; phylum Arthropoda; class Insecta; order Lepidoptera; family Erebidae; genus Lithosia; species Lithosia quadra. The sequence goes on along the minus strand of OY754880.1, from coordinate 5,042,827 downwards.
ATTTCTTTAAAAACGCAAATATGTGATAAAATCTTTAGGATGCGATTACTCAAAACTATGTTTTTTGAGATAACGTAGATAGGCCTGACACGGCAGATTTATGCTAAAACACTCATACCTACTAATGCAAATATACTTACATATATTTGCGTATACAGATATTTGCACTACAAAAGCATCGAACCTGTGACGTCTGACTTAACAGTCGAACGTTCTACCTCTACTCGCTACGCCATAGAGGCTTGCCTATAGCAATGAAATGTTATGCATGAAAAAGGACTGGAGATAACAAACAGCCGAATTGAAAACTTTCCCCTCTTTAAGTTGATTAAAAATACCGTGGAAATTCAGCAGCACTAAACTGAACATGTTCTCACAAATAAGACCTTTTCTCCTTGTAAAAGTAAATAATGTATTAGGTAGGTAGGTACATACCAGCCAGAAGTTCTGCATTGGAAACTTAGGAGGCCCGAGTTAAAAGACATTTGATTTCATTTTTTTTCTTCCAGATCTAAATTAAAACCAAAGTTCAGCGGAGTATAATAATATATCACAACACGTAACTTACTGCTAAGCTCGCGTGTAGCTTTGGCGAGCGAGAACACTGAAGTAACACTGTAACCGCGCCGTAAGTAAACGGCCACTTTCATCGAATAATTCAGATAATCCATTTTTAAGTTTGGATTGGACATGACAACATGAAACATGACTGTATAGTTACTAAGCTTCGCTCTAACAAGTGAGTAGATTAACCCATTATAGACTCGACACGTCTGTCTGTTGCAGTAAGTAGAAGTTGGAAGGTGTCCATACAGATTTTTGAACTAAATAAGATTATAAACTCTCAACCCTTGTCTGGTTATGCATTCGCTAGAAAGCTAGTTTTAACAAAAAAGTATTTTCAGAAATAACTCATTTAGTAATGAAGAATCATTTAGAGTATGGGCTCTACCATGAAGCTATTATGAAGGGCTCTACTCTACCAAGATCTTTGGACCTCAAGTAAGTATTAGATATTCTGTGCCTCCTGCAGTTTTACGGACGAGGCTCTGGCGCAGGCTTTCTCCTCGGAGTTGGGAGGCCAAACGTTGTCACCCCCGTAAAAGCTAAGATAAACCAATCGATAAAGAAAGGAGAGTGGACCCGGGGCCCAGGACCCCTCAGATAATTTTTTATACCGACCTACTAAAATCTTATATGGACATCGCATAGCAACTACAGCATATAGCAACCTAAAATGTAAAAAAGTTAACTGTATACATTGACGCCCTTTTAATAGATATAGGGTACATTTTAGGCCTTTGTAGTTTTCTATGCGTAGGTAGCTTGTGGGTTGTAAGGTCCTAATGGACAAATCAAATATTTGTCAAACAAGATGCATTCGCATTCACCAATAAGTACCTACTGGTTCACTATTAATAAGGCTGTTTACAAGATGGTCAATATAAGATAACCATAATACGAATTGACAAATAATTTACCCATATTTGGGGCCATTGTCCAGTATCCAAACATAATATTATGAATCACAAGTATTTCAGCCAAGTGTCAGCGGGCTTTCTCGATGTGTTCTCGATCGCCATAATGTTTGACGATTGTTATCTAAACATGGTGGATTGGGGAGCGGCACTACTGCTCGGCGTCAGTAAGCTAACCATAATCATACAATACCATATCGGTATTCACACTGCAAATTGACCGGAACAATACCCTGGAGCTGGACTACAATAAGCACGATCACTGGACCGCATTGGAACCAAGATTATAAATTTAAATTGACTAAGTAGGTATAATTCGTAATTAGCGGTCAGTGGCGAAATGGCTATGGCGTCAGATCGTGGCTAAGAAAATGAGATTCACACCTGACATAGGAGAGATGCCCAAAACTGTGTGAATATTTTTAACGTTAGTACCGATCGCATTCAAAGTTCTCTCCTTTGAATGCAATCGGTAGGTACTATAATTACGTCGATGATAACAGATGATGATGATGATAAAGTTACCCGACACGCACTTGGCCGATATTTATTATTCACAGGGGTCAGCAGAGTTGTAGGTACTAATAGTTTTCATTGACGTCTGACCGGGATTCGAATCCATGACATCATGAAAAGCTGTTGCTTTTGCTATCTATTACAATCTGCTTTTCAGTTTTTTTTTTATGTCGGACACGTCAACATGACTTCACCTCCACACACCTCCACAAATGCTTTTTTACGCCCCGCCTAAAGTCCTACCCGGGACTGTATGAGGAAGGAAACACGTGAGCTGGTAAAGAATTCCAGGTTTTGATGGTGCGGCAAAGAAAAGAGTCACCGAACCGCTTGGTTCTTGATGGAATTGTTTGCACCATATGATATCTCAGCCTTGCACGTGTTGTTCTGTATATAGGAAAGGAGAGGGTGGGACTAGTTGGTAGAGCTCGTCGGAACACTCCCCATGGTAGATGCGGTAATATAATGCGGTATAATACCGATTACACATTAAATCAATCTCTGCTGGTATGCTGTGTAATTGCGATGATGTTTGTATTTTATTGAGTCCCATAACTACTACGAAATATAATATATATATAACAACTAGCGACCCGGGACCCGGCTTCACCCGGGTGTAAATTCCAGTTTTTCCAAGGATCCCTAATTTTTTTCAAAATGAAATGTAGCCTATGTCAAATTGGAAGAATGTAGCATTCTATTGGTGAAAAATTTTTTTAAATCGGCCCATTACTTTTTGAGCCTATTCATTACAAACATACAAACATACAAAAATAGGTACAAATCTTTCCTCTTTATAATATTAGTATAGATGTCATCAGTACCGATAGAAAAACTGCTAATTATAAATCAAGTTGGTGTCTGTGGACCAGTTTTATGTCATAAGTCCTTCGTTTTAGCGTAAACATAAACCTAAAAGGGCACGCGCGAATATGGATAAGCACAATGCTTGTAAATTGCTTCAAAATGATGAATGCACCACGAGTTGCTTGCCTCCAGCCTCCGGGGTTCAACCAAGAGCAGTACCTACACAATGAATCACTTGAGAAATTTGCTTAACTAACTATTGAAAGTGTCGTATAGATTTTAAAAAGCTTTAATATATGGGGCTACTCAAAAAGTGACATCGCTATAATTCAAAATAAGTAGTATTACACAACCTTTTTAACCAACTTTAAAAAGAAGAGGTTCTCAATTAATTCATCGGCACGGTACACACCATTTCACTAAGTATTTTATTATAATGTACCTACCTATTCTTACTTACCTAACTTAAGAAGGTATTTGGGCATTGTCGTTACATGGTAGTCTGGTCAAATAAATTAATGAACTTTCTCTCTCTTTTTATTTTTTAATCATTTTTAATTATTTTATTATACTTATGTATATACTCGTAGGTATAGAATATAGATAGATAAATGCAAAACGATAACGAGGAACGCGATGTAATTAGTTTGAACTTTGAATTTGGTCAGCCGCTCCATGCAAGATGGTGCGGGCGGAGCGACATAAGGATCCGCGTCGTACAAATGAGCCAATTTGTTTTGCGCCACCGCCTTTAATGACTTTTTGGGTTGACATGAAATCTCGTTATTTAGTAAGCCGCATTTCTTTATTTATTCGTTTATTTTTATCTTGTTAGCGCTTCTTTATCTGCGTGATATATAGATTCCTTTTACCACAAGGATGAATGCGTAGTACGCAGATAATGTAGTAGGTAGGTATTTTGTAGAAGTTCGTAGCTCATAGGTAGGTGCAAATGCTACATTCCGTTAAAATTAATATGATATCGCCTACGCAATATTTTCTCTTTGTTCTTTATCTTGTCAAATTTCTTTTCGTTTAAAGCACTAAAGTAATATATTCAAATGTATTCAGTTAAACAATTCTTTTCTATATTTATCCAGCTTAACGGCGCAATCGCGAGGCTAATGGTTCGTACGCCGTTGTGATGTGAACTCATCCGAAAGAAAATGCTCTGACGTCTTATTCGTCCCTTTATAAAAACATTTTCACTGGCGATTCAATAGACAGTTCAGGATTCACTTCGGATAAGGTTTAGTAGCTTTGAAAAGTTTTCGAAATTTTAATATAGATATTCTTAAACTAATCTTTACCAGATATCCGTGATCAAATTTTCTTATTGTTTCTTTTTGTTTTCAAATCAGTGCAACGAGTGATTAAGCCTTTATTTTTGCAGTATCCACCATGGCAAATCGTAACAAGACAGGTTTAAGTGCAACAACAGTGGCGTTGATTTTCTGTGGCTGGGTGTTGATGTCTGCGGGTGCCTCGTTAAGTGGACGGTGCAAGCTTAAGCGTCATCCCCACAAAGCCATGCAGACAGACCTCAATGGACGGCGATGCTGGGACGACATTAAGATCATGTCTTGCTGGGGATACTGCTTCTCTTATGAGGTGAATTCTTATGCATAATGATCACAATGATGTGTCCAGTTAGGTACTTACTTTTTCTTTTCCACTTCATACGGTCTGTAGCATTTTCGATAAGTAGACTATTGTCACATAGGTACTATGTCATCTTTAACAACGACAAATCAGTATTTCGCAAGCCTTTATTTCCCGCCGCTTATGACCCTTGGGGTGGAGTTGGGCGTGACACGTGAGGACGGACGTGAGCGTGCGTGAACAAACCTTTATTGCGTGAAAGATAATATCTTTACAACTTTAGTAAGTAGTAGGTCCACCATATAAAAAAAAAATTCGCCACCAATATCACACTGACGTAAAAAGCCTACCTACTAGGTATATCTAAAGGTTCTCAACTTGTTTCAGATATCGGACTGGCAGTTCCCATACAAACAATCGCACCATCCAGTATGCGTGCACGGTAACCGTAAGCATGCATCTGTAAAGTTGCATAATTGTGATCCTGGTGTCGAGCCTGGGACTGACGTGTACCACTATGTAGAAGCAACATCCTGTAAATGCCAGGTTCGTACCTAACGCCTCCAAGTGGCACGTAATGTAACATTGTAGGTACATTGTTGTACTAGATAAGAAGCCACATCTAACGCCCAAAGGTTGTGGTAATATTGACGTGAGTAGGTATCATAACTTGACCCCCCCCATGGTGGGAAGCAACTCAGAAAACTGATGATAACTCAACAATCTCGCAGGTTACATTTCAGTCAAGTGTCGATAGCTTTGTGGTTAAGGAGAGGGCCTTCCAAACGAGAAGTCACGGGTTCGAATAAACCTACGATAGCCGAAGGATTAAAAAGTGCGTTACGCTGAGTGAGGACTGGTTGAGGTAAAACATGTAAAACACACTGTCGGCCGTGACGACTACACAACCACATCCTGATTTTTATTTTACTATACCTAATGCTTATGGCTAATAAGGAACATATAAATAATACTAGCGTACCCGCGCGCGGCTCCGCCCGCGTGAATGTTGGCTATCGCCACCAAGTCTTTTTTAAGCTGAGGGACTACTAACTTTCAATGTCTATTCCTTCGCAATCAGTGGTTGCAGCTAAACGTATTCATTTCATCTCAAGTTCTATCAAACCCTTCAAAGTACAGTGCAATGCATCTCGGCCAAAGCCCGTATATCTACCATCATTATCCTTTTTCATTGTCTTCTAGATTTTATGGGGATTAGATAGCTGCTCTGGCCAAAGTATGTGTGACTCGGAAGAGGCCCTTTGAAAAACCCTTTCATCATAGTTGCATTGCACTTTCACATTCGATGCACTATTTCAAATTAGTGAACATTATTTATTTCCGAAAATCAGATTTTTTTATTATTAAATTCTTGCTACAGACATTGACATTTGGCAACCTGATTTAACATTCAAGAAGTTCATGAAAGTAAAGAAAGAGGATATACTAATAAATACCGGTCAGCAGGGTTCCGTACAAAATTGGGTTGAGGGGGATTTCCGCACGACAAAAAAAAGGGGGCGAACTTAACTTTGTTGCAGTGCTTCTTGTCTTGAATGACAGACATACATTTTTTTTGGTGAAGTAGGTAATATTTACGCTTTCCGGACTTTTCCCTGTACTTATGTTTTTTTCGTGCGCAAAAACCCCGTCAGGCTTCACCTCAACGGAGCCAACGGAGAGGTTGGTATATCGGAGTCCTACCAATGCCTGTGTGATCGAGGAATCTGGTGTGTCCTAGAAAGGATATGCCAGTAACCCCAACCGGTTCCGGCCACCAGCACTGGCGACCTCGATGTGTTAGGTATTAGGAATCTAAATCCCCCATCTCTATAAAAAAGCGCGCGTGGAAATATAAAACCCCGCCACCCTGGGTCTGCTTCTGCTAGGGTGACGATTAGCTTCGACCGTCAACCTAGGCCCGCACTCATGGAGGACGGAGATGGTTCTGCGAACTACGCCGCCCGGTGCGCCTTCATCGGCACGGGGGAGTGCTAGATCTCTCCCGTAGCTTTTCCACTACCACACAAAAAGCGGTGGCGTTCCACATACTCTGTATGGTGACCATGGTCGGCACCAGGAACCTCACCATGAGGCTTACCCCACCGATGTCTGCTTCTAGGACATGGCGCTACTCTATCCACTCTGGAGAATCTACCAGTGTATGAAGAGGTGGTGTGCCCACGGATCAGCCCCGGCAATGGTGGCATTCAAACGTCAGCACCCTGCCTACGCAATGCAGGAACTCACCAAAACTGCCATGCCCATCAGAAAGCCTTGGATAGCTCAGGGTCAAGGGTTAACTTAAACTTCGGCGTCTGTAGACCCAAGATGTAGTTCGACTTTAGTCGGTCAAGTCCGATATTACGTCCCTACTGGCCAGAGGAGGGGACAGATTCGTGGGGATTTCCGCACGAAAAATAAGGTACGGCTTCCTAAAACTCTCCGATTGCGGTGCAGGTGACTCACTAACGTCGCCGAAGGTAACTTAACAACCTCCGTCCTCCATGAGTGCAGGCCAGGAGATGGTAGGTCAAGCCACCTATTAGTCGATAGTGAGACCACAGTTTGGATATTACGCTTCGTTTAATGCCAAGCATTATCCGCAACATTCCTTTTATCAAATTCAACTTGATGCCTCTACGTGTTCTTAAGAAAGAGGTCTTGACAGGCAGACAGACGGATAACAAAGAGATAAGGTTTTTTTTCCTAATCAGGCACAGAACCCTAAAAATTAATACATTCTATTTACTTTTGAGGAAAAAGAAGTAAAGGATATTACTCTATGAAAATTTAGACAAAGTCAATTTTAGTTCCTGTTGCTATGACAACTATTATAGATGGCGATAAAAACGTTTACAACATCTAATTTTCTTTTTATTACTAATTTTCCTGAATGAATCATATATTTTTAATTATGTTATATGCTATTCGAGGCGGAGACAAATTCAAAAAATCATAGATCATGTAAATCTGTTCAGCCGTTCTTGAGTTCTGGCAAAAGCACGTTTTTAGCCCTTTTTAGGGCTTTAGGGTTCGAATTTTAAAAAATCCTTTCTTAGTACACCTCTACGCATCAAAACACACATATTCTGCAAATTTCAAGTCTCTACGACCAGCGGTTTAGGCTGTGCGTTGTCTCTAGGTCAGTCAGGACTGTGAATTATATAGTATAAGATTTATTGTACACAATATTACAGGTATGTTCATCAGACGACACCAGCTGTGAGTGGCTTCCTCCAGATACTTCTCTTCTTGGTGGATTTATTCTGAGAGAAGAAATTGAAGAGGAGCTGGAACAGAATACAATTTAATCACTTACCCTACATCTACATACCCCACACAACGTTGACGAAGGCGAAATAATTATTATACCTAATTCATTTAGGTATTAACTAAATTTATTTTATCATAATTATACCTAATGTTGCAAGTTACATTTTTGTACATTTAGAATTAGATGATTCTAGGAATAAAAAAAATTAAACCTACTCCAAATCTGCGTCTTCATTTTGTCTTAGCGACCCAACCCAAAGAAATCTATAACAATGCAATCATAAGCCTCATCCAATGTGCGCCGTAACCAGTATGTCCCAGCACCTTTTTCAGATCGTACTCCTATCAACTCCTAAGACATAATCACGACATTCACGACTCATGCCTCTTTCCCATTGGGGCAGGCAGAGAACATAGACAACATCGCATCATCATGAATTTGATAGTATAATAGGTACCTAGGTACAAGTTGTAGCTAAGGCTAAGCCACGCCCATGAACCCGAGGCTGCAATACCTACTTATCTCCCAAAAAAAAAAGAAAATAGAAGCTCGGTTACCCATCATAATAATAAACATGCGGAATTTTCCAAATCTAGCATTTTCACCTCCATGCCTAAGCCCGGGTGAAGCAGGGAGCTGCCGTCGGCAACGTGAACATTTTTTTCTATAGCCTTTTATTGAAGCAAGTGATGCGAGTACCTGAGTCACAATCGAGCATGTCTGATAATTAGCATTACAATTACTGCATGCCGTTGCATACCTCTGCGCCGCCCACCACATTTAGCATCTATTCCAATCACAGCCTTAAAATCAATTTAAGCCGTGTTTATGTTTATGCGAGCAACACTGGTTGTCATTCATTGGTTTGGTGTTATTCATTTCCATTAGTTCGCTGTCATACCTACGTAATTTTCATGAAATTTATTATTATTGAATGAAAATCGCAATAAATATGTAAATTTCATACACTGTTTGGATAATTGAATAAATTCAGTTTTTTGTCACATAGATAAATTATTGTGCGTTGCATAAACCAGTCAAGTGATTCAAGCGAACAGTGCCACTGGTGTTATGGGCAGTGTTAGTCATGAAAAACTACAGTGTATTTATTGTCATTTTGCTCTATTTATTTGAAATAGGATCTAGTTCACTAGTGAAACTAAATGCAACATCTGAGAAAAAGGTATGGAACATAAAACTTGATATTTTCTTTTCGAAAACATTACCTGCCGTGATCACTAGACCGCCCAAAAGTAATGTACGATTCAAATGTGAAGCAGTAATGAACTACACAAAAGTTGAACAGTATACTAAAAACAAAGAAGGAATCGCTACAGTATTAAACGAATCACCCCCGGAACATATTCAACAGAAGTTGTTAGAAAATGTGAAAGTGTATTGGTTGAAAGACAATCGAATTATTGATGAGAATTCCACACAGAGAATAAACATTACTACTAAAATAGATAAGACTAATGGCACTGTGGGCACAAACTTAAGAATCAAAGACCTTTTTGTTACTGATAAAGGTAATTACTCATGTGTGATAAAACAAAATTATGAGAAAAAACAAACTTCACAACTGAGGATTGAAGAGAATGTCGAAAATTATGAAATACCGACATATGCGTCTCTGTTCCCGAACACGGATGTCTACAGTCAACTAGATATACACTTGCAATCAACTCCAGGTTTACTATCAGAAAACATTCTTACTGAGAATGTAAGTGATTCCACTTCCAGAAAATTACAGCCAATATGTCAAGAGTATTTGGGCAAAGTGTGTGATAAACATCTTAAAGGACAATTTGTTTACATAGCTTACAACACAACCCAAGCATATATTGAAGATAAGCTGATGAAAGCATTTCAAGTCACTAAATATTCTAATGACATCAGTCCTCGCTGTGAGGGATATGCATTGCCTAGTTTGTGCTACTCATCATTCCCTATTTGTAGAGATCCTTTCATTACAAACAATAACTTTTTCAAAGATGCTAGGCTATTTTTCTCAGATTCAAGTACGAGTCAAACAGATGACAATCCTGAGATTGTGTTTGAAAACTTAGCTGATGGAAAAGTACCAGACATTTATATAAAACCAAACAGCTCCGTTGGATCTTTGTTTAATTATCGTTACAACTCCACTCTTCTGAGACGCGTATGTCGACAGGACTGTGAAATATTAGAGAATGAATTGTGTCAGAAAGAGTATGCTATAGCTAAGAGGCATCCACATATTGGACAACAGCTCACCCTTGAAGAATGTCAAGACTTGCCAGAAAATGACCCTGACTGTCTTAGAATCAGCATTGGTGCAGTTATGGTCTCTGATGATGAATGTTATTGGGAAAATGGCAGTGGGTATCTCGGTAGGGTCAGTGTAGCAAATAATGGTTTGCCTTGTGTTGAATGGTCAAAGCAGCTGCATGTAACAGTTTCTGACTATCCAGAACTGGCTGGTACACATAGCTACTGCAGGAACCCTGGAGGGGTCAAAGAGCAACCATGGTGCTTCATTGAAATAGATGGTAAAACTGATAAACAGCTTTGTGACATTCCTAAATGTGCCCACAAAATTTGGATTTACATTGTAATTGTCTTTCTATTTATAACATTGACCATTTTTGGTTTTATTATCTGCTTGTGCTACAGACATAAAAGTAAGAACAATGCTGCAACCATACGAGACATAAACTTGCCAAATGCAGATAAAAATATTTATGGAAACTCAAGGTTAAATTCACCAATAGAAATGAGTGAATTGTTGACAAACAATGTTTCGAATCAGCCACATTTGACTCGAAACACTCGGAGTGGGGGTGTGCTTCGTATACCACAGTATTCCTTATCACAAATAAAATTCTTAGAAGAATTAGGTGAAGGGGCTTTTGGTAAAGTGTACAAAGGGGCGTTGAAGAAGAATGGTGATACACAATTTGTGGCAGTGAAAGCACTAAAAGAGAATGCGTCAGCAAAAACTCAAGCAGATTTCAGAAGAGAAATTGATTTAATATCTGAATTGACACATGATAACATTGTGTGTATAGTAGGTGTGGCACTGAGAGAAGAACCTTTGTGTATGCTCTTTGAGTTCATGGCTCGTGGGGATCTTCATGAGTTTCTGATGGGAAGAGCACCACCGTCCGGTAAGGGTTTGCCACCAATGAGGTTGCTCAATATTGCTCTTAACATTGCATCTGGTATGCAGTACCTTGCTTCCCATCATTATGTACACAGAGATCTGGCGGCGAGAAATTGTTTGGTTTCTGATGACTTCATTGTTAAAATATCAGATTTTGGACTCTCCAGAGATATTTACAGCTCTGATTACTACAGAGTAAGTTCATTTGATTATTATTAATTTATTAAGTTTCTTAACAAATGCAGTAATCAGCAAATAACTTAAGAGTAAGTATGCACTAAGTGATTAAGTGGCCCTTGTGGATATCTTGGGCTTTACAGCAGCGGCTGTCCTCCTGCCAATATGACCGCCCAACCCCGAGAGGAAAGACTGCGCCAAAGTTTCGTCCGTCAATCAGCAGTACGCCGACTCGCAGATGAGGTGGGCTTAGGCCACGTAAATCTTGATGCTAACTTGATTTAGAAACAGTGAGTAGACCCCTACTCACTGCCTGTCTATCCAGAATCTACCCAGATTGACCTTTAGGACGGCCGTATCCCAAATTGTGATAGAAATATACGATTTTTGGCATGATTATGAGCCGGGCTGCACATGAATCGAAACTAAATTACAATCATCGTACGTCTCTATACACGATAGATACATTGTTCACGCAGACACCTAACACGGTATCCTATGACGGCTTTTCTTTTTCTAACATTGCTGTACGCGGCTGATAGGTGGATTTGAACCAATGTTTCTTACAGTAGATTTATCAAATGCATAAATATGTGTGGCAAATCAGTAATAACTAATAATGGTCTCATTAGCATACAGTTTCTATAGGTTGCGTGCCTTAATTCACGCCATGTTACCATCTATCGTTAATCTAATAACGCTTATACGTGTTGGAATGTTATTATATAGATAGGTGAAGAAGTGTCAATATTCTTTCAAGTATACTTACTTGCAACGTTAGAAAGTGTTACTTGAGTAAGGGACCTCGCAATATACTGATTGTTATATTTATGTGTTCCAGAAACTGGATAAACATACTATGTAGGTACTGTTTTTTTTTTCAGTATACAGGTGCTTACATTTATAAAGAAACACCCTAACTAAGACGTATTCATACATACAAATATTTGTATAGAGCGGGCATCGAACCCGCACCTCCTGTCATAGCAGTCGAATGCACTACGCCTACTACCGCACACGCGGGTTTAAAGTCTTAACGCCGATCGCATTCTGTCGATAGCTCCTCGGTTAAAGGAAAAAATAACTGCCTGCCATTAGTAGATAGACATTATTCTGGAACCTTAGACAAGACTTTAATAATTGAATATTGTATTTCAGGTACAATCTAAAAGTCTATTACCAGTAAGATGGATGCCACCGGAGTCTATACTTTATGGGAAGTTCACTACCGAGAGTGATATCTGGTCTTATGGCGTTGTTTTGTGGGAAATTTATAGCTACGGATTACAGCCGTATTATGGGTAAGATTGCCGCAATTTGTGTTCCAATTTTATTCATATTTTATACCTTATGTGTAGACCACTTTCAATAGAATTGATTTTGACGTTTTGTAAGTGCCGTTTAATGGCCTATACAGAATAAATGATTTTTGATTTTGACTTCGAATATCACCACTGTGTGCGAGAGCCCTTGGCACCCTAATCTTACCATGAGTGCCAGAATTGAACTACCTACCTACTGCTTGAGTATTTTTCTACTTCGGTTAAGTTTATGATAGTACTCAAGAATTGGAGGAGCGGCAACAAGTGTGATTGCTGTAGAAAGCAGGGATTCCCGATAAAAATTCTCATTAACCCATGATGTTAATGAGAATTTTTAACGGGACTGTCGGTCTCAACTCCAGTTAGCAGATTGTGTTATATCACTGTGTACCACTTTACGAATGTGGGTGTGAGGTGAACGCATCGAATGCAACCAGGCTTCAGCACTGAGATGATGAGTGAACTTTTGCAACTCATAGGAGTCAAATCTGATCCTTTTAATTACCATTTAGCAATAATGAATCAAAATTTAGCATACGCTAGTAAGTACTAAGCGTAGGTACCTATATTGTACCATTATAGCAAATGTATAAATTTTTAAGTGAAAGTGAAGGTATGTTTATATTGAAGCGGCATTTTCCATTGCACGCAGGTATAGTAATCAGGAAGTGATAGCGATGGTGCGCGGCGGAGAGCTGCTGGCCGCGCCGGCGCTGTGTCCCCCTCTCATGTACGCGCTCATGCGGGACTGCTGGAAACACACGCCTCAAAGACGACCCAACTTCGAGGAGATTGTTCATAGGTATAGTTTAATACCTAGTAATTTGTACTGTCAACAATAATATATATATATATTGGCATTATATGAGGATATTATGCAGGTGCATTATATTGTCGGACGTAATATTTTTTAAATATTTATTTAAACTAAAAACAATTTACCAGACGCACGTGTGCCCCTTAGCTCTACTTTTCAGAAGAGGACATAAGAAACATTTACATTTTATATCTATTTCTCAAATTTGGAATTACTGATCAATATGTTGTAGTTAAATATCATCGATTTCCCTTATTTTTGCCACGTCGGATTTTTATTTTTTAATTGGCACTTTAATAATGATTACAGAATACAAGAATGGATAACAATAGGCGGATGTCCAGAAGCTGCTCCATCAGAGCCAGGAAGCAGCAGCTTTGGAAACAGACCGTCAGGATCAAGCAGAGATCTGCAAGAAAGAGTACCGCTACTACCTCCACACTGTTCGTCCTCCAATGGCTCACTAGCCACAGGCAGCTTAAAAAAATTTAGCGTAGCTGGATCCAGTTCTAAGGTCATGGAAGATAATTGTTCAACATGCAGCGAAGTACCTCCTCTAGCTCCGAAAACGAAGAAGCACAGCTCAGGCTCACTCATTGACACTGATAAAGTAGGTACTAAGGATACAGTTGTTAGGATACCCAACACTCAATATGGTAACGAGATATAAGAGGTAGGATAGATAGCAAATATTCGAGTTGGTTTACAGATTCTCTTGTCACGGAGCAGGAGTCATAAGTGTTGATTTTGGATATTGCTCCCGTTTTAAGCGTAAAATACGTCTGAGCGACGTTTTAGAACGATTTCATGTTTCTCATTTTAACGAACATTAGATTTATCTCTCATTTAAACTGAGAATGATTGAAGTATGTACTAAAACGCCTACTTTAATATAAGGCTCACGCAACCTAAGAGCCGATGAAGTTATACTTGCAAGCCCTATCGGCGGAAGAGTGTAAGTGTCTATAAATGTATTTGGGTCTGTCCAGTGACAGGACAAGTCAAAAAGATGTTCAAAGGAACTTATTTTGTGAGATCAAACGAACAGGGACTTGTGAGTGAGCTATCCGCTGATTCTGTGGTTTGGAGCGCAGTTGATTCCTGTCAGCACCTTCCCCTATCACCACGGGATACACCTGCCCCCTCAGCATGGCATCCGTAGCCATGTCCTCTTTTATCTCAACCAATGAAATAGCAGAGAAAAGTCGTCACGTGACCAAAACGTTACCTAACCCTACTTTTTGTTACCTATTTCATTGGTCGGGGGAAAGGAAGATATATGTCTACGGACGCCATGCTGAACGTATTTGTTCTGTTTGTTGAACAGCATCAGAAATATACAAGAGCAGCCTCCATAGTTGTTTATGTATGCTAATGATCATGCTGACGTGGACTTATAGCGCTGCTGTTATAAGGCACGTATGAGGCAATGAATAAAAGTATCCTATGTGTTATTCTAGACTTAAATTTGTCCCTGTACCTAATTTCACCCAGATCCGTTCCGCTGTTGGAGCGCGATTGAATAAGAAACATGCAAACCTCTTCAAAAACTTTCAATGTTTATAATATTAGTAGGATAAAATTCTTACTTACTAACTTTTATTTTTTTTACCTATTTCATCGCTAAAGAGAGTATTTCCCACCAAGATATCGTTAGGTATGACACTACACAGGCATTGAAACCGCTTCTTCTTGTTTATGCTCCGTGACTGTTGTGCATTTTAATATTTAAGCACTATTAAGATAGTTTTGTAAAAAGATGGTAGTTTTTGTAACACTCTAGTGTCTTTATATGTTATTGTATGTGTATGTGAATTTATTGAGTTGTGCATAAGGTTCCCTTCACTCGCTTATAGGGCACACAAACAGCGTTTAATCATAACCTGCTGAATGTAATCTTTTGTCAAACCTTTCAGAAGTCGTACACTACGTCTCCCTTTACCCGGCTTAATATTTTATCCGCACAGATGATAATAAGAGCATAATTTGGTGGCCGTATATTATTTATTGTACAGTCAGCAACAAAAACGAGCCATCTGACTATCCATACTGTTAATATTCTGGGTGTAAATACTACCAGAGCGGCATCCACTTACCCACTGTCTTATTTTTGGTAATGTACACGTTATATGCGTTATATTCCTACGTTAATCTTTTAATAGCATCTGTAATAACGTTAGAAGTAC